>CM032327.1:63331526-63931526 GCA_019022515.1 Quercus aquifolioides | reverse complement strand
ATTACAACATTACTTGGCATGTTCATACTATTCCCTTTTTTTTACTACCTTTTACTTGCACTTATTACAACTTGTTAGGACTTGAAATCATCAATCTGGTCATTCTGGATTGCAACCTTTTTGCTCTTTTGATTCAATATTCTAATCCTTAAAATTGAAGGATAATGCTTTTGCTAGTGTGATTTTATTTAGTTTGCCAGCCTGCTATGCAGTTCTTGGCATAGGTTTCTGAAAGAAGCAGATAAATTTAAATTTTCTTCTTCATTTGAGTGGTGGAGTTTAAGTATTAGATCAAGCTATTTTTGAAAGTCATAGGGCACTCATTATGCTTGAATAGTTTTTTTTTTTTTTTTTTTCCTTCAAATCATTTCATCTTTAATTGAAAACAATAAATCACCGTTCTAATCCTTTTGTTGGAATGCAGCTGATCCCTGTGTAGTTAACCTCTGCTCTGTTATTGATTTCCTCCTCTACTTTGTTTTAATGAGCATTCTAACCACCAAGAGTCTCCTTTCACCAATGTGTTGTTCACTAGTTATGGTTATGGGACCATTGTGGTGGGTTTGTCAATGATCGAGGATTATGGTGGATTGTGTTTGTCCTAATTGTTTGTAGTGCTAATCATATCTAATGTGCATAGAGCTCTACTATTGCTTCAAATGTTTTATGGTCTTGCAATTAAAATTTTCACATTATATACTGTTGGCTAAATCAAGGCCAAGTAGGCCTCTCTATAGTTTGTATTGCCAATTTGGGAAGTTGTAACCAAGAGGACATGAAATAGAATAAGGTGGAGCCCATAAGAACATGAACATGTGCAGTCTGAAGAACTATGGATGAATGCTGTCTTTTTAGAACAATTCCTCTATTTTTGTTATACGCTTGGGAAAGTGACTCACACCTGAGATAGAATAGAATACCCTGATTTCTCACAACTAGTAAGGTCCAAGGTGAAATGTCATCCTGGACGTTTGTTGAAAGATATATTTTCAAGACCCTTTGGTTCAAAGATTAAAAGCATTTCTAATGAACTTCTCTCTTTTTATTTCTAATGACCATAATTGGTATTTATTTCTAATGAACTTTTCTTTGTAGTTCTAATTTTTTTGAAACAGATTTATGGGATCATGCGTGTTACAAGTTGTA
Organism: Quercus aquifolioides; assembly: GCA_019022515.1. Classification (NCBI taxonomy): domain Eukaryota; kingdom Viridiplantae; phylum Streptophyta; class Magnoliopsida; order Fagales; family Fagaceae; genus Quercus; species Quercus aquifolioides. The sequence continues at coordinate 63,930,380 of CM032327.1, read as the reverse complement.
GCCTTGACATTCAGTTGGAATTGTAAGACTTGTATTCTCCAAAATAATTAGAGTTGTAAAGAAAGATGGTAGAAAAGACTTGGGAGAAATGCAACCAATGTACTCCATGTGATGGTTATACGTTCAAATGGCCAAAGTTTACTGGCCTAAGCATCAACTTGGGAGAAATGCAAATCAATTGAGCAAGGACAACAATCCTTTTTTGTGATGGTTATACTTTCAAAATTACAAAGTGTACTCAAAACTGTATCTTGCTTGGCTAAGTTAATGAAAATAAATTCAAATCTGCTTATGAATGGAAGGATTTTCAATGTGAATCTTGTTTGTGATTATTTTTCCACAAACTACTACTTATGAAAACAATGGAGAAAGAAGGGTTTGAGGTGACTGACAGAAAGAGAAAGGTGACAGGTGAAGACCTCTACGTCAAGGAGAGAGGTGGGAGGTGAAGGCTCTACGTTTGAGCTATGCGAAAATGAAAGAGGGAGAGAGGCGGTTTTTTTTTTTTTTTACTTAAATAAATAATGGTGTGGAAATTTGTTAAGGTTCCAAAGCTTATGTTGCAAAATATGAGGAGTCAACCAATGGCTTCTTTGTTTGTTGCATGTATGTATTAAAAATGTTACTAAAATTAAAATGCAAAAGGTTTTAAAAAAATAATTATCGAAAATAAAAATTGAGTGCTAGTTTTTTCTTTTGAATTTTGTGTAAAAGACACATATTTTGGTTTTTGGATACTTTATCGTCTCTCTTGATATAGAACCTTTTAGCCATTAAGAACTTCAAAACAATTTTTTAATTTGAGATTTTAAATATTGTGAAAAAACTCACGCATTTGGGTTCTCTCTTTCTATTGATATAGAACATTTTAGTTGTCAATAGTCGGCAAGACACTTTTTTAGTTGGCTATGATGACAAATTATTAGTCATCATCTTGTCAATGGATTATCAATAACATTTTCATTACCTCATGTATTTATTAAAAAATGTTACTAAAATTAAAATGTATAAGGTTTAAGAAAAATAATAATTGGAAAAAACATTTTATTGATCTTAAATTCAAATCCAAATCCAAATTTAGGTATCCAAGTATGGCATTTTATTATGGAAGCATAATGTAATTTTGGTCATTTTTTAGGTTTGAAGGGTATTTCAGTCATTTCTAAAGTTTTCAGGGTCATTTTGGTCACATGTGATGTTGGTACCACCAAATGTGACAAAAGTATAATCAGATGTGATGTTGGTACTGTCCAATGTGACGATAAAATTGTCAAATGTGAGAAAAAAAAATTAGAGTACCACCAAAAGTGACAAAAGTATGGTCATTTTTTTAGGTTTTTAGCGTATTTAAGTAATTTTTTAGATATGGGGTCATTTCAGTCATTTTTTTAGGTTTTAGTGTCATTAAGTTATTTTTTAGGTTCAAAGGGTCTTCTAGTAGTTTTAAAGGGTTTCGAAGGTATTTTGCTCATTTTCAAGTGTTATGGGGTATTTTTGGTCATTGTTTTAGGTTTTTTGGTTATTTAACTTATTTCAATCATTTTTTATGTTTTAGGGTAATTTCAGAAATTTTTATAAGTTTTAAAGTCATTTGGTCATTTTTTAGGTTTTAAAGGTATTTTGATCATTTTTTAGGTCCTAAGGGTATTCTGGTAATTGTTGAGGGTTTCGGGGGTATTTTGGTCATTTTCAAGTTTAATGAGGTATTTTGGTCATTTTATAAGTTTCAATGGTATTTCAATATTTTTTAAGGTTTCAAGGTCATTTCGGTAATTTTTAAGGTTCTATGGGTATTTTGGTAAATTTTTAGGTTTAAGTTGCATTACAGTCGATTTTAGATTCTAAGGGCATTATTGTCACTTTTTAAGTTACAAGGTCATTTTAGTCATTTTTTAGATTTCATTGTCATTTAGGTAATTTTTTTTAATCTAAGGGTATTTTGATTATTTTTTAGGTTTAAAGAGTATTTTAGTGATTTTTTAGATTTTAGAGTCATTTCAGTTATTTTTTAGGTTTTAAGGACATCCCTATCATTTTTGAGAGTTTCAAGGTTATTTTGGTAATTTTTAATCGTTAGAATGCATTTTGGTAATTTTAGTATATTTAAGGTTATTTTAGAATTTTAGAGACTTTAGGAGTATTTTTGTTATATATATTCGTTGATTATTAGGTAATTTAATGGGGTTGGGTTAGGTTGGCTACGCCCATATGTAATGTTGGTACGATTTAATGTGACGATGGAATTATCAAATGTGAGTAAAATAAAAAAGAGAACCATTGAATGTGACAAAAATACTATCATATGTGATATTGGTACTGCCCAATATATCGATGGAACAATCAAATATGAGGAAAAAAAATTAGGGTACCACTGAATTTTACAAAAGTACGATCATAAGTGATGTTGGTACCGCATAATGTGAGGATAGAATCGTCAAATGTGAGAAAAAAATAAAGGAACCACCGAATGTAACAAGAGAACTATTACATGTGATGTTGGAACTGCACAATGTGAGAATGAAACTGTCAAATGTGAGAAAAAAAATAAGGGAACCACCGAATGTAACAAAAGAACTATCACATGTGATGTTAGAATTGCACAATGTGAGAATGGAATAGTCAAATGTGAGAAAAAAGTAAGAGAACCACCGAATGTAACAAAAGAACTATCACATATAATGTTGAAACTGCAAAATGTGAGAATGAAACCGTCAAATATGAGAAAAAAAGTATAGGAACCATCAAATGTGACAAAAGAACTATCACATGTGATGTTGGAACTGCATAATGTGAGGATGGAACTGTCAAATGTGAGGAAAAAGTAAAGGAACCACCGAATGTGACAAAGGAACTATCACATGTGATGTTGGAACTGTACAATATGAGGATGAAATCGTCAAATGTGAGAAAAAAGTAAGGGAACCACCAAATGTGATAGAAGAACTGTCACATGTGACGTTAGAACTGCACAATGTGAGGATGAAACCATTAAATGTGAGAAAAAAGTAAGGGAACCGCCAAATGTGACAAAAAAAACTGTCACATGTGACGTTGGAACTACACAATGTAAGGATGGAACCATCAAACGTGAGAAAAATGTAACCTGGTATAACAGGTTACCTACTAGTGGGTACCGTACCTCCTTTTTTTGAGGAGGTACAATAGAATTACCCTTTCCTATATTATATATACCTACTCCCTTATCTTTTTTCGCCCTAAATAGAGGTTATTACTTATTAGTATTACTTTCAAGTCAACACAGATTTAGTACGGAAGATAAAATACAATGGATTGTGTTATGTTTCCTCGAAATCAATACGAATGAGTAAATTTTATTGTCTTAAATTCTTTTTTTTTTTTTTTTTTTTGGTTTAGTTGTTTTGATTGGAAATGAAATTCTATCATTTGTCCACTAAGAAAAAGTATTTTTTGTTTATTAAGAAAAATATTCTTTGTCTGCTGAGAAAATATATTTCTTATCCATCAAAAAATAGGTATTTAAATCTAATACATAGACAATAGTCATAATACCACAAAAGAATTAGTTTGAGAGGGCACAATTAGAAGATGAGCTCAGATCTCTTTGGCAATTCGTATTTATGGCTTGGTTTTGGTATGTTTTTGGTGAGAGTTTTTTTTTTTCTCTCCTGATTATTATGCAGCTTTGCTTTGGTCTTTTGTGAGTGTCACTTTACTTTGTTTTGTACTGCAAATTAGTTTGTGAGAAGTTCTCTTAGTGGTGTGGCAATTTATATTATTTAATTTGGGTAGTGTAGTTTGTCTTGTGTTTAGATGATTGTCGCTAATTTTGTGTGTAGAACTACAACTTGATATTATGTGTGGTTTTGGGTCTTTGGTCTGAGATAGAGAGAAATATCTTTGAGGGTGCTGTGCTATATAGAGAAAAGTTTCTCTTGTATTAGGTGTAGTCCTTAATCTTTGTATTTGTGAGGAATGAGTATTTGGCTGTATTGAGATTTTAGACTTTGTGAGAGTATCTCCGTTAGACTTATGGTTAAGTGATTAAATTCACCATTTCCTAACAGCTTAAGCTTTTGAGACAATCGGTAATTTAACATGGTATTAAAGCAGGAGATCCTGAGTTTGATCCCTGGCTTTACTCTACCTCCCATTTAAAATGTTAAATTCCCACTTGTTGGGCCCTCACTTATTAAGGGGAAGTTTAGGCTCACAAGTGAGGGAGAGTGTTAGACTTATGGTTAAGTGATTAAATTCACAATTTCCTAACAGCTTAAGCTTTTGGGACAATCGGTAATTTAACAATCTCTACACTATCTTTGTCTTATCCCAAATATAATTTAGTGAACTCACCTCTGCAACTCGTGGATATAGGCTATTGCTGAACTATGTAAATTCTTCGTGCTTTTATGATTGGGCCTATTGTTATTTCAAGTTCTTTTTATTCTTATAATTCACTAGGAGATCCTGTTCAAGCCCATAATATAATAAATCAATATTGCATGAAAAAAGAGGCTCAAAGCTGATATTACAAAGTGAAATTATGATACTTCACTTCCCTCACATTGTCAATTTAAGTTTGATCAGATCCTTATTTTAGTTTAGAGTAAAAATTTGATAAGGATGTGGTGTAAAAGGCTACTTTTACCCATCCACTAATTTTGTGCCACATTAGATTTGTGTAAATAAAATATTAGAACCAATCTCACACAATCACACCCTCTAATACCTAATGGAACAATAAAAAATTAGACACTTCAAACTAAAAATCCAGTAAATACCGTCAGAGGCCTCCATCAAAGCCACCAGAGTCTAAAAAATCTGTTGGAGTCGCTGGGCTTGGCCTAGGCTAAATTTTCAAGCTTCGGTTTTTTTTTTTTTTCCTTTAAATGGTCAAATTTTTGCGCATGATATTTGTTCGTTTTGTGGGGGTGTGTTATAATCAAGTAATACCAACAGTCTAATTATGATTGTTAGCAAGTTCTTGCTACTAGGAATCTTGAATTTGAGTTCTAGTAGAAGAGAAGGGTGGGTTTGATTTTGTCAGGTACTTTGATTATTTAGATTGTTTAGATCTACTTGCAGAATTTTTCATCTTTTAACGATGATGACATGAAATAGGTTTTTTTTTTTTTTTTTTTTTTTTTTTTTGAGATGTTATCAAGTGTTTTAGGATGTATTGATTTTACAATGAGTTTTAAGTAAAAAGGCTAATGTGGCATGTCCTTATTAGTGGTGGAAACCAAAGGATTTACATCTCGTCCTTATTGAATTTATTCTCTTTAGTTTAATTCTCCATAACCCATCTAATCCCATGCAGAATCTTATATTAATTATGCTTGACAGCCAATGGCGGAGCCAGGAATTTGTCTTTGAAAGGTCCAAAAAAGAAAAAAGAAAAAGAGATGATTAAAATTTTCCCCTATCTATACTACCACATTCATGCTAAGTATAATAATTAAAATAGTGTTGTAAACATGTGCTACAAAAAGTGTATTTATTAAATTTAAACAAATCATGAGGCAAGATTGACAAAAAGATTTAATAACGTTAACTTATGCATAATCCAAATATGTCAAAAACAAGCAGTGATATAAAAAGTTGAATATTTTTATTTAAAATAGTAATCTATACTCTTTAAGAGGGAATTATCAAATATTGAATTAGAAGTAAAATTCTCAATAATTTTCCTTTTACTATTAAAAAAAATTAGACAAAGTATCTATATATAAAAAAAGCCAATAGGCTCACGAACAGTGTTTTTGGTGTAGTAAGTTCCCTTTTTCCTCTTCTTTTTTTTTTTTTTTTCCTTCAAGTTCACCAATTTAGTTTGAGCTTGTTTATTTATTTATTTTTAAAGATCTTTATATGTTTACTTTGTACTTGTAATGTAAGCTTACATTGTATACACACAAAAAGTTGCAAATATTATATACATTTGCAAAAAAAAAATAGTACAAATTTTGCAAATGTGTACAACATTTTCCAATTTTTATGTGTTTACAATATAAATTTACATTGTAAGTGCAATGTATATTTCTATATATAAAAAGAGTGAATGGGAAAAGTTATAGTAATATTTCTACAATAGTTTTGGTTTGTTCAATTTTCACTGTTTTGCTGGCCTTTTTTGTGTGTGTGTGTGTGTGAATGCATAAAGCCGTAGTAGATTTGCTGTATTATTTTTGGTTTGTCCAATTCGTGTTGTTTCAAATTATAATAAAATATTAACACTACAAATTGGCACAATATTTTCACAATTGTTGAGCTGTTAATTCATTATAGGTAAAAATAAAATAATAAAATATCATACTAGAACCAACCACAACTAAAAATAAAATTATTGTGAAAAAGAAGTGCTACATCCACAATAATTTTCACAATACTTTCATAACAAATCAAATGTTATAAATTGTTATTAGTTCTAATTCAAAAATTACCAATGAAACTACTTTTTTGCCCACCAATAACAACTTGTAGTAACATACTACTTAGGATTTGTTGTGAAAATATCATGGACATAGTATTTTTTTGTGTGAAAAATGTTAAGACATCTTAATGTCATCACAATATTTTTAAAATTGCTGAGCTGTCAATTCTTTACAAGCTAAAATAAAAATATAACAAAATTATAAAAGTATTATGAAAATGTTGCATCATTCTGTTATGTTTTAGAAATTTTTTGTTGGTTTAATCAACTTTGTTGAGCCAAAATTCACTAATCCACATACAATTTTCTTGGGTTGACTTTTTGTATATTTTTTTTCTTTACACACCATTTTAAGTTAAAACACATATTTTTACACACAAAAGCAAAAACAAAAACTTAGGAAAAAAAAAACTTTTCATCCTTTATGTTTGGGGTAGTTTACAATTCTTCCTTAAACTTTAAAATCAAGCAATTTTTCCCTTAATATTTTGGAAAAGAGCAAATATGTCATATTGTTATTCTCTCAGTTAAATCCCAATGAAAGCTTATGATTCTTAAAATATTTTATTGTGTAATGTCTAAATTACTCTCGCAAAATTTTAGCATCCCAAAAATTTTCTTTATGTATTTTGAGTTTTAAATGGTAGAAATTTTTAGAAAGTTGGAATGATGATATAAGGTGTTTTATTTGTTATCTAAAGAACATTGATTTCTAGGTTTAAATTTTCAAAACTTATAATTTATCTAATGAAAAATTCGATGACACATGCCTTTTGTTATTTGTTTATTTATTTAAAATTTTCTTAGCAAAACTCAGTTGTTTATTGTTAGAAGATGATGATATTCGTTATCATTCTTAGAAGTTTTTAGAGAATAAATATATTATCTTTAGCAAGTAGGTACTAAAAAGCTATTATAGTAAAATAAATCTTTATATGTTAAATAGCTACCTTAACTTTGTGGTTGATCAAAATTCTTATACGAATGAGATTAACTTTTTACGACATAATTAACAAAATTCTTAAAATTAATGTCTCTTTTGATTAATGTAAATCTCTATATACTTTAAAAATCAAATGATTTATATCTTTGTTTTGTGATACAAATAAAATCTAGAATTGACCTTAATCACTACTTTTTTTCCACGGCAAGCCCTAACTAGTATTTGTATAAGTTTTAATAATAGTTTATTATATTTATATATCATATAATAGATTAATTAATTTAATGACTAATAACGAAGGTAAGAAAAATCACACCTAGGGTCCCACGTGTAGGATTTGTAGCAAACTGTAATCTAAATTGAAGTGTAGGTTAGGGAGTATAACTTTGCTTTAGAAGACAACTTGAAGTGCAAGTGCAACCCACCACGTGTAGCACTTAAAGTAGATTGTGATCTAAAATTTGTAAAGAAAATCTTATCTGAATAAGCCACTAGCGGACTGAACGAAGAAGTAAAGAAAAGAAGAAAAGAAGTAAATTAACTTACAAGTGAGTCTAAACATTGGAGAGAGAGAGAGAGAGAGAGAGAGAGAGAGAGAGAGAGAGAGAGAGAGAGAGAGAGAGAGAGAGTGAAGAGAGTGAAATTATGGATGACAGAACCATATTAGTAAACCTGACGGCTCTGGACCAGTAGGTTGATAGTGGACGGATCCATAGTGCACGGCCACAAGGTGGACGGGTCCAGAGGCCACGTGGTGTCCACTTGGTTTAAGTAATCTCCAAGGAATCCTAAATGAAAACAACTTGTGTCTTACAATTAACCCTAGTCGATAAAGTCTTGATACGACTAGAATCATAATATGGGAAGAATCCCGTAATATACGCCCTTTAATGATGATCTTCTCCATAAGGAAAACACTTCCCACGCAAGAAATGGAAGTCAGTTCTACTCTACTATAAAAACCCAAAGACTCAAGGAACAAGGTACGCATAATTCACCCCAGTTCTGGCACTCTAGAGTTGTAGAAAGGTTTTTTGACTTAACCTTCGGAGGGTCTTTGACCGGTACTCTCCTAGGGTTTTCTCAATTATTGTTTTGTAGGCCTCGTTTCGAGCACGTGAGTATTGTGTAGCTTACTGACGATTTTTGGCATCATCAGTTGGCGCCGTCTGTGGAAAACTGCGATTTGCAAGCCATACTATTGCCTCCCGGACAAAAAGTTGCATGGTGCTCACTCATTTAATGGCAACCACTAACGACGTTTAAGGAGACGAACCATCCACGATTGCCTTCGAAAGACAGGTTCAAACTCTTGTCACTGCCGTGGAACGCCTCACCGTACAAAACCACGACCTGGAAGAACAGTTGCGCCAGAAAAACGCAGCATTGAATACCCAAAAGGAAGATCAAGAAGAAACCAGTGCTGAAAGAAGGAACTAGGAGGGGCCGGAAGGCAACAACGCCCCGAGCAGACTAGAGCGACAGGATACCAGCTATCCTTTTGGCTTAGATACCGCTCTTCCTCACATAGTCGCGGAGATGAAGATGATGAAGGAGCGGATGGACCTTATGATGAACGCCCTCAAGGGACGGGTGTTTAGTGACCTCGACGACCTAGTCCACCGAACTGACTCACCCTTCACGACATCCGTCTAGTCCTTCCCCCTTCCACCAAAGTTTTGTATGCTGCAGGTAGAAAGTTACGACGAATCCAAAGACCCCTTGGACCACTTGGAATCTTTCAAGACTCTGATGCACCTCCAAGGGGTTCTGGACGAGATAATGTGCAGAGCCTTTCCCACTAAACTGAAGGGACCCACGAGGATTTGATTTAGCAGGATAGTGCCCAACACCATTAGTACCTTCAAGGAGTTAAGCGCCCAGTTTGCCTTTCACTTTATCGGGGGGCATAGGTACAAGAAGCCCACTGCGTGCCTAATGAGTATTAAACAACGAGAGGATAAGACACTGAGGTCTTACATAGCTCGTTCCAACAAAAAGGCACTCTTGATCGATGAAGCCGACGACAAGATACTCGTGGCGGCATTCACCAATGGGCTTTGAAAGGGTAAGTTCCTGTTTTCTTTGTATAAGAACGACCTAAAAACTATGTCAGATGTGCTTTACAGGGTAACCAAGTACATGAACACAGAAGATGCGCTACTGGCTCGGGAAGAAAGGCCTAAAAGGAGGGAAAGATAAGAAGACGTACGGCAGGATAGGGGACCAAAGGTTGCTATGACAAGAGAACGGTGGGATGATAGGCGCTCAAAAACCCTCGTGGGAAAATTCACAAGTTTCACCCCGCTAACTGCCCCGATCAACCAAGTGTTGATGCAGATTAAGGACGAACGAGCCTTGACCTTTCCCGGTAAGCTGAAGGGAGACCCTAATAAGAGGCCTAGAGACAAGTATTGTCGATTCCACCGCAATCACGGCAATGATATAGCTGACTATTATGACTTGAAGCAACAGATTGAAGCCCTTATCCGACAAGGGAAGCTGCAGAGGTTTGTCAACAAGGAGAGGACAAAACCACCTCAAGAGTAGGCCCCTCGATGGGAGAATGAGCGTCCCAGGGCACCCATAGGGGATATAAGAATGATTGTGGGGGGCACAACGACCACTGGGTCATCCAAAAAGGCCAGGAAAACTTACCTTAGGATAGTTCAGAACGTACAGTTGACGGGTTCCGTACCAAAGATGGCGCGAATGGACAACCCCATCATCGAATTCTTGGAAGAAGATGCCCGATGTCTACACCACCCGCATGATGATGCACTTGTAGTCAGCATACGAATAGGAGATTACAATACGCACCGAGTTTTGGTTGACAATGGCAGTTCAGTTGACATCCTTTACTACCCAGCATTCCAGCAGATGAGAATTGGTAAAGAGTGATTGATTCCGACAAACGCTCTACTCGTTGGATTCGAAGGAACATGGGTTTTCCCTCTTGGTGCGGTCATATTATCCGAGACGGTGGGCGACTACCCCCAGTAGATCACTAAGGATATAACCTTCCTTGTGGTTGATTACTCGTCCGCTTACAATGCCATCCTAGGACGACCTACCCTTAACACATGGAAGGCTGTAACCTCAACCTATCACTTAATGATCAAGTTACCTACAGATAGCTACGCGAAAATCAGGTGGCTGCGCGAGAATACTACACAGCTATGATGGAGATGGACAACCATCTACAAACCATGAGTATAGAAGAACAGCAAACAGGGGCGAAATCTGTAGAAAAGCTCGAGGAGATACCCCTCGACAACTCTAGACCAGATAGAACCACACGGATCGGCACCCTCGCCAGCCCAACGGTTCGCTTGGCGCTTGTAGCTTTCCTCAAAGAGAACCAGGACGTGTTTGCTTAAAGCCATGAAGACATGCCAAGAATCAACCCCTCAGTCATGGTACACAGATTGAATGTGTCGTCCTTTTTTCCACCCGTCAGGCAAAAAAAGCGAGTGTTTGCCCAAGAACGAGATCAAGCGGTAGCAGAAGAAGTCGTTAAGTTACAAGAAACGGGCTTTATCAGGGAAGTATACTATCCCAATTGGCTGGCAAATGTGGTAATGGTTAAGAAAGCCAACAGGAAATGGAGAATGTGCGTAGATTTCACAGACCTGAACAAAGCATGCTCCAAGGATAGTTACGCTCTCCCTCGAGTTGACGTACTAGTAGACTCTACGGCTTAGCACCAACTACTGAGTTTCATGGATATCTTGTCGGGTTATAATTAGATCCGGATGGACGAGGCTAACCAAGAAAATACTTCATTTGTTACCAGCCAAGGACTCTTCTATTACAAAGTAATGTCGTTTGGCCTCAAGAATGCGGGCGCGACGTATCAAAGGCTCATGAACAAGATGTTCGCAAACCAAATTGGAAGGAATGTTCAGGTCTACGTCGACGACATGCTGGTAAAAAGCCAAAAGGAAGATGACCATCTTCAGGATCTCAAGGAAACATTCGGCACCCTTCGCTCTTACAACATGAAGCTCAACCCAAGTAAGTGCGCATTTGGAGTGACGGCAGGAAAATTCTTAGGTTTCATGGTGTCCCAAAGAGGTATCGAGGCCAACCCGGACAAGATCAGAGCCATATTAGAGATGGCCCCCCCAAAGAACGTAAAAGAAGTACAAAGTTTAAACGGTAAAGTAGCCGCTCTGAACAGATTCGTATCAAGGGAAACTGATAAATGTTTACCATTTTTTCGCACGCTGAAAAAGTCTTTTGAGTGGATTGCCGAGTGTCAGCAGGCGTTCGAAGATCTAAAAGCTTACCTCTCTTCCCTACCGCTGCTAAGCCCTTCATAACCCGGGGAAGAGCTCTTCCTCTATTTGGCCGTCTCCCCGGAAGCGATCAGCGCGGCCTTAGTCAGAGAAGAGGACAAGGTTCAAAGGCTCGTGTACTACGCCAGCCAGGCACTTCGTGGTGCAGAGGAAAGGTATCCACCAATGGAAAAGCTCGTCTTCGCTTTGGTAACAGCAGCCCGCAAGCTCAAACCATACTTTCAAGCCCACATAGTGATTGTCCTAACAAACAAGCCCCTTGCAACCAGCAATGAGCAACCCTGAAGTTGCTGGGCGAATGGCACTATAGGCGATAGAGTTGAGCGAATTTGACATTCAGTACCGCCCACGTACTGCCATCAAGGGACAGGTTGTCGCGGACTTCATAGCAGAGTTCACCAACGGGGAAGGCAAGGGGGCAAATGAGTGTCCTCAATGAAGTATATATACAAATGGATCGTCCAACAGACAGGCCAGTGGAGTAGGTGTCGTGCTTCTTTCACTTGAAGGAGACAAGATTGAATGTATGGTTTGCCTTGACTTTCCTACTACCAACAATGAAGTAGAGTACGAAGCTCTAGTGGCAGGACTCGATCTTGCCAAAGTGGCAGGAGCTGCAAACATGGTTCTTCATTGTGACTCTCAAGTCGTCACCAACTAAGTAAACGGGGATTATGAATGCAAGAGCAAAAGAATGAAGAAATACCCAGAGCAAGTAAGGAGAAGGATGGACAGCCTACAGGCCAAGATCGTCCAAATCCTTAGAGGAGAAAATGAGCAAGCTGACTGCCTTGCCAAAGCCACTTCAGTAGAACATATGATCGCCCTTGGTAATGTCCTCTCTTTTGTTTAGCCCTATCCACTGATAGATTCCGTCAATATGCAGGAGATAAGTTCTGAAAACGGCTAGACCACACCATTGGTTTCCTACTTAAAAAGTGGTGTCTTACCAAACGGGAAGGAGGCCGCAAGAAAACTGAAGTTCCAAGCCGCGTGATTCGTTTTAATGAAGGACGTCCTGTACAAGAGAGGCTTCTCCCGCCTATATCTAAGGTGTTTGGGTTCAGAGGAAGCGGACTACGTCATGAGAGAAATCCATGAAGGGATCTACGGGAACCACTCAGGGTCACGATCATTGGTGCACAAACTAATTCGAGCAGGGTACTACTGGCCCACTATGCAGAAGGATGCCTAAACTTATGTCAAAGCTTGCGACAAGTGTCAAAGATTCAATAATGTCATCAGAAAACCGTCTGAAGAGTTGACCCCAATGACAGCCCCATGGTCGTTTGCTCAGTGGGGATTAGACATCATGGGACCATTTCCAATAGCGATGTGACAGCTGAAGTTCCTTATAGTAGGCATAGACTACTTCACAAAATGGGTAGAAGCTGAAGCCTTAGCCATCATTACGGAGAAGAACGTACGAAGCTTCGTCAGGAGGCACATCATATGCAGGTATGGGATCCCTAGAGTCTTAGTCTCAGACAACGGAAAACAATTCGACAACGACTCATTCAGGGATTTTTGCTTGCAATTGGGAATTAGAAATCACTACTCCTCCCCCGCCCACCCTCAAGCTAACGGATAGGTTGAAGTTACGAACCGATCCTTGCTCAAGATTATCAAGACTCAGCTCGAGGGGGTAAAGGGCATATGACCTGAAGGGCTGCCAAGCATACTATGGGCGTATAGGACAACAACAAGGACACCTACAGGAGAGACACCGTTTCGGCTAACATACGGGAGCGAGGCGGTCATTCCAGCCGAGGTCGGACTCACAAGCTACAGGGTGGACAATCATGATGCAAGTAAAAACGACGAGGCTGTACGTCTACAGCTCGATCTAACTGACGAAGTCAGGGTGACAGCCGAACAAAGACTTGCATGGTATCAAGACCGCATGGCTAAGCACTACAATTCTAGGGTCAAACACAGAGACTTTCAAGTTAGAGATCTCGTTTTAAGGAATGTCATGGGCACTGCTAGAGACCCTACCCATGGGAAGCTCGGCCCCAACTGGGAAGGACCTTACAAAATCACATCATGGCAGAGGAAGGGTACCTACCACCTGGAGACACTGGACAAACGAAAGTTACACCATCCATGGAATGCCGAACACCTACAAAAGTACTACCAGTAGAGATGACGACATAAAGAGCTACCCTTTCATCTTTAGTTTACTTTAGTTAAATTTTAACTACTACTCAGTTTTCCCATTTTCTTTAGTTAATTTTTGCTACAATACTTTTTAAGCTCATGTCTTTTTCTTCTAGAGAACTACTTTTTCTACGAATGCATGGTTTATCATAATAAGAGGAGTTTATTCAAGATGATATTCATATTTATCTATTTCTACATGTTACTCTACGAGTCTACAAATAGACGGGTCCACAATCAAGTAGGCCAGTTCTTAATAAAGTCCATAAGTGGACAAGTTCATCTCATAAGTAAAAGCCCACAAGTGGACGGGTTATAACCCTCAAGTAGACGAATTCAAAAGTCCTCAAAGTGGACGGATTCAATCTTTAAAGCCCACAAAGTGGACAAATTCGATCTTTAAATTCCAGTGGACAGATTCGATCTTTAAAGTCTACAAAGCGGACAGACTCCAGTTAGAAACTCCATGAAGTCCACAAAGTGGACGGGTCATCTTAAGGATGTTAAAAATAATCCACATAGTGGACAGGTTCAACATAAAGTTGAATTTACAAATCCTTAAGTAGACGAGTCCATCCACGAGAGGACAAGTTTAGATTTAACGAGAAGACGGGGTTCATAACTAAATCAACCCACCAATGGGCATCCATAACTAGGCATCCACAAGGTGGACGAATTCAACAAAAATTACAAGGACCAGTAACCGGTCCGGCAACATACTAAACTAAAACTATAAGGTTTGCAAGAGGAGGGGTTCGTCATATAGATGGGCTACACTCATACATAGTTATAAAAAGAATGGATTCAAAATCATAAAAGCAGATAGATAACAGAATAAGTAATTAAATAATACTTAAAAGCCCAGAAAGGGAAATGTTTATGTGCAGAAAAGTGACGGTTAAAACATTAACTATTCTAAAAAATCTTCACATTTCAAGAAAAAAAAAAACTACTGCTAAGCAGGGGTATTATCTGCTTTCTTCTCTACTTGGGTGTTGGTGTGAAGGGCGCTCTCTATAACGGGCTTGATTTGGCTTTCAACAGAATTTCCACCGTCATCACAAGGATCATTGGCCGGGGTATCATCAGCAAAAAGCTCATCCGTACTCTCAGATTGGACGAGCTGAACCGAGGTTTGGTCCGGAACATTGATAGTAACATTAGAAACGTCCAGATCAGGATAAGAGGTCTTCACTTGACAGAGGGCGTCATCAAAGCCTTCAACAAAAGAGCTTTTAAGCTATGCTAGAAGGGTGTCGGAGTCATGATACTCACGTATCGCTTCATCCTTCGCCTGACGGAGCTTGTCCTTGGCATCGCAGATTTCCTTCTCTTTATCCTCCAAGACATGCTTCAACTGCTCCATTTGCTTCTCTAGCTCCTCCCTAGCTTCCTCTGATAACTTAAGCTTCTTCTCCTGGACAACCTTCCAGGCCCTCAGCTCGTTCAGCTTGTCCTCCGTCGACATTGCCTTCGCCTGTATACGGTCCAACGCCGTCTCATGATTTAGACATCGCCCCATCAGCCTTTCATCATTAACATGGCCTGTAGGCAGAAAGTTTAGTATACAAGGCAAGTGGAAGGGAAGAAAAAAAGAGATAGAAAAGAGGACGGGCGAAGTTACCTGAGCGATACAGAAGAGCTCCATCTCCCCCTTGGCCTCTGTTGCGTGGTTGCTCAAGTCCTTATAATCATCAGTTGTGATGATGGACGAGAGTTGCTCCAGCGTATACTTAGAGTCCTCACGGAGGAGGACGGGGGGTTTTTCAGCAGACGGAACAGAACCCGTCTTCAGTCCTTTGCCCCTCCTAGGCCAGGTAGGGTAACCGTCTTCTTAGCCTCAGCTTCCAAACCCACGACTGGATCAGGGATGGTTTTGGGTTTCTTGGGAAGACAGCTTACTTTCTCTGGTTGTTTCCTTTTGGTAGACGGGTTGGCCGAACCCGTCCCCTTAGAGGTTTGACCCTCCTATTGCTTTTTTAAAGCAACTTGCTACTTGATGTAAGCCATTCTCTTAGCAGCATCCATCTCTGCACAAGGGTAGATGGATATTCAGAATGAAGTAAATTAGTGTCAATCAAAATGTAGGGCAACGGACTTACGTTGACGAACTTAAGCGTCGTATCGACGGGCAACCGTAGTAGGTTCTGGTCCGTCACAGTACCAGTGGAGGGTGTCCAACGTAACCAGTTTAGCCCAGGTCCTCTCCTCTAACTTGGTTTTGCTGAAAATCCTCTCCAAAAAACTCCACTGTTCTAAAGAGACTTGAGGACGGTTCTGAACTGCAAAAAGGAATGAAGCTTATAGAATCATTTAAAGTAAACGATTGAAAGCTTGAATATAGACGGATGCATACCAGACGGGGGCATTATCCCCCATGTTGTGTCGACGGGCATAAACTCACGGTCACCAGGATGACACATCCACTCGTCCCCTTCCAAGAAAAAATACCGACTCTTCTAGTTTCAGTTAGAGTCGGGGGTTTCACACACGAGCCTAGTGTGGGGGTTCCTGGGCACAAAGCTGTACATGCCCTTTGACTGAGCAATCTCAGTCGGATGGTAACAATTAAAGAACTCTTTTAACGTCAACCTCTGGGCTCCGTCAGACATTGCCCTATACAAGAACTCTACGCCAAGGAAGACCCTCCAGGCGTTTGGGGAGATCTGGGTGACGAACACACCGAGGTACTGAAGGAGTTGACGGTGAAGAGAATTTAGAGGGAATCTGAGCCCTGCCTTCAACATCTGCTTATAGATCCCGACACCCTCAACACACTCGTAGTAACATTTTTCCGGCATATAGGGAAGACGGATGGGTATGTTGGCAGGTATTTGGTACTTTTTCCTAAGTGTCTTGAAGTGAGATTCTTTGATTGTAGAAACAAAAGCATTAACCATCCATATGGGTAGCATTATAAACTCCCTCATTCCATCAGGACCGATGACAGATTGAATTTGGGGTTCGGCACCTTCTATACCGTCATTAGAGTCACCTTTCGACCCATCCATCTCCATACCCTCATCCATTGAGGGAGAGGTAGCTGACGGAGTCCTCTCTTCACTTGATGTGTCTGGGTCTTTTTGACCTGACGGGAATACTTCATTGTAGTCCGCTCCATCACGGACACACGACTGGTTACTTGACACACTAGACATCTGTCACCTACACGTGACGGTAAACCCTAAGGCACTGACGGATCTAATAGGTGACGGGATTGAAAAGTTTAAAAGATTACAGAAATTCAGTTAAAGGAGAAGAGTACTTAACGGTTGAAGATGAGCAGCAAAAAAAGTATGGATGACGAATGCACTAAAGTGGACGGTATGCTCATTTGACAATGATGACAGTAGCGCTCTGATCATAAGATTTATATGGAAATTAAAAAATGAGGGTAAAAGAGAGGTTTATATAGAGGGAACGACACGGAAGACGAAGGGACGCTTTGATCAAAGAGATGGACCACGATGCTCATGCCACGTGTCCCTACGACATTAATGACCTTAGGCCAGCCTGTCAAGCTAGGTAGGTTCCTTAGGAGGTAAATCGAACCGTCACTCCACGAGTCCGTCCATTCATAGATCACAGACCCGAAGAGTGAGGGGGCAGCTGAAGAGGGTAAAATTATGGATGACGGAACCATATTAGTAAACCTGACGACTCTAGACTAGTAGGTTGATAGTGGACGGATCCATAGTGCACGGCCACAAGGTGGACAGGTCCAGAGGCCACATGGCGTTCACCTGGTTTAAGTAATCTCCAAGGAATCCTAAATGGAAACAACTTGTGTCTTACGATTAACCTTAATCGATAGAGTCCTGATACAACTAGAATCTTAATATGGGAAGAATCCTGTAATATACACCCTTTAATGATGATCTTCTCCATAAGGAAAAGACTTCCCATGCAAGAAACGGAAGTCGGTTCTACTCTACTATAAAAACCCAAAGACTCAAGGAACAAGGTACACATAGGGTCCGTTTGGATACAACTTATTTTTGCTGAAACTGAAAACTGAAAACACTGTAGCAAAATAATTTTTAAATGTGTGAATAGTACCGTTTGACCCATTTTTAATATTTTTTAACCCGTGAACAGTGCTAAACAGTGCTCAACAGTACTCTTGTCCCCTAAAGTAGAAACACGTGTAGGGAAAAAAAAAAAAAAAAAACGCAAAATGCAAAATGTGCATTTCATCCGGATCCAAACACTCACATAATTCACCCCAGTTCTGACACTCTAGAGTTGTAGAAAGGTTTTCTGACTTAACTTTCGGAGGGTCTTTGGCCAGTACCACACCGATACTCTCCTAGGGTTTTCTCTATTGTTGTTTTGCAGGCCTCGTTTCGAGCACGTGAGTATCGTGTAGCTTACTGACGATTTTTGGCATCATCAGAGAGGATGAAGAAGAAACCCTTTGTGACTGTGGTGGTGCTCTAATTCTTTGCCCAGAATTCAAGATGCAGATCAGCGAAACTTTGAGATGCCATCTGTGACTATGTAATTCTCCAAAGTAAGCTAGAGAAATTTTTTAGTGAGGAAGGAACAAAAATTAATTATTTTTTATTTCCTTTTATTTTATTTGTTAAAATTGTTACAAATAACAATGTGTACTCATCATAATTTATGAATGATCCCTTAATTAAAGTTAATGATGTATACAATTATCTCTAATAGGATTCTAATCCTATTTAATTAAGGTAAAATGTTAGTACTTTAGAATTTCTACTCAAATACAATAAATACTAATTATACACGTGCACGCACATATCATATACTATATATAATAGCAGAAGCCTTTTCCTGCAATTAAGGATGTACTGCCATGTAGGAAAAATGCCCATCTAAAATTCAGCCATGTTCACACTTAAAATGCGATAAATTATTTTGTTTCACGTTAAAACACCGTTTGAGAGTGTCTCCGTATATAAATAAAAAACAACCAGTTAAAATACAAAACTTACAATGCTCCTAGAAAAACTTGCTATAAAAAAGAAAAAAAAAAAACTGCGATGCCCGTCCAATTCCTTGCCAGACGTAGACCACCGGAACTGCAACCACATAGACAAAGAAAAATCTGCCACCATCAGAGAGACAGGCCGTGTACCCATAACAGGTAAAGTTATTGTTATTGTTTTTGTTTTTTTCCTTTTCGTTTTCAAATCTGGGAATTGAATATAATTTAGGTTTCATAAGATGGATAATTGTTCCGATACAAACCAAAAGAAAAGAAGACTGGGATAGAGAGAGGGAGTTCACTAGGTTGTATGCCTGCCAATGTCCGATCTCACACCACCATCAAACTTGGTAAAAAAAAAATTTCATTGTTAAAATTTATGGATTAATTGTTTTCTAGATTTGGTTATTTTGGTCGGATTGATATTGATTTAGGTGTTTGGATTAAATTTGATTTTGATTAAGGAATCTGGGTAAGAATGCTTTAGTCTGGGGTATTCGAGTTAAATTAGGGATTGGGTTTTTATTTTATTTTTTCATCTTTTCTTTTCTTAAGTCTAAACGTGGGAATTGGAGTGTGTCTTTTGGGTGGGAGTGTTTCTTTTTAATCTAAACGTGGGAGTGTAGAATTGTGGCAATGTGGGGGTGCTTTTTAAATTATTATTATTATTTTTTAATAAAGTTAAAGTACCGTTTGAAGAAAATGAATTGCTTGGTTTTAAACCTTTTCAATATTAATAAAACACAAACAAAACAATATGAACAAGCAAAATACACTGAGAGAGAACAGAGGTTCCATATTCAGTGAGACGCAGAGAGAAATACCACTAGACTACTGCCACTATTTTGCATATTTTAGTCTGATTTGATTTTTCTTTTTTGGGAGCGTTGAAATTAATGTGTCTGATGTTTGCTTCATCTTTATTGCTGCAATGTATTGTGGCACAATTCTAAGCCAAAAGAAGAGTTAAACAGGTCTATTCTAATGGATGGGTTCGTGCTCTGCCCCCATCTACTCTCCCCGGCATCTGCTGTTTGTGGTCGTGCTCTGCCCCCATCTCCTTTCTGCAACATCTATAGAAGCTCAACATCATCTAATTGTTTCAAATTAGCATATTTAATCTTCAATATATCTATGTTTTAATTTAAAACCTGATGCTTATACTACTTAAATTACCATCTATCATCTTCAATATATCTATATTTAATTTTTTTTTTCCCTGCTTAATTGTCTAGGGTTCTTCTTTTACCCTTTTTAAAAGTAGATGGGTTGATTCTCTTTTTTTTGGATGCTTTGGTTTGGTTTTGCTTTTGGTAACATTAGGGATTTTTCCTTTGATTTATTGTGGTTAAAAGTCAAATTTCACCTTGGATTGTTTAAAACCTTTATGTATAAGACGAAAACAAACTTTCCAATTCAAGTTTGTGCCAAAAAGTAATACTTTTTTATGTTAATCTTGATTTATGTATTTATTTTATATATCCTTGGCCAATAGAAGCCAAATCCTTAGCCATCATCATATGGGAAATAACCAACAAATTGTAAAACACTAACCAACAAAATGTTAAACATTGTGCAGATTATTCACTAAATATGGTTGTATGTTTACACATTAATGCTTAAGTATTTTTGTGGAACTAATAAATTACCTTTGATATGGGAAATTTTTTTCATATTTTTACGATCAAACCATGTTACAATGTTTGCTTCCACTTCTTTTGTAGTCCCTCTTTCATCTTTCTTTGTTGTGATTTAAAAAACCTTATTACCCTGTTATTTTGTTGAAATATAGATTTACTAAGTTCTTTGCCAGGTACGACACTTGGGTAATTTGCAAGAAGAGTTGCTGCATCAAACTGAGAGGTTAGGATAGCCTGATTTTCCCTCTATTTATATCATAGATTGAATTAAATTTTGTCCATTGATATTTTTGGGTTTGATTTGGATTTGAATTCCATATTTTAGTCTGATTTTTTCTTCATTTTTTTTTTAATTCAAGGAATTCTTATTTTGTATTCAACTAAACTGTAAAACTGTTTTGATTTTTTTTTTTGGCTATGTTTTGTGATCAAATTCCTTACAATGATTGCTTCAACTTCTTTTTGTAGTCTCTCTTTCATTTTTTTCGTATAATGTTAAAAAAAAATTTTGTCCTCCCTTTTGTTTAAACCCAGATTTATAACATTCTTTACTGGATATGACACTGGTGTTTTGCAAGAAGAGTTGTTGGATCAAACTAACAGGTGGACGTGAGTCGAATGCTGTAAGATACATCGAATAGTTGAGTCTAGGTACAATTTTACTTAATGTTTCCCTGTGTTATTATTTTCTTCATCGTTAGAGGCTGACATGTTTCATCTTTAATATTTCTATCTTAGTTTCATTAGAGTATAGAGTTTACTACCATATTTCTTGCCGTAATTTTTTACACTATAGAACTCTTTATACCGTCAATTTTCTTTGATCCTTTTGTTTTAATTTTAGTTAGTAGTTATTACATATTCAATTTTAGTTTAATTCTTTTTCATAATGACACTATTTAATCTATGTTTTCCAGTTTGAAATTGCTAAAGCTTATAGTTTAAATTGGTTAGGATTGAACACTGGTACTATCTCAGTTCAAAATTTGAAATTAATTAGCTCTTTAAGAATATTGGAAGTAGAACATTAATAAATTTGTTATTTGTTCTTTATGAAATGTATACATGTTGATTGTGATTTTTATGTTGCAAAAGCCGTTACGAGTAGGAAAGAATCCTTAAAAGTGCTTCTAATATTGCTGCATTTGGATGATTTAAAAGTTATATAGGCATGGCTTTATGCATAAATTTGTGATGTTTCTTTTGCTACTTTTGCATGTTTGAGCTTCTAGCATCTGATTTTTTGAGTAAATGATCTATGGGATTTCTCTCCTCAGTCTGTGTATGTGTGTTTAATTGTAATATATGTGTTCCAATTTTGGTATTATTCAATTCTAATATATGGGTGTTGCATTGTGTTAATCTTATGGGCATGTTTTTCCTTTGGCAAAGGTTTACCATGTAAATTTTAAGAATTTCTCTCTTCTTCTTCTTCTTCTTCTTCTTTTTTTTTTTTTTTTTTGGGCATGGAAAAAGATTACTGATGTAGATGCTCTTATGTTATGATTGCATCAACTTTTATATGTTTATCCAAGTTCATGATAAGAACACGCAGCATCGCGACAAAGATAAGATAATCATGGCCTTTTACGAATCAAGTTCTAATTCAATAATGTAAAGTTGTAATTTACAACTAGTTTATGTTGGCTTTAATTCCATGCCAATTTGATTGTAATTATGTTCAATCTTATGTACCCTATATTTTATGTGGGATTTATTTGTAAGGGTTATGTGTGAGAGAGAGAGAGAGTGTGAAGACTCAAGGCAATTGAAGACTAAAGTTGTTTTCGTGGGTAGCTCGCGAGTAAGCTTCCTGCGAAGTGATGCATGTGCCTAGCACATGACTGGAATGCAAAGAATTAGGACAGGATGGAGACAGCTGGTTTTTGTGAGTGTCTCGCGGGTAAGGCCTTCCGGCGAGATACTCGTGAAACATTCTGTTTTGCTGAATTGTCATATTTGATACACACCATCTGTACCCACATTATATATATACCCACATTACCCATAGATGTTGAGGAGTGCTTCTGAGAGAACCCTAGCCACAAACCTTGAGAGTTAGAGATTGTTATTCCCACATTTCTCTACACAATCCATTGTGGTTTTTCCTCAACTCCTACCTCTCCATTTCCATATCCTTGAGAGGTTGATAGCCCAAACACTTACCACACCCATACTGAGTGTCAAGTAAGGTTTTGGTGCTGCTGGGAAGCATTGGAAGAAGCCAGGCTTTGGTAGATGCAATCGGGCGTATTGCAGGATCTAGAGAGTTAGACAAGACACGGTTCCAAGAAGCCTTGTTGGAGTAGGAGCTTGGAGGGCTTAGGTGCATTGTGTAGATTAGGTTTGGAGGGTCTCTTGCTATTCGTGTATCCCAACTGATTGTCTAGTGGATCGATTTACCGCTTGGAGGGCGGCGGAGAGTTTTTACGCCGAGTACTTCGGTTTCCTCTTCGATAACACATCGGCGTGTTATCTTGTGTTTGCATTCTTCTTCCCTCCTCTTTTAGCTTTCATTTTACTATTGTGTTTTAATGAATAAGGCTTAGAGTAGTTATTTTGTTTGTTCGCTCGCATTTACTCTTTTCTGCACTTAGTATAAGTAAGAGTAAAATCAATCGAGCTATAATCTAGTTTGGGAGTCTAAACAACTCTTGTGTTTTTAACACATTTTCGAGCATTCAAATAAAAAACAATATATCTCATACATCTCATATATTATCTTGTGTTTGCATTCTTCTTTCATACTCTTTTAGCTTTCATTTTACTGCTGTGTTTTAATGAATATGGCTTAGAGTAGTTATTTTGTTTGTTCGCTCGCATTTACTCTTTTCCGCACTTAGTATAAGTAAGAGTAAAATCAACCGAGCTGTAATCTTTAATTTGGAGGTCTAAATAGTTCTTGTATTTTTAACACATTTTCGAGCATTCAAATAAAAAACAGTATATCTCATATATTAATCATAGCACACATGAATAAATCTAATGCAAAATTATGCAGAAAAATTTACTACAGAATTTTTTATATGAAGAAAATAACTTTTCTTTGATTCTAAAACACAATCAACACATTAGTGCTGTTTTGTTCTCAGAGCAAACTAACCTGTAAAATTGTTATGATTTCATTAATTTTATCCCACGTTTTTCTAGTAGCTAAATAGAATGTTAGAGTTCTCTTTGGATTATATATATATATATATATATTTCTAGCAATTGAAATATTTCTTTTCATCTGCTTTTGGTTTTTGGGTTGCTATGGTTGAATCATTGGCCTTTGGTTCAATGACATTAAAAAGGGGTTTTTAGCAAATTTTTAATTGTGTAGTTTCGGTATTTGATGTCCTCCACCATAAAAATTCTTAGATTATGCTCTATTTGTATTAGTGCCCGCTTGTTTAAGCTTTTAGAAGCTAAAACGCACGTTTTGAAACCCCTAGCCCAAAAAGCCCGTTTGGTAAGGTTCAAAAAGCAACTTTTTGTTAAAAGTTGCGTTTTGGGTTTGTGAAGAAAACGTGCATTTGCAAAAAGGAGCTTAGAGCTGCAGTTGCAAAACGAACAAACACGTTTTCTCAAAACAGAAATATTACCGTTGGTGGATTTCTTTTTTTCCTAAATTGCCATTGTTTTTTTTTTTTTTTTCCTGCTCCTCTATGCTGCTGTGCTGCGGCATCTCATCATCTTCTTCTTCTTTTGTGCTGCTTCTTCCTCTTCTCTTCTCTATTTTTTTTTTATTTACGTCTTACATATCTAATCTAAAAAAAAAACCTTTTGAATTCGGTAGAGTTTTTGATATGGTGGGGGAGGGGGGGGGGGGGCTTTTGTGTGGAGGAAAGTAAAAGAAAAGGAAGATAAGAAGATGAGGACGAAGTGAATGTGTGGATGAGAAAAAAGTGAAAGAAAAAAGAAAAAGAAAAGAGTTTTTGGGTTTGGGTAAAGCAACGTGGCAGAAAATATAGAGAGTAGGAACACAGATTATTTTACAACTTCTTTTTCATAACTGTGATGTTATAGAGTATGTGGTGGAGAAAAAATTGTGGGTACTAGAACAACTCATTTAAAAGATAAGTGTCAATAAAATTTTATCTTACAAAGATTAATTTTAAATTAGTATTGTGAAAATATTGTAACATTTTATTATATCTCTAAACTTTTTAAGTTAGTACTATTTTTCTTTAGAAAAAAAAATAGTACTATTGACAGGATATTTTTATAACAATTTCATAATAAAGTTTATATAGTAAGTTGTTATTAGTCTAGGGTTCTTCTTTTACCCTTTTTAAAAAATAGATTGGTTGATTCTCTTTCTTTGGATGCTTTGGTTTGGTTTTTTCGTTTGGTAACATTAGGGACTTATCGTTTGATTTATTGTAGTTAAAAGTAAAATATCAACTTGGATTGTTTAAAATCTTTATGTATAAGACGAAAACAAACTTTCCAGTTCAAGTTTGTGCCAAAAAGTGTTACCGTTTGGTTTGGTTTTTTCGTTTGGTAACATTAGGGACTTATCTTTTGATTTATTGTAGTTAAAAGTAAAATATCAACTTGGATTGTTTAAAATCTTTATGTATAAGACGAAAACAAACTTTCCAGTTCAAGTTTGTGCCAAAAAGTGTTACCGTTTGATGTTAATCTTGCTTTAAGTATTTATTTTATATATCCTTGGCTAATGGAAGCCAAATCCTTAGCCATCATCATATGGGAAATAGCCAACAGATTGTTAAAAACTAACCAACAAAATGTTAAACATTGTGCGGACAATTCATTAAATATGGTTGTACGTTTACACACTAATGCTTAAATATTTTTTGGGACAATAAATTACCTTTGTTATGGGAACAATCTTTTCATATTTTTGCAACTCAAACCATATTACAATGTTTGCTTCCACTTCTTTTGTAGTCTCTCTTTCATCTTTCTTTGTTGTGATTTTAAAAACCTTCTTACCCTGTCATTTTGTTGAATACTGAGTTCTTTGCCAGGTACAACATAGGTATTTTGCAAGAAGAGTTGCTGCATCAAACTAAGAGGTTAGGATAGCCTGATTTTCCCTCTATATATCTCATAATTTGAATTAAATTTTGTCCATTGATCTGTTTGGTTTTGATTTGGCTCTGAATTGCATATTTTAATCTGCTTTTTTCTTCATTTTTTTAATTCAATGAATTCTTATTTTGTATTCAACTGAACTGTAAAACTGTTATGATTTTTTTTTTTTTTGCTATGCTTTGTGATCGAATTCCTAACAATGATTGCTTCAGCTTCTTTTTGTAGTCTCTCTTTCATATAGTGCATTCTTCTTTTGCTATGCTTTGTGATCTGTCATTTTGTTTAAACACAGATTTCTAATGTTCTTTACCAAATACAACACTTTGGTGTTTTGCAAGAAGAGTTACTGGATCAAACTAACAGATGGACGTGCGCCTAATGCTATAAGATACATCGAATAGTTGAGTCTAGATACAATTTTACTTTATGTTTCCCTGTGTTATTATTTTCTTCATCATTAGAGGCTGATTTGTTTCATCTTTAATATTTTTATCTTTCTTTTATTATAGAGTTTAGAGTTTACTATCATTTTTTTTTCTGCCATAATTTTTAGGCTATACAAATCTTTATACCATCAATTTCCTTTGGTTCTTTTGGTTTAATTTTAGTTTGTTGTTATTGCATATTCCATTAAGTTTAAATATTTCTTTAAATATCACTATGTTAGCATTTAGTAAAAGATAGAACAAACATTAGTACTTAGTACTTATGATTGCTATTTTTTTTTCTCTGGAACTAGGTTGTGGCCTGCTATAGTAACCTGATGTTAAATAAGCCTTTGGTTGATGGTGGTTATGCCTAAGGGATTTGGTTCCAAGAAGACTGAAGCCAAAAATCTGTAACAGTGTGGGCAAGTTACAACTGATAAGTATCAATAGAAAGAGTGTGGTGTAGTTGCAGCTGATTTATTTTTTTGTTGGTGGTGGTGTTTTCTTTTGGGGCCAAATATCAACTGGACAATGGATATGCAAAAGGAAAGATAGCAAGTAAAAGTGCATAGGTTAGTCATTCGTGGTTGATTATTGTGTAATGTGCATGTGCAGCAAAGTATTTAATATTTTATTTGTTATGTACATGTTTTTTTGCTTTCACAAACAAATTGTTCTGGACTTAAATGCAATAATTTGGAAGAGTTTCTTCTTTAAAATTGTTATGTTTGTTGCTAAATCATTTAGCAATGATTTTGTAAAGGCATGAATCTTATTTTTCATCTCTTTTATTGTCCTTGGCAAATTGTTATTGACTTGAAAGCAATAGTTTGGAAGAGTTTTTTAAAATTGTTGTGTTTGTTGCTAAATTATTTAGCAATGATTCTGTGAAGGCATGAATCTTATTTTTCATCTCTTTTATTGTCTTTGGTGACACATTATTATCTATTGCGTCATGGAAAAAGCCAAAACAATCATTGAAATAATTAACTCAAGTGCTCTTTTTCAACCTTTGGAATTATAATATGTTATATAACTTTTTGAATATAGTATTCATACAATGTAGAATATTCACTTTTTTTTTTTTTACAATTATTATTAAAATTATGATAGTTCATGTAAAATTAGAAAGCTTTATGTATAAACAATACTTTTATAAGAAATTTTCCGCACCAATGCATCTTTATTGCATTTGTTGTATAAGTTTTATAGTTAAAAGAGTTAATTAACAAAATTGATAGGAGAGAATTTCCATGATCATATGTTTTACATGGGGTAAAAAAAACCTTATGAAATCTACAAATATTTCTGCAATTTGAAACATGAAGTCAATCAATATTAGCTCTTTCAAGCCTCTTAGGCTTTGTATGTTATCGCAGTAGAGGAGTGGGAGTTTCCTTCTAATATAAGAAGGTCAATTTATATTTTAGTTATTGAACTTTTTTGTTTGTTTCAATTTATTACAAAACTTGCTTTTGCATTTGTCTATAAAGAGAAGTAGGTATATTCCTAATGAGGATGAGTTATGTAATTTAATGGTCTTTTGTTGTATATTTGCTTTTTAGAGTGCTTATTACAAGTGGCTATATTGGATCTCGTATTGGATTTTTATAGATTTTGCATGTTGTATTCTATTTTAGTTGAGAATCTGTTTGGGTACTAAATTGGGGAAAAAACTGTAGCAAAGTAAAAGTAAGTTCAATTAGTTTTGAAGGTATTATTATTATTATTCACAAATGCAGAAGTGTGACTAATGAAAAATCTACAACTAATTAGGAAATTCTAGGAATCCTGATGTGAAGCTCTAAAAAAATATGTGACCCATAATAGGACTAAAGAACCAACTAGAATTTGGCATTGGTCAGACTCACTAAAAACTACTCTAATCATAATTGTGACCAAGGTTTTCAGACTCGGACCGTTCATTGAACCGTAAAAGGGAGAGGTTCAAGATTTTTGAGGTCGAACCGAGGTCGAACCGTGGTCGAACCGTGACAACGTCATAATTAATTTAATAATTAATTAAAGCCTAAATATAGATATTAAATTTATAAAACTAGCAAAATTGACTAATATATCTATATATGTAAGGGAAATTTAATGATTTTCAAGCATATATTTAATAATTAAATAAGAAAGTTAATAAAATAAAATAATAACCATGAAAACATTAAAATTTATGATTAATTTTTGAAGTAAAGTTGAATATCTTTGAAGGATTTTAATTATAATTTTTTTTTATTCCTTGTATGAGATGGATAATTTAATTAAGTAGAATAAAATTGTGTTAAGTTGTTTTTATATTAAAAAAAAAAAAAAAATTGCTAAGGGGTTGGACCACACGGTTCTCATCGGTTCGTGCGGTCCAACCCCGGTTTTAGGGGTTCATAGAATTAACAAAAAATCTTGTTCTTTAGGCTTAAAAAACCGATTTTTATCCCAATTCCCGATTTTTACGGTCTGACCTCCCGGTTCGGTCCGGTTCTGAGAACCATGATTGTGACAACTACCTTCACTATGTTTTCTATATGTTCTTGGTCCTTTCTCAAGCAAAATAGCAAGAGAGAATAGGTGTTGATCTCTCTCTCTCTCTCTTCTCGAGCTCTCTCCCCTCGAGCTTATTACAAAGAAGTATGTTATTTTGTTCATATTTAAGTTTCAAATAAATGTTGCTAGGACAACCTTTAATACAAAAGGAAAATCTTTATTGATCATGCAAATCTTTGTGTTCGTAACCAGATTTCAACATGCATACTTTAGAATGTACAGTAATAATAATTTTTTTGTAAATGGAATTATGGAATTTTTTTGGGTTAATTACTGCATTTTAAAATAATAAACAATCAGATTGATTACTAATGTATCTTATACACTTTGCAACAAATTTTTTCTTTACAAATTGATTTTATTAGCTAAATTTCTCTTCTACTTATTTCATACTTCAATAACTATATTCTCTCGAACCCACAACTTTTAAAAAAACCTTGAACCAATTTGTTATAACTTATGGGATTTCAATTAACATTTTTTCTAGATCATGTGTTGATACTAGGTTATGTCTATCTTTTAGAAGAACATTTGCACATTAGCATCATTATCTAAACAACTAACCATCCACCCCTTCCATATTTTACCATCACATTAAGTAAAATATATTAAGTTGATTGTTTTCTAATTCATAAAATGATCCCGCACATTGCGCGGGTTTAAGGCTAGTATATATATATATATATATATTAGCCAGGAATGAGGGACCAAAAGCATATATTTTAGCTGGAAATGAGGGGCTAAAAGCATATATTTTCTTTAAAAATGGATAAACTTGCGGGATCACTATTATAAAAATATATCTAATAATTTTTTTATAAAAGATTTGGAGAGGCCAAGGCCCCCTTTGGGCACAACGTGGCTTCACCACTAACAGTTTGAGCTTAGCAGAAGTAACCCAGTCCACTTTAGGTTCTATTTGGTTGGGGTGAAATAGAGAGGAAGATGATAGAAAATAGAGGAGATAAACTTGATTTTATGGGTTTTTGGTTGGAGAGAAGGGAATGATTGAAAATTAGTAGGATGTGTTTTCTCCCTGGCCCACCAAAATTTTATCTCCTCAATTTAGAGAAAAAATAGAGGGGAAAGAAATAGTGGTAGTCAATGACTGAACTATTCCCTCCTCCTTTTACGTGAATCTACTTATTGCTTTTTTACTTTAAAAAAATAAATAAATAAATTGTTTTTGCTTTCCTGGGAGTGGACTTTTTCACTTTTTCCCCCTTGGCATGGGGTTTTGTTCTTCTTCTTCTTGTTTTTTTTGGGCATGATTTTTCTTTTTTAATAAATTTGAGTGATTGATTTTTTTTTTTTTTTGGTTGTTTGACACTTTTTTGTTTTAATTGGACATTATTTTTTAATAAGAGTATATGAGTAAATTTATATAAAGTAATTTTTTTTTTCATCCCTACATTTTTCCATCCTCACCAAATACAAATGAGAGAAACTAAAATATCTTCTATCATTTTACTTTTCTATTCCTTTCTCATTTTCTATCCTCCAATTAGACTCACATTCAATGCTTTTGATGGATGTGAGATTTTTTTTTTTTCTTTTTTTTCATAGGAAAGCTCAAAGCACCGGAAAAATATCATCTCCATTTATAAATGATTTATTCTATGGCTCACACTAATAATTAATATTATCAAGATTAAAGTACATTTTTAGTTTTTGAACTTTGGGATTGTTTTTATTTTAGCTTTTTACATTATAAAAATTTCATTTTGGTCATTTATGTTTGATTCAATTTTTTGTTTGGTTTTTTATGTTTCAAGATGAAAGGCTGAAAAAAAAAAAAAAAAAAAAAAAAATCTACCTATAGTTCTGTATGGAACATTAAAGGCTAAAATGAATGTTAAAGATGAAGTCGTCAAACTCAAGGCTGTCAACTGTATGGAAATGCTTACACGTTTGTATTGGAGGGAATTTTAATAGAGATGCAATTTTTTATTTTTATTTATTTATTTTTTATAGAGATGAACAAAACTCTACCGCTGGTTCTGGCATTGGAGCTGCCCTCTTTGCTGCCTCTCATTCCCAATACCTGGGGATAGAGGAATCACGAGAAATGATCTAGGCCAAGGTAGATGCGAGAAATATGGCTTTTTTTTAATTTTTTTAATTTTTTTTTTTTATCCTTTCTTTTCACAATTCCGTTTCATTTAGAGCTTGTCTTAGCTCCTGGTACGAGTGATATACCAGCAAAACCTTAATATATGGTTTTGCAGAGCATATAATTGAACAGCAAGTCGAGTTTGGAGAGTCCACTCATGTAGGGCTCAAAGCTTTTTTTTTGCAGCACTCTCATTCTGCCCTCATCATGAGGTTGGCACCGCTGCATCTTTTTTTTTTAAGTCCATTTGTCCTGTGTTAGAAATAAAATTGGGAATGTAAAACTGTTCTCTGGGGATTTACTTTGGCGAGCATTCTCTCCAATTTCTATTGCAAATAAAACACGATTTTATGTGTTTCACCAATGTGGAATATTTTGGTAACAGTGTTTAAGTATTATTGTTCAGTTTTTAGTGTTTTAGAAATACGTGTTTGAGTGTTATAGAAATACATATCAAAAGTGTTATTGTTGTTTAAACACTGAAAAGTGTTGTATAAATACCCTAACCAAACAGGCCCAATTTTGAAAACCCATGGAAAACCGAGCATGCTGTTACTTGTTGTAGAAAAAAATGTACCTTAGGTTCTATTTAACGGCAACGGCATTTTTTTAGCCCCGCAATGATTTGTTAAGATTTTTTTCTCCAAAGTTATCCTTCGTCACATGCATCACCACAAAAGGCAGAACCACAGTTTTCACTGGAGATATTATTTACACCTGCATCCTCCCTTATAGGTATATATCGTTCAAAGTTATAAGCAGTAGTAATTAGCATCTCCAGCACCAATAGCCTCTCAAAAATTTTGTACTGTTTAGAGACAGTTACTTTTAATGTTTATCTTTTTCTTTTCTTTTTTTCAAATATGCTTTTCAATATACTCTATTATTTCTCTATCTCATTCAATTATTATTTTTTCATTTTTTCTTATATATTTTTTAATTTTCATTTGTTCATTTCTAAGTATATTTTTTTAAATCTCCCATCGGTAAAATTTTCAAATTTTCCAACCACCTTTTTTGTTAACTGTCTAATTTTAATTTTCACGCTTGCATAAATTATTTGTCCACCTTTACCAAATCTATGTTAGTCTTGTGCAAATCTTTTAAAAATTCTATGTAGTCTAAAATTTATCAAATCTATGTAATTTGGAATTAATCTAGGGTAAAATATCATTTTCGTTCCTAAACTATCACAAAAGTTCGTTTTTTGTCCCTAAACTTTCAAAAGTTCTATTTTCGTCCCTAAACTATCACAAAAGTTCGTCCTTAAACTTTCAAAAGTTCTATTTTCGTCCCTAAACTTTTCCAAACGTATTAATTTTCGTCCCTCCCACATCAGCACTCTATTAAGCCACGTCAGCACTCCGTCAGAACTTTTGAAAGTTTAGGGACGAAAATAGAACTTTTGAAAGTTTAAGGATGAAAAACGAAGTTTTGTGATAATTTAGGGACGAAAATGATATTTTACCCATTAATCTATTATTCTTATTTATTAACTTATAATTAATTTTTCTTAAAAAATATTTATCATTAATGAGAGAGAGAGAGAGAGAGAGAGAGAGAGAGAGAGATCCTACCCTTTCTTCTTCGGCAAGGTTTTATGCTCTTATATTGATTGTAAAAAATCGCCATACCCACTAAATCATTTCAGATCATTGACTTGATGAGATTTTGTGCATGTAGCCTAGATTGGCTAGATCGGCTTCTTTGTCTTTGTCTTTTTTTTTTTTTTTGGGGTTTTATTTTATTTTTTATTTTTAGCTTTTGTTGTTTTGATTTGAGTAGTTTTAAGATTATGTTTTTGAGTTTGTTTTAGAGATGTTTGAGAGAGAAAGGATCTAGATTTGGTTGTGTTTGCAGCTGTGGGGGCCAGACTGTTAGAAGGTACTGTTAAAACTGTATATATTGGGCCTATGGCCCAGTCCGAGGATATTTACTTGTCCGAGGATGGTCAAGCAATGTTATTATGGGAATGGTAGAAGAGGAAGAAATAAGGATTGTACATGATAATACAAAAGATGTCCGAGGAGAGAAGTCATATCGGAAGTGTGGATCCGAGATCAGTAGGAATGTCCTATCGTCCTGAACAGCTTACTAGGTTGCTTCGCGGTTAGAAGTCAGACATTGGATAGGAGAGGAATAGAGGAAGGCAATAAATATCTACAAAAGCTGCTACCTCCGCATTAAATGCTCTGCAGTTAACTCCCTGACCACATTAATGTGGAGGTGATACTTGAACAGTGCGTTTCAGCCTTACAGCTACTACATGAAGACTTATGAGAGGGGTTGATGGGACAAGTATTAACACCGATCATCTTGCGTACATGTGGAAGGTGGGGATGAAGAAGAAAAGGAGATATATAAGAGAGGAGACGCGCCAAAGAAGGGGGAGGAGAAAAAGACTGTAACATCTAAGAACGAAACTTAAAGTTAAATTTGAGAAGAATATATAAGAAAAGACCACCTCGGATCTTGCCGAGGACAATTTATCTCCAATACCAACCTTTTTTTTTCTGTCCAATCTCTTAACATTTGGATCCCTTGTAATATATGTTTAATCAACTAAGGCTCAGTATCCAACTCATTCTCTACAAATTCATTGTTTGGGGCTTTTTGGGCCTAAGTCCATCCACTTAGTGGGCTTGGAATTCAAATCTGGTCCTTATAGCAGCCATTGTGAAGGTTGAGTTTTTTTTTTTTTTTTTTAGATAATGAACAGTAGGTCTTCAAACAAAGAGAGTTACTGTTCATTAGCAAAAAAAAAAAAAATCCGTTTAAAGAGTCTGTTGGTGCAACATTTCATGGGTTTATTCTCCAAATCAAAGAGAATTTTGGGTTTAGAGAGTTTGATGGAAATGTTAGGAAGAATACTTTGTTTGTGTTAAATTACCGATTGTTCCAAAAGTTTAAACTATTCAGATATGATAAATTTAATTATTTAACAACATACTTCTAATAGTTTGCATTCTCTATTCTTTATTTTTGTTTTCATAAGACTATTCTTTCTTGTTTAGTTCAAGATCCAAGTAAACTGTTTAATGTATTCATAAAAAAAAATACTAATAAAATCCACATAAACGGATCCATTTTCATTTTCTTTTAATTTATTATTTTTTTATTAAAGACTTCCCGAATATCTTCGATTAATACAATACAAAGTTATAGACTATAGTATTACAAACCCAATTAAGTTTATTGGTTACTTCGAGGGAACCAAGACCTCCTAATTGATAAATAGACTACTTTGAGGGAGTCCAGACCTCTAAAGTGAATAGTGACTACTTACTCAATAATAATATTTTTCAGCTTCCTTTATTAATCAACATCAAGCCATATAAATAGATGGCTATACAAGATAAAACTAATATTTAAATTCAAAAGAAATCTAATCTTTATCTACTACAAGTAGATAAGATTTATTCAAATACTAAGCTAACAATCTATCCTGCCATTATTTCCTCATCATTTTCTGAAGCACTCTTGCGCTTTGAATTCTTGAGGAGGGGAGAAGCATTGTACAACCTTGCAGCAATCTTCTCTCCATAAACAAGTGGCTGGTTGCATTTGCGCAGAATCTGCACAACCTCTTTCATGGAAGGCCGCTTAGAAGGTTCTCTATTCGTACAAATGATTCCAAGAATGAAAACAGAGCTCATTTCTTCCAAATAACTGGGTTCCTTGATCTCCTCATCCAATGCATCAACTATAGGGATGTCATCTTTAATGTAACGCCATGCCCATTCGGCAAGGGATGTGTGTTCATCACCATAACTAGCTTCCCTTGCAGTAGTTAGTTCCAGAAGGATAACCCCAAAGCTATAAACATCAATCTTCTCATTAACTCGTGTTGTGTGAGCATACTCTGCAGTTCAAATTTACAACACAAACTAATTTAGAATTCCTGTTGATGGAAAAGGAGGAAACGAACATCACTATTAAAATGAAACTTATAAATTTGTGTATCACACACCTGGAGCTATGTAGCCAAAAGAACCAGCTACAACTGACATTGTAGCAAGTTCTCCCTGCTTGAACATCTTGGCTAGACCAAAATCAGCTATCTTTGCGTTGAACTCAGAGTCTAAAAGGATGTTACTTGATTTCACATCTCGATGAACAATTGGTGGGGAGCAGCCATGGTGCATGTAATAGAGCCCCTGGGCAGCCCCAACTGCTATCTGCAATCTCTTAGGCCAATCCAGGACAACATGCTGGACTGAACTTGAGGTGGATGATGCTCTACTCTTCCTATGCAGCCATTGATCTAGGCTACGGTTTTTTGAATACTCATAGACTAGAAGTTTAGAATTTTCATTGGACATGCAACAAAGCAGCTTCACTATGTTGGAATGTCGAATCGAACCCAGTATTTTAACTTCTGCATGAAATTCTTTCTCAAGTTTCTGCTCTAGCTTTCGGTTATTCCAAATTCTCTTCACAGCAACAAAATTGTTTGAATTATTGACAACAACACGGTATACCTTCCCTGATCCACCGCTACCAATCACATTATTTTCTGTCAATCCTGACAAAATGTCTGATTCCCTGAAATTCACCCTCTGGAATGTGGTGACCTTCCATGTGGAATCACATCCATGCTTTCCCTTCCTATAAATACAGATCATTGCAACTACTACACTCAGTAGAGCTGCTGCCACAAAACTTATAATTAAAGGAAGATATTTGGAGAGAACTTTGCTCGGTTTACGATGGTCAGAATTGTTGCAGCTGTTAATGTTTAGTAATGGCTTATTAGCACAGAGAGCAAGATTGTTCAAGAAGCTGCTGGCATATGCATCATTTTCAAATTGTGTTGGGATCCTCCCAGTCAAATGATTGGAAGAGAGATTGAGTAAAGTGAGCTTCAGGAGGCCAAGTTGGAGAGGTATTTGGCCAGAAAGTTGGTTTTCTGACAAGTCCAACTCTGTAAGGCCTGCCAAATTACCTAATTTCTCCGGAATAGATCCAGAGATTTTATTTCGGCGAAGGTTTAGAGTATTTAACGTTTTCCATGATATAATATCTGGTGGAAGGGAGCCCGAGAGTCGATTTTGATCAAGAAAAAGAGTTGTTAAATAAGGAAGAGATGTTAATTCTCGAGGAATTGTGCCAGTAAAGAGGTTATTACTAGCCTCAAATACCACCAAATTCCTCCAGGAAGACACTCCAGCTGGAATCGTACCAGAAAAGTTGTTGTTATTTATTTCCAATCTTGAGAGATTCCTTGCCACTCTTTGAGGAAGCTCGCCTGTAAACGAATTGTCGCTTAAAATCAAGACGCTCAAATTCAACGATGTCCATAGGCCACTAGGAATATCCCCAGAAAGCCTATTATTGTAAACAGTCACAATTTTCAAACCACTGCAATTGCCAAGCGACTTAGGCAATTCTCCAGTGAGGTTGTTGTTAAAAGCTACCACACCCACCAACCTTCCGTTATCACACAAGTGTTCTGGTAACTCGCCTTCAAGCTTATTGTCTGCAACCTGGAACTCTACAAGCATGGAATACCGCCCAAAGTCAGGAGGCAGAGTCCCTGATAAATTGTTGCTAAACACTTTAAGGACCACCAGACTTGGAAGACGGCCAATACCGTCCGGGATTTTTCCAGATAACTGATTGGAAAACAAACTTAGACCTGTCATGTTTCTGAGTCTGCCAAAATCATCAGGTATGCTTCCGGTCAATTTATTATCGGAGAGGTCAATAACATCAATGTTTAACGCTTCAACCACGCGAGGAATCTCCCCAGAAAATTGGTTTCTGAAAAGATACACAATACTTAAATTCTTTGGCATAAACAAACTGCTCGGAATTTTCCCAGTCAGATTGTTTATTGACAAATCCAAATGCACCAAAGCCTCCATTTCTCCAATCGTGTCTGGGATTTCCCCATTCAAATTAGATGCAGTAATCCATAAATACTTAAGCTTCTTCAACTTCGTGAAACTCGAAGGCAACTCTGCTGCTGTCATGTTTACATTATAGGCCAACCACAGTGACTCAAGTTTGAACAAGTTGCCAATTTCTGGCGGGAAAGAACCGTTAAACGCAGACTGGAAAAGTTGAAGCGTCCTTAGCTCCATTAACTGTCCAATAGATGCTGGAATGTTACCATAGAAGTTGTTTGCTCCAAGGTTGAGGTGGCGCAGGCCAGACAAGCGGTGAATGTCAGCTGGGATTGTGCCGTTGAAGTAATTCTGTGAGAGGTCAAGGTCTTCAAGCTTGGAACAGTTATAGAGCGCTTTAGGAAACTCTTGAGGAATGAAGTTGTTTGAAAGGTTAATGACTGTGAGGTTCTTGAGGTCACAGATGAAGGGTGGGACTGTTTGGGTGATGTTCTTGTTTTGAAGTAGTAGTTGGGTGACTGTTCCACTGGTGCAAGTGATCTCTGGCCAGTTACAGTGGTGGGAGGAGTTTAAGGAGTTCAAGTGGCTTAGAGATGGTGGAATTTGCCAGTGGCTTAGAGATGGTGGGTTTTGCCAATGTTGCTTTAGTTTCAGGAGGACTGTTTGTTCTTTGCCATTTAGCTGAGACTCAGAGTTCGCATGTCCGAAAAGGAGGAGAAGGAAGGAGAGGAAGATAGTTGTTTTGGTCATTTGGAATTTTGGAGGTAAAGTTCGTTATTCCGGTTTCAGATGAGCAATTGGCGAGCAATCACTAAGAATTTGCTCACTTTAAGACGGCGTGAACCAGGGAAATTTACGTTGGGGGGTAAGTATGAGAAAACTTTGCACCATTTTGTAAACTAATCATTACCCATTCTAAAAATAATTGGTGATTAATTTTGAACTAAATTTGTAATAATTTTCATTTTGGTATAAAATATCAAAGAATTAGTTATGATATCATCTTATATTTTGTTGTGAACCTTGTTTTAATAATATTCATGATTAAACATTCACGTGTCATTGTTGCAATAAAAATTATTAGAATAAGTACAAGTATAACTAGTATAGCCACTCTATAAACAAATCAATTGATTTTCTAGTTCTTACTAGTCATTGGCACAATTAAAAAATATTTAATATATTTTTAAAAAAATTGAGATATCAAAACCATATTATGCTAGTAATGGTAAAATTTGACACGAATCTTGTATTTAACTGACACACCATGGTGTCTTTAGGGTTCAAATCCTTACTCCCCTCATTATTGTAAGTTGTAGCTATCAAATAATAATAATAATAGTGAAATTTCATTTTCAGTAGTTTTACATTTTATTTTTATAATTTGTAAATTCTTTAGAATAAAGCTTAACTTACTAATAAACAAATATCTTCAACTCTAAAAAGGTTTATAGTCTCTCAATCAAACCTTGAGCTTTTTTTTTTTTTTTTGGAGAGGAAATCAAACCTTGAGCTAAGCTAAGAATAAGTAGCAATGGTTTATTGTAATTGAAATTTATAGCAACATAAAAAAAAATTAAAGAAATAAATAATCTAATCAATAATGATACTAAATTATAAAGTCATCTTGTTAATGACGAAAAATATAAAAAATAAATTTTTTTAAAAATAACTCTATTGGTGGAGTTGAATAGTGTGATAGCACTGAAATATTAAAATTTTAATTTTGAATAATCCAACCACCAAAATGTCAAACAAAACATATGGTCATAATATATAATTCATTTATAATTTTTCTCTAGGCTGAGATTTTTTTTTTTTTTTTTGGTTTGTTTTTTTAGTCTAATATGATTTTTATTTTTGATTTGGGATCTTTAAGGGGGCTTAACCGAATTTTCCAAAATATTTCAAAATTCCAGTTACCCAGTGTGAACGGAATATGGTAGCTAGAAATAACGGTCAGTTTTCTAAGTCTTTGGCAGGAAAATTCTAAGAGCTGGGATTGACAGTGACACTGCCACTGCATTTCCAAGCAAGGGAGTGCTTGACCTTTTGGGGTCAGTCTTCGGGGCGGGAAGTAAACAATGTAAAAGCATTACAATGCACATGATTAGTTGGTAACATAGTAGAAAAGATTTGAACATACAAATTTAAAAGAAAGAGGGTCCGGCTCCCCTCACATTTAGAAGACTTTTGACTCACTTAAATAGTTGGTACGCAGTACATGTTTTCCAGTTTCCAGTCAATGCCAGCGCAGTTGTGGAAAATCCGAGGATTATTTCTTAGTAACAGGACAGGACTGTAATTTTAAACAAGGCAATAAATATTAGGCGAAAACCACATTTTCGTCCCTACATTTTCACTCGACTTCACTTTAGCCTAACTTTTTTTTCCACTGCTTTTAGTCTCTATCCTGGAAAACGCGTCTCGTTTTTGTCCCTGCCGTTACATCAAAGATGGAAAATTCACACGTGGCAAATGGAGTGCACTGTTGACACACTAAAAGCTGACGTGACCATTAAAATAAAAAAAAATATTATTTGGCATTAAAAAATGCCATATCAGCATCTAAATTTTAAAAATTAATTTATTAGTTTTAACTAAAAAAAAAATCAAAACAGAAATCAAAATCAAAATTCATATGAATTAAGATCTAAAAGTATCTTGAACAAGAACACCAACCCAGACTTAAGACCTCAAAATTGAAAACCAAAAATCACGAAAAACTCAAAAAATAAGATCACAAAATTAAACATAAGTACACACTAATCCATTGAACCTTCATACACCTTATACTCTTCCAAGGGAAGTTGCTGGATATTCCCAATAATGGACAAGCCACTAAGCATACCAGCAAACGCAAAGCAAAAAGTGCCACTACTATCCACCGGAATCAAATAATTCGTGCCGGCAATGACACGTCAGCACCTCGAAAATGCAACACCATTGTGGGTACCTTCACCTCTGTTTTCCCTGACAAGTCAAAGCAGGTATCGAAGAGAGAGAACTCGGGTGCCCGTTTCAGATTTGGAGCTTCGGCCCTGAAAGCGTCCCTGAATGCCAAATAAGCGGGTCGGGTTAAACGGGTCACGGACGTACCCGAATTGATAATAACCCCACCGTTCCTAGCTGGGTTAAGCTTGAACAACGAAGGCATAACACCACGGACACATCTCCCTCCGACACTGATCCCCAGTAGCTCCAACTAGTAAAAGGCGTCAAGCTTTGGGTTGAACAACAAGGGAGTGAACCGGGCGGTTCAAGAAACAGTGGAGTCTCCGAAAACAATTGACAACTTGTTGCGACGAAGTGGAAGGAGTTTGCGAGGTTTGAGAGAAGGGCTTGTGTTGGTGTACGATTCCGTTGGTGGAGAGTGGAGTAGAGGACCAGATTTGCCTGAGGTTATACAACGCGCCACTTGGATTTGAGGTTTGTGTTTGGTTTCTCATAAAGTATAAGAAAATTTGGGTTTTGAGTTTTGAGTTTGGGGGCCGAAAATCTGGATTTGATTTTTGTGTTTGATGTTTTGGTGGTGTGGGGGTTTGAAATATGGGTTTGAATCTAGGTTTGTCAAGAATGTTGGCATGAATTCTAATTCTGGGTTTCGGCTTTGAGGTTCGAATTTTCTGGGTTTTAAATTTTGTTTTCATGTTTAATTTCTTGTTCATGTTTAATTTGATGTGGATCTATAGTTTAATTTTCTGTTCTTATTTTCTGGGTTTGTGATTTTTGGATTTTAATTTTGTGTTCGTAGATCTAGGTTTGTGTTCTTGTTGTTCTTATTCAAGACACACTTAGATCTCAATTCATGTAATTTTTTGTTTTTAATTTTTTTTATTTAGTTAAAATTAATAAATTAATTTTTTTAATGCCAAATAATATTTTTTTTTTTATAATTATTTTAATGGCCACGTCAGTTTTTAGTGTGCCAACAGTGCACTCCGTTTGCCACGTGTGCATTTTTCGTCTCTGATGTAATGGCAGGGACAAAAACGAGACGCTTTTTCTAGGATAGGGACTAAAAGCAGTGGGAAAAAAAGTTAGGAACCAAAGTGGGAATCGCGTGAAAATATAGGGACGAAAATGTGATTTTCGCCTAAATATTAAATAGTAGGCAAAAGCTTCATTTTACACCTAGTAATTCTTCAGGATCAACCATGTTTTTTGGGAAGTGAATAGGTGCACGGACCATCTCGCCAAAGGAGGCTGCACCCTTATAGGGAATTCTGTTGTTTTAGAATCTCCCATCACGAAAGAATTATGTATTATCTTAGATTTTGATGCTTCTAGTTTGTATTCATTAAAGCTTTCAGCCACTACTTCGCTTTTTATGGCTAGTTAA
The DNA here is from genome assembly GCA_019022515.1 of Quercus aquifolioides. Taxonomy (NCBI): domain Eukaryota; kingdom Viridiplantae; phylum Streptophyta; class Magnoliopsida; order Fagales; family Fagaceae; genus Quercus; species Quercus aquifolioides. Next base: position 63,889,645 of record CM032327.1, on the reverse strand, counting down.
CCAATGCATATCATCCTTTTAACAAAAAATAAAAAATCTTGTCAGAAAAATTATAGCAACCAACTTCGATATCCAGTTCCAGTTGGCCTTCCCCTTTTTTCACTAGTCCTGCAGCCTGCAGGCAATGCAGTAGTCAATCAGTCAATTAATGGTAAAGTGCTGCTTGTGCTCTGTAATTGAAATATCGAATCTGCAATTCTTTGTTAAAGAGTTCTGTCAAAGGTTATATATTATGGGTTATGTTAGTGGGGTAATGGTTAACAATTTATTTTAGAAAAGTTTTGACGTCATTTTTATGAGAAATGAAAAAAATTATAAAAATATTAATTTTTTTTTTCTCATAAAATTTTTCTTAAAATAAATTGTTAATTATTCCTTAAAAACATCAGTTAACATTTCCTATATTATATATACCTACTCCCTTGTCTTTTTTCATCGTAAATAGAGGTTATTAGTATTACTTTCAAGTCAACACCTCTAAAATGGAAATGCTGTGGATTATTAAACCCAAAACATAAATTTGGTACGGAAGATAAAATACAATGGATTGTGTTATGTTTCCTCGAAATCAATACGAATGAGTAAATTTTATTGTCTTCAATTCCTTTTTTTTTTTTTTTTTTTTGGTTTAGTTGTTTTGATTGGAAATGAAATTCTATCATTTCTCCACTAAGAAAAAGTATTATTTGTTTATTAAGAAAAATATTCTTTGTCTACTGAGAAAATATATTTCTTATCCATTAAAAAATAGGTATTTAAATCTTATACATAGACAATAGTCATAATACCACAAAAGAATTAGTTTGAGAGGGCACAATTAGAAGATGAGCTTAGATCTCTTTGGCAATTCGTATTTATGGCTTGGTTTTGGTATTTTTTGGTGAGAGTTTCTTTTCTCTCTTGGTTATTATGCAGCTTTGCTTTGGTCTTTTGCGAGTGTCACCTTACTTTGTTTTGTACTGCAAATTAGTTTGTGAGAAGCTCTCTTAGTGGTGTGGCAATTTAGGGTCCGTTTGGTAAGAGATTTTTAGTAACGTTGTTTAAGTTTTGTGAAAATACGTGTAGGTGAAAAAAATGTATAGAAATAGGTGGCGTGATGTTTAAACAACAATTTTCGTTGTTTAAACGCCATTACCAAACAGGGCCTTATTATTTAATTTGGGTAGTGCGGTTTGTCTTGTGTTTAGATGATTGTCGCTTATTTTGTGTGTAGAACTACAACTTGATATTATGCGTGCCTTTGGGTCTTTAGTTTGAGATAGAGAGAAATATCTTTGAGGGTGCTGTGCTGTATAGAGAAAAGTTTCTCTTGTATTAGGTGTAGTCCTTAATCTTCATATTTGTGAGGAATGGGTATTTGGGTGTATTGAGATTTTAGACTTTGTGAGAGTGTCTCTACACTATCTTTGTCTTATCCCATATATAATTTAGTGAATTCACCTCTACAACTTGTGGATATAGGCTATTGCTGAACTATGTAAATTCTTCATGCTTTTATGATTGGGCCTATGTTTTTTCAAGTTCTTTTTACTCTTATAATTCATTAAGAGATCCTGTTCAAGCCCATAATATAATAAATCAATATTGCATGAAAAAAAAGGCTCAAAGTTGATATTACAAAGTGAAATTATGATGCTTCACTTCCCTCATCTTGTCAATTTAAGTTTGATCAGATCTTTATTTTAGTTTAGATTGAAAATTTGACAAGGATGTGGTGTAAAAGGCCAATTTTACCCGTCCACTAATTTTGTGCCACATTAGATTTGTGTAAATAAAATATTAGAACCAATCTCACACAATCACACCCTCTAATACCTAATGGAACAACAAAAAATTAGGCACATCAAACTAAACATTCAGTAAATACTGTCAGAGGCCTCCATCAAAGCCGCCGGAGTCTAAAAAATCTGTTGGAGCTGCTGGGCTTGGCCTAGGCTAAATTTTCAAGCTTTGGTATTTTATTTTTATTTTTTATGTTTCCCTTTAAATGGTCAAATTTTTGCGCATGATATTTGTTCGTTTTGTGGGGGTGAGTTATAATCAAGTAATACCAACAGTCTAATTATGATTGTTAGCAAGTTCTTGCTACTCTTGAATTTGAGTTCTAGGAGAAGAGAAGGATGGGTTCGATTTTGTCAGGTACTTTGATAATTTAGATCTACTTGCTGAATTTTTAATCTTTTAACGATGATGACATGAATTTTTCTTTTTCTTTTTTTTGAGATGTTATCAAGTCTATTAAGATATATTGATTTTACAATGAGTTTTAAGTAAAAAGGCTGATGTGGCATGTCCTTATTGGTTGGTGTAAACCAAAGGATTTACACCCCATCCTTATTGAATTTATTCTCTTTAGTCTAATTCTCCATAACCTATCTAATCCCATGCAAAATCTTATATTAATTATGCTTGACAGCCAGTGGCGGAGCTAAGAATTTGTCTTTGAGGGGTCCAAAAAAAAAACAAGAGATGATTAAAATTTTCCCCTATCTATACTATCACATTCATGCAAAGTATAATAATTAAAATAGTATTGTAAACCTATGCTACAAAAAGTGTAATTATTAAATTTAAACAAATCATGAAACAATATTGACAAAAAGATTTAATAACGTTAACTAATGCGTAATCCAAATATGTCAAAAACAAGCAGTGATATAAAAAGTTAAATATTTTTATTCAAAATTGTAATCTATACTTTTTAAGAGGGAATTATCAAATATCGAATTAGAAGTAAAATTCTCAATAATTTTCCTTTTACTATTAAAAAAAAATAGACAAAGTATATTTGTATAAGTTTTAATAATAGTTTATTATATTTATATATCATATAATAAATTAATTAATTTAATGACAAATAAAAAAGATAAGAAAAATCACACCTAGGGTCCCACATGTAGGATTTGTAGCAAACTGTAATCTAAATTGAAGTGTAGGTTGGGGAGTACAACTTTGCTTTAGAAGACAACTTGAAGTGCAAGTGCAACCCACCACGTGTAGAACTTAAAGTAGATTGTGATATAAAATATGTAAAGAAAATCTTATCTGAATAAGCCATTAGCGGACTGAACGAAGAAGTAAAGAAAAGAAGAAAAATAAAAAGCAAAGCAGAAAAATAAAAAGCAAAGCAGATTAACTTCCAAGTGAGTCTAAACGTTGGAGATTAAGAAATGAGAGAGAGAGAGAGAGAGAGAGAGGATGAAGAAGAAACCCTCTGTGACTTTGGTGGTGCTCTAATTCTTTGCTCAGAATTCAAGATGCAGATCAGCGAAACTTGGTGATGCCATCTGTGACTGTGTAATGCTCCAAAGTAAGCTTGAGAAATTTTTTAGTGAGGAAGGGGCAAAAATTACGAGTCCAAATCTTCTGTCTCACTTTTTTTGTTCCACTCTATACTCTACCAATAAATACTTGTCACGTGTTCACCTAATTAATTAAATACTATCATTATTGACTCATTAATACTACAGTTATTAATTAATAGTAGTATTTAATTAATTAGGTGAACACGTGACAATTATTTATTGGTGAAATATAAAGTGGAACAGGAAAAGTAGGACATAAGATTTGGACTAAAAAATTACTTCTTTTTTTCCTATTATTTTCTTTGTTAAAATTGTTACAATAACAATGTGTACTCATCATAATTTATGAATGATCCCTTAATTAAAGTTAATGATGTATACAATTATCTCTAATAGAATTGTAATCCTATTTAATTAAGGTAAAATGTTAGTATTTTAGAATTTCTACTCAAATACAATAAATACTAATTACACACACACACATATATATACACACACAAAACTTTAGCCGGGAATGAGGGACCAAAAGCATATATTTTAGCTGGGAATGATAGAAAATTATTAGGTACTCCTGGAGTATCATAGATGCGTAGTCCCCCTCTCACATGAATGATGGGTCTTACTATAAATTTAATTAGTGGGACTAACCATTCATGTGAGAGGAGGGAGTACACATTTATAGTACTCGGGGAGTACACAATAATTTCCTGAGAATGAAGGGCTAAAAGCATATATTTTCTTTAAAAAGGGATAAACTTGCTGGGATCACTATTATACAAATATATCTACTAATTTTTTTATAAAAGATTTGGAGGGGCCAGGGCCCCCTTCGGCCCCAACGTGGCTTCGCCACTGACAGTTTGAGCTTAGCAGAAGTAACCCAGTCCAATTTAGGTTCTATTTGTTGGGGTGAAATAGAGAGGAAGAGGATAGAAAATAAAGGAGATAAAATTGATTTTATGGGTTTTTGGTTGGAGAGAAGGGAATGATGGAAAATTAGTGGGAGATGCTTTCTCATGGGCCTCAATTTGGGGAGGAAAATAGGGGGGGAAAGAAATAGTTGCAGTCAATGAAAACTATCCCCTCCTCCTTTTACGAGAATCTACTTGTTGTTTTTTTAACAGGACTCAGTGGGGTTATATAATAGAAGATATTAAAAAAACCAGTGCTTGTTTGCAACTTTGTAGTTTCTGTCATGTCAGTAGGGGGTAATAGTTTAGCTCACTCCCTTGCTAGAAGAGCAGTTTTAACTGCTGATACTAATGTGTGGTTAGAGAAACTACCACTGGATTTGGATAATGTTTTCTAGTCTGATTTACCTTAATAATAATGACTTACCTGTTTCTCAAAAAAAAAAAAAAAGTTTTTGCTTTCCTGGGCATGGACTTTTTCATTTTTTTCCCCCGGGTTTTGTTCTTGTTCTTCATATTTTTTTTTTTTTGGGTTTAACTAGATGGATTCTTTTTTGGGCATGATTTTTCTTTTTTAATAAATTTGAGTGATTAATTTTTTTTTTTTTTGGTTGTTTGACACTTTTTTGTTTTAATTGGACATTATTTTTTAATAAGGGCATATGAGTAAATTCATACAAAGTCTTTTTTCTTTTTCTTTTTTATCCCTGCACTTTTCTATCTCCGCCGAAAAATCTTTTCTATTCTCTCACTTTTCTATCCTCCACTATATTCACATTCAATGCTTTTGATGGATGCGAGATTTTTTTTTTTTTCTTTTTTTTCATAGGAAAGCTCAAAGCACCGGAAAAACATCATCTCCATTTATAAATGATTTATTCTATGGCTCACATTGATAATTAATATTATCAAGATTAAAGTACATTTTTAGTTTTAGAAATTTGGGATTGTTTTTATTTTAGCTTTTTACATTATAAAATTTTCATTTTGGTCATTCATGTTTGATTCAATTTTTTGTTTGGTTTTTTATATTTCAAAATTTTTATTTTCAAGATTAAAGGATAAAAAAAAGGGAAAAAAAAAATCTACCTATAGTTCTGTATGGCATGGTTTTCAGACCCGGACCGTTCATTGAACCGTAAAAGGGAGGGGTTCAAGGTTTTTGAGGTCGAACCGAGGTCGAACCGGGGTCGAACCGTGATGACGTAATAATTAATTTAATAATTAATTAATATAAAATTAATAAAAATTAATCCATAAAAATTAATAATCTTGACTAAACATTTAAAAAAATTCAAGTATTTGAAGACTACTAAAAATAAAATGTATTTTTTATAGTTTAATATAAATTTTAAATAGATATTTTCTTATCATTTATAATATTTTAATAAATTTGTACCTTAGGGTGTGTTTGTTTCGTGTAAAATGTTTTCCGGAAAATACATATTTTCCGGAAATGCTATTTTCCGGAAAAGGAAAATATTTTTAAGTGTTTGGGTGAATTATGAAAATTGTTGTGAAAAATATTTTCATGTGTTTGGATGTGTTAGGAAAATGCTATTTTCCGGAAAATTTTTCACATTTTCCGGCAACAACAACAACAACAACCGGCGGCAACAACAACAACAACAACGCAAATTCCGGCAACAACAACACAAATTCCGGCAACAATAACACAAATTCCGGCAATAATAACAACAACAACAATTTTCATTCCTAACAATTTTCATTCCTCAGCTCCCAAACAAACATTAACATCATTCCTCAGTCCACAGCCACAAAAATACAAAACCCAAAGACAAAAAATCATCAAATCCGATCAAAAGGCGAAGGCGTGTGGGTTCGAAGGCCAGTGGGTTCGAAGCGGCGGCGAAGGCGTGTCGGGTGTGGGTTCGATGGCGAGTGGGTTCGAAGCGACGGCGAAGGCGTGTCGAGTGTGGGTTCGATGGCGAGTGGGTTCGAAGCGACGGCGACGGAGTGTGGGTCGGGTGTGGGTTCGAAGGCGACGGCGACGGCGTGTGGGTTCGAAGGCGAAGGCGATGGCGAAGGCGCTTGAGGCAACCGTTGGAGTCAATCTGGAGCTCGGAGCGATCTGGAGCTTGAGGCGACCGTTGGTGTTTGGAGTCGATCGTTGCTTGATCGGCGCGGTGCTGCGATCTGGAGCTCGGAGTTCGCTGGCAAGCTGGAGCTCTCTCTGCGTTCTCTGTTCTTTCTCTCGTTCTCTCCCTCTCTTGCATTTTCCGGAAATCGTTTGAACGTAAAATAAAAACGTAAAACGATTTCCGGGTCAAAGCCATATTTTACACGGTCAAAGGAAATTGATTTCCGGAAAATACTATTTTCTAAACTAACCAAACGCCATATTTTACGGAAAATGATTTCCTGAAATCATTTTCACCCAAAACAAACACACCCTTAGTTAACGTAACAAAACCTTTAAAATTCATGATTTATACCATTAAAATATTTTAACTATTTATCAACCACAACAGGCCTATCCGCCTAGGCTACAGGACAAGAAAAAGACTAAACACTGTCACATACAGAAGACATGACTAAAGAAACGAATAAAAAATTAAAAAGATGCTGTGGCAGACCAGAAAAATGACTAAAGCAAAGAATAAAAAATTGAAAAAGCTGCCTTAGACTATTTTTTATTTTTTTTTGAGATAAGCCTTAGACTAAATCATGTCTTCTGGTGGAACAGATACGGAATGGTACAATTTTAAAGGGGTTAAGGTTTCAAGGTGGCTAGCTGTTAGGCATTTAAGCAACTGATCTTACCGTGGCTTTGAAAAATGAAGTATCAATCAACAGATTCAACACTACCTTTGAAAAACAAAAAAAAAGCTTCTCTCTCGCCCAAACACCATTTTGCAGAACCCATTTTCTCTCTGTCTCTCTTTGTCTCTCTCTCTCTCCATGAAATCTCTTGTTCCTCTTTCCTCTTAGACCAAAATCACAAAGTAAAGATGTCATCTAGTCCACTGTGGAGCTGCGCTGTGAAGAACGAAGTCCATAGTGAGCTGTGACTTCAGATCTCCTCTACAAAGATCGTTCGCTCCAACAATCGGCCCTCTCCACCATCAACTCCTACTCTGAAGGGAGCAGAATTTAATGCTTGTTTTTCTGGGTGTGTGTGTATGTGTTTTTTTTTTTTTAAGGTTCAGATTCAAAAGGGAAGTAGGGAACCGTGAGAAGCAGTCTGATCACGGTTCTCAGAACCGTGAGGTCCGACCGCGGTTCTCACGGGTCCCTGCTTTTTTTTCATAGAGGGGTTTTTGAGGCTAAAAGAACCGCAAAGATGAACGGTTCGAGGTTTTCTCGGTCGGACCGTACGGTCCGGTCCGGGTTTCAAAACCATGCTGTATGGATCGTAAAAGGCTAAAATGAAAGGTAAAGATAAATTTGTTTGAATACTGCTTATTTTGCTGAAACTGAAAACTTATTGTTGACAGTACTATAGATAAAAGTAAAAGTTAGTTGAAATAATACCATAGGGCCATAAATAGTATCAAAAAATGCAGTAGGACCCATGAATAGCAGTAAAAATTAGCTAAATAGTGAAATAATTTTCATTTATAATCTGTATCCAAACAGAGGCAAAGTCGTCAAACTCAAGGCTGTCAACTGTATGGAAATGCTTACACGTTTGTATTGGAGGGAATTTTAATAGAGATGCAATTTTTTATTTTTCTTTTTCTTTTAATAGAGATGAACAAAACTCTACTGCTGGTTCTGGCATTGGAGCTGCCTTCCTTGCTGCCTCTCATTCCCAATACCTAGGGATAGAAGAATCATGAGAAATGATCTAGGCCAAGGTAGATGCGAGAAATATGGCTTTTTTTTTTTTTTGGGTATATTTCCTTTTATCCTTTCTTTTCACAATTCCGACTCATTTAGAGCTTGTCTTAGCTCCTAGTTCGAGTGACATACCAGCAAAACCTTAATATATGGTTTTGCAGAGCATATAATTGAACAGCAAGTCAAGTTTGGAGAGTCCACTCATGTAGGGCTCAAGCTTTCTTTGCTGCAGCACTCTCATTCTGCTCTCATCTTGAGGTTGGCACCACTGCATCTTTTTTAAGTCCATCTGTCCTGTGTTAGGAAATAAAATTGGGAATGTAAAACTGTTCTCTGGGGATTTACTTTGGCGAGCATTCTCTCCTATTTCTATTGCAAATAAAACACGATTTTGTGTTTCACCAATGTGGAATATTTCAATTTTGGAAATCCATGGAAAACCGAGCTAGCATGCTGTTACTTGTTGTAGAAAAAAATGTACCTTAGGTTCTATTTAACGGCTACGGCATTTTTTTTTAGCCCCGCAATGGTTTGTTAAGATTTTTTCCTCCAAAGTTATCCTTCATCACATACATCACCACAAAAGGTAGAACCACAGTTTTCACTGGAGGTATTATTTACACCTGCATTCTCCCTTATAGATAGGGCTGTCCACGGGTCGGGCCGGGTCGGTTTTGGGCCCAACCCGGACTCGACCCGCCGGCGTCGGGTGGGAGGGTGGAGGAACCCGGAACCGACCGCCGGAAAAATCGGTCGAGTCGGTTTCGGGTGAGGGTGAGCGTCGGTCGGGTCGGTCGGGCGCCGGAGTAAAAAAAATCTTCGAAATCTGGAAAAAAAAAGTCGCCGGAATCTGGAAAAAGTCGCCGGAATCTGGAAAAAGTCGCCGGAATCTGGAAAATTTAGCCGGAATCTGGAAAATCATGCCGGAATCTGGAAAAACTCGCCGGTATCTGCATTTTTTTCGCCGGAATTTGAAATTTTTCACTAAAAATTGTTGGAATAGGCCGGATCTGGATAAATCCCACTAGATCTAGCCTGATTTGGTCGAGATCTCCTCGGATTTGGTCGAGATCTCCTCGGATTTGGCTTGATTTTGCAGATTTGGCCGGATTTTTTATACATCTCCGGTCGGGTTCGGGTTGCTCGGGTTTTGGAGAAGCAAACCCGCCACTCGACCTGCCGGTGTCGGTTCTTGAGAACGGAAACCCGCCGCCGACCGACTGGACCTTCGGTTCGGGCCGGAATCGGGTCTCCGGCGGGCGGTTTTGCCGGGTTGTCGGGCTCCGGTCGGGTCTGGACAGCCCTACTTATAGATACTAGCTTTTTAACCCGCACTATGTGCGGGAACCTTTTTATTTATATTTATTAGAAAGAATTTTTTTTTAATAATATTTAAATACACTACATCTCTCCATTTACAAATCTAATAACAAACACCATATACCAAAAACTAATTTAACCAAATCTAACTCAAATATCTAAATCTAAAACAATCCAACCAAGTGCATTTGAAGATGCTAATTTAGCATCAGCTAACTTTTTTTCCTTTTGAATTCCAATGTGCCTCTACATTGCTTTTTGTGTGGTTATGTGCTCAATGCTCATTTCATATCTCAGTTGTTCTTTTTGTTCTTGCTCCTTTCCAATCGACCAAATATTGTTTCCCCTTCTTATTTTCCGCCTATCATGTCCCTTTTGTGAGGAATAAATATAGACCTTTGTAGATTCCGTTCAACCCCAACATTTATATACTGCACAAAGTAAATGTATCTTAGAAGCTTGATAAGAAACTATAAAATTAAAAATAAAAAAAAAACAAATCATAAATGCATATAAACCACAAAGTTTGATCATAATCTACAGTAAACAGTACACCAATTTTTTTTTTTTTATATATATTTATACATAGATTCATTGCGTTATTGAAAGTGTATGAGGAGTTGTAACAGCAGGGCAGAATATGAAATTGCAAAAAGTGTACCCATATCTCCTTGCAATCAAAATCTATTGCAAGTTGGACTACAAATTTGGTTATACAGAACAAAGTAAGTTTTCTTATACATTCACAAACTTATACGCTTCTAATTCAAGGAAAAAATTCAAGCAATTAAAACATAATTAAAAAAATATAACAATAAAGAAATGTTAGATCCAGTTGGAAGTTTCCAATCCATACAAAAAAAAAACCTTAAGTAATTCATGAATATTAACATAAGTTCAAAGTCCTATAAAATCTCAGATCTCTTAAAACAGTACACCAATATAAGAAATTTGAGTGGTTTATTCTATCTAGGCACAAAGTTAAAAGTAACCTCCAACTTTTTATAGCTTATCCCGACCTTCAAATGCTTTAATATGTCTATAAGTCTCTCATCAAGCTCTCTGATCCGTTCAACCTCGCCTTTTCATATTTCAAAATTAATATATGCCTGTCATTAAACAAATAAATGCGTTATTACTACCAGTTTTCTCAAAAGTAACTTACTCAACATGCTTTAAAAAAAATGCTAAAGCTTTATTACAATCTAGTCGTTGCATCTACAAAATTTTGATATATCAAGTGAAAAAATAAATCAAACAATAAGACAGCCCCTATATAGGGCACATAAATAAATGAAAGAAGGAATATATTCTGTAATCAGAAAACCAAAATATCAAACTGTGGTCTGTAATCAATCATAGAAATAGTCAGTAAAAGTCAAAGTTCAATACCACTGCCACCACCAAATCAGTAAAAATCTCCAACATAAGATCACATTCACAGACCCACAATTTTTTTACGATATACTTTCAAAGACACCGAGCCACTTCTAAATCAAACCCAAATTCACTGAACTAACAATTCATTCTCAGCATTCCTAGCTACTTGGTAACTGAGAGCTCATGCCGCCAAAAATCAGAAAAAAGAAATAACATTTCTACAGGAAATTGATCCAATGGTTTCCTATAGACTAATTTTCATGTGAGAATAGTGAGTTTGTCATGTTGATAATTTCATCTTGTACTCTTCATGCATATTAAGTCCTAAAACACTTGTCACAACCGCTATAAAGCCATTTTTGGACAATTGATGCCTAGATGAAGATGTTCAGCATTATATTTGTGACAGATGAGAAAGGCATAGTGATGGTGAGGAAAACACAATGATCCCATCAAAAGAGGGATTTTTCTTGGAACATAGTTTTCCCTCCAACTCACCATATGGCATTCAACTGATCATCCACACGTGATCAATTTAATAGTCAAGTTACTTGATTAAATATGGCTTAACATGTCATGTGATTAAAGTACATGTGTTTAATCATCTAAATGCCATGTAATTGGTTGGAGGAGATTTCTTCAAACCAATTTAAAGGAAAACTGTTATTTTACTTGGAACCCTCATGTTTTGCTTTTAGCAACAGACCTTTGTATAGAGCACCTGGCAATTGAAAGGGTGAGATACCAGCCCCATGAAATATGAATTGGCTATACTGATGCCCACCAGAAATCAATAGCATCATGTCCATACACAAAATTCCAGTTTGCACCTCACAAAAGCGAAAAGTCTAATAATGTCGAGAGAATCTAGTTCCTGTTCATTAAAGAGCACATATTTAGCATTCACAAATCCAATCAAATGTATGGCTTGCTGCTTACAGAATCTAGTTATGGACATCAGATGGTGTTAGATTTCACATACGTTGTTGCAAAATGACTTGAAATATCTATATTCATAATAATATCATGTAAGATGCATTTCAATTTTATTCACTAATCATCAAGCCTTGTATATGTAAAGGAAGCAATATTGAGAAGCAAATTCAAAACACATTCTGACAATTTAAGAAACTCTTTTTAGCAATCAAATAAGCTTTACACAACTATCTCTAAAAGCTTAATCTGTCAGAAAGCACCACAAATAGTTCCTATTCATTATAGAGTACATAATAGTTCCCCTAACTTTCAAATACATAATCTTAAAGGCCATTGTAATTCAATTTTATAGAGAAAAATATAGAAGGGTTCCAACTTGGGAGCCCTATAAGAATTAGAGTCTAAAAATTCATTTTAAGATTAAATTTCATATTCTTCCAAGAAGAGAAAAAATGATTATGAGGAGATAGAAATAGGGATTTACCACCAAACTTTCTATGGATTACACGGCCAAACTGTCATGGATTTCAATAATAAATTTTTCTATTTTATCTACAAAGCAACAATATTGGAATTTCTAGAATTCTCATTTAACTTCATCCAGCAGAGATGCCATGGTTGAAAAACATACACAAACACAGATATTAACCCAACACACACTCAATGTTGCAACTCTGTCACCCAAAACAAATCAAGAATTGAAGTGAAATGAACCAAAATACTCATCTAATCTTCTTCATCTCCAGGGTAATATAACCTTGGACTATACAACTTCTTTTTTTATTCAATTTCAATTTCAAGGAGATGGAGAGTCGTCGTTGCATCAACAAAAACCTAAAGAAACAAATTTTTAGAATTAAGATACAAAAGAAAACAAATAGGGTAGAGACAGAAAGCATGATATCATAACCTAAAGATTACCTTTTAGATCACGTTCTCTCTTATTTCTCTGTTTTTGCCCTCTCCAAACCTAAATCATATGTAACCCCAAATTTCAAAAAATCAAATCAAAACCTAATGTTACCCAAATACCTAAATAAAAATTAGTCCAACCAAATTTCTCAAAACTAATTCATATTGCATACCCATACCCAGATCTAAGAAAGAAAGAAAAAAAGAAAAACTTACCGGTGGTAGTTCTCTCAATGTCTGTCTCCTTCTCATCTCTGTATCGCAAGGTTTATTTTTTCCTCCTTCTCTATCTCTGGATCGCAAGCATTGGTGTTAAGAAAATTGAAAAGGAAGCGAAAAGAAAGTATCCGAATAGGAGAAACGGAAGGCGCCCTTACGGTGATGGCAGAAGATCTGGGTGGCGCCCTTCTCTCTATCTCTGCCTCTCTATTTCTCTGTCTCTCTTTCTGCTTTCTCTGCATCGCCGGTTGAGGGAAGCAAGAATTTTGGTGGTCAAAGTCCGACGGTGTTACTGGCCTGAGATGTCTCTGACCTGAGATGTCCGACGGTGGTCAAAGTAGATCTAAGCGATCTGGAATCTGATCGATTCAAAATTGATACCTGATTGAACTTGAGGGCGTGCAGATGAGAATGTCAAACTGAAAAGCGAAGAGAAAAACTTAATTAAAATACCAAAATCGAAAACAATCCAAACAAAATATCAAAACCTAATCATAATTAATAAACAAACTTAAATTGAAGATAAATACTCACCGGTGAAAGAAATTGACGGACAGTTAGATGAAGAAATCGGACAGGACAGTGAGAGACTTCTTTTCATTCTTGATTGCAAACCGTGGAAATATTTCAATGGGCTTCTGTTTTTTCTTTTTCATCGGCAGGGAAAATCTTTTCTTTTGGCCGTGTGTGTTAACAAATGGAAAGAATGGATGACTGTGTGTTTTGGGTTTCAATTTGTAGAGCGTGCAGTTTTTGATCTCTCGATCTCTCTCTTCTTCTCCGTTCTCTGCCTCTCTATTTCTCTCTCTCTTTTCTCTCGGTCTCTCTTTCTCCTTTATTTTTTTTTTCTCCGTGTAGCAATCTCTCTTTTTTCTGTCTTAATCAGTTAATAAGAGGGCTCCAAACAGTGTTTTAATGCACTGAAAAATTATTATTTATCGCTTTTAAACGGTATTGTAGCGTTACTAAACAATGTAATGCATCGCTTTTTAAAGTAAAATAGACAATTATTTTATTTGTCAACAGATATTACACTCAACCCTCCTGTAAGCACAGATATGCAGAAAATCCTGAACCTATTCTACAGAAAACAGAATATGCAGCAGTAGAAATACAGCCATGGACATACATCACAGAAACAGCAACATATATTACGCTCAGCCCCCCTGAAAGCACAGATTATCCAGAAAATCCAAAACCTGTTCTGTAGAAAACAGAATATGCAGCAGCAGAAATACAGCCACGGACATACATCACAGAAACAGCAACAGATACATCGTTTTTATTTGGGTTCGAATAGATGCATTGTTTTTCTTTGAGTGTGGTGTTTCAAGTTTGTTTTACGCGTGTGTGTTTTTTAAGTGGGTATTTTTCCTACATGGTAGATAACTAAATCTAAATCTAAGGCTGTGTTTGTTTTGGGTGAAAAGCATTTCCGGAAATGCTTTTTTGAATTTACGGGCGTTTGGTTGGACCTGAAAAATATTTTCCTTTTTCGGAAAATATGTATTTTCCGGAAAACGTTTTACACGAAACAAACACAGCCTAAACCAATCCAACCAAGGAATTCAAACCTAAATCATATTCAATCCCCAGATTTGAAAACGAAAAAAATAAATAAAGAAATAAATAGAATAAAAAAGCAATAACTTTACCGATTATGGGGTAATGGGTATGCGGCCTCTCTTTGTGCAGCGTGCATGTGGTTCCGACAAAAAAAAACCTAAATTAAGATTGAAAAAGAAAAAATTAATATCAGCGTCACATTCAATTCTATACTTATTTGATCCCAATGAAAATTTCATAGAGAACTCAAAAACCCAAAACAGAAATGAATCAAAGCCAAAATAAAATCTAAACCTATACAAAAAAAAAAAAAAAAAAAAAAAAAAAAAAAATCCATAAAAAGTAACATTGCATACCCAAATCTGGAAAAATAAAAAATAAAAAATAAAAAAGAGAGAAAAAAATGTACCCATGCCGGTTTCGACAATCTGCAGTTCCCTCTCTGTATCCCTCTCAATCATTCTGTGTTTTAAAAACCCAAAACAAAAACAAATCAAATCTAAACCTATCCAACAGGAAAACTCAATTAAAATAAGCATTCTAGAAAATCAGAGACATATATCAATAAGGAAATAATAGTAAAATTAAATATCAAGTAGAAAAACAACAAAGGCGATCAGAGAAAATGCATTTCAATCTGCAAAAACTCTGTAATTAACATTAAAAACCAATAATTTTACTTACTAAAAATTACAAAATAACTTTACTCCGAAAAACATTCAGATCTTAAACCATCCATCTTACAAATATGGCTATTAACAAAACATAGAATACAAAACATTGGTGATTAGAGATAGATGATTAGAGATGGCATCACAAATATGGCTCTAACAGCCATATATAAAAGAAAAGCCAATAGGAAATAACAAAACGCTATTCTAAAAGAGAACCAAGTAAAAGCATTGTTAAATATTAAGTGAGTATGTGTATATAGGCAAAGATCCCCTTAGGAAAAATTATTACAGCCCAACACAAAAAATCTTAAAAGAAAGCTACGACCTATTAAAAAAATCAACCCTTAATGGACACAAAGAAGAAGCTTCATCTTAACAGGGTTTGACCTTACAAATTAAATCAGTAATTATTATTGAAGTATAATAAATGGTCTTATTAGTGAGAGGACCCTTTGTAGCATTAAGTAGTTGGATGTCAAATTTATTATTGGAAGAAGGGAGAGGTTTTATTTTGCCGTTTTTACTTTTACCAATTGCCTATCCCTATAAACGTAGATCATCTAATGATTTAGATTGTCCCTAATGTCAGTAAATAATCAAATATTATAATCTGAGGCCAAAACTTTGAAAGAGAGAGAATAAACATCCGGATTTTAATTCAAATTCAAATAACAAAAAATAGCAGTGAGGATGTGAAGAAGGGAGAATTGGCTGAAGAAATTAATTTGTAAAGACAGAAGATAAGTAAAAAGAAAATCAGCATTCAAGCAAACTGTATTAATCTGTTAAATGGTTTTATCTTTCAATTATCTTGTCAATGTTCCTTTTAAATGAAGAGGTCGGCCTGTTTTTTCAATAATCAGCATATGTAGAGGTCGATTTGATTTATAGATGGCCTTTCATGATTCTAGGATTCTGCCATTCTTGTCCATGCCGTAAGCATTAATATTCATAACAAATTAGTAAATAATAGAATACTGGAATTGTTTTTCCATGAAATCAAAAGACCAAAACCAACAAAAACCAAAAAAGAATAAATGCTGTAAAGGCCACAAACCAAATATAAAACCTGGTTTGAAACTGAAATTAATGATTACATAATCATCACTAATAGAAATTCAAATCCTTCAAAACCAACACAATGTAATCATTGAGCTACACCGCATAGCAAAATTGTACTAAAACAAATAAGCCAATTTAATTGCAAAGCCGAGCAAACATAATAATCAAGATCCATGGACTAATGTAAAACATTAATCGAAGACAATTAGTGAATTAGTGGATCAATAGAAGTACGCAGAATATTGTTGTTCTTCGGTCATTCAGGTGGAACCAAGAATTAAAGACGTTTGCATAATATTTTATTGACTTTAAAAATAAAAAGTTTTTTTCTAAAGATTAACCAACTAATTGAAACATTAATGTGCACACCACATAACAATATTTAATAAATAAATGGCAAACATGTTTTTCACTACATATATTAAAAGGCAAAACCCCATGACGCCACTCACAAAGAAACTGGATTATGATAAATCAAGAAGAAAGCATCAAATGCAGGCCACTATGTGAAAATGGTGGAGGTACCAAATGCAGGTCACTAAAAGCACAGATTTTAAAAAAGCTCATGACAGTTTTACAATTCAGTAAAATACAAAATAAGAATTCATTGAATTTTAAAAAAAATGAACAAAAAAGCAGATTAAAATATGCAATTCAAAACCTAATCAAAACCAAACATTGTAATATGGTTTGAGTTGCAAAAAAAATGAAAAATTGATTTAGTTTTTAACAATCTACTGGCTATTTCCCTTATGATGATGGCAAAGAATTTGGCTTCCATTAGCCAAGGATATATAAAATAAATACTTGAAGCAAAATTAACATCAAACAGTAACACTTTTTGGCACAAACTTGAACTGGAAAGTTTGTTTTCGTTGTATACATAAAGATTACAAACAAAAAAGCCATCAATTTTCCCTTCTTTCTTAATTAATGTCAATCATTAAACCTGGGCGTAAATCTGATTAGCTTTGGCCACAACCAATCAGTACTGACTCAAAAGTGCTAATAAATTCTCAACCAATTTTGTATGATAATGCTTTTACCGTCAAATATTTTGTAAATAAAACATAATAGTTCAATGTCATATGACCAGTGACTTTTATGAATAAGTAAACTTAGTATATATTTTAACTCATTCAAAATCACAGCAACAACCAATAGACTAAGGGAAATTGTATATGCCAACTTCTAAGTTTTAGTATATATTTAGTGCTTTAACTTAATTCCATGAACTTACAGATAAATGTAGTTGCTATTCTACTAACAAATGAGCAATTAAACAATTAGGAAATAAATACACCAAAACATTAAAACAAAGAACCATAAATTTTGCAAATGAAGAAGAATCCAACAAATTTAGACAATATTTATACATTTTGATGAAGATAGATTCAGCTCTTACAAAAGGTGATCTTGAACATTGAACAAACAATTATAATTATGAAAACAAAGAAAGTATTTTAACAATAAATAAACAAAAGACAGGTGAACAAACAAAACAAAATTGACAGATACAGACTAATACAAATTAAAGTCATACCTCATTTTAAATAAAACTTACTAATTTAAAG
Source organism: Quercus aquifolioides (assembly GCA_019022515.1). Lineage (NCBI taxonomy): Eukaryota > Viridiplantae > Streptophyta > Magnoliopsida > Fagales > Fagaceae > Quercus > Quercus aquifolioides. Next base: position 63,871,982 of record CM032327.1, on the reverse strand, counting down.
AAATAGGTTCACCCTCTCTCTCAAGCCAGTTCTAAATCAGAATCAATCAAACCAAAATAACTACGTCTAAGTCATTTTCCTCAATAGACTAATAATGCAGTTTAAAAACTGTCAGCTTTGACTATAATTAAATCATAATTAATATCAAACTTAAAAGGAATAAGAAAAAAATATTCAATGGATATGAAAATCTCTATTTTGGTTTTTTTATTTTATTTGATTATATGGTGTTCTTACTGATGGTTCTCTTGAATCAGTGGGCTGAAAGTCTCCGAGCGTTGATGATCTTGAAGGCTGAGTCCTGAAAATAACAAACAAGAAGTCAGAGGAGACCGGCCAAAAGTCATCCGATGATCAAGTCAGTGAGTTTGTAATTTCCAATAAAGAGGAAGCGTTTTTTAGTGGAAATTTCTGAATGACTTTACCTTCCCGTAGAAGAGCCTTTATATAGTGTTTGCCTGAGGTAGTTATTTCTCCTACCGTTGTAGAGTTCGGAGGATTCAGAAATAACTTCCATAACTGCCATGGAAGTTACATTATTTGGGATCTATTGACTATAACCGTTTTATCGGAAGGAACAATTAGTCTGATAGGAAAACGGAGTCTGCTTAAAGGGGAATGTCCAGAACCCTCATCCATTTTATTAGATTGATGGATGAGCCAATCCTTGGACGAACGTCCATTCGGATAGACGGATGGACGAGCTTATTTATAGTTAACTCATCCTTTTCCTGTGGACAAGCCATATGGACGAGTTTAGAAGTTGGCCATTTCATAACATCATCAGTTGCCCCCAGTCCATAGGTCGTCCAAGGAAATATATGTTTTCAAATCACTTTTTTTTTTTGTCAGACGCATTTATGTTAATAACTGGATGTGCTACGTGTCATAATTCTGTTGGTTTCTGGTCGCGTCGTTTTATTCTTTTGAGGTGCACGCCACGTGGCCTCTTCTAATTGGTTTGTGTCGCTTCAAGTGCCCTGTTGGGTTGCCTATAAATAGTGGAATCCCTCCTGTACCCTTCACATTTTCTGAAATTTTCTTCTTGAAATCCTTCGTCTAGAGCCTCATCTAGAAGTCTCTTAGCGTCCATAGTCTCCTTTCGTCTAGAGCCAGGTACTCTCTTCTTTCTTTGTTTTTTTAGGTTTTCCTTCAAGTGTCTTCAAAATGTCAACCGTTATTTCTTCGTCTAGCAATAGTACAGAAAAGGCTATAGACGAGTATCAGGATTCCACCAGTTATAATGGTTCCAGTAATAGTAGTGATAGTAGCAAAGGAGGTTCTACAGACGAGGAATATACCTCTGGTGTTCCTGGGTTTCCTATAGAAGCTCTTCAAAAGGAACTTAGGAAAGCGTCAGGTTCCCAAGCTGGCACCTCGTCTAATGTTCCCTTGTCCAACCCTACGGACGAAGAGGAGGTCGTCTATAGTTGTGCAGTAGGTGTACATTCCAAAACATCTGAGCAAAGGCTCGTCAATCTTAGGACGTGGTACCAGATTCCGGACGAATTCAATCCAAGGTTACCCATTCGCGGAGAATGGTGCTGCAATCCCCGTTTTGGAATAGGCGTCTATGAGGCCTACTTCTTGGGGGGTCTCAGGTTTCCTTTAAATTCATTTGCTAGAGAATTGTTAGTTAGGTTAGGTTTGGGGGTATGTCAGTTCAATCCAAATGCGTGGAGATTAATTATCTCAATGCAAATTTTGTGGAAAGAAGTATTTGGAAAGGACCGTCCTCTTACTGTGGACGAGTTTCTTTTCTGTTATAAACCCTCTGAGATAAGCCAATCTCTTGGCTTTCACCAATTTACTGCAAGGGGCAGGGATTGTAGATTAATCAAGTCCCTAGCCTCGTCTGATAGGAATTGGAAGACGGAATTTATTTTCGTCTTTGGTTTTTGGTCCGAAAATCCTGTAGATGTTGGAAGGGACCCTTTTGCTCCTTACTCTGGAGATTTAGGGAACCTACGTCCTGAGAGTACGTCCTTCCCCTCTTATTTTTCTCTCCCTTCTTTTTGTATACCCATCCTATCTCAATGTTTCTAACTCGTGTATCATCTACTTTACAGGTGTTAAACATCCGTCCTTAAGTAAATTCCATCATGACCGCGTCCACAGGGCTCGTCTTCACGCTGACAAAAACTTTCACTCCTTAGTTACTCTTCGCAATCTTTTCAAGTGGGGACTCGGTCCTGATCCATCAGACGAGGCTATTGCTCACGAGGTTACAGTGCGAAAAAGTAAGTATTTTACATTATACTTTTCCAACTTGTATACAACTCATTTCAACTCATCACTTACTGTTATTCTTATTCGCTTTAGGAATGTCAACACTGAAAGAGAACAAGGGGAAAGATACTTTGGTTGAAGGGAGTTGTCCTGAGACTCAGGCTCAGCCTCGTCCGTCAGCTGGGGAGAAGAGGAAAACTTTATCCAAGAATTTGGATTTGGGAAGTCTCCCCAGCCGTCGAGGCAAAAAGGGGAAACATGACTCGTCCCAGATGGTCAAGCCTAACCTCCCTTCGTCTCAGCAGCCTACTCAAGTGTTTGACGTAGATTCGTCCATTCCAGTCGATGTAACTTCGTCCAAGACTCCTCCGCCTAAGACGACTGTATCTACCTTGTCTCAACATCCCCAGAAGGCCCCTTCAAACATTATTGAGAATGAAGATCTGGCATGGGAGCGTTTCCAGAACGCCGTTTCTGACGAGGATATAAACACCTGCTATGACATGTCCTTAAAGGATTTCGAACATTTTGGTGTTCATGATCTTTTTAAGGTGTGCAATTATATTTTTACCTCGTTCTTATTACTTCCAAGATCTTTTTCTCCTCTTTATTTACTTTTTTTTTTTTTTTTTACAGGCCATGTCAAAGTTTATAGCAGCTTCTAGGCAGGCTACTGGATTAGACAAGACGAGAATCATGTTGGAGACGAGTATTCAAGAAGTGAAGAACGAATCCAAAAAATGGGCTGAAGTAGTTGCCAAAGCTAAGGAAAAGATGAAGGAGGCACAAAACCTAGTTGAGGAGTTGAAAGCTGATGTGGTGGAGAAGGATACTCGTCTTGACCATATGCAGAAAAAGAATAACGAGCTGAGTACTCTTCTCTCCAAGGCAAAAGAAGATGCAGTGGCCGAATTCAAGGCGTCCAAGCAATACACTGATCTTTTAGACGTCAATTACGTAGCAGGCTTTGAGGATTTCAGGATGGAGGCTATGGAAAAGTTCCCTGAAGTGGACTTTAGCCCCATTAAACTTAACCTGAACGCTGCTACCAGCTCTCTCCTTCAAACCGGTTCTGAGGATGTCAACATTGAGAACGATGCCACAACCCTTCCTCCTCAGGATGCTTCCAATGCGAATGCTTCCCAGACTTAGAAAATATTTCAATGTTTTGTATTTTCCTTGCTTTTTATTTGGTCCACTGTTTAGGGCCTTTTATGTAATGCAAGTTCATTGGGCTCGTCCATAGTTTAAGGACGAGCTTTTGTAAAACTCAAGTTTTAATTTGATGAGGGTATTTGGACGTTGGTTGTCCGCCTTTGAAACAATTTAATGAATGCTGTTATTTTTCTTTTATATATGCATGGACGAGAGTTTTTGTTTTCATATACAACTTTATGCTTAGCTCGTCTACATTTCATATACTTTTACCATTTTTATTGGAATCTCACTAAGAATAATTTGTCCATGTGAAATGGTAATTATCAGCATTACTCGTCCTTAGACTTGGCTAATTTTCATATTTAATGATGATAAGACTCCGCATTTTGCTCGTCTATGGACTGGAATGTTTTCGTAGGTGCCTGTTGAAAACACTCGTCTATACATTTTCTCGTCCATAATTGAGATATGCACCTTGTCTTACTTTGTCCATTATATGGACGGGTAAGCCTTGGCCTTACTGATTTGCCGTGGCATAAGCTTTATCTCGTCCTTTTATTTGGACGAGCTTGCCTTGTTTTTATCTCGTCCTTTTATTTGGACGAGCTTGCCTTGTCTTTTCTTAAGGAAAGTTTGACGATACATCTCTGCGTCCAGAGAATTTTCTCGTTTTGGGCTTTTCAGCCTTTCAGTGAGTTGACAAAAATAGTATGGAAAGCAAGAATTCACAACATTATGTACATAGCATAAATATTGTTCATAGACGAGGCACATGCTTATGAGCTAGTGCTTATTATGAAAACAAATACAAGCCAAATCATAACTTCGTCCATAAGTTTTAACATAACAACAGAGCAATATTAGACATATATAGACAATATTAGACATATAGATAAACAAGTCTTATGTAGCCTCTAGGTTCGTCCAGAGTCATGCCCATCTAGGTTGGCTTTTTATTGATAGTACCTCCTCAGGTGCTCAACATTCCAAGGATGCTCCAACTTCCTCCCGTCTAGGGCCTCCAAGTAATAGGATCCTTGTCTTTTGCAGTTGATAACTCTGTAGGGGCCTTCCCAATTAGGTCCCAGCTTCCCATGAGCTGGGTTCTTTGTTGCTAAGGATACCTTTTTCAGGACGAGGTCTCCTATGTTGAAACGCCTTGGCTTCACCATTGCATCATATTGCTTAGCCATAAGGTTTTTGTACCTTGCCATCCTTTGTTCAACGTCCATCCTTACCTCGTCTATTAGATCGAGGTTTAAACGGAGTTGCTCCTCATTATCTTTGTCCTGATAGGTTGACACCCTATGATTGGCCATGTGCACTTCTGCGGGTATGACTGCTTCAGTTCCATAGGCTAGCTCGAAAGGAGTTTCTCCTGTAGGAGTTTCTCCTGTTGGAGTTCTTATTGTCATCCTATATGCCCACAGAACACCTGGTAACTCGTCTAACCATACTCCCTTTGCCTCCTCAAGCCGAGTCTTGATTATTTTTAACAAGGATTGGTTTGCTACTTCAGCCTGGCCATTTGCTTGTGGGTGAGCTGGCGAGGAGTAGTGATTCTGAATCCCGAAGTGCATGCAAAAATCTTTGAAGAGTGCATTGTCAAATTGTCGTCCGTTGTCGGATATCAGCACTCTGGGCACGCCAAACCTGCACACAATGTTCTTCCATACGAAGTTCTTGACGTTTTGTTGTGTGATATTAGCTAAGGGCCCTGCTTCCACCCATTTGGTGAAATAATCAATACCAACCACGAGAAACTTCATTTGCCTTACACCTAGTGGAAAAGGACCCAAGATGTCTAGTCCCCATTGCGCAAAGGGCCATGGGACCGTCATTGGGGTTAGGTACTTCGATGGTTGCCTGGGGATATTACTAAACCGTTGGCACTGATCGCAGACCTTGACATAAGCCTTAGCATCAGCTTGCATATTTGGCCAGTAGTATCCTGCACGGACGACTTTGTGAACGAGTGATCTGGCTCCTGAATGATTGCCACACGCTCCTTCATGGATTTCTCTCAATATGTAGTTCGATTCGTCGGGAGCCAAACATCTAAGATAAGGCTGTGAAAAGCCTCTTTTGTACAACACTTCGTCTATAAGAACGTACTTGGCCGACGTTACCCTCAGTTTTCTAGCTTCGTCTCTCTCTTCTGGAAGTCGTCCGTCTTTTAAGTATGATATAATTGGAGTCATCCAATTTTCTCTGCTCTCCACCTGTTGTACTTCTGGGATGTCTATACTCGGTATATACTGAATCTCATCAAACTTGTCCACGGCTTCATTCGCTGAGGCTTCATTCGCTGAGTCTTCTTTCACCAAGGCATCAGCTTCCATGTTCTCCTCCCTTGGGATTTGAATAAAGTTAGCTTCCTCAAATTTTCTCATAAGGCGCATCACCCTACTAGGGTACTTCTTCATTCGTTCTTCTTTAGCCTCATACATCCCTTTCACTTGGCCTATGACTAATTAAGAATCTCCCAAGACAACTACTGGTTTGCTTCCAGACACTTAGCCAATTCCAGACCTTTGAGGAGAGCTTCATACTCGACTTCATTGTTAATGGCTTGGTATTGCAAGCGAACATTGTGTTTTAGTTTATCCCCTTCTGGAGATTGTAGAACCACACCTATTCCTCCTATATACTGTGTAGACGAATCATCCACATGGACGATCCATTTCTTGCTGTCTTCCATCTCTCCTATATCGTCATGGGTTGGGGTAAACTTTGCAATGAAGTCTGCCAGTGCTTGAGCTTTTATGGCATGCCTTGGTTGGTACTTTATGTCGAACTCACTGAGTTCGACAGCCCATTGAATCAATCGTCTTGCGGCCTCCAACTTGTTCATTGCCTTCTTGAGCGGATGATCTGTCATGACGTTGATGACATGGGCTTGGAAGTAATGCCTTAGTTTCCTAGAGGCTGTTATTAGTGCGAAAGCCAGCTTTTCTATTAGTGGATATCATCTTTCCGCTCCCCTCAATGCTTTACTTGTATAATATACTGGCTTTTGTATTTTTCCTTCTTCTCTTATCAAAGCTGAGCTCACGGCATGCAGAGTTACTGCTAGGTACAGAAATAACTCTTCTCCCATCACGGACGGACTTAGCAACAGGGCCGTAACTAGGTACGACTTCAAATCTTGGAAGGCTTTTTGGCACTCGTTCGTCCATTCAAATACTTTCTTTAGAACCTTGAAAAATGATAAACACTTGTCAGTAGCTTTAGAAACAAACCTGTTTAGGGCAGCAACTTGTCCGGTAAGAGACTGGACTTCTTTGATACTCTATGGAGGCTTCATATCTAGAATTGCTCTAATTTTTTCCGAATTTGCCTTGATCCCTCTGTGTGAAACCATGAATCCAAGAAATTTTCCCGACACAACTCCAAAAGCACACTTACTTGGATTCAACTTCATATTGTACCGTCTGAGCGTATTGAAGGTCTCTTGTAAGTCGTCTAGATGTTTTCCCTCGTCCAGGCTTTTTACCAACATGTCATCCACATAGACTTCTACATTTCGTCCAATCTGAGGACGGAACATGTGGTTAACCAGTTGTTGGTATGTTGCTCCAGCATTTTTCAAGCCAAAAGGCATTACTTTATAACAAAATAAGCCCTGACTAGTAACAAAGGATGTCTTCTCCTGGTCGGCCTCGTCCATCCTTATTTAGTTGTATCCTGAGAAAGCATCCATGAAACTAAGTAATTTGTGGCCCGCGGTAGAATCCACTAGTTGATCAATGCACGGCAATGGATAGTTGTCCTTGGGGCAAGCTTTGTTTAGATCAGTAAAATCCACACACATCCTCCACTTGCTGTTTGCTTTTTTGACCATTACTACATTGGTCAACCAATCTGGATAGTACACTTCTCGTATAAACTTCACTGCCATCAACTTCTGAACTTCGTCTTTAATAGCATTATCTCTCTCAGGGGCAAACACCCTTTTCTTTTGTCGCACTGGTTTGGAGGAAAGACATACGTTTAGTCGGTGGGTAATGACACTAGGATCTATGCCCAGCATATCCTCACGACTCCAAGCAAATATATCAGTGTTTTTTTTCAAAAACTGGACGAGGTCCTTCTTAATTTCTTCTTCCAGATTTGCCCCAACCCTAGTACATCTCTCAGGGTTGCTATCATTTAAGGAAACATCTTTTAAAACTTCGGTGGGTTCAGCCATAATTCTCCTTTCTTCTATACTCATCTGCTGCTACTCGTCCATGGCGAGCATGGCCAAATAACACTCCCTTGCTGCCAGTTGGTCTCCTTGCACTTGTCCTACCCCATGCTTCGTAGGGAACTTAACTGATAGGTGGTAAGTGGATGTGACTGCCTTCCAACTATTTAGAGTTGGTCTTCCAATTATGGCATTGTAAGAGGATGAGCAATCTACCATAAGGAAGTTTACGTTTTTGGTTACCTGCTGCGGATATGCCCCCACTACTACTGGCAGCGTAACAGTGCCAACAGGCTGTACCTTCATTCCTCCGAAGCCCACTAGAGGCAAGTGTACTAGATGGAGCTGGTTTCGTCCAACCCTCATTTGCTGAAAAGCTGGATAATACAGAATGTCCGCCGAGCTCCCATTGTCTATCAATACTCTTCTAGTTGTGTAGTCAGCAATAATTAAGGTGATGACAATAGCATCATCGTGAGGGTGGTGAATTCCCTTGGCATCTTCGTCCGTGAAAGTGATTGCTTGCTCGTCCGTGGTCCTTGCTTTTGGTGATTGTCCAGAAAGTTGGACGCTCTGCACTACTTTCAAGTACGCCTTCTTTGACTTGGACGACTGTCCTGCCAAACTTCCCCCTATGATAACTCTTATCTCGCCTAGTGGTGGTCGTGATGATTCCTCTACCTTCCCTTTCAATTTCTCGTCCTTGTGGTCTCGTCCAAGGAAATTTCTCAGCTTCCCTTGCCTTATGAGATTCTCAATCTGCTGCTTTAAATCAAAGCACTCGTCCGTGTCATGCCCATGATCTCTATGGAAGTAACAGTACTTATTCCTATTGCGCTTGTTGGGATCTCCCTTCATTTTCTCGGGCCATTTCAAGGAAGGATCGTCCTTGATTTGCATAAGGATTTGCTCAAGTGGCATGTTCAAAGGGGTATATTGTTGATTCCGCGCTGAAGAGCTTGGCTTCTTATTATCTCGGTCCCTTTTATCTTCTGTTCGTCCCTTCTTTGGATGAGGACCTTGTTCAGAGTGACGAGCAGGGTTTAATTCCATTCTTTCGACTCTCTTCCTCTTCTTAGCTATGATCGTATCTTCTACGTTCATGAAATTTTGGGCCGAATGGACGAGTTCGGCCATGGACTGAGGTTTTTTTTCATAAAGTTTGTGTATGAACAAGTCAGAGTTAACCCCGTTATGGAAGGCTGCCAACAGTAGCTTGTCGTCTACCTTGTCCACGGTTAGGGCTTCCCTGTTGAAGCGCGTGATGAAAGAGCGCAGGCTTTCATTCTCTCCTTGCTCTATGGTTAGCAAGCTGGACGAGGAACGCTTGTGTCTCTGTCCCCTAATGAAATTATTAACAAACAATTTGATTAACTCCTCAAAAGAACTTACTGAATTTGGGAGTATTTTGCTGAACCAGACTCACGCGGGTCCCTTGAGGGTGGTGGGAAAGGCTCTACACATTATCTCATCTGGAACCCCTTGAAGGTGCATGGTAGTCTTGAAGGTGGCGATATGGTCAAATGGGTCACGTGTCCCATCATATGAATCCAAAGAAGGAATCTTGAATTTCGGAGGTAGAGGATGGCCATTGATAGAGGCTGTGAAGGGGGAGTCCGTTCGGTGAACTAGATCTTCTACAGGATTAGTTCTTCTCATGTTCTCCCTCATCTCAGCCATAATTTTCCTCATCTGATCCATCTCCCTTTCTAAGTGTGGCACCCTTCTTGGTGCATTACCCCTCGATTGGCTTTCTGACTCTACATTTCTTCCATCTCCTTGGCTCTAACCATGCTCCTCTCCATAGACCTCATGCCGTCGCCCTCTGAGATTAACTTCCCTTCTCAATTCCTAGTTCTGGCGGGTTAATTCCGCCATGGCGGCAGCCATAGACTGCACATGTTGGACCGATGAAGGCTGCATGGCAGGCGCCGATTGACGGTCATGATGAGGGTTGCTGGAGGCGTCTCTGCTCTGTTGAGGGCCTGGACTGGTGGCCCTCGATCTTGTCCGAACCATTTCAGCCCTTTGTCGGAGAAAGAAATTGCAGAATTCAACGATGAAATTCAAACGCAAAAAATGTATTTCCCCACAGACAGCGACAACTGATGGTTCTCTTGAATCAGTGGACTGAAAGTCTCCGAGCGTTGATGATCTTGAAGGCTGAGTCTTGAAAATAACAAACAAGAAGTCAGAGGAGATCGGTGGAGACCGGCCAAAAGTCCTCCGATGATCAAGTCAGTGAGTTTGTAATTTCCAATAAAGAGGAAGCGTTTTTTTTGTGGAAATTTCTGAATGACTTTACCTTCCCGTAGAAGAGCCTTTATATAGTGTTTGCCTGAGGTAGTTATTTCTCCTACCGTCGTAAAGTTCAGAGGATTCGGAAATAACTTCCATAACTACCATGGAAGTTACATTATTTGGGGTCTATTGACTATAACCGTTTTATCGGAAGGAACAGTTAGTCTGATAGGAAAATGGAGTCTGCTCAAAGGGGAATGTCCAGAACCCTCGTCCATCTTATTAGATTGATGGACGAGCCAATCCTTGGACGAACGTCCATCCGGATAGACGGATGGAGGAGCTTATTTATAGTCAACTCATCCTTTTCCTGTGGACGAGCCATATGGACGAGTTTAGAAGTTAACCATTTTATAACATCATCACTTACTGTCAAGGAAACCCTACATAATAATGGAGTAGGCATGAAGATGTAGGAGAAACTGGAATAAATATGTTTAAATATTATTATTAAAAGACTTTTCTAAGTTAGGTTGAAGAAGATCACTAAACACCAATCCAATCTAACTCAAGTAGAAGTGAAATCATAGAAAGATGCTAATACTAAATGCAAGAAGAGAGCAATTAACTAACAACACAAATATACGTAAGAATTGAATCTCACATCAAATATTCATTTTTAAATTGCTACACTTCTTAATGCCTGCCTCTCATGAATTCCCTCCCAAAGATTGGAGTTGATCAACGGATGCTGCTCCACTCTTAGTCACTGGACCTATTCCTATCTATTTCAGCCATCCAAATATTTATATTTATTGAAAACAAAGAAATTGTATTTGTAAAGAACTTGTGATTGGCTGCAATTATCTTCAAAGGGAGATTTCTAAATAGTAGAAGATGAACAGTTTGGTGCGATTCAACACCATTTCAATTTCTTTTACCAAAAACCAATAATCTCAAAAAGAATCAAATCTAAACCAAATACCCAAAACAAAAACAATTCTAACCCAAAAACCTTAGCTAAAACAAAATCTAACCCATATAATCATGAACTGATATAAAAAAACCAATAGTTAAAAAAAAATAGTTTATATATCCGCACATGAATCTATATATATTCATTTAATCTAAGGATATAAAAGCATACGAATGATGTCAAGCATATAATTCCATAGATATATCAGAATCATAACAAAAATTCTAGTGCTTCAACTATTACATGACAAAACAAAAAAGTTATATCATATCTCAACAAACCTAGCAATCTCATTAGCGGTGTGCATCTGTAACCATAGCTTTTACGAATCAAGTTTGTACCCATATAAAATTATATACATGCCAAGCCATAGTATCCGAAAATTGAATGAATATATCACATATATCAATCACAGCACACAGTTTTATCGAGAAATAATTCTAAAAAAAAATTATGCAGGAAAATTACTGCAGAAATTTAAAGAATCAATATTCTAGGGTTCTGCATTCTTGTCTATGCCATAAGAATCAATTTTCACAACAAAACACCAAAAGGAGAAGAATGAACACAGAATTGATGCGTACATTTCGTCGGAATAGCGTCAATCTCTAACTTCGTATCTCAAAACCTCTGTGAGGTTTGATCGTATTTAGCTTTGACGGATGCCGATTGTGATGGTCTAAGCCCGGCAGGATATGGCGGTGGTCGTTCGTACGAATATCCACTGGTTCGCAGAGTCTGAAGAGCAGAGATCGCTAGGGTTTTAATCGCAAAACATATATAGGAAATTCCGCGAATTCACGGAAAACAGAGGAAACTTATAGTTCTAAAACAAAATTATGCAGGAAAATTACTGCAGAAATTTGAAGAATCAATATTCTAGGGTTCTGCATTCTTGTTCACGCTGTAAGAATCAATTTTCACAACAAAGCACCAAAAGGAGAAGAATGAACGCAGAATTGATGCGTACCTTTCGTCGGAATAACGCCGATCTCTAACTCCGTATCTTAAAACCTCTGTGACAATTGATCGTATTTAGCTTTGACGGATGCCGATAGTGATGGTCTAAGTCCGACAGTATATGGCGGTGGCCGGTCGTACGAATATCCACTGGTTCGTAGAGTCTGAAGAGAAGAAATCGCTAGGGTTTTAATCGCAAAACAAATCTACAATATTCCGCAAATTCACGGAAACAGGGGAAACTTATCCTAAAATCACAGAGAAATTTCAAAACCGAATCCAAAAAACAAAAACTCATAGAGAGAAAGAGAGGGAGAGAGCGAAGAACATACCTGAAAAACTCAAAAGGGGATGGCGATGGCCGGCCAAATGAATCTCCAATGTGGCGCAAGTTTTTTTTTCCTCCTTGCAGAGTTTGATGTGAACAGATCGATAATTTTTTTTTTCTCCTTCCCTTTTTCTCTGTCGCAGTATCTCTGGGGTTTTTTTTAGAGAGAGAAAATGGTAAGAAGACTCTGATGAGAAGATGCAAGGGTCTTTTTAGTTGTGACGTTTTTTTTTTTTTTTTTAATATATGTGTCATCACTGTTAAACGGTATTACCCTTGCAAATCAACATAAAGTATCGCTTTTTAAAATTACGCCACTTTTCCTATTTGTCACCACCTCCTTAATCGTAGGAATCCACTTTCTCTCAGCTTCTGCTAAATATAGATATAGATATAGATATACTCAGGGTGGCAAAATCAACCCAAACTCATTTGCCCACCCAAACCCACCTACTTAAAAGAGACCCAAACCCACCCAATTATTAGTTGGGTTAAATGGGTAATAACCCAATTAAACCCAATTATGATCCAAGTATCATTTCTACAAATCATCCAACTCTAAAATACCCCAAAACCACTAAAATTACCAAAATACCCCCTCAACCTAAAGAATGACCAAAATAATACCTAAACCTAAAAATGACATAAATAACTTTAAAACCTACAAAATGACCAAAATGCCCTCAAAACCCAGAAAATGACCAAAATACTCTCCAAAACCCAAAAAATGACCAAAATACCCTCAAAACCTAAAAATTACGAAAATACCCCTGAAACATAAAAAAATAACCAAAATACCCCTGAAACTAAGAAAATGACCAAAATACCCCAAAACCCAAAAAAATGACCAAAATACCCCAAAACCCAAAAAATGACCAAAATACCCTATGAACCTAAAAAATGACCCAAATACTCCTATAACCTAAAAATGACCAAAATACCCCTAAAATCCAAAAAATGACCAAAATACCCCCGAAACCTAAAAGATGACCAAAATATCCCTGAAACCTAAAAATTACCAAAATATCCCTTAAATCCAAAAAATGACCAAAATATCCTCCGAAACCTAAAAAATACCAAAATACCTCCAAACCATAAAAAATTGCCAAAATAACCCTGAAGCCTAAAAAGTAACCAAAATAACCTTGAAACCTAAAAAATGACCAAAATACTCCCAAAACCTAAAAAATGACTAAAATACCCTCGAAACCTAAAAAATTGCCAAAATAATCCGAAGCCTAAAAATTGATCAAAATAACTTAGAAACCTAAAAATGACCAAAATACCCCCTGGAACCTAAAAATGACCAAAATAACCTCGAAGTCTAAAAATTGACGAAAATAACCCCGAAACCTAAAAATGACCAAATTACCCCCCTAAAACTATAAAATGACCAAAATACCCCTAAAACCCAAAAAATGACCAAAATACCCCCGAAACCTAAAAATGACTAAAATACCCCTAAAATCCAATAAAATGACCAAAATACCCCTGAAACCTAAAAGATGACCAAAATATCCTCGAAACCTAAAAATGACCAAAATACCCCCTGAAACCTAAAAATTACAAAAATACCTCTAAAACCTAAAATATGGCCAAAACAACCCCGAAGCCTAAAAAATAACCAAAATAACCCTGAAACCTAAAAAATGACCAAAATACCCCCGAAACCTAAAAAATGACTAAAATACCCTCGAACCCTAAAAAATGGCCAAAATAACCCTGAAGCCTAAAAATTGATCAAAATAACCTAGAAACCTAAAAAAGACCAAAATACCCCTTAGAACCTAAAAATGACCAAAATACCCCTGAAACCTAAAAAATGACCAAAACACCCTCAAACTTCTAAAGTGACGAAAATACCCCTAAACCTTTGAAATGGCCCAAATAAACCCAAAACCTCTAAAATGGCCACAAACAACCTGAAACCTCTAAAATTACCAAAAATACCTTGAAACCTCTAAAACGACCAAAATGCCTCTTGTTGACGAAAATTGTTAACCGATGTTTAACAATAATTGTTAATTGTTAACCGATGTTTGACAATAATTGTCAACTTATGTTTAACAAACGTTGTCAACTTATGTTTAACAAACATTGTCAAATTATGTTTAACAATTATTGTCAAATTATGTTTAACAAACATTGTCAAACTAGTCAAATTCGTCAAACATAATTTCACTCATAGGCCTTTTTAGTGTATGAGTTTTATTGATGTGAGTAGTGCCCATTCAAGATAATGTATCTCTTAATTACAATCCCTTATTTTAAGGGAAGACCCTTTGATTCCAACTACGTCGTCTTTGTATATAAGTTTATTTATTTTTAAGGGAATATGTGTTTTATTTATTTGTGACTGCACCTAATAATTTGTTTAGGTTGCCTATGTACCCTTGGCGGGGATCAAGCCACTTCGTAGTTCTTAATTTGAAGTTTTAGATTTAAAGTCTCGAATTGATTTTACCCAATTTAGATGATGGACATTTAAGTCAAATACTTTGTATTTAATTAAGCATCGACTTAATTTTACTTTTGATTGTGACAATTGGTTTTAATCTCAAGGATAAGTCAAAAACCATGTTTTCATGGAAATTGAATCAAGGATTCTCTTTTTGAGAAGTTAAAGTTCCAAGTAATTTTCCCTTTCTTTCATTTGCTTCTTAGTAGGAATAATATTTTGATTAAGGGAAAGAAAACTCCTTTGAAGCAATTTTTATTTATTGTGAACATATTTGAAATTGGAAAATTTCCCCAACCCAATTTTATGGTCATTTTATTTTAAGAATTATTAACTCTAATTAATAATCCCAAAGAACTAGTCACAATTAATTTGGTAGAGTTAATGCCTTCATTAAAATGGTAGAGTCAAGGACTCCATTTATGGGGTAGAGTCAAGGACTCCAATGATGGGGTAGAGTCAAGGACTCCAATTAAAATGAACATTACACTACAACTTGAGAGAATTTTTATTTGGTAATGTACAAATAGGAGTTACGAGTCAGGGACTCGTATTTAAAGTTTCAAGAATGGATTTAAGAACTCCTCATGAAACCCGATCCTACTTGCATTACCAAGCAAAAATTCATATTTGAAAATGAGGGAGAGAGATTTTGAGAAGAAAGGGACTGATGAAATCCCATCTACAAACCTATGTTCTTTGCTTGATGTTACTCTCTGTCCATGCTTTTTTTCTCTTCTCTCCATGTTTTTGCTGTGTGTGTAATTGCTCTGCCTTTTTGTGTTTCCGGATTTTTTTTCTTCCCCACCCCCCCCCCCCCCCCCTTCTTTTCCACCTGTGCGTGCCTCCCTCTATTTATAGAGAGATTCCAAAGAAGCTGTTCCCTTATTTTCCTCTCAACTGATCAGATCATGGAGCAGTTTTCGTCAGTTTTTCCTCTACAACTCCTAATTTCATGTTGAGCCGTGACCCACTATTCAACTTTTTGCTCTTTTTATTTGTTCCGTTGCTTTTTTAAACTGCCTCTGTTTGGTTTGTGACATCCCCACTTTTCCACTTGTCAGGCCCACTTTCATGAAACCTTGCTCCTTACTTTCTGGTGTTGCCACTTTCCCATTTACTTTTCCAGTTTTTTTTTTTTTTGTTTCACTTGATTAGTTTCTATCTTTTGCTTTTCACAGGTACTAGGCAGCAGGTTATGAACGTGGCTCATATTATATATATATAGATGGGTTCAAGTTACACCTGGTGTAACTCTTTACCTTTTCTAAACCATTGGATTTAAGTAGATCTAACGGTCAAAAAAGACACTCATTAATACTAATATTTTGATTAGTATCTCATTAATTATCCTTTATTTATTGCATTCCATACCTATCTCTAAACCCAAAAAAAAAACACAACAAAGTATACATTTCTCTCTAATTTTTTTTTCCCATCGTTTCTCCCAAAAAAAAAAAAAGAAAATGTTATATTTGACTCTCTCTCTACGTTTCTCTCTCTATCTCTTTCTCCTCCATCATTGTTCCAACTCCATGGATAGATTACTGGTAAAAAAAAACTTATGTTTAATCCAAGCTGGGGAAGTGCAAGGACGAAGATCTTATGTTTAAAAAGTAGCATATGATAAAAAATTAAAAAAAAAAAAAAAAAAAAAAACTTATGTTTAATCCAAGCTGGGGAAGTGCAAGGACGAAGGATGAAGATCTTATGTTTAAAAAGTAGCATATGATGAATACATAGACTTGTGCAGAGCAGAACAAATCTCAACTTATTAATCGGTGTTTTTTGTGTGTGTGTGTGTGTGTGTGTGTGTCTTCTTGTCTTCTCCTGTTGTAATTTATTTTATTTATCAAGTAAATGCAAAAGACAAGTAGATCAAACTGATTCTAATTCTGATGAAATTTCTTATTTCTATAATAGAGTTAAATCGGTTCTTGCTGCTATCCCCATGTATACAGCACCATCAGTTTATCTTTCAAAGTCAGTCGGCTCCAAGATTGATCGTACCCTTAAAAAGTTTTAATGTTGTAAAACCTAACAATTCACATTCCTTTTCCCCTGAAACAGGATCTGCAAACGTGTACAATAGAATTCTCCAATTACATATAGTAACATGCTTGTTCTCAACTGTCACAGCTTGTGATATTGATAAAAACAAGTGAGTGTTTCTTTCAATTTTATTGTTCTGCTGTTTGTTTGTTTTTTTTTTTTTTTTTTTTCGGCAACTTATCTGCAGAGGTGGAACAATGGTGGAGGAGAAAGAGACAGTGAGAGAAACGTAGAGAGAGAGAGTCACTAAGACTTTTTTTTGGATTTAAAGATAAGTATAAAATATAATAAATGATGGATAATTAATGAGATCCTAATTAAAATATTAGCATTAATGAGGGTCTTTTTTTACCGTTGGATTTACTTAAATCCAACGGTTTAAAAAATGTGTAACTCTAAAGAGTTACACCAGGTGTAACTTGAATCCATCTCATATATATATATATATATATATATATATATATATATATGAGATGAGTTCAAGTTATACCTGGTGTAACTTCACAAGAGTTACACCTTTTGTGAACCATTGATTACTATTAGATCTAAGGGTAAAAAAACACTCATAGTAGTATCATTATTACTCCCTAGGAATTAGTGATTCAGGCATTAACTCTTCTTATTAAAGGAAAAAAAAAAATACCACAGCATTAACTTTTTTTTTTTTTCGTCCATATCTTCATCTTCTTCCTCTAGTCTTTCTTTTTGCAATATACTTTCAGGCCTCCATCATCTCTCTACAGTTTCTCTCAGACTACAGTTTCTCTCAGACTACTGTAATTATAAGCTTTTATCTTGTCTATTAGTTGCTACGCTTTAAGTTTTAACCAATAATGTAAACTATATAAGGCTTTGAAATTGAAACGATCTCAGAGGTTTCATATGAGCTCGGCTGTACCTTATAGACACCCTCTGATAATTAAAACTACCATATTTGGATATGACAGACAAGCTATATTTAAAATTTATACTGCTATAGCCTATAAGTTAAGGGGTTCCTTACTCTGACATATCTTTCTTCTTCCACTTCTTTCAATTAATCTATTTGATTTTCCTTCTAATTTTCTCTCTTTTGAACTCCAAAACTAAAAATTAGATGCGTAGCAATGCTAAGGTTTATTGCAGCGAGGTCTGTATGTGCCAGTATTTTCACAAGGAAGAGACACTTTTCTACCGCTCTACT
Organism: Quercus aquifolioides; assembly: GCA_019022515.1. NCBI lineage: Eukaryota > Viridiplantae > Streptophyta > Magnoliopsida > Fagales > Fagaceae > Quercus > Quercus aquifolioides. The sequence goes on along the minus strand of CM032327.1, from coordinate 63,854,208 downwards.
CTTCGATGATACTCAGATACAAGTCTCTCTCTCACTCAATATATGAATCACACAACTAGTCCCACAATGAACATAAGAAAATGGTTTTAAGAGTCACATTTAGCTTTTTGAGAGTTGAATGTGATATTATTTCTTTACCATCATAGGCTACATAATACTAAGATGGACAAATAAATGAGTTCGCAAAATTGTAATCATGTTTATTAAAACAAAATAAAGATAGGTTGTATTTACAATTTTATCTTGAGAATTTTATGAATGGTTGAGGCCTGCAAGTATAGTGCAAAAGAAAGACAAGAGGAAGAAGATGATGATATGGGGGGGAAAAAAAAAAGAGTTAATGCTGTGGTGGTTTTTTTTTTTTTTTTTTTTTTTTTCCTTTAATAAGAAGAGTTAATGCCTGAATCACTAATTCCTAGGGAGTAATAATGATACTACTATGAGTGTTTTTTTACCCTTAGATCTAATAGTAATCAATGGTTCACAAAAGGTGTAACTCTTGTGAAATTACACCAGGTGTAACTTGAACCCATCTCTATATATATATATATATATTTATTGTAGTATTGGCTAGATGCGGAACATACATGACCACATTTTTTTTTTGAACCTATGCTACTGTTTAATCCTAGCTGCCGTGTACATGCAACAATTTTTATAAAGTAATTTTTTAGTTTCAACACCTCTAAACATATAAAATGACCAAAATACCCCTCAAAATATCTAAAATGACCAACATACCACTAATCCTATAAGATGAACAAAATACACCTGAAACCCCTAAAATTACCAAAATAGGGGTTTGGGGTATCATAGTCATTTTTTAGGTTTAGGGGGTATTTTGGTCATTTTTTATGTTTAGGAAGTATTTTGGTCATTTTTTAGTTTTAGGGGGGATTTTGGTAATTTTTTAGGTTTAGGGTGTATTTTTATCGACTTACAGGTTTAAGAGGTTTTTTTGTCATTTTATAGGTTTCGAGGATATTTTGGTCTTTTTAAGGTTTAGGGGTTATTTTGGTCATATTTAGGTTTCTGGGTATTTTGGTCATTTTTAGGTTTCAGGGGGTATTTTAGTTAATTTTTAGGTTTCGAAGGTATATCAATCATTTTTTAGGTTTAGGGGGTATTTTGGTCATTTTTAGGTTTCTAGGTTATTTTGGTCAATTTTTAGGCTTCGTGGTTATTTTGGCCATTTTTAAGGTTTCGGGGGTATTTTGTTCATTTTTAGGTTTCGGGGTTATTTTGGTCAATTTTTAGGCTTCAAGGTTATTTTGGCCATTTTTTAGGTTTCAGAGGTATTTTGGTAATTTTTTAGGTTTCGGGGGGTATTTTGGTTATTTTTTGGATTTCAGCGGTATTTTGGTCATTTTTAGGTTTCAGGAGGATATTTTGGTCATTTTAAGGTTTCGGGGTTATTTTGGTCAATTTTTAGGCTTCAAGGTTATTTTGGCCATTTTTTAGGTTTTAGAGGTATTTTGGTAATTTTTTAGGTTTTAGAGGTATTTTAGACATTTTTTGGGTTTAGGGGGTATTTTGGTCATTTTTAGGTTTCGGGGGTACTTTGGTCATTTTATGAGTTTTGGGGGTATTTTGGTCATTTTATGGGTTTTTGGTAATTTTTAGGTTTCAGAGTTATTTTGGTCATTTTTTGAATTCTAGGGGTATTTTGGTCATTTTGTAGGTTTCGAGATTATTTTGGTAATTTTTAGGTTTCGGGGATATTTTGGTCATTTTTTAGGTTTCAGGGGTATTTTGGTAATTTTTTGGGTTTTTGGGGGTACTTTGGTAATTTTAAGTTTTTGGGGGTATTTTGGTAATTTTTGAGTTTTAGGGATATTTTGGTCATTTATTTGAGTTTCGGGGGTATTTTGGTCATTTTGTAAGTTTCGTGGTTATTTTGAGGTTTTGGGATATTTTGGTAATTTTTCAAGATTTTAGAGTACTTTGGTCATTTACACTTTAGGGGTATTTTGGTAATTTTGATAATTGGACAATTGGGTGGGTTGGGGTTTACCCATAATAATTGGGTTGGGTTGAGTTTGGGTTAGAAGCAATTAGTTAAATGGGTTTTGATAAGTAAATGAGTTTTATATACCTAACTCAATTATGTCCACCCATTTGACACCCCTTAGTCTTGTGCAAATCTTTTAAATTTTTTTTTATTTTTATACAAGATAGAATTTCTACTCTAACATAATCTTAGTGTATATATATGTGAAGCTCCCTCCTGGATACTTGAACCCCGGCCCTTATCCCCCACACCCTACACACCCCACAAACACTTATACTTGTAGAAATAATCTGTGTAATTTGGAATTAATCTATTATTCTTATTCATTAACTTATAATTAATTTTTCTTAAAAAATACTTATCATTAATGAGAGAGAGATCCTACCCTTTCTTCTTCAGCAAGGCTTTATGCTCTTATATTGATTGTAAAAAATCGTCATACCCACTAAATCATTTCAGAGCATTGACTTGATGAGATTCTGTGCATGTAGCCTAGATTGGCTAGATCAGCTTCTTTGTCTTCTTCTTTTTTGGGTTTTATTTTATTTTTTATTTTTAGCTTTTGTTGTTTGATTTGAGTAGTTTTAAGATTGTGTTTTTGAGTTTGTATTTTGATTGTGCTTAAGTTTAGAGATGTTTGAGAGAGAAGGATCTAGATTTGGTTGTGTTTGCAGCCATTGTGAAGGTTGAGTAAAAGTTGAATATTTTAATTGGTTGGGTTTAATTTTTTTATTCCAGTTAATTCTTCTGCTAATGAATAGTAGGTCTTCAAACCAAGAGAGTTACTGTTCATTAGCCAAAAAAAAAAATCCGTTTAGAGAGTCTGTTGGTGCAACATTTCATGGGTTTATTCTCCAAATCAAAGAAAATTTTGGGTTTAGAGAGTTTGATGGAAATGTTAGGAAGAATACTTTGTTTGTGTTAAATTACCGACTGTTCCAAAAGCTTAAACTATTGAGATATGATAAATTTAATTATTTAACAACATACTTCTAATAGTTTGCATTCTCTATTCTTTATTTTTGTTTTCATAAGACTATTCTTTCTTGTTTAGTTCAAGATCCAAGTAAACTGTTTAATGTATTCATAAAAAAAATAAAAAAAATAATAAAATAATAAAAAAAAAACTAATAAAATCCACATAAATGGATCCATTTTCCTTTTCTTTTAATTTTTAATTTTTTATTAAAGACTCCCTGAATATCTTCAATTAATACAATACAAAGTTATAAACTATAGTCTTACAAACTCAATTGAGTTTATTAGTTACTTCGAGGGAACCAAGACCTCCTAATTGATAGATAGACTACTTCTAGGGAATCCAGACCTTCAAAGTAAATAGTGAATATTCACTCAATAATAATATTTTTCAGCTTCCTTTATTAATCAACATCAAGCCATATAAATAGATGGCTTTACAAGATAAAACTAACATTTAAATTCAAAAAACAATCTAATCTTTATTTACTGCAAGTAGATAAGATTTATTCAAATACTAATCTAACAATCTATCCTATCATTATCTAATTACTCAACTCCTAATAAAATATTAAACAATAAAATTAAATAAAAACTATGTAATATTCCAACTCCCTTCTTTCCAAGTTGCTGCTCACATACTGCATCACTTCTTGGGCTTAAAAGGATCTTATGACTGAGCATTCACAGAGGTGGCAAGTTTTTTGATGCTAGAAAACTATCTTTAACCCGATTTAAAAGTTGTTGCATGCTTGAATTGTGTAAAGGTGGAATGATTTTATTTTGTGGAGCTTCCATGGCCTTCATATCTTAATTGCTCGCTTTAGCTGCTTCTAATAGTTTGCATTCTCTATTCTTTATTTTTGTTTTCATAAGACTATTCTTTCTTGTTTAGTTCAAGATCCAAGTAAACTGTTTAATGTATTCATAAAAAAAATAAAAAAAATAATAAAATAATAAAAAAAAAACTAATAAAATCCACATAAATGGATCCATTTTCCTTTTCTTTTAATTTTTAATTTTTTATTAAAGACACCTTGAATATCATCAATTAATACAATAAAAAGTTATAAACTATAGTGTTACAAACCCAATTGAGTTTATTGGTTACTTCGAGGGAACCAAGACCTCCTAATTGATAGATAGACTACTTCGACGGAATCTAGATCTCCAAAGTGAATAGTGAATACTCACTCAATAATAATATTTTTCAGCTTCCTTTATTAATCAACATCAAGCGATATAAATAGTTGGCTTTACAAGATAAAACTAACATTTAAATTTAAAAAAAAAATCTAATCTTTATCTACTACAAGTAGATAAGATTTATTCAAATACTAATCTAACAATCTATCCTATCACTATCTAATTACCCAACTCCTAATAAAATATTAAACAATAAAATTAAATAAAAACTATGTAATATTCCAACTCCCTTCTTTCCAAGTTGCTTCTCACATTCAACATCACTTCTTGGGCTTAAAAGGATCTTATGACTGAGCATCCACAGAGATGGCAAGCTTTTTGGTGCTACAAAACTCTCTTTAACCCACTTTAGAACTTGTTGCATGCTTGAATTGTGTGAAGGTGGAATGATTTGATTTTGTGGAGCTCCCACGGCCTTCATATCTTAATTCCTCCCTTTCGCTGCGCATTGCCCACCACCCTCTTTAGTTGGTATCTCTTGTTCATATCTAGCCAAACGCAAGGATTTGCATATCACTTGCATTTTCTTCATACTTTCAATTGCCAGATATTGTATCTCTTTCAGTTTCTCCATGCATTCCAACAATTGTTACTTCATACTTGGCTCTGATACCAATTGTTACAAACCAATTGAGTTTGTTGTTTACTTCGAGGGAACCAAGACCTCCTAATTCATAAATAGACTACCTCGAGAGAGTCCAGGCCTCCGAAGTGAATACTCATCAATTGTTACAAACCAATTGAGTTTGTTGGTTACTTCGAGGGAACCAAGACCTCCCAATTGATAAATAGACTATCTCGAGAGAGTCCAGGCCTCCAAAGTGAATACTCATCCAATAATAATATTTTTCAGTTTCTTTTATTAATCAACATCAAGCTATATATAGGTGGCTTTACAAGATAAAGCTAATATTTAAATTCAAAAGAAATCTAATCTTTATCTACTACAAGTAGATAAGATTTATTCAAATACTAAGCTAACATTCTATCCCATCATTATTTAATTAACAACTTCTAATAAAATTAAATAAAAACTAGGCAAACATTATTATACAAGTGAGTCAAGTTCAAAATTTATTCTTTGTGCTTAAAAGAAGAAATCAAACGATGCATGCCAAGATTTCCTCATCATTTTCCAACGCACTCTTGCGCTTTGAATTCTTGAGGAGGGGAGAAGCATCGTACAAACTTGCAGCAATCTTCTCTTCATAAACAAGTGGCTGGTTGCATTTGAGCAGAATCTTCACAACCTCTTTCATGGAAGGCCGCTTAGAAGGTTCTGTATTCGTACAATGGATTCCAAGAATGAAAACAGAGCTCATTTCTTCCAAATAACTGGGTTCCTTGATCTCCTCATCCAATGCATCAACTATAGGGATGTCATCTTTAATGTAACGCCATGCCCATTCGGCAAGGGATGTGTGTTCATCACCATATCTAGCTTCCCTTCCAGTAGTTAGTTCCAGAAGGATAACCCCAAAGCTATAAACATCAATCTTCTCATTAACTCGTGTTGTTTGAGCATACTCTGCAGTTCAAATTTACAACACAAACTAAAATAGAATTCCTACTGATGGAAAAGGAGGAAACGAACATCACTATTAGAATGAAACTTAAAAATTTGTGTATCACATACCTGGAGCTATGTAGCCACAAGAACCAGCTACAACTGACATTGTAGTAAGTTCTCCCTGCTTGAACATCTTGGCTAGACCAAAATCAGCTATCTTTGCGTTGAACTGAGAGTCTAAAAGGATGTTACTTGATTTCAAATCTCGATGAACAATTGGAGGGGAGCATCTATGGTGCATGTAATAGAGCCCTTGGGCAGCCCCAACTGCTATCTGCAATCTCTTAGGCCAATCCAGGACAACATGCTGGCCTGAAATTGAGGTGGATGATGCTCTACTCTTCCTATGCAGCCATTGATCCAGGCTATGGTTTTTTGAATACTCATAGACTAGAAGTTTAGAATTTTCATTGGACATACAACAGAGCAGCTTCACTATGTTGGAATGTCGAATCGAACCCAATATTTTAACTTCTGCATGAAATTCTTTCTCAAGCTTCTGCTCTAGCTTTCGGTTATTCCAAATTCTCTTCACAGCAACAAAATTGTTTGAATCATTAACAACAACACGGTATACCTTCCCTGATCCACCACTACCAATCACATTATTTTCTGTCAATCCTGACAAAATGTCTGATTCCCTGAAATTCACCCTCTGGAATATGGTGAACTTCCATGTGGAATCTAATCCATGCTTTCCCTTCCTATAAATACTGATCATTGCAACTACTAAACTCAGTAGAGCTGCTGCCACAAAACTTATAATTAAAGGAAGATATTTGGAGGGAACTTTGCTTGATTTATGATGGTCAGAATTGTTGCAGCTGTTAATGTTTAGTGATGGCTTATTAGCACAGAGAGCAAGATTGTTCAAGAAGCTGCTGGCATATGCATCATTTTCAAATTGTGTTGGGATCCTCCCAATCAAATGGTTGGAAGAGAGATTGAGTAAAGTGAGCTTCAGGAGGCCAAGTTGGAGTGGTATTTGGCCAGAAAGTTGGTTCTCTGACAAGTCCAACTCTGTAAGACCTGCCAAATTACCTAATTCCTCTGGAATAGGTCCAGAGATTTTATTTCGGCGAAGATTTAGAGTATTTAACGTTTTCCATGATATAATTTCTGATGGAAGGACGCCTGAGAGTTGATTTTGATCAAGCAAAAGAGTTGTTAAATAAGGAAGAGATGTTAATTCCCGAGGAATTGTGCCAGAAGAGAGGTTATTACAAGCCTCAAATACCATCCTCCAGGAAGACACTCCAGCTGGGATCCAACCAGAAAAGTTGTTGTTATTTATTTCCAATCTTGAGAGATTCCTTGCCACTCTTTGAGGAAGCTCGCCTGTAAACGAATTGTCGCATAAAATCAAGACGCTCAAATTCAACGATGTCCATAGGCCACTAGGAATATCCCCAGAAAGCCTATTATTGTAAACAGTCACAATTTTCAAACCACTGCAATTGCCAAGCGACTTAGGCAATTCTCCAGTGAGGTTGTTGTTAAAAGCTACCACACCCACCAACCTTCCGTTATCACACAAGTGTTCTGGTAACTCGCCTTCAAGCTTATTGTCTGCAACCTGGAACTCTACAAGCATAGAATACCACCCAAAGTCTGGAGGCAGAGTCCCTGATAAATTGTTGCTAAACACTTTAAGGACCATCAGACTTGGAAGACGGCCAATACTGTCCGGGATTTTTCCAGATAACTGATTGAAAAACAAACTCAGACCTGTCATGTTTCTGAGTCTGCCAAAATCATCAGGTATGCTACCAGTCAATTTATTATCAGAGAGGTCAATAACATCAATGTTTAATGCTTCAACCACCTGAGGAATCTCCCCAGACAATTGGTTTCTGTAAAGAAACAGAATACTTAAATTCTTTAGCATAAACAAACTGCTCGGAATTTTCCCAGTCAGATTGTTTATTGACAAATCCAAATGCACCAAAGCCTCCATTTCTCCAATCGTGTCTGGGATTTCCCCATTCAAATTAGACGCGGTAATCCATAAAAACTTAAGCTTCTTCAACTTCGTGAAACTCGAAGGTAACTCTGCTGCTGTCATGTTTACATTATAGGCCAACTGCAGTGACTCAAGTTTGAACAAGTTGCCGATTTCTGGCGGGAAAGAACCGTTAAACGCAGACTGGAAAAGTTGAAGCGTCCTTAGCTCCATTAACTGTCCAATAGATGGTGGAATGTTACCATAGAAGCTGTTGGCTCCAAGGTTGAGGCGGCGCAGGTGAGACAAGCGGTGAATGTCAACGGGGATTGTGCCGTTGAAGTAATTCTGCGAGAGGTCGAGCTCTTCAAGCTTGGAACAGTTGTAGAGAGCTTTAGGAAACTCTTGAGAGATGAAGTTGTTTGAAAGGTCAATGACCGTGAGGTTCTCGAGGTCACAGATGAAGGGTGGGACTGTTTGGGTAATGTTCTTGTTTTGAAGTAGTAGTTGGGTGACTAAGCCGTTGGTACAGGTGATCTCTGGCCAGTTACAATAGTGAGAGGAGTTTAAGGGGTTCAAGTGGCTTAGAGATAGTGGATTTTGCCAGTGACTTAGAGATGGTGGGTTTTGCCAATGTTGCTTTAGTTTCAGCAGGACTGTTTGTTCTTTGTCATGGAGCTGAGACTCAGAGTTCGCATGTCCGAAAAGGAGGAGAAGGAAGGAGAGGAAGATAGTTGTTTTGGTCATTTGGAATTTCGGACGTTAAGTTCGTTATTCCGGTTTCTCAACTCAAAGATGAGCAATTGGCGAGCAATCACAAAGAATTTGCTCACTTTAAGACGGCTTGAACCAGGGAAATTTACCGTTGGGTCCAATGATGAGAAAACATTGCACCATTTTGTAAACTAATCATAACCCATTCTAAAAATAATTGGTGATTAATTCTAAACTAAATTCGTAATAATTTTCATTTTGATATAAAAAATCAAAGAATTAGTTGTAATATCATCTTATATTTTGTTGTGAACCTGGTTTTAATAACATTCATTATTAAAAGTTCTCGTGTCATTGTTGCAATAGAAATTATTAGAGTAAATACAACCACTATAACCACTTTATAAACAAATCAATTGATTTTCTAGTTCTTACTGTTCATTGGCACAATTCAAAAATATTTAATATTCTTTTAAAACAAATTGAGATATCAAAACCATATTATGCTAGTAATGGTAAAATTTGTCAAAAGTCTTGTACCTAGTAATCGACACATCATAGTGTTTTTAAGGTTCAAATCCTCACTCCCTTTACTATTGTAAGTTTGTAACTATCAAATAATAATAATATTGAAATTTCCTTTTCAATAGTTTTTTTTTTTTTTAATTAAATTTTTTTTTTTATAATTTGTAAGTTCTTTAGAATAAAACTTAACTTACTTACTAATAAACAAATATCTTCAACTCTAAAAAGGTTTATAGTCTCTCAATCAAACCTTGAGCATTTTTTTTTTATAGAAGAAATCAAACCTTTTTTTTTTTGAGAAAGAAGAAATCAAACCTTGAATAAGTAGCAATGATTTATTGTAATTGACATTTATAGCAACATAAAAAAATCTAATCAATAATGATACTAAATTATAAAGTCATCTTGTTAAAGACGAAAAATATAAAAAATAAAATTTTTAAAAATAACTCTGTTGGTGGCGTTGAACAGTATGATAGCATTGAAATATTAAATTTTTTATTTTGAATAATCCAACCGCCAAAATGTCAAAAAAAAAAAAAATATTTTTTTTTCTAGGCGGAGATTTTTTTTTTTGGTTTTGTTTTTTAGTCTAAAATGATTTTTATTTTTGATTTGGGGTTTTTAAGGGGGCTTAACCGAAATTTCCAAAATATTTCAAAATCCCAGTGTGAACGGAATATGGTTGCAAGAAATCACGGTCAATTTTCTAAGTCTTTGGCAGGAAAATTCTAAGAGCTGGGCTTGACACTGCCACTGCATTTCCAAGCACGAGAGTGCTTGACCTTTTGGGGTCAGTCTTCGGGGCTTACACATGAAGTTGGTAACATATTGTGTTCGTTTAGATTGAATTTATTGTTACTGAAACTTAAAATTGAAAATTGAAAATACTGTAGCAAAATAATTTTTAAATGCGTGAATAGTACCGTGAGACCCATTTTTAATATTTTTTAGTGCGTGAACAGTGCTGTAAACAGTGATGAACAGTGCGTGAACAGTGATTTTTGTCCCCTGCACAGTGAACCTATGTGATGTTACTGTTCACGCGCAGAAAAAAAAAAAGGGGAAAACGTGAAACTTGTAAACGCAGACGCCCACTCTAAACGACATTATTGTGCATTTGGATTCGCGTTTTAAGATCAGCGTTTGCGGTTTTTATTTTTATTTTTTTTATTAAGCGTGTATGAACAGTAACCAGTATTGTTCATGCACATGAATTCACTATACAGAAGACAAAATGCACTGTTCATGCACTGTTCATGGGTCCCACAGTACTATTTATATATTTAAAAATTATTTTGCTATAGTGTTTTCAGTCTTCAGTAAAATAAGTTGTATCCAAATGGACCCATAGTAGAAAAGATCTGAAACTTACAAATTTAAATGAAAAATGCTAAAAGTACTCTAAGGATGGGTTTGATAGGACTTATTACGCATAGCGTTTTCTATTTCACTTTTTTTTTTTTTTTTTTTTTTTCTAGTGCTGCGCATGCGTTTAGGGGGACAAATGGCTACTATTCATGAACAATAGCCGTATATTGTTGACTTTTCAGCACTTTTTATCAGTCCTGTGGGTCTCATGAACAATGCACAGGACCCACAAACTTCACATTTCAGCAACTTTTTCATTAAAAATGAGTTCCATGACATTATTCACACATTTAAAAATTATTTTGCTACAGTATTTTCAGTTTTCAGTTTCAACAAAATAAGTTCTATCCAAACGGACCCTAAGTTTTATAGATTAATGTAATAATGAATGTAATTGGTGAATTTTAACTAAGGCTTTGTGTGATGCCCCAATTTAATTGATTGTGTGATGTATGTGGGTGTGTAATAAGTCCCACATCAAGTATTTACTAAGTAAATCTGAGTTTTATTAATAACTACAAGAAGTCTCAATTGTGACCAGTCCTTTTGAGGTATAGCGCAGATGTGGCTAGCGCTTTTTTTCTTCCCCCCCCCCCCCAAAAAAAGTCCTAACATGAATAGAAAAAACTTATTCCATTTTAAGAAAACCAACTTGAGACCTCCCCCCCTCCTCCCCACCCCCGCGGCTAAAAAAAAAAGAGGCTTAAATGCACTTTTGGTCCCTACATTTTGAGTCATTTCTCGATTTGGTCCCTAAACTGATTTTGCTCCTAGGTCAGTCCCTGACTTTTTAAAATCGTTTTTAAAATGGTCTCTACCATCAACCCAGTTACGGAAAAAGCTGAGGTGGCAAACAGCATGTCCTACTTGCAAACTTGGCGCTGACGTGGATATTAAAATATTATTAAAAAAACTTATTTAGCATTTTTGAAATGCCACGTCAGATATAAATTAATAAAAAATTAAAACAAAAATCTAGGTCAAAAATTTTAAAATAAACATTAATTTAATTAAATTAAAAAGAAAAGCTATTTCAGTTTAAAAAAATTGAATTTAAAAAATGGGTTTGCTTTTCATTATTTTTCGGAAAAACATTGTTCTTCTTCTTCTCTAGGACATGAACTTCATGCTTCATGTTCTTCCCCAAATCAAACCCAATAAATCCAAGAAATCAAACCCATAAACATCCAGTAAATCAAACCTAATAAATCCAAGAAATCAAACTCATAAACCACCCAATAAATCTAAGAAATCAAACCCAATAAATCCAAGAAATAAATATACAAATCCACATAAAAAAAAAAAAAAAAAAAAAAAAAAAAAAAAAAAAAAAACCACAAACACGAAACCAAACTCACCGAGACAACTCCATCTCCGAAACACAAACATGGCCACACCGATCTCCACGACCACACCAATCTCCACCTCCACTACCGACCACCCAACCCTACAAAAACCCAAAAAAACCCCACCTACAACCAAACCTGTAAACACAAATCCAAGACCCACACCAATCTCCACGGCCACATCGATCTCCACGGCCATAGCCCACCCCCATTGAAACCTAGAAAAACCCAGCCTCTCTAACCAAACCCAGCCATCTCCATCTCCATCTCCATCTCCAACCAAACCTATAATCCAAGACCACCCCAACCACCGATCTCCACCCCGACCACCAATCTCCACCACGACCACACCGATCTCCACCCCAACCACCGATCTCCACCTCCATTATTGACCACCCCACGGAAAACTAGAAAAACCCAGAGATTAGAGAGTCGGGTTTAGAGAGAGAGAATGCCAAAGATTAAGAGAGAGAGAGGGATTGAAAGCTTGAACAAAGAAAGATACAAACACAAATACACACTAAGAGATAGAGAAAGAGAGGATCAAAAAAAAAAAAAAAAGATACAAACAATGAATAACAAGCTCTCAACTTTTCTTGGACATTTCTAATAAAAAAGAAAAAGAATGAAGAAAATAAGAGTACCCTTGAGAGAGAGAAGTCTAGTTTGAGAGATTACGATTTGAGAGCTAACAAAGACTCTGGTTTGTGAGATTGAGAAATTTCAGAGCTTTTCGTTTGAATAGCGCAATAGAGAAAGAGAGGATCTGAAAAAGTTTTTTTTTTTTTTTTTTTTTTTTTTTTTTTGAATTTTTTCAGTTTAATTTTTTTTTTAATTTTTAAAATTTTTTTATTAATTAAAATGCTAACTCGTCATTAAAACACTGACATGGATGCTAACGTGATATTTTTTTAATAATATTTTAATATCTACGTCAGTGCCATGTCAACAAGTAGGACACGCCGTTTGCCACCTCAGCTTTTTTCGTAATTGGGTTGACGATAGGGACCGTTTTAAAAACGATTATAAAAATTCAGGAATTGAACTAGGAGCAAAATTAGTTTAGGGACTAAACCTTGAAATGACCCAAAATGGAGGGACAAAAAGTGTATTTACGCGAAAAAAAGAAAAGAAAAGGAAAGGGGTTTCCTTATGAAGCACACTCTTTTTTTAGCTAGATAATCTTTGTTGAGGCTCATTTTTTGACAAAAGGCCCAACAACATGGGCAGACCAAAAGAAACAGCAGACAGAAGTCATGGAAGGAATGAATGGCTCACAGGTCCATGAGATGGGTCCAGAAGAAGCAAACGAGCTTGAATAAGCCCGGAAAGAGAAAAGAAACAAACCCATGGGAAGTATGAAGAAAAGTAAAAATGGGCCACAGCAGACTCAATGCAATGAAAACAAAGAAAGTAAGAGGCTAATGGAGAACCCATGAACCCAAAGGATGAAGTATAGAGTAATTGGGCCGAGGAAGCCCAAAATGAGTTAGCAAAAGCCCATGGGTGAAACAGAACTAAAATGGGCCAAGGATGCCCACAAGAAAAAAGGGACATTGGAGCCCGTAAGAAGTGAAAGAAGAGGCCCAGTAAGTATACTGGGTTACTGAGAAGAAAAACACACGGCAGGCCCAAAAGGGCCCGACATGATTGAGATAAGCAGCAGGAATAACAATCTGGTATGGCAGGAGATGCCAAGCCACAAAGCAAACACCCAAACTAAAGGGAGGCCCAATAACCCAACAAAGCTCAACCCTCCAAAGAAAGGGACAAGTCATAAACGTTGGCCTGCCGGAGATGCAATCCACACTAGAAAAGGCCAAAAAGCGCACGATAGGATATGCGCACCCATTCTCAGACCTCGGCAAACGTATGAAACATCAAGAAGGTAAAGCATGCGTACGACCCAGGCATCACCAGCCTATACCCAGCCACTATGGGAAAGGGTGACGTCATGGGTGAGGGCATGGTCTGGCGGTGGGGAGAGGAGTGGAAACCCATTTTTGTGTTTCTTGCCCAGGCTCTTTCGGTGGGCACAGTCCTGCTGGGATGACATGCCACCCAAAAGAGGCAAGGGTGGGTAAGAACCACTGGGTGCATGCCATGAGAGACCGAGAGGGAGAGGGTACACACTGGACGAGTAGAGAAGGAACCTTCGTTGTCTGAAAGCCACAGGTCAATGGTGGTAGTCAGAACCATTGACTCGGTAAGTGGTCGGCAAAAGGCTCCCATATCAGACAAGGGCCATTAAGGGGCTAGAACAGTAAAATCGGTCACGGCAGGCTCTATATAAGGGACCCGTGGCTGTGTACAGAAAAGGAGGGGGGGAATCGAAGAAAAGAAAAGAATTCTAAGAAAGAAAACAGAGAGAAAAGATAAAATAAAAAGAACAGAGAACGAAGAAGAAAAGAAAACAGAGTGTTTTATGGCAGGCATGCACCCAAATGGGTTAACCCCCTCTCTCCCTCAATAGCCTTGCTCTCCATTGGAGGAAAAACGACTTATACTCGGGCACATACCATTTGGGGCTGGCCTCTCAAAGCAATTAATTTCTCCTTTGAAGTTACTTGCGTTGAGGGAGCAGTTTTCCCTTCCCTGGTTAGAGTCTCGCGGTAATACTTGGTGCGGCAGACTCATTCTTTTAACTCTACTAATCCCGCTCTAACCCTTTGTTTAAGTTTTATTCTTTAAAAGTGAGGCCTTTTAAGTTATTTGCCTTACTTATTGCGGCAGAAATAGTGGTTGTACTTTCTTTATGTTATCTATATTATGTCTGCTTGCCATAACCTCTTAACTATGACTCTGCCTGCTGTGAGTTTATAAACAGACTTTGGTAGACGTGGTGTGATTTGCGAACAAGCCGGGCTAAGGTGTGCTCCAATTGGACCGGTTCTGACTCTCTCACCCAGAAACAACTCGGGCTTAGTACGGCAGGAAGCTGCCCAACATCCCAATCCAGGCCCACCACTTTACAATCTTATTCTTGTCACACGTTTTTTACACTATTCAATGCACTTTTTCCCCTATCCTTTTTTTTTTCTTTTCACACAATGCTAAAACTCTAAATTCTTTGCTATCTTCTTTTCTTCTCCATCTCTCGACTTTTTCGTTGTTTCAAACTTTATAGGTATATGGCTATATTCTTAACATTTTTAGATTAGTTTATTTTCTCAATTTATTTTAAAGAATCAAATTAGATGTCTAAACTTTACATATTATATTAATCACTTACTTTGGTTGTTAGTAACTATGAATTGATTATTTTTGTTTCTTTATATTATTGATATGAAATATATACTTGTAATTAATTGAGATTATGAAGAATCATAAGCAAAAATGAGTTCGAAGTGAGTTCTAAACAAATTTGTATCCAGGAAGATTTTGCAAACCTTCCTACGAACATGCTACATGATATTTTTTTAGGTAATTTTCTTTCAATAATCTTGTTCCCTACACAAAAATCCTAGTGTAAACATTGCCAATGCCAATGAAATTTTCATATCACAAGATAGGTTGTTTCGTTAGTGGTTTTTAACATGTATGAACAAAATGTTTTGATTGATATGGGTTAAAAACTTGTGTTTAAAATAAATATAATTTTAAATTTTAATTTTAATTTGTCACAAATTACTCTAAAAAAAAATAAAAAATTGTCACAACGACACATACTTCATTTTTTTTTTTCGCTCCATAATTTTTTTTCCCAAACTTCCTTTGTTTTATTTATTTATTTTTCCTTTTTTAATTTTTAAAAAATACTGTAGTCTTTTCTTGACCCTTGGGGTTCACGTTCATCCTTTAGAATTTTAAGCTCCAAAAGCTAACCAAATTAAATAAAAACCCTAAAAAGAGTTTATTTTGTCATGCAAGCCTAGCTAGTGGAGAAGCATGGATTTAATTTTAAGAGGGATGTTTAAAAGCGGCATACACATGCACACAAATGTGAGTCCTTGAGACCAATTTGAAAAAAAAAAAATAATAATGTTAAGATTAAGTGATATTCTAATACAAGAAAGTCTTAAAAAAACATATTCATTATATTGTGTGATGATGCCAAAAATGGTCGTTAGTCGTTGACCTTGTCTAAGCTCTGGACAAGGAGAAGTTCCCCGCAAAGATGAGAGAGAAAGGCACCGGAATGCTATTAGCCAAAGGTTCTCCGATGACTTAGTCAATAAGCTTCTCAATATATCTCAGAGAATCATAATGTAATTCTGTATATTTGGTGGGTGTAGCTTTCACCCGGGGTTTGATGGCCTTTTTATAGCCTGCTCTTGTATAGCCGTTGGGGGCCTTTAATGGTCCTCCAGGATTGCATGTGTAACGTATATTTGAGCTTAAATGAAGATTTAGGGTCCGTTTGAATACAACTTATTTTGTTGAAAACTGAAAACACTGTAGCAAAATCATTTTTAAACGTATGAATAGTACCGTGGGACCCATGAACAGTGCATGAACAATGCATGTTGTCTCATGCACAGTGAATCCATGTGCATGAACAGTGCTGGTTACTGTTCATACACGCTGGAAAAAAAAAAAAAAAAACCCGCAAATGCTGAACTTAAAACACAGATCCAAACGCACAATTAACTGCCTTATAATTTCCTTTCTGATCATTGCTACTCGTTGGTTACGAAGTCATTTATTGCTTCATGGTTAATGTTATACGGTCATCTAGACTATGGACGATTCTAAATCGAGTACTCGTCAATTGCCCCCTTATTCCTTCGTTTGTCTTCTTGACGATTGTAGGAATATGAAAGGTCTGTTTATGCTTACTGATGACTTTTGGGATTCTCTTTCTTTTGCATTTAATGCGACATGACTCGTACATCAGAATGTGGACAAGTTTCGGCTTTTTATTGGTTGGATGTGCGAAAGTGGTATCTTGGTTTTCCTACGCCTGAAATCGCGTCTTTCCTTAAAAACTTTTCATTTTCCTCTTCTTTCTATCTTCTTCAAGCTTCTAAGTTTCTTTTCCTGTATTTTTCCAGTGAGTTGTCTCTACTCTCTCTTAATTCATGGTTGATTATATTGCTAGGGTAGATTCCCCCTTCGTTTCTTTTTTCTTTGCTAGGCTAGGTGTTTTCCTTGAATCCTTGGGTGGTCAGCATCCCCAAGTAGGTTTATTTGTGTCTTGAGATTGTGCCCTTAGGCTGGTGTTGCTCGAGGTTCACCCCTTAATTTGCCATTCCTTGATTCAGTATCATTTGGTGAGTGAGATGGTCGAAGAGATGGTTATGGGTGTGGGTGTTAGGTCTAGTGAGTTTGATATGGGGTTGTCGTCTAGTGACAACCCTGTGGGTATGGAGGTAGACATGGCGATGTCGAAACCCTCTTCATCTTCTTCCAAAAAAACCCTTCCATGCTTTGGCTGAAAAATTTGTTTTGGAAGAGAAACATATGAGGAAGTTTAGAAAAAGGTTTCAATTTCCAGCCGAGAAGAAAGTGCATCTCCCTCGTCCAGACGAGAAAGCATGTGCTTTTTCCCATGGTCAGGTGTGTTTCTATGAAGCCACTTTTTCTGTGTGGCCTTCGATTTCCTATCCATCCCTTTATTCACAAACTACTTGGTCATTTAAAAATTGCTCATGGTCAGCTTGTCCCAAACGCTTGGCAGACAGTTGTGAGTTGTATGTCGATCTAGACATATATCCATGAAGGAAGCATGATAAAATTGAACAAGTTCTTATTCCTTTATCATCTAAAACTCTCGACCCTATGGGTATTTTGAGTTTCGTTCGTGGGATAGGAAATTGAGATTCGTCCGTGGTTATCCCTCTTCCTTTCATGACTGGAAGTCGAGGTACTTCTTCGTCTACAAAAAAGATTAAGAAACCGCTTCTAATGAAGTTCGGGGCGAGGTGCCCATATTGCTACGTAAGTGGGAGGTTCCCACACTTGGTGCGTGTTTCCCCTCTTTTGGTTTTTACGCATATATATATTTTCTTTATTCTAACCTTTTCTCTTTGTAGCTTTTATTCTTCTAGGCTTGAAGAGTAGATATTAGGGATGAGTCCAAGCTGCTCTGGATTTTGCTCTTGGTATCAAGGATTTTGATAAGCCTATCGACCCGTGATCTTTGTACAATCACTTCTCAAGGCCTGAACCTTCGGCTTATGTTAGTCAGTTAATTCATAGGGAAGAGAGAAGTAAGTGTTTGGATTTTGTGCTTTTACCTCGTTAATATTTTACCTTTGTCAATATCTTCGTGATTTTCTTACTTTGTTTTGCAGAGATGGCTACTCGCTTTAGTCGGGATAAATATATTCGAGACAAAGGGAAAAAGAATGAGCCTTTGTCAAAGATAGATTCGCCTCTGAAAAAGCTAAAAAATGGGGCAGTTCTAGGATCGTCATTTCCAACCTCGTCCACACCCCTTTGCCCTCTTCTCCTGCTGTATCGATTGATGAGTTTCCTTCTCCTCCTCAGACTTGGAAAGGGAAGGAGAAGAAAGGTGAGAATGTTTGGATTGATCCTACGATGGCCCTTGGACGGGCGCACAATCTCATCTCCGAGGAGGAGCTCAAGGCCTTGTCTTTAGTGCGTTCTTATGAGCTTGTTAGTCGTCATATTCACAAACTCATGCAAGTGAGGTCTTCTTTTCTTTTAACACTGTTCTCTCTCTCTCTCTCTCTCTCTCTCTCTCTCTCTTTTCTTTCTTTTTTTTTTAAAATTTTAAACATATGTACTTGTTTCCTCTAGGTTCTTGGAGAATCATTACGCCTGCCGATTGATTACCTTACGACAGAAGAGAAAGTGGTGATGGCCAATTCTCAGATTTAAGTTGTAAAGGCCGAGAGCTTAACGCTAAGGAAGGACCTGATTGAAGCGATGGGAGAGGCTAACGATGCTAAGGCCAAGTTGAAGGAAGTCTCTGACGAGCTGAGGATAGAAAAGATGCTCGTCATTCAGAAGGATGAGGAGATTCAGTCTGTCATGTTGAAGCTTAACTCTGAACGTGAGAAGGCTGTGGCTTAATTGCCACTTTTGATGAATACTTTAAAGGCTTTGAGCTTCTCTGACAGTGGACGATGAAGCATCACATTGAGTTTGACTACTCTAATATTGAATATAAGGCCATTGATAAGGAGATAATGGCTGATGAAGCTACTGAATGGGCCCAAGACAATGAGCAAGCTGGAGTGGAAGGAGGAGATGAAGGAGAAGGCCCTGAAGATGCACCAGTTAATCCCCTTGTTGATCCCCCTGTTTAAACTTAATTTTTATTTTTGTTTTGGTTTGCCCTAGTTTTTAGGCTGGTTCTCGTCCATGTTTTGACGAGTATATTTCGAGAAGACAATATTTGTGTTCTTTATTTTGTGAACAACTGAAGTATTTAAAAACCTTTATATGCTTCTTTCTAATCTTGGTGCTTCTTTGATACTTAGAATATTTTGCTACTTTATAAGAATTTTGCTTTGTTAATATGGTTGCTCTTGTTGGTTTTATACTTCATGAATTTAACCATAGTACTTTGTTAAAATGGTTGTACTTCATGAATTTAACCACATAATAATTTTTCAAAAATTGTGAATTTAATCATATGACTTATACTCGCTTTAAGAATTTGGTTGCCAATATGATTTTACTCGTTGGTTTTAACCTTGTGAATTTTATCATATGACTTACTCTCGTTTTGAGATTTTGGTTGTCAATATGATTTTACTCATTGATTTTAACCTTGTGAATTTTATCATAAGAATTACTCTCGCTTTGAGAATTTGATCATCAATATGATTTTACTCGTTGGTTTTAACCTTGTGAATTTAATTATAATACTTTTATTCTCATTTTTAGAATATAATAGTTAGTCTGATTTTACTTGTTGGTTTTAATCTTATGACTTTAATCACATGGCTACTTTCGTTTTGAGAATTTAATCATCAATGTGATTTTACTCATGCAAATTTAAACCTTATTTGACAATTTTATTCTTGTTAAGAAATTTTACCTTCTATATGGTTTTACTCATTGGATTTTGGCGATGAACCTTCTACTTGGAATGTCACGACCCAAGGAAAAGCGTTAGCCACATCTGCACTATACCTCAAAATGACTAGTCACAATTAAGGTTCTTTGCAGTTGTTAATAAAACCCAATTCAACCAAGCAAATATCTGATGTGGGACTCATCACACACCCACACACAACATACAATCAATCAAATTGGGGCATCACAATCCCCCCCTCCACTTAAATCCCTAACGTCCAGCCCACTTTATGGGGTAGTGTCTCTGATCCCACACAGGATTACCGGGCCGGCTTTGATACCATATGTTACGACCCAAGGAAAAGCGCTAGCCACATCTGCGCTATACCTCAAAATGACTAGACACAATTGAGGCTTCTTGCAGTTATTAATAAAGTCCAGTTCAACCCAGTAAATATCCAATGTGGGACTCATCACACACCCACACACATCACACAATCAATCAAATTGGGGCATCACATTGCCCCCTTCCCCCTAGCTCCGCAACTACTTTCTCTTCATCTCCATATGTGAGAGAGAGAGAGAGAGAGAGAGAGGCTTTAAACAAATATAATAGAGCAAAAACAAAATTTAAGAGCAAAGAGTATAACAAAGACATCCACAACTACTCTAAACATGTTTCTAGAGATATTATAAATGACAAGGCAGTTCTTCAATTATAGAGGGAATGTTTAGATTGTCATGACTTATCAAGTTTAAACTTTCAAATTAAAAATTAAAGTTATATTTTTTCTTCATAGGTAGATTCATAGATAGTGTGGGAGGGGGAGGAGGGGTTTAAATTGTAGATTTAGGGCACCACAAAAGATGTCATTATTAAGTCTAGGACAATTAGTGAATCCAAAAATGTTATTTTTTATTTGTCACAAGAAGCAAACTCATTTTTGGAATTGGATAGGGCTGTAAGTAGCGTACTACAAATATTTTACTACATTAAACTTACAAACCGATGTATCACCAATTTTAAAGAGGAAATTCAAATATTCATTTATGAAATTGTTGAAACCAATGTTTTGAAATCCGTTTCATTCCAGTCGGAATGGCTGGAATTTTTCATGCCGACGACAAATTTGGCACAACCATACCCCTTGTTCCATCTTGGTTTAAATACTGGACCATTCTGGATAAAATTGGCCATTTCTGTCAATTTCGGGAGTTCCAACTGAAAAATATGTTTCAGTCTAAAATGACTTTGGTAGAATCATTCCCCCTTTTATCGTACCAGACCCAGATCGAGAGAAGAGAAGAGGGAAAAAAATTAAGAGAACAATGATGCTGCTCATGGTTTTTAAACTCGGACCGAACCGTACAGTCCAACTAGGTTAACCGTTAACCGTTCATGAAAACGGTTTTTTATATATGAGAATTGGGCATATAAAAAATATGAGAGTACCGGTTGAACTGAGGTCTAACTTGGAAAATCATTCGAATCATAAGCCAATTTAACCGTAAGTCTGAAATTTGTGAAAAACTGATGGCATGGTGAGATTAAAATTTAAAAAAAAAGAAGAAAAAAAGAAGAAGAAAGAAGATGAGATGAGTCGCAGATGTGAGGAGGAAGAAGAGGGAAGCAAGAGTACTGCACTAGTACTGGCTGGTGTTGGGTAACTATGTAATAAGAGGAAATAAAGCATCACAAGAAAATTAATAAATGTAACATGAAGAGATAAATCAGAATTCACATTGGTGGGTGCGTGGGTGGGAGTCAAAATAGATTAATGAGAATAAAATTGAAAATGAACCTTCTTCCCACCCCCTAAAAAAAAAAAAAAATCTTCCCAGGTTCCTATTTTGCACAATGCAAATAGTCAAAATAGCCACTGCGGTACTCTATTTACTAAAAGTCCATAATTGAATTTCTTTTTTCTTTTTTAATTTATTTTATAAATCTCATCATTTCTACTCTTATTTAGATTTTAAAAAAAAAACATTATAGGTAATTCATTAATTTATATAATTTAGGTAAAACAAGAATAAGTAATAATCTTTTATTTAAAAGTTTGCTTCAAATTTTAATGATGTTTTAGTCAATTTTGCTAATATTTACAAATTTAATACCTTTATTTTTATTTTTATTAATTATTAAATTAATTATGACATCATCACGGTTCGACTTCGATTGAATCTCAGTTGAATCTTTAAAACCTTAAACATCTCCCTTTACCAGTTCTCTGAACAGTCCAGGTTTGAAAACCATGATGCTGCTATAAATTTTAGCATTTAACAACTCAAAAAACTATTTTAATACATCACTTTACAATATACTCAACATCAATGGTTCTATTTATTTTACCACTTAATTTAAATATTCTTTCTTTATTTTATTTTTTTTCTTTAGTCTTCCTTAACGTCTCTTCCTCTTTCTTCCTCTCCGTCTCTCTTTCTCTCTGTCTCTCTTTTCTCTGGAAGAACCAACAAACCCATTCAATGCCTCTTCCTCTTTCTTCCTCTGTATCTCTCTCTCTTCTCTAGAAGAACCAATAAACCCACACCCACCACCAACACCACTGCCACCCACAACCCCACAAATCAAATCTCCTGGCCAAAACCAAATCACAAACCCACAACCCCCACAAATCCCCACCCACATATTACAACCATCGACCAACCCAGCCACAGCCCTGCCAAACCAACCACAAACCCACTGAACCACTGCACAACCCAGAAAACCCACAACTTCGCGAACTCAACCCGACAAAACCCACAGCTCCTTCAAACCCAACCTAGGCACCAAAGCACAAACACCAATGTCGACGACCGAAACCTGCCAACAGCGTGACAACCGCCCCAAATGGAACCCCACCAACAACGACAACCGCCAAAAACAAAACTCATAAATTTGGAGAAAGGTAGAACCAGAGAGAGAGAGAGAGAGAGAGAGAGAGAAGGGGAGAAAGCAATATTTTAATGAGAAAAAGAGATGTTCATGGAATAAAGAATATTATTTTTTATAATTGTTGTGCTACAGTAGAGTGCCATAGATGGCAGTTTACTGTAGCTCAATTGTTAAGAAATTTAAAAATAACACCACCAATGTAACTCAATTTTTGTGGTGTTGATTGTTAAAAATAGTAATATAGCAATATGAGAGCATCACTATGAATGCTCTTAGGTACGGTTAAAAAGAAAACAATAAGAAAGAGAGAAGAATTATTTAAAATAAAAATAAGCATTAATCTGAGAAAAAATCAAACAAATAAAACTAGCAACATCACTTTATATATAGGGCTAATTGTAACTTACTCACCTATGGTTTGGCCCAAATTTAAGTTGCCTACCTGCGGTTTAAAAATTGACACTTTATCTACTTGAGATCAGTTTCGTTAGATTGCCGTAACCCACCTCTATTAAAAAAACAAAATGCATAACAAAATTAAAAGAAACAAGATCAAAAGATGGTTTTGTAAAAAGTATTTGGAAGGTTCAGGAGCTTCAACAAGAACACAAAAACAAGGTTAAAATTTCTTTTTTTAAGTGTTCAACTCAAAAAGTCTTTTGTATCTTATTAATTCTCTATTTCCTTTCTCCAACCCCTCAATCTCTTTCTATAGAAGGTGGTGTGACGATGGAAGATTAAGTAGTACATAAAGTATGAACCTATGATTGGCGCTACTTTTTCGTCGCTACCACCCTTAGCAACATCTCTTGGTTTCTCCGCTGCTAACCTTTTACTTGAGGAGGCTTTTTTTTTTCTTTTTTTTCTGGTTTCATTAATGGTGGGCTTTGATTTTAGTGAGCTGGTGGTGGTTTTAGGTTTCTTTGTTTTTGTAGGTTGCTGGGTTTTCCTTAAATGTTCTTGAACCATTGATTCAAACTCTAGGGATTTTCTGCATACAAGGGAGAAGAGGAGGTCTAATGCTTATATAGTGATAAACAACAAACCAAGATCTTGTGAATGTAGGGATTTTTCCTTGTAGAGATGATCTGGAATTAGGATTCCAAGATTTTAGGGTGTTCTTCTATATGGGGAAGATATAGGCGTGTAGTAGGGTCTTTAGATGTGTGTGCAAGATACTTCCATGTGAGGATATATGCGTGGAGACTACATAAAGGATTGTGGGGCCCATCATTTCTATCCGTCGACACGGCCATCCATTCGTCGGTATGCAAGTGAGGAGATAAGGACCATCTGTTTGTCGGTATCCGTTCGCCGCATGTTCGTTCGTCTAAACCTTTCCTTTATTATGACAAGATCATGGTCGGTAGGCCATGCAGCTCGTCCATCGGGATGGTGCGGATGGGACCGTCGGTCCTTGTGAGTACCTGGCTAGAAGGAAAAAGGGGCCTTGTGCCCGACGGGGTCACTAGGATGGATGATCAACGAAAACTCTTGCTGGATGAAATACCCTCATCAAGCTGATCTTAATACCTTATCCTTGACACTTATTAACTGAAAATATTGTGAGACTTTTTGGATTTTATTATGTGTTTTCCTTGAATATGTATTTGAAATTTTGAAGGGTGTTCTCTGGGTTTGGATCTAAGGTGTTCAAGTCTCTTTTTCTTCTCTCTCTGGATTTTTGTGAATATGACAGTTTTGTTTGGATTGAATGGCTTGAGAACATTCGTATGAAGAGGAAGCGTGTTCTTGGGCAAAAGCTTCACCATTATAATAAATATGCTTTTAGATCTTGGTTTTTATATTTTTATTATGTTTTATTGTGTGTTTTTAATGGTAAAAGTACAAAGGTGGGTTACGGCAACGTAACAGAGTTAATCTCAAATGGATAAAGTGCCAACTTTTAAACCACAGGAATGCAACTTAAATTTTGGCCAAACACATGTGCAATTCGTCAATTCCAAAACAGTGCACCAATGCATATTGGTAACAAAATATTCAGTTCCGGTAGCCAATTCTAAATGGTCTACGAAACGAAATTCAAAATGTAACGACCCAAGGAAAAGCACTAGCCTCATCTGTACTATACCTCAAAAGGACTAATCACAATTGAGGCTCCTTGTAGTTGTTAATAAAACCCAGATCTACCTAGTAAATACCCGATGTGGGACTCATCACACACCCACACACATCACACAATCAATCAAATTGGGGCATCACAATCTCCCCCACTTAAATCCCTAACGTCCTCATTAGGGCCCACTTTGTGGGGTAATGTCTCTGAGCCCGCACGTGGTTACCGGGCCGATTCTGATACCATATATAACGACCCAAGGAAAAGCGCTAGCCACATATGCACTATACCTCAAAATGACTAGTCACAATTGAGGCTCCTTGTAGTTGTTAATAATGCCCAGATCTACCCAATAAATACTCAATGTGGGACTCATCACACACCCACACACATCACAATCCCCCCCACTTAAATCCCTAACGTCCTCGTTAGGGCCCACTTTGTGGGGTAGCGTCTCTGAGCCCACACGGGGTTACTGGGCCAGCTCTGATACCATATGTAACAACCCAAGGAAAAGTGCTAGCCACATCTACACTATACCTCAAAATGACTAGTCACAATTGAGGTTCCTTGCAGTTGTTAATAAAGACCAAATCTACCCAGTAAATACTTGATATGGGACTCATCACACACCCACACACATCACACAATCAATCAAATTGGGGCATCACATGGAAACTTGCGTTTTGTATAGTAAATGAACTTGATATAAGACCTTTAGATCTTCCAAGATAAAGACATTTATTCATGAAAGGAAACTTGTCCTCTTATTCATTCCTACTTACAAAAAAGTTTTGTAAAAGAAAACTAAAAACATTGCTTAACTAACAATAGTACCTCTTAAAGTGTTTAACATTCCATGGACGAGGTAACTATTTGCCGTCAAGTGACTCGAGATAATCCTCTTCTCGAATACCTGATGATCTTGTATGGGCCTTCCCAGGTTGGGTTCAATTTTCTTTGTGCTGGATCTTTCGTGGCTTCTATTACTTTGCGTAGTACTAAGTCCCCATGATTGAACCTTCTAAGCTTGACCCTCTGGTCATGATACTTTGTCATCTTCTACTTGTACTTCGTTGTTATCTGCAAAGCGTCTTCTTTGACCTTGTCCAGAAAATTAAGGTCTAATTTATGACTTTCTTCGTTAGCCTCCTCATCAAAGGTTTCTCTTCTAAGGCTGGATAGGATACTTCCACTAGGATAATTGCTTCTGAACCAAAAGCTAGTTTGAAGGGAGCTTCTCCCATGTGAATTCTTGCTATTGTTCTGTATGCCCATAACACACCAGGCAGTTCTTCTGGACATGCCCCCTTTGCCCCCTAAAGTCGGACCTTGATAATCTTCAGTAATGTCCGATTTGTTATCTCTGTCTGTCCATTGGCTTATGGGTGTCTGGGAGGAGAAATGATTCTTGATTTCTAACTCACGGCAGAAATATTTGAATTTGGAATTATCAAATTGTAGTCTGTTATCCGAGATGGTGATCTTGGAATGCCGAATCTACAAATGATGTTTCTCTAGATGAAGCTCTGGAATTTTGCCTCTGTGATTCTTGCAAGGGGTTCCGTCTCAACCTACTTGGTAAAATAATCAATTGTAACAAGTAAAAATCAAGCTTGCTTTTTACCTTGTATAGGTGGTCCGACAATGTCAATTCCCCATGTTGCGAATGGCTAAGATGAGGAAATACTCGTCATGTTCTCTGTTGGAACTCTCTGAAAATTTCCAAAGCGTTGGCACTTGTCACATTTCTGGACTAGGGAGTGTGCATCCTTTGACATTGCTGGCCAGAAATACTTGGCCTTGACAACCTTATTTGCTAATGACCTTGGACCTGAGTGGTTTCCATAGATCCCTTCATGTACTTCCTTGAGTGCATAGTCTATTTCTTATGGGTTCAAGCACTTGAGGTATAGTAGTGCATATCCTTGTTTGTACAACTAGCCATTGAGAATGGTGAATCTTGCTTTTTGAACTCTGGTTCTTCTAGCTTTGTCTGTTTTCTCTAGCAACTTCCCTTCCTGAATGTATGAAAGAATTGGAGACATCTAAGTGCTTTCAAACTCAACTAGTAGAATCTGAATATCTTCAATGCTAGGCTTTGTCTGTATCTCCGTCATTAGGTCTCCATCTTGTGTTGTTTGTTTGGACAAGGCTATATGTGCAACCTCATCTGCTTTTGAATTCTATTCCCATTGCATTTGAACAAACTTGACCCTATCAAAATGATTGACCATCTGGATGGCTAGTCTCTGGTACTTCTACATCCATTCCTCTTTTGCTTCATACTCGCGGTTCACTTATCCAACGATCAGCTCGGAATCGCTTTTTATCACTAAGTTTTTGACGCCTAGGGCTTTAGCTAGTCATAAGCTAGTGAGTATTGCTTCATACTCTGCTTTTTTATTTGTTATTGGGAACTGAAGTTGTACTATGTATTTAAGGACGTCTTGATCAAGAGATATCATGACGACTCCCATGCCTCCCAATTCTTTTACAAATGACCTATCGGCATGAATCATCCAGAATTGTGTTTGATCATCACCTAAAAAATTGAATTCAGCAATAAAGTCTGCTAATACCTGGGCTATGATTGTTGACCGAAGTCTGTATTCGACGTCGAATTGATTGAGCTCGACGGCCCACTGTACCAATCACCTAGTTGCGTCTAGTTTACCTATGGTCTTCTTGATGGGTTGATCCATCATTACAATGACCGGCTATGCCTAGAAATAAGGATGAAGCTTTCTTGAAGCCACAATCAATGCAAATGAGGCTTTTTCTAGATGAGGATACTTTGCTTCTACATCTTGGAAGGCTTGGCTCGTGTAGTATACTGGTCTTTGTACCCTGTTTTCTTCTTTGATCAAGGCCAAACTTACTGCTGTCTGGGAAACTGCTAGATACAGATAAAGGTCCTCTCCTTTTACAAACAGGCTTAGGAATGGTGGCTTTCACAAGTACTCCTTTAGATTCTTGAAGGAAATTTCGCATTCCTCAGTCCATATATAAAATAGTAACTAGCCTTAGCCTCACATGTGTTATGCTTTAGTGGATTTTTTTTTTTTAATAAAAAAAAGGTATAAATGGTTATAAAGACTTCTTCACATTTATCCTCCATTGAAATCTTCCAAAATACAAGTAATCTTTTTTCTTTTCTTTTTTAAATTATAAGTATTTATACTTTTCTAGTGCAAA
This sequence comes from Quercus aquifolioides, assembly GCA_019022515.1. Lineage (NCBI taxonomy): Eukaryota > Viridiplantae > Streptophyta > Magnoliopsida > Fagales > Fagaceae > Quercus > Quercus aquifolioides. The sequence goes on along the minus strand of CM032327.1, from coordinate 63,826,442 downwards.
AGCTAAAAGTAAAAAGTGGGGAATATGAGATTTTTTAAATTACTATTGTGGGGACACAAAAACTGGCCCCTGAGGAGTTCTCTGCGGATTACCACTACGATTATTCAAACAACCTATATACAAGTAAACAGCAAGGGATAAACACTTCACAATAGAAAACTCAAGTAATTGATTTCTTTAACCTCAAATGTTACAATTTTTATCTAGATATTACAATAGGTAACTCTCCTGTTCCCGCAGTGTTACCCTTACTCCCTCATTGATTGATTTTTCTTCTATGTATTCCCTTCATTCTTTTTCTTTGGATCCCTTGCCTTTTGCCTTTCCCTCCTCTTTTATAGCTTCAGTCCTTGCTCTTATCATTACAGCTATCCTATTGCCTGCCAGAGTCTCAGGGATATTTTCCTTAACTTTATCGGTTTCCTCCCTACCTTTATTATGAAACTCTGACTTTTGGGGCTTGTTTGTACTATTTAAGCTGTCTTATTTATATTTAATGCGGAAGAGGTTAGGTAAAAACCCCATCATTAATGTGGAGGCAAAGATCTTCTACCTTATTGCATGTTCTGGAAGTTTCCCATGGTTCTAGGCATCTCCTGGAAACCACACATGGACAATCCACGCAGCATCCTTCGGATAAGACTAGTTCTTTACTTCTCCACGGGAACAACCTTCCCGTGTCGCCTTCTTCTTCCGTAGTACATAGGATGGACTAGTTGTTTTTCCTTCACAACCCATTACCCCTTGGGCCTTCCTTGTAGCGTATAAGATGGGCCCAACTCATTTCCCGCGGCCTAACTACTTTTTGGGCCCTAGGCCTGGATGGAGACTCTTCCACTCCCCACAACTATTACTCCATCCGTCCCAATTCGTTTGTCTTATTTGAAAAATCAAACATTTTAAGGAAATATCATTTATTGTTTTATCTGCCTTATAAAAATGTATAAGTTTACAAAACTACCCTTAAATAAATATATCAACATTTTTTTAAAAGAGTTATTTTTGACGAGGCAACTAAAAAGGTGTTTTAATTAGATTGATTTTTTAAAATATTTGTTAGTTTTCTTTTCAAATAGTTTTGAAAATAAAGTAGGGGCATAATAGAAACATTAGTAAATTAATGACTTTTATTTTTAGAAATAGGACAATATTTGGGATATCCCAAAATGGAATAAAGGACAAACAAACTGGGACAGAGGAAGTATAAATACTTATTCTAATGATAGTTTAGTTTGAATTTTGTTTTACTCGAGTATAAATGTGACCTAAAATTTAGGTGTTTGAAATATATTATTTATGTATTTGATCATATTATTTGAAAATTTTTACTATATTGAGTAATGAGGGAGGGTATTTTGAAGCATTTAAAAAATGGATAGTAAAAAATATATTTATTCTATTAAATGACTTTCTCCTCCATACTTCTTCTTTACCAAAAATGAAAATAAACTCTCGGAAAAAAATAAATTGAAAATATATTTTTATGATTTTTTTATTTATTTTTGAGAAAGATATTTTCATGATTTAAATGTAGAAAATCAACCAAAAGTATAAGGGTACTTGCACTTTGCATCCAAAACAATAAGTCTTACATTCATCATCCTAATTGTAGCAAACTTTACAAATTTCACCCCATATAGCCTAATTGACTGTTAATATTAACAAGAATGTACTTGTCACATGATCATAAAATTTTAGTAAAAAATAATTGACAGGGCCGAATGAAGAATTCAATTTTTTATTTTTATCTTTTTGGTGAAGAATTCAATTTTTTATAGTCATGTGACAGTTAATTTTAACTGTAAATCCAGCAATGAAGTGAAATTTTGCAAAGCTTGTTACAACCGAGGTGGTGATTAAGAGTTATCATAGTTTGAACTTTGAGGTGCAAAGCAGGAGTTCCCAGTAGTTAAGAGTTTTTTTTTTTTTTTTTTTTTTTTTTGTAATTAACCCGATTTTCGTTTAATATTTTCCCACTTTCATATTCTCTAGAATTTCTACCGAATGCCTACAATTAAAAAAACAAAAAGCATATCTTCTTTTGACTCACTTTTCTATTTTTACTATTTTTTTTCCAATGTTCACTAATCCCTATCAATGAATCTTCATTTTTCTATTCTTCTGTATGTCTATCTCCCACCTTTTCTTCCTCCACTACCACTACCAACCAAAGACAATACAATGGCCCTTCCAACACGGAATGAATCAAAACGTAGTGGAACACATTGATGCACTAGAAACAGTTGGTAAGCTGTCGTTTAACACATTTTATAGTCAATGTCCAGTCAGCAGTGTGTGGCTGGAATGTCAAGTCAAATCTCACTTATGCAAAATGCGAACTGGATGATGCAACAGTCCCCACCAGACTTAATTATTAAGTCTTCTCGGTAGTCCTCCCCCCATCTCACACGGATGGTTGTCTTACTCATAGGTGCCACATAGGCCCACCTCTTATGAGAAAAAATTATCTTAGGAGAAAGTTTTATAAAATCTCTCTCACAACATATAAAACCACACATATTATAAAAATAAAATGTCTAATGAAACTATCTCATAAAATATTTTTTCTATGACAAGAGAAGCTATGGTGTAATGGGTATATATAACTCTTTTCTTGTATAGCAACAAGTCTTACGTTTGTGGAATCCATGGGTCTTATGTTTGTGGAATCCACCATCGTGAGAGAGAAGTAATGTTACATACACAATAATTTTCACAACAATTTTTACAATAATTAAGTTGTCAAGCTTTGATTGATTCCAATCTAGTCTCACAATTAACATTCCTTTTTAATTTACCATTAACCACTTGTCATTTTGATAGTTTTTGTGGAATTTTATGTTGTTACATGTGTGAGTCGCAATGGCAATTTTGGCTCGTCCTACTTGACCTACTTCTCTCAGCTTCGCACGGATTTTTCATGTCCCGCAAAGGTGGTGGGGTAAGAATGGGGCAATGTTTTAGCCCCGCACCATAAGGCGGGGCGGGGCGGGGCGAGGCGAGAATGGGTTTAGACTTTTTAAACCTACCTCTTCCTGCCCCACGTTGATAATAGTTAAATTGTAAAATTTTTATACCTTAAAACCCTACTATTTAAACAAACATATTATCAGCTTATTTTATTATACCCAACGTAACTCTTTGCCTCTTTTTCTCTCTAGCAAGGTTGTAAATAAGGTACCAATTTTAACGTTTTATTCTGTCTTTATTAGAAACAAATTTATATACTATAAAATCATTGATTTTGTATTATGAGATTTTTGTTTTTGTTGTAATATTATTTTGTTAAATACTTGGATAATAGTATTTAGTTTTTGCTAAAAATTAGTTTGATTTAATGGAATAAATTTATTTGTAATTTCAATATATTTTTATTAATGAAACATGTTTTATTAAAAAAAAAAATTTGTAATAATTGTGGGCAAATTAACGATAAGTAGAGTTTTACATGTGGGGTGAGTCACTAGGTGTTTGTGGATTCTACCGTCGGGTCACTGGTTCAACCAGTAGGTTACAAGTCGAATCAAAAAATTAAATAATTTTTTTTTTAAATAAAAATATATAAAAATAAGTTTGAGAAATCATAACATAAATATGTAAATTTAAAAAATGGGCATGTGCCAAAGTTAAACTGGCAATTATAATTCAAAATCAATGTTTCACAATAATAGAGTAGTCTTTTGATAGGATAGGAGCCTTGGAAGTAGGTAGACAGATAGATAAGTGCATTTTTTTTGTTTTAGTTCTTTAGGTTTTCTCCTCTTTAAATTACTATGTTATAATATATTAAACAGTAAAGAAGGCAATAAAGTGGATCTATAGATGTAACTTTACAAATTTCACAAACTAAACCGAGTTATAAAACTCATGCAATTTACTTTGGTTGCCACAAACCTATCGGGTTTGACTAGATTTGACCAGGTATTATGCAGAAAATGTCCATTTAAACATTCAAACCGGTTTAAGTGCTGGGTCATCAAGTCAGTCCAGGTTTAATAACTATTTAGCTTTTAATGGGCTTTAAAGCATTCTCTATTTTAGCATTAATTGGTTTTAGAGCATTGAATTTGAGTGCTCCAACCACCTTCAGAGTGTATTTAAGAAAATATTTTAAAACCACACTTTTTTATTTGCTTCTTACTACAAATAAAAAAATGACGTTTTTGGATTCAGTGATTTTCCTAGACCTAATAATGACATCTTTTGTAGTACCCTAAATCTACAATTTAAACCCCTCCTCCCCTCCTACACTATCTATGAATCTAACTATGAAGAAAAAGTATAACTTTAATTTTTTATTTGAAAATTTAAACTTGATAAGTCATGACAATCTAAACATTCCCTGCATAATTGAAGAAGAGATAATTGAAGAACTGCCTTGTCATTTATAATATCTCTAGAATCATGTTTGGAGTAGTTATGGATGTCTTTGTTATACTCTCTGCTCTTAAATATTGTTTTCACTCTATTATTTTTGTTTAAAGCCTCTCTCTCTCTCTCTCTCTCTCTCTCTCATGTGGAGATGAAGAGAAAGTAGAGGTGGAGCTAGGGGCAAGGGGGGCAATCCCACCACTCCTCCAAAAAAGTCCACATTACTTCCAAAACTTAAGTTGTTGCCCCTGTGATAAAAAGACAAAAACGTAATCTCATTGCCGGTTAAAGCAGAACAACTAACATAGAAACATATAAGAATAGAAAAAAGTTATTCCACTTTAAGAAAACCAACTCTTGAGATTTGCCCTAGGAAAGGGGTTTCCTTACAAAGCAAAAACACTCTTTTTTTTAGCTAGCTAATCTTATTTATGTCATGTTTTTACACTATTCAATGCACTTTTTCCCCTTATCCTTTTTTTTTCTTTCCATACAATGCTAAAACTCTAAATTCTCTACTATCTTTTTTTTCTTCTCCATCTCTCAACTTTTTCACTGTTTCAAACTTTACAGGTATAGTGTTATATTCTTAATATTTTTAGATTAGTTTATTTTCTCAATTAATTTTAATGAATCAAATTAGATGTCTAAACTATACATATTTATATTAATCACTTACTTTGGTTGTTAGTAACTATGAATTGATTATTTTTGTTTCTTTATTTTAATGATATGATATATATACTTGTAATTAATTGAGATTATGAAGAATCAGGAGCAAAAGTGAGTTTGAATCAAATTCTAAACAAATTTGTATCAAGGTAGATTTTGCAAATCTTCCTATGAATTCCTCTTTAAAGAAAATAATTTCTTATTACCATCCTAATGATAGAGATCAAGTTCAAAGAGCATATCTACAAAAGGGACCTTATCAACCAATTAACAATAAATTTTCACAAAGACAATTTGTAAAAATAATGCATTGATTTAGTCTAGCATGGCTCAACGAACATGCTACATAATATTTTTTAGGTAATTTTCTTTCAATAATCTTGTTCCCTACACAAAAATCCTAGCTTAGCCACTAAGAGGAACCACACACAGTAATAATAGTGTAAACATTGCCCAAGCCAATAAAAATTTTCACATCACAAGATAGGTTGTTTCGTTAGTGGTTTTTAACATATATGAACAAAATGTTTTGATTGATATGGGTTAAAAACTGTGTTTAAAATAAATATAAATAAAAATTTTAAATTTTAAATTTAATTTGTCACAAATTATTCTAAAAAAAAATATTGCCACAACAACATACACTTCTTTTTTCTTTTCTTTTTTCGCTCAATAATATGTTTTTTCTCCAAACTTCTAGATACAGATAAAGGTCCTCTCCTTTTACAGACGAGATTAGGAATCGTGGCTTTGATAAGTACTCCTTTAGATTCTTGAAGGCAATTTGGGCATTCCTTAGTCCACTCGGATGCTTGTTTGAGTGTTTTGAAGAATGGTAAGAACTTGTTTGTAGCGTTCGACACAAACATGTACAAAGCCGGGATCTGTCCTGTCAATCTCTGAACTTCCTTCATAGTTTTGAGCAACGTCATTTCCAAGATAGCCTTCAATTTCTCAAGGCCTCGATTCCTCGTTGGGATACCATGAACCGAGGAACTTTCCTAATGATACCCCAAAGGTGTACTTCGCTGGATTGAGCTTCATCTTGTACTTTCGAAGTGTGTCAAAGGTTTCGTTTAGATCTTCCAGATGTTCCTTAGTCATCTTGCTCTTGACAAACATGTATCAACATATACTTCTACGTTTCGCCTAATTTGTTTGTTGAACATCTGGTTCACCAATTTCTGATATGTGGCCCCAGCATTCTTTAGTCCGAACGGCATTACCTTGTAGCAGTAGAGCCCTTGGCTTGTGATGAATGTTGTTTTCTCCTGGTTTTCTTCGCTCATGTGAATCTGGTTATACCCTAAAAAAGCATCCATAAATGTTAGTAGTTCGTGTCCTGTTGTTGAACCAACTAATTGGTCAATCCTCGGTAAGGGGAAGCTGTCTTTTGGGCATGCATGGTTGAGGTCAGTGAAGTCAACACACATCCTCTACTTTCCGTTTGATGTCTTCACCATGACAATGTTTGCCACATTTATCATCCACTGAAATCTTTCAAAATACAAGTAATCTTTAAAAAAAATTAAAAAATTATAAGTATTTATACTTTTCTAGTGCAAAAGCTAAAAACAAAAAGTGGGGGGAATATGAGATTTTTGAAATTACTATTATAAATACTTATTCTAATGATAGTTTAGTTTGAATTGTGTTTTACTCGAGTATAAATGTGACCTAAAATTTAGGTGTTTAAAATATATTATTTCCTTATTTGATCATATTATTTAAAATTTTTTAATATATTGTGAGTAATGAGGGAGGGTATCTTGAAGCATTTAAAAAGTGGATGGTAAAAAATATATTTATTCTATTAAATGACTTTCTCCTCCATCCTTCTTCTTTACCAAAAATGAAAACAAACTCTTAGGGAAAAAAAAAAAATTTGAAAATATATTTATATATATATATATTTTTTTTTTTTTTTGAGAAAGATATTTTCATGATTTAAATGTAGAAAATCATCCTAAAGTATAAGGGTACTTGCACTTTGCATCCAAAACAATAAGTCTTACATTCATCATCCTAATTGTAGCAAACTTTACAAATTTCACCCCATATAGCCTAATTGACCGGCAATATTAACAAGCATGTACTTGTCACGTGATTATAAAATTTTAGTAAAATAACTAAAAGTAAAGGCCAAATGAAGAATTCAAATTTTTATGGTCATGTGACAGTTAATTTTAACAGTCAATCCAGCATTGAAGTGAAATTTGCAAAGCTTGTTACAGTCGAGGTGGTGATTGCAGAGTTTTCATAGTTTGAACTTTGAGGTGCAAAGCAAAAGTTTCTCATAGTTTAGAGTTTTTTTTTCTTTCTATTTTTTTTGTAATTAACCCTATTTTTGTTTAGTATTTTCCCACTTTTATATTCTCTAGAATTTCTACCGAATGCCTACAATTAAAAAAACAAAAAGCATATCTTCTTTTGGCTCACTTTTGTATTCTTACTACTTTTTTTTTTCCAATGTTCCCTGATCCCTATCAATGAATCTTCATTTTTCTATTCTTCTATACGTCTATCTCCCACTTTTTCTTCCTCTACTACCACTACCAAAGAAAGACAACAAAATGGCCCTTCCAACACGGAATGAATTAGTGGAACACATTGAGGCACTAGAAACGGTTGGAATGCTGCATCGTTTAACGCATTTCTAGTCAATGTGTGGTGTGTGGCTGGAATATCAAGTCAAATCTCACTTATGCAAAATGCGAACTGGATGACGCAACAGTCCCCACTAGACTCAATTATTAAGTCTTCTTGGTAGTCCTCCCCCATCTCACACGGTTGGTCGTCTTACTCATGGGTGCCACATAATGACATAGTTTTATTAAATCTATTTCTCACAACACACCGGGTTTCCAACTGGATCAGTCCAGGTTTAATAATTATGATTTTAGCTTTTAATGGGTTTTAAAGCATTCTCTATTTTAGCATTCAATTGGTTTTAGAGCACTGAATTTGAGTGCTCTAACCACCTTCACAGTGTCTATTTAAGAAAATATTTTAAACCACACTTTTTAAAAGTAGCCATACTTTTAACCTTTATACTTTTCTTTTAGACAATATTTGTAAAGGTCCATTTTCTAGAAGTTGGAAAAAAAAAAAAAAAGGTATCAAATCAAAATAAAGCAGTGGGAGAAAAAAGTTCAAACTGAACAATCCAGCTTGCTTGGAAAATATTCCAAAGAGAAATTATGATGCTTGACTTTGACCTGATTTGCCAGACGGGCTATGTTAGATCGGATCTTTTATATGTTTGTTAGTTTTATTCTCAATAACCTATATCGTGGCATGTAGAAAATTAAATTATGCTTTCAGAGTCAGGAGAGATGAGCCAATCAAATGAATAATGTAGGGCTATGTACTTCTGTCAGACGTGACTTACGCGCACTACTCTATCACTGCACTTATTATTCAGCCAGCTCAGGTTTAGTGAAATTGGCTGGATCAAAAGACTAAGGAGAGCCTCGTCTTCGTCTTCGTCTTCGTCCTCGTCAATATCTCCAGTCTCTGCACCCCACCTATAATGTGACACTAATCCGTGTGATCCACGGGGATGTACTCACCCGTGTAATGCACGATAACGTATTTGAAAACAATGTAAAGTCGATTATAACATTCGCATGTGTTTTGAGTTTAGTTTAGATCATCCTATAGTAATACCGTACAAGGTTAGAACTTGGTGTGATGACATCTGCTTTCCAACTTCTCCAAAATTAAGAATAGAACTGCCTACTACTAACCACATATTCCAGATTCAAAAATCGATTATGAACTTGTTTTATCAAATATTTGATATCAAAATTTATGCAGTGAATAATACGAAAGAATAACCATTAATCTACCCGCCATTTATCAAACATCATTACAAATTCAATCATTTCATCCATACATTTCAACAACAACCGAATTTAAGTTGTAAGCTGTAACTAGTGTGAAAACAAATAGAGGCATCAAAGGTGAGTTTCTTGTCAAATATCACTAAAGATTTACATCAAGTATTGGTATTGATGGGATAGCAAAAATAACCATCTTTGGTTTGTCCAAAAGGATCGTCCATATGCATTGGTGAGTCAAATGACCATAGACCATCAGGACAAATGATCAACTGGTTGACTAGGCAAAAGAATCGTCCATGTGCAAAGCACATGGACGACCACATAACTAAACGAAAAGTCGTCTATGGGCAAAGCACATGGACGACCTTACAACTTAACACAGGGTCATCCATGGACGAAGCGCATGGATGACCACGTAACACTTGAGAATTTCTCGTGTTAATTACTTCACATATGTGGAAGATTCAGAACCACAACGCCTTAGAGCGGTTAATCAACCCCATGATCATCGCCACCAATATCTCCTCAGTGTCTAACTTCCATTAGCGGTTACAACTTATATAACCGTTGAAGAAGTTATATCCAGAATCGCTAGTCTCCACGAATCTTGGGGAAGTTACTAAACGAATAACCGTTCCAAGGCTCGCTATATAAGGACCGGTCCGAATCGAACAAAGGTAAGAGATTCTGAGATTTTACTCCCAAAAAGTTGGAAATTCATTTTCTTGTGAGAAACTAACTTTGCCATCGGAGGGTATTTGGCCGGTCCACCCCGGTCACCCCTTGATTGTTTCTTCTCTTTGCAGGCCTTCGCTACCGCCGTAGTCCATCGAAGCCGAAGTGTTCAACCAACTGATTTCTTACACTATCAGGTATTAAGACAATAAATATCTTTGTACTAGTGATGGAAAAGTTGACTAGAAGTCTAGAACTATTCAAGATCAAGTCTCTTGTGTGTATGCCTTTTGCAAATGATATGGTTTTAGGGTGTGTTTGTTTAGAGGTTGATGGGATAGCAAAAATAATCATCTCTGGTTCGTCCAGAAGAATCGTCCATATGCATTGGTGAGTCAAATGACCATAGACCTAGATAACAAAGTTCTCTTGTTCATCCAGATGGATCGTCCATAAGTACCATCTGGACAAATGATCAACTGCACAACTAAATAAAAGGTCATCCATGGGCAAAGCACATGGACGACCTTACAACTTAACACAGGGTCGTCCATGGGCAAAGCGCACGGACGACCACATAACACTTGGGAATTTCTCGTGTTAATTACTTCACATATGTGGAAGATTCAGAACCACAACGCCTTGGAGCGATTAACCAACCCATGATCATCGCCACCAATCTCTCCTAAGTGTTTAAATTCCACTAGCGGTTACAACTTATATAGCCGTTGAAGAAGTTATATCCAAAATCGCTAGTCTCCACGAATCTTGGGGAAGTTACTAAACGGATAACCGTTCCAAGGCTCACTATATAAGGACCGGTCCGAATCGAACAAAGGTATGATGATTCTGAGATTTTACTCCCAAAAAAGTTGGAACTTCATTTTCTTGTGAGAAACTAACTTTGCCATCGGAGGGTATTAGGCCGGTCCACCCTGGTCACCATTTGATTGTTTCTTCTCTACAGGCCTTCGCTACCGCCGTAGCCCACCGAAGCCGAAGTGTTCAACCAACTGATTTCTAACAGCATCAGAGGTGAAACGGGATAAATGGAAAACTTTGGAGAGAAAATGGAAATGAAAACTTTTTTGGAATGTATTTGGTTAGATAGAAAGGAAATAAAATAAATGGTGGAGTCCAGGTATTTTCTCTCCGGGCCCACCAAAATGTTTTCTCTCCAAAATGGAGAGAAAACTGAGTGGGGATGAATTTTTTCTTGATTAACAAAAATACCCACGTGTATGTGCACACTGCAAGCTTCTTCAAGTTGACTTCTTTTTCTTTTTTTCTTCTCCCTTGGGCAGTAACGTTGCCCTTGTTTTTCCCTGGCAACGTAGCCTCTTATTTTATTTTATTTTTTTCTTTTTCTTTTTTACTTTTTTTTTTTTCTTTTGACTTTCTAGGCCTGGTTTTTTTTTTTTTTTTTTTAAGGCTTGAGCGTGATAGTTTTTTTTTTTTTTTTTTTTAAACTAAACGTGATTATTTTTTTTTGGGATATGATTTTTATTTTTTTTAATAAATTTAGGTGATTGCTCTTTTTTTGTGGTTATTTGTCACTTTTTTGTTTTAATTGGGCATCATTATTTAGAAATGGTATATGAGTAAATTTATTCAAACTCATTTTTTCTATCTCTTCACTTTTCCACTTCCAACTAAACAAGAAGGAAAGAAAATAAAATCTTTTCTATTCTCCAACTTTTCCATTCTCTCACCATTTTCTATCCTCCCACTTTTCCACTCCTCCAACCAAACGGACCCTTAGTGGATGAAACTAGACGAGTAGTTAATATCAAGTTAGAAATTTGAAAAGATGCTTTAGAATCTAAACGCTCTAGGTTAAATAGGACCTAAACAAATATACTTTAGAATCTAAGGTCTAAAACAAAGATGAAGGGTTTGTAAGACTTTATTGTTAAGATGTACCAAAAAGCGAGAGCTTTTAATATCTTGGGTCAATAATTCACAAAAATTGAGAGATTGAAGAAGATGTGAATCATAGGATAAGAGTGGGGTTGATGAAATGGAGAAGTGCATAGTAGACTACATATCAGGTTAAACAAAAAAATTTATAACCCTGCTATGAGACAATTATACATTATGGTATTGAATGTTAAGCTGCTAAGAGGCACCATGTTCATGAAATGAGTGTAACTGATAAGTGGGAATACAAGGAAAGATAGTCTTCGAAAAGAGAATGTTCACTTAAAAAAAGGATGGTCCATATTGATGAAAAAATGGAGTCACTCAAGATGGTTTTCTCAAGTGCAAAAGGTAGATGAGAGTGATTAATGCACTAGTGAGGAAGAGTTAGTTGATTCAAGTCAAAGGAACAAAAAAATATAGAGAAATACCTAAAATAACATTAGTAAAAGTTATAAAATAAAATGACATGTCAATTTAGCAAGTAACAGGGAGTATGACTTCAAATAGGATAGAATGACATAAAAGAATACTAACTCTGATTAGTCTATTGAGGATCCATAGCTAACCCAACATTTTTAGTACTAAGGTTTCATGGTTATTGTATCAAGTCCTGAATTGATTATGAATATGACAAGAAGCTGATTACAGGAGTTACATTCACTTCAAACTGAAATCCCTACCTAGAGCATTGTATTTTTGTTCCTACTTTCAATAAGAAAGTGGGATATGAAATCATACAAATTCATTTTCATTACATTGGACTCAGTGAAAGAACTACCCAAGGAAACCGTGATAATATGTCTCAGATCATTAGAGGACCAAAGAATCAACTTAATCTAAGTTATAAGCACCTAATCTAAAAAGTATCAGGTTATTCTTAACCAAACAGAAGCAATACACAAAAACAGCATTAAAAAAATTCAGAGAAATGTGCATACCTGTAAATGGAGGCAGACATTTGATAATGACGTTCGAACATGAAATTATGATGACTTTGACTTGACTTGACCTGACCTTGTGTCACTAACTTGACTAGATCTTGTGTAAAGTTCAATTGGATCTTTTTGTTACCTTCATCCTCGATAACCCATCTCATGCCAGGTAGAATCTTAAATTATGCTTCAGGTGAGCTGAAAAAACCCAGCAAAAATCTCCTTTAGTTGAACATTAGAGGGCGTGGCTTATATCCAGTTGGCAAATGCCCCAGACATGCATCCATCTCTGCAAGTGTGATGCATCCAGCGCCAACTTGCATCTAGTACACAAATTCACAGAACAACTATTAGTATAGTCTCATATCTTCATACCCCACTATCAATGAAGATGGGTCATGTTTCTCACAGCCACAAGATGGCAGACTGCATTTCCTTCTCCACCCTCACCACGCCAAGAGAGGAGGGAAAAAAAAAATTAAGGATGGTACTAAATGGTACAGATTGTGAAGCAGATACAGGCATATCAAACTCCAAATGCATTTCCTACATTAAGTCTTGAATAAATTCTGAATATGACAGTATGCACATTCACATCAAACTAAAGTCCCCACCTGAGCCAAGATTTAGAGCAGTTTTTTTTTTTTTTTTTTTGGTTCATTCTCTTCAATAAGAACATGATTTGAAATTATATGAATTCCCCTTCTATTGTGCTAAGTGAAGGAACTGCATAAGAATCCTATTTCGATCCATTCTCAAAATCCAAGATTCAAGCCTCAACCATTTTATTTCGCACTGGGGGGGGGAATTTGGTTATGGGATCTATAAACTTTAGTAAAATCACATTAAGTTCCGCATCTGGGTCACACAGATCTGTAGAGAATTGAAAAATGATTAGAAATTTTTCTAAATTAAAAAACTTGGCCAAAAAGAAAATAAAAGAATGAGAAACTAATATTAGAAGAAACAAAAATCTAACCTCCTAAAGTTCACATAGGAATTAAGACCACAAATAAAAATAAAGAAGGGGGGGAGAACCTCATGGACAAAATTTGCATGCAATTTATGAGTTTAAACATGCAAGGCACCAGCAAAAGTAGACCAAAGGATAATAAACTTAAAATAGAAAAAGAAAAAAGAGAGACACATAATAGAAGCCAGTTCTAATAAGAGGACAATCTCTTTCCCCTTGTTTTATAGAATTATACACTTATATAAAATTAAATAATAAATAAATAAACTCCTTATAATATTCTGCTACTGATAAAGGAAATCTTCTGAACTATGGTTACATTAAAAGGCATTTGTGCTTTTATTTTATTTCCTTTTTTCCTATAGCAAACAAGATAATGAAGACAATCTGCTTTGCTTTGTCATTTCCTTCTGGCATATTAATGCAAGGAGTCCAAGTAAAATCATCTATTCTCTTCCGGGTTTTATTTTTGAATTTTGAACCAAACTTCTTTTTAAATTTGACTTCACCGTTGTTGAGAATCATGAGGGGTTTTTTTTATTAATTATTTTCCTTATTGATGTACTCCTTGAAAGCCCATTTAAAAAGGCTCTAGTAAGCATAGAAAACAAAATATTGAGTGAAATTTCATATTGGAATTTTTCCAGTTGCTGGGTATTGATTCTTAGCAACTTAGGTGCTGTTTCTAAGTTTTTTAGCTTGGTGCTGAATCATAAGGGCCTATCCGTTATTTTTTGTTCAATTTTCTTCCTTATATACAATTCTATCTCCCAGTCCTATCCCCTCCTGATCTGGACCTGCTCCAACTAACATGAAGCCCTGATGGCTCATGCAGTAAAGAGTTCAAGGAAAAACAAAATCAAATACCAGAAGATTGAAGAATAGTGGTTTAATTTCAATATGAGGCCTCATTGGAACCTTTCATAGGCTACTTTAGTTATTATTGACTCTTATTAGTATTAAATTTCTTTAGGTTAGAAAGTTCTTAGTTCAGTTTTAATTAAGTTTTACTGAATTAAGGCAATCTTGTAAATTTAAAATTTTCTAAAATGGGTTGTCCTTGGATGTACAAAAGGCCCATGAGATTTTGTTTTGGGTCATTCTTCTATTTGATTTAGTAGTTCTTAAGTACTTTTTTCTTTTTTATTAGTAGTCTTAATTTTTTTAGAAATAACTTATTTAGAGTCCTAGTCCCTTCTAGGAAAGAATTTGGCAATAACCTATATTTTTTTTTTTGGAAGTATTTGGCAATAACCTATATAAAGGCTTAATTGAATTCAATAACATTTATAGCGAGATTGATTTTAATAAAATTCATCAACTTACTTAAAAAATACAAAGGGTATTAAATGCACATAGAATTCTTGAATTTAACTCAAACCTGTTGTGTTACCTTAGAGGTTCTGTTTTACCTGATTTGGGAGGAGGAGGGTGGGGCAGAGAGGGGAAAAGAAAAGGCAAAAGCCCTTTATATAGGGCTAAACATGCCCCCTGTAATAATTAAGGGAAAAGGCCTTGCTTGTGATTGTCATCTCCTGCCCAAGTGTATTGCTTGGGAAAACCAAGGTATGATTGCCTTGTGTTTATCTTTCTTTATTTCTTAACACCAAACAGCCATCAAACATATTCAAAATCCAATCTTTTCATTACCTGAACCTACCTAAACCCCTAAGCATCAACACTTATTCAAGAACCTTTCAAGATCTGATAAAAAAGTCTAATTTAGTATTGAACTACTAAAGATCCTATGTCACTTGTACATATCTTAACGGATGTAAGTAGCAACACTTGGTCAACCTTCATTAGTAGAATTAAAGAACAAGCTTCTTAGATAGTGAATCAGAAATCATATGATTATTGTTGGGAGAATCATAGGGAGAAGTAAATCAAACATCTGTTATGATCGTTGAACTTCTCAAATTCCTCAACGGAGATGTGTAAAAGGACTCTTCTTTTTTGTTTTGATATCCCAATTACATGCTAGGTTGTAATCAAAGCAAAATGAAACCAAGTATTTAATAAGGGATTCACCTATGATGGCAATAGATAGGACCATTACATATGCTTGACTTCCTAGCTTACCACTCAAAGGTTGCAGAAAATCACTTTAAAGCCCATATCAATATATGCCTTGCTTGGTTTGATTAAACAAGGATGGTTAGTGTATGCTGATTTAGCTTCTCAAGGCAAGTAGGACCTTAACCAACCAATATATTCTTTTGATATAACTTACACCTTGAATTTTAGAATTTGGGAATAGTTACAATACATCCTGAACGTGACATTTACAATGTAGCAGAACAAATATAGGGAAGAATGTGCAGCATTCATGAATCATATCTAAAAATTCACCTATGAGTGGTGTGGGGAACATGTACTCACTACTAGTGAGTCACTAGGCATATGGTGCAAGTGATGATATTTCTTCTTCAAAACAATGTTCAAGAATTATGCAAATTGCTGTATCTGTTTCTTCTTTCCCCACAGGTTGCTATGGTACAACTTTCACTGTATCACATAAGGTTTCTGCTTGCCGGTGGCTAGAGAACATAACCAAAAGGTAGGGGAGCCAAGACCAAGATAATTATCCCTTTCAGCAAGTACCCTTCTTATGTTGTCCCCATGCAAAGATCATGGAATCAAGCTACAAGGCTCTTTCAACTTAGCAAGTTATTTATACACTCACTAGCTTTTAGTCACATATACCTATAGAAATTATTTTGGCTTCCATAAACTAATTCTGCATCCAGCTTGATATTAAATGTCAACAACTTGCCCTACAGAGTACAGACCACTAGTCAAGAAGACAGAACCATATCCACATAAGTAAAGCACCAGAGTTTTTTTTCTTATTGGTTGTCCTACATGTCCTACTGTCTTTCATGCTTTCTCCTCTTAATTCCAATTCAATCCTAAGAACTTTGGAACCTCATAGTTTCTAAAATGTCAAAGTGACCATGGTAACAGCAACATGACATCATGAAAGCAACGCACAGTTTCTTAGGAATCTCATGAGATCAATTACCTCAAAAGACTAAGTAGCAAATCACCCTGCAGAACACAATGCACAAACTAATAATATTTAGCATCCTAAACCACTTTAACTGAACACATTTGGTTTGCTGATGAATAGGATGTTAATACAAAAACTCAAGCATAAAATGCCATATTCCCGATCCTCAAATTTCTTTATTTCCACAATATGCATTACAGCAACAAAAAACTTTTTTTACAAAAATATCATAGACTCGAGAGCAGCAAATAACACACATGAGGAGATGGCGAGCAAAGTCTCAAAACACCCAATGCCAAAAATAAAAAATAAAAAATAAAAAACCAAAAAATAAAAAAAAGAAGAAAAGAAATATGTACCAGTTTGAGACGAAGTAGCCTCTGCACATTCATTCAACAGAAACAAACTCACATCGAGTTCAGCCTTGTGAGCGTAAACCACCAATCCAATCCAACATCGTGGTCTTAATTCGACCTTCGCGAATTGGACCTTTCCAGAGGCTGGACACCCATGTAAATGTAATTAAGTTTTACCCAAAAAGTGGGTTCAGACGGTTAACTACAGCCTCGTTCCCGCCGATGATGATCGCCACCGTAAACATTTTCGTCATTTCGCTGGTTGTAGCGTCAAAGAAAAAGCAAGAACTCATGCTTCTCCTTAACTCTATCAAAATAAATTACTAATAAATAAATAAGATTGCGTGTAGGTATTGGAATTTGGAAAGCGTTTTTTTTTTTTTTTTTTAACCTCAATGTTTTCTAGGATATTCTAACAATAGAGTTTCTAGGATATCCCAATCACTCTTTTATAATTTAAGAGTTTATATTTTATCACGTAGCATTCCGCTAATAATACTCTTAAAATAATAAAATAATATTACAAATAAAATAATTAAAATTATTATTAGTAGAATACTGACATGGCAAAATTCAGGCTATTAAATTATTAAAGAATGGTTAAGATTTAAAAAAATCTATTTGGTAGAGTACCCTAAGAAATCTAAAGGATCTAAATCCAAAATTTTATAGATTTTCTTATCAAAGAAAAAAATATACTTGCAACAAATGTAGGGCTAGGATCAACTGATTGGGAAGTATATAATGTAAAAATCCCTCTTGTGAAGGGGACGGACGAAAACCCAGAGAAAAAGGAACACTGTAGCAAAGTATTCTCTCCCAACTCTTGTAACCCTTCTGAAAAGAGATAATAAGAATTTCCAGCTCCATAAGGCACGTCCGAGGAGCTACATTGTGTGTCTAAACCCACGTTTTAGCTGTTAGCAACCACGTACAACCATGCATGGCCGTTGCCTTCTTTACTGAGGCCTAGCTCTTGAGCCCATACTCTACAAATTTATTGAAGGGTTAGTTGGGCTTGGGCCCACTCTCTCAATCCTCAGAGAGCGCTCGAATCCACCCCCTACAATACCATTGTTTTGATATTCGATATTGCTAATGTCGAGTTATGCTTGAGGTAAAATATGCATCCCTAATGTCTAGTTCTTCACAAAATTTACCAAAAAAAAAAAAATTAAGTGATAAAATACACATAAAACTCGACATTACTAAGTGGTATTTTGCAACATATTTTGAAAATGGGCCTGTTTGGCAACACAATTAAAAAATTAAGGCTAAATAGTCATTTTTCCTCGAAAGAAAGTGAACTGCTAAGAAGAATTCTTCTAATAATTTCACATTCTACTGAAAAATGGTAAGAATAGTATGTGTAAGTTCCGTGATCCATACCCCCTTTAGATGACATATTAGCATGTTGGTTCCTTCTCAAGAAGGTGGGGTGCACGATACTTAATCTCCTTGAAAGTGGTTTAGACTCAAAGACAACATGAGCCTAGGAGTATGTGGTGCCTCTTAAAAAGAGGCAAAGGATTCGCCACCTAGTTATAAGTCTAAGAACCCAAAAAAATGACTCCATAAAGGTCTTCTTACCAAACAAGTTTCGGAGTTAGGGTACAAGATGGGAAGAGGTTAGTGTGGGTGCAAGCACCCGGGACGAGTGGTTTCCTCGTGGGAAGTACGCCTCAACCTAGAGTGGACCGGGTGAAGGGTGAAAATAGAATCGCCACCTGGTTTAGGTCCAAGAACCAAATTGGGCCTTTTGGGCTACTTACAAACATGCATAGGTCTACATACCAGATTATGGGTCTAGGGTTTGGGTATAGTTTGTACGCGTGTTCGAAAATATGCATGCATATACTCGAGTATGGTACACATTCTCGGCACAGAAATAGTAAAAATCACATTTTTATGTATTAAATCAAACAAAGGTGCTAACAAGTAAGCATGTTAGAAACCCTAAGTACTAAACAAAGAACCAAATAAAACTAAACTATAATCATACTAAAAAATCAAAAAGAAATCATAATCATTGAACAAAACAAATATTAATATTCAAGCTAACTTCACATAAATAACATGTTAATATAACATAAGAATAAAATAAAGACACAAGACAAATAGAACAAATTATAATCAACCAAAGACCAAATTAATATATGTCAAAAGAATTAAAAACAACAAATTAAAAAAAAAATGACAATTAGGAAAACTATATCGAGAACTCATGTGAATCATATAAAGTAAATGAGAAGTTCATGGGAAGAATACTCACCTTGCTTAGAATCACAAGTTTGAGGTTTCTAATCGACCTCTCAGTGCCTACAACACAAAGATTAGATTGAGAGAACAAGAGATTTAAAGAACACAATAGAACTTAGTAAATCACAACTCAAGAACAAGATTATAATTGAAAATGTTTTGAAAACAATTAAAAACTAATTTCTACCTTAGAACTAACTAAAGAGATGTTTTGAATTTGTAAAAAAACATGCTAAGGTACTGGTTATGAGTTTAGAAAAGTGAACTAGGGTTTTAGAGAAGATGGAGGCAAAAAATAAACTCTCTAGATAAGGTTTGGATTGGAGACATGAGGTGAATATTTATACGTTAAAATTAGAGTTTTTGGGCATTTTTAGAGGTCTTTGGACATTCTCAAGGGTCTAAGACCAGCACCCATCAAAGAATGATGTTTTAGGGGCCTAAAATTCAAGTTTTGAAGACCTAGGAATGAGCTTGCATATGCAGCTTTCGTGCATGCGTATGTATACTTAAACCATGCATACGCATGCTTCCCATAAACCCCCTAAATTTGACTACACAGTTGGCCTAATTTCAAATGGCCATAACTCACTCAATCTAAATTCAAATCATGTAGAATTTATATTCAAATTAATGCCCAAGATTTATACTTTCCAATGAAACAAACATCACTCAAAAATTCATTGTGGATCAAAAGTTATGGTCAAAACATTGAGCAAATGTCATTTTTCATCATCGTTTTCAAAGCGATTTAAGCGATTTAAGCACTTTTGAGTTATGATTACTTCTAAACTATTTTGAACTCTTTACTTACCCTTGGTTGACATATGTCAAGCTCATCATTGGGGCCGAAGACCAAAGATTATTAACAGGTACAAAATGAGGTGTCTATAGTTTCCCCTCTTTTAATTGTGTTTGCACTACAAGTATAGTTAAAAGCCTGAAGAGACAAAACATTTTATAAGTTAATAAACTTTGAGTCCACACACACACGCTACACATAGACAACAAACATGCAAGCAAATGAAAACATGGGATGTGCTTAAAAATGTGATTAGTGCACTTCCAACAAGAAGTGTGAAAAACCCCATGAGACATAAAAGAAAATCTGGGATTTTTTGAGTTTTAAGGACTCTACTATTGAGTTTTAAGGACCTCTACTTGATCATGACACACATACATGTAAGCGATCATGCAAACAAGAAATGTACCATAAGAGACATAAAAGAAATTATCTGAGATATTTTCGAGTTTTAAGGACTCTACCTTTGAGTTTTAAGAAACTCTACCTAAAGTTGGGGGGACCACTTGACCGAGCATTTATGTCCACACATAAGTGTAAACACTTGATTTTGCACCTATAATTTAATCTTGGAAAATGGCTAGAATGATCATTCATATACCCGAAAAAATCATAGTTGCATTACATGCATTAATTCATTTATTGCATATCATAAAAATGATCTTGAGATTCTAACGGTCGTGACAGTATGTCCAATTCCCAAATCAGACTGTCGAATTGAAAGATATTACGAGATCAAAATTTCACGGTTTGCATGCATTGTATGGGGTGAAGCCGATCACGTGTGATTAATTGAAATTAATTTTGATTGGTTAATGATTAAAATTAATTAAACAAATTTATGTGATTGGTGGAGTATTTTTCTTAAAGTGAGATTTGTTGCATGTGATTAAAACAAATAAGCTGATAATATTTAAATACTGTAAATAATTAGGCTTTTAGGATAATTATATTCAAAATAATTATTTTAAAAATCCTAATTATCACTTTGGAATGAGGTTTATCATGAAAATAACTCTAAAATTCGTCCAAATACAGTTTTAGAGTAGGAAAACACTTCAAAAACGTGCTAATCAAGTAGCAAATTTCAAGTTCACATTCCAAGGAACTTTTGGCATAGTAGAACTCAAAATTAGGACTAGGCTATTTCTGGAACAGTTGTAGAGAATCGAATTTTCCTTAAGCTGTCAAAATTTCATCTTAATCCGAATTTTGAGTAAAACGATATGATCAAAATACTGAAGCTTGTTCTGATCTGAAAAATCAGCTTACTCATCCAAATCTCTTTTTTTTTAGGATTTTCCCCATACGTTTTTTGCTTATCTTTTTAAGCATTCCAACCTCTATAAATATGGGAGGCCTCCCAACATTCATCACTCTTTCTGACCCCCTCTTTCTAGCGCTTTTCTTCTAACTTTTCAACTCCCCTTACATTAAAGACGTTCTGGAGGCTTTTGCTTTAGGAATTTCTTTTTTGTAAGTAAAGTATTTTAGGCTTCAAAGAGGTAAACAAATTTCTTTGAACCCTAAAATATTCTTTCATTAGAAGAGCATGCTCATGAGTATTCTATTTTTCTTCTTTCTTTTCTTTTTCCGTTAATTAGCATGTTTTGTGTTTGATGCATGAGTATGATTAGCATGTTTTATTATAACTTGTTCTTAATAAATAATTGTCATGATTAGATACTTTAGATGATTGTTTATTTCAATTCTTTCTCTTTGACTTCAAAATCTGTAATGATTATCAAAAGTTTTTATGAAAATACAAAACTGATCTGTATTTTCAGATCTAATTTTTTTTTAATCTCAAAACTGATTTGTATTTTCATTAAATACAAATCTGATTTTTTTGGAACAAGTTTTCTTTGTCATAAAATTTCAGATTTTGAAATTCAAAAGAAGGGATTGAAAGTTAGGTTAAAAATTTTTGTGTGGCGCATAATAAATTTGTCTCATGAATGTGAATCTTCCTTTAAAAGTCATTTTTATTTTTTTTAACAACAAATCTGGTTTTCCATAAACCCAAAAAATCTTTTTTTTTTTTTTAATTTACACAAAACAGATCTAATTCTTTTCAAAATCTCATTTTTTTTACAAACAAAAGATCTAATTTTTCTTGAAAAAGTCCTTTTTTTTTAACCTCTAAAAACAGATCTGATTTTTTTACAAGTCTTATTTTGTTAATTTTCTTTAAAAGAGAACATCATTCATAAGGAAAATTTATTTAAATTAATTTTTGTCTAGTGTTTGTCATTTGTGTTCAACATATCATTCAACATCATGCAAAAAATGGTATATTGGTCATCAGAGTCTAGAAGACCAGACTCTGTCTAGGCGGAATGGGTGCCTAACACCTTCCCATTTCGTAACCTAGCCCCCGAGCTTAAGATTTTTGGATAGGTAGATTAGTGTTTTGTCTTTTTTAATTTTGGTAGATTGTAACTAGGATCCAAAGCCTTGTAAGGTTTAATTTACCAAAATTGTACTTGTCTTTATTCAATCAACGACATTCGAAATATTTTGATCATGTAATTTGTATTTATTTTTTCTTTTCTTTTTTGTATAAAAAATAAGTGGTGACTCCATACCACTACCCAAAAGAGAGGTGCCTTACAAGCACCCAAATCTCTTTTTTGTGAGCACCCAATTTTGCGGTCTCTCACAATAAGAGGCCACTTAAAAATGAGCAATTATGCCCAAACAAAAACAATCACACATGACTCACACAAGATTCGTAAGAAGAAACTCACAAGACTCATGCAAATATTAAAGATGCATGCAAGGATGCAAAACATAATCACACAAACTCACATTAGTAAAAGAACACACAATCACACAAAAGAGAAGCAAATAAACACATAAGACTCACATTAACATCAAAGAAACATGTGATCACAAAATGCACTACAAACAATCACACAAAAATTACGTGAACAACGAAGATTCATGCAAAAGTTTAGTAATACAAGACTTATATCAAATATCAAAGATGCATATGGTCACATAAGATTTGCACAAAACACCATGGATGAACACAACAACAAAGGGGGTCACATAAACATAATGAAGCATGCAATCACACAAAATTCACACAAAAAGAGAAACAAGATAGGCCTAAGGCCCCAGACAAAACGAGGATGGGCTTAAGGCTTGACACAAAACAAGGAGAGGCTTAAGGCCCAAATGGAGTATAAGATGGGCCTAAGGTCTAAGATGAAACAAGGATGCAAACAAGCAAACAAACATATAAAAACCACACAAAACACCAAAAATGCAAACAAACATACAAAACATAAAAAAGCAAACAACAAAAGATCAAAGACCAACTGCAAGGATTGCTGAAAAACATGAAGATACCAAAGACAAGGACAAACACGGCAACTTTTAAAGAAAAGACAAACTCAAAAAAAAAAAAAAAACAAAAAAACAAAGGATAGTAAATATGACATGAGGAATACGAAACTCAAGGTTAAACAGACTCTTGTAAAAGAAGACACAAAACAAGATCATCCTAATAGGCATGGTAAAAATAGGAACCGAACACTTGATTCATCATGGATAACTTTTGAAACATTCAATCATTAGAATGCATCCTCCTTATGGGGTCCACCTTTCCCTTAGCTTAACTGATTCTTCTTTTCTTTTCTTTTTTTTGCCCTAACTTCTGTCTAAGCCGCCCTTACAGGCCTAAAGGGCATTTTTTACTTTTAAAAAAAAAAATTTAGGCTATAATTTTTGCCTAAATCGCCCTTGCGGGTTTTCAACCTAGTAGACTCTTTCACTTTTATAAGAAACAAACAAATTAAATGGTAGACAATGAACAAGTGCTACAACTTATCCTCAAAAAATCTTGTTGATTCAAATTCTCAATATATGAGTTGCATAATTGACATGATCTTATGTGGCTGCACCTCGCAAGGTTGCCTACGTACCCAAAAGGGATCAAGCTTAACGTAGCTCACACGAACAACTTTAATTAATTCGAGAGGACATTTAATTGGCTTATAATGAAAGTTTTAGTTCTTGGCTCACAAAGAAATGGATAACAAAGGCTCAAAGTTACTTTCTTAAGGGTTTGTAAACACCCCATTTTACAACTTGCATTTAACCAAACGGTAGATCTTCAAATTTGTGATACAAAACAAATTTTGATGCTCTAATGATCATAATGGCATGTCATAGGTTTTGATCGGACCACCTGATCAAAAGTTATCATACAAACAATTTTCAATGATCATGACTCACCTACACGATGGGTCTGATCACGTCCTATTTTAAACACTTAATTTTGATTAGTTCTCACAAGAATTAATTAAGTGTGATTTTTATTGGATTTCATTTTATTTCATTATTTCTTAAGAAATAATAAAAAATGTTTTCCTTGATGGCATCTTATCTGCTCTTTTGAAAAAATAAAAGATATAATCTATGAAAAAATATATATATATATATATATATATAGAAAAATGCTCAAAAAAGGTCATTATCTTCAGCAGCAACTTGAATCGCATTTTTGGCCTGGAAACGTTGAAATTTGATTTTCTCTATTTCTATAAAAGTTGTAGAGAATTGAATTTTATTTCAAAAAACATCAATCCTGAATCAATTGGAATTCTGAGCAGAAAGTTATGGCCAAAATGCGAAACAGGTGCAGAAGATAACACAAATTCAGCATCATCTTCAATTTTCTTTCAAAATTTCAAATGGAGATCAATATCAAATCTGTTCAAGCTTATCTAATAGGCTTATCCTTTCCCTTAGCTTCAGAAGAAACTTTTTTGAAAAATAAATTGGATAGAGAAACAGATACATCCTGTGAAAAATTTCAAAAATGCTCAAAAGACGTTACTATTTTCAGCTGTAGTTTGAAACGCATTTTTGGCCTGGAAAACGTTGAAATTTGGTTTTCTCTATTTCTGAAAAAGTTGTAGATAATTGAATTTCCTTTCAAAAAAAACTAATTTTGAATCAATTGGAATTTTGAACAGAAAGTTAGAGCCAAAATACGAAGCAGGTGCAGCATCATCTTCAACTTCCTTTCAAAATTCAAATGGGGATCAACACCAAATACGTTCCAGCTCATTTAAACAGGTTATCTCCTCCCTTAGCTTCAAAAGAAAGCTAATAACTTAGATTTAAAGCTAAGCCATCCCTTCCCCTATAAATAGAGAAGACCTCTTCCATTTTCAGGACCCCGAATTCCCTCTGGAGAGCTAGTGAGAAAGCAGAAAAGAAAAGCTGTTGTGCAACCATTGTTCTTACTTTGATTGTAGTTTAGTACTTCCTTGCTTTCTCCCTAGCCCTTTAAATGATCACTTCCTCCTTTTAATTTATGCTCTATGCTGGTAAGTAGTTAATTATGTTCTTAACTTTCTACACATGCTTGAATAAATGCTTAAAAGGTCATTATTTGTTTCTTTCATAATATGCTTGGATGAACATGCCTATATGTCTCATTGATATTGCTTTTACATGCTTAGATGAACACTTCTAGACTAAAGCACAATTTTCTCTTGAATGCTTAGATGAACACTTCTAAGCTAAAGCACAACTTTCCCTTGAATGCTTAGATGAACATGTCTAGGTAGTCATTTTACTTCTTTCAAATGCTTGAACGAACATGTCTAAGTATTTTGACTTTCTCTAGATAAACATGTCTAAGGGATTTTCCTTTACTTCTTTCATAATTGCTTGGATGATCAAATATGCTTAAATGTTTTATTTTATTTTATTTTTTCTCTTTGCAATTATGTTGATGACAAATAACATGACAACTTTGTTTTTTTCTTCACATGCTTAGATGAACATATCTAGGCTAGGAATTCTTTGTTTACATTGATTTCTTGGATGAACATGCCATTACCTTCATGCTTTCTTTACATTAAAATTGTGATCTAACAAATTTCACTTTTTGTTTCTCTTTATGTCATATTCCCTTAAAACATATTTGCTTACAATTCTAGCAAATTAACATGTTTGTATGACATATTGTCTGTATTTGTTTGACATGACATGATATTGGCCACCTTAACCTAGGAGACTGGTTTTACTGAGCGAGATGGGTGCTTAATCCCTTTCCATCTCGTAAATTAGCCTCCGAACCAAGATCAAGGGTTCTAGACTATGCTATTGTATATGCAATTTCACATTTTTTAGAATGTAACTAGAAAATAAAGCAATGTAATTTATTTTTCTTAGATTGTATCTAGGACAAAAAGCATTGTAAATTTTTGTTACAAAATTGATATAAATTGTCATATATATTAATACAACAGAAGATTTTTTATATTGAAGGTTTTCTTATTTTTCCATTTAAATTAAATAAGTGGCGACTCCATGTAAAACCCTCGATCTAGGGGGGAGTACATTTTACAGTGAATTCGACATTTTTAGCATCACAATCCCACCCGTTCGTGCGGGCTAGGCTCAGTTTGAGAAAAATTGGCGGGCCGATGTCGTGATCACTCATAGGGTTACAATTTGGTTAAGGATTACTTTTTCATTACTCTTGAAGTTTTTTTACTTTCAATTTTTTTTTTTTTTTTTTTTTTTTTTTTTTTTTTTTTTTTGCATTTCACTTCACTTCACCATTTTATATTTATTTTTTGTTCACTTCACTTTACTTTTATTTTTTGTTCACTTTACTTTTTATATTTATTTTTTGTTCACTTCACTTCACCCTTAGTGTAGGTGTAATCCTTGACAAAGGTTACTTTAAAAGAAAGCAACTTTGAAGGCTCAAAAGGGGTGAGTAAAGGGAAATGTGTATAGGATAGTAGAATAATGGCCTCTTTTCATCCCAACTTCCATTTTTTATTTATGGGCAAACATGCAACATCACATATTGTGAATCAAATCAACTTGAAATTTTGAGAACTTATCATAAAATTAACTCAAACCATTGCAAACCACTTTATTGATGAATTAAAAGAGAGTACATGAATTGAAAGACACATTGAATTGAAATAACGAAGACACTTTTGAATTGAAATAACAAAGACTAAACTTCTTGATCAATCAACCCCAAGTAGGGGGAGGCACAACATGGAATTCTGGGA
This sequence comes from Quercus aquifolioides, assembly GCA_019022515.1. NCBI lineage: Eukaryota > Viridiplantae > Streptophyta > Magnoliopsida > Fagales > Fagaceae > Quercus > Quercus aquifolioides. The sequence continues at coordinate 63,799,563 of CM032327.1, read as the reverse complement.
GAGAATTCATTCCAACATGTAGCTTTGTAATCTTCTTTGATTGGATAAGGTCTTCAATATCATGCTAGAGACGAATGCATTTACTGGCATGGTGACCTTTGCTTTGATGGTACCCACAATACTCATTGGCAAAGTAAGTTGGAGAAGAGATATTTGGAGCATACCTACCAAGATCCAATGGCTTCATAATTCCTTTCCTTGATAAATCCTTGAATGCCTTCGACAAAGGCATACCCAGTTGGGTTAGCTCTCTTTGTCCATTGCAAGCATGAACAATTGTAACATCATTTGGCTTGCCTTTGCAAAGGCTACTTGTCCTAAATTCCTTTGGGTACCTTAGCTTCCTTTTCCCTTCATCATACTTGTCAAAGATAAGATCTTGAACTATTTTCACTAATTGTTCATGCTTGGTATGGATACTCTCAAGATGACATAACCTCTCAAGGATAGGAGCAGTCATCCTTACAACAATTTCCTCCACTTGCTTCAAGATATCTTGGTCACTTGATGTCATTTGGTCAACAAAAGCAAGCTCAGTTCTTATGAGGCGATTATTAGAGGTTCGAGACCAAAAGGGTTGTGCAAGATTCTTTTTAGGAGCAATGGTGAGTCATCTACGAGAGAATTATCCTATGAGAGACATTTCATTAAGATTACTAACAATAAATTTTACATTCAATTCGCACTTAACCATGCCCCTATGGGATCACAAAGTTAGACAAGACCCATAAAAAAAAATAAAAAATAAAAAATGAAACTAGAAGACATAACAATGGAGACACTAAAAGATGACAAACCCTGACAAGACATGAGCCTAATGCTAGACAAGCTAGAATGAACCTAGAGCCCAAGACAAATGACAAGATAAGGTAACAACCCCATATGACACGACATAGGCCTAAGGCCTTAAAATGAAAATAAGGAAAGCTCAAAATTTAGACAAAACCAAAGATGGGCCTACGGCCCCTAGACAAGGCAAGGATGAACCTAAGGCCCCTAGACAAGACAAAGGTGGGCTTAATGCCCCTAGACAAAAAGATGGGCCTTAGGCCCAAGACGAGATGAGGATGGGCTTAATACCCCTAGACAAAACAAGGATAGGCCTAAGGCCCAAAACAAGAAAAATGATGGGCCTATAGCCCAAGACAAGATAAAGACGGGCCTTGTCGATGCCTCGCTGCAGTTGATCACCCTACATGGCGATGCTTGCACTAAAAGATGAGCTTGGGTGCTATGAAAGAAGGGTAGACCTCTAGTGCGTGACTGAAATGAGTCCATTTTAACCTATTATTAACAAAGGTAAGTGAAGTTGCCACCAATCATTGGGTTTTTTTTAAGGTGTGATTGATCACCTGACTCTATTTGATTTTATTACCAGTCCTAAGCTAAGAAAAATGGTCGTTTTTTCTAATCTAATACAAATGGTAAAAAATCTTGATTCTTGAGTTTGGAAGTTTGGTTATGTGTAAGGAAGGTGTTAAGAACCCCACAATGCCTGTCCGGAGACAGTTCTTTGTTTTGGTAAAATCTTAATTTTCGGATATTGGCAATTAAAAGCAAGCTATTGGAATTAGCTTTCGAGGCTTTAAAGAATTGGGCTTTGAGGTTTGATTTTGGAAAGGGATGTGGCCTTTATCGAGCTTTGCTAGCACATTTAGAATTGTTGCCAAATTTCCATAACGAAAATCTGGCAGCAGTTTGCCTTATTTTCGTGGCAGAAATTCAGCATCATTTCGGCTTAGGTGCATCGTAATACATGAAAAACTATTCTCACCAAGCTTTCACTGTGAGAATATGGCAAGAATATGCGTTAGTATGTTCATACTAAGGTAATTCAAAGCTCACAAGAGCATTAACACATATTGACGTGTGTCACATACATAGGGAAATCAATGTCACTAGCTGACATGAATTGAAGCAATCACACTACGACAATAATGCACACAATGTAGCATGAATATGCATCTATGGCAGTCACCTTGAATGCATACCCACACTCCAAGGTCAAGAGCACCCATGACCACAAGGGGGGTACCCTCCTAACCACATGAGTCCATCTTACAAAGTGCATGACCATCTTAAAACAAGCATATATATATATATATATATATATATATATAAATAGGAATCTATGACAATCACCTTGAATGCATACCCACATTCCAAGGTCAAGAGCACCCACAATCACGAGGGGGGCACCCTCCTAGCCACGAGAGTCCATCATACAAAGTGCATGACCATCTTAAAACAAGCATATATATATCGAGCATACATAATGCAAGCACACAGAGCAGGAAAATAAACTAGACATTGCCAACGTGTATAGCCCAAGTAAGGTACAAGAAATGTAAAGATTAGACATTGCCAAACCCTAAGAATGCGGCCCAAATAAGATACAAGGAAAGAAAGCCTTAGTCTAGAAAGCTATAGACATGGTTCTAAAGAAAATGCTAAGAGAGAGAAAGAGAGAGAAAACCACATGGGGGGGGGGGGGGGGGGCAAAGCCTCCTAATCTACTGATCATTTCCCTTTATGGGTTTGCTCCCTTTGCTTGCATTTTTTCCTTTTTTAGCTTGCACTTTAGAAGTTGTGACCTCACTCCAAACATATACATGCAACAATAAAAATAAAAATAAAACACAAAGCCAACAAACAAGCAAAAAAGATAGCAAAGAAACAAAGAAGGCACTAGGCAAACACACAAGACACGCAAACAAGGAAAGAAAGTACACAAAGGGGCAAACAAGCATGTTATTAAACAAACAAGCAAAAAAGGGTGTCCTAGAAAGACAAATGTAGGTTTGGATTTGGTGTCCATATTTCCATTAGATTGGAGTACGAACGACACATGTGCCATCAAGCAAAGTCCCTAAAAGGGACTCAGGATTTCGTGAACAAAGACGAGTGTGAACTCGCACGAACTCATAGGTAGGAACCAAGCTTGATGACACAAACAAGCACATAGAGACACAGGCATGAAGACATAAACAAAGATGCAAAAAAAAAAAAAAAAAAAATGAAAGCCAAAAAAGATGGCACAAAGCAAGCATAGCAAGCACAAAGGAAGCCAAGCATGTTATCACACAAAGGGGAGAGCTAAAAATGTTATAAGGCACATACAAAACTAACATAAGAAACCCTAACATGCAAAGCTAAACAAAAGAGAGAAAGGCAAGCCAACATCACGAAGATGTACTCTCACACGGGTTTACATCCAACCAAGCCACAAAGGGGAAAGGATGCAACCAAACAAACAAAAAGGCATCAAAGGTGCAAACACATAAACCCACAGAGGAAAGACAAACAAGAACATGGAAAAGACCTAGATCTAAGCATGCAAGCATGGATCCAAACACAAAAGCATGGAAAAGAGGCAAACAAAGCACAAACATGCAAAAAAGAACTAATCCAAACCCTTCATTGAAACTTGGGTCTATGGATGTAGGCTTAGACCACTAGATCTAGATCTACACCCTACCCAAAAGCCAAACAAAAGAAAAAGGCATAAACAAGATGGTATAAAGTTATAAAAATAATAGGCATAACATCCAAACAAAGCTTTAACCACATAAACATGGCAAAGAGCACAAAAAAGAAATTTGGACATATCCTAGCCCAAGAAGGCTAGGCTAACAACATAAAAGCAATAAAACATGTTAAGAAAACAAGTAGACATGCTAGGAAAGCAATAAAACATGTTAGGAAGCAAGATAAAGCAAAAACATGCTAGAAAAAAAAAAGGAAGCAATAAAAACCCATAAAATTAAATGGGTGTAGATTGTAGCTAAAAAGCTACATCTACACCTCTAAACCTCGAATCCAAGGTAAATGGACCAAGGAGAAGGAAATGAGAGCAAGAACACTACCTCTTGACTAATAGAAAAAGTGAGAAATCAAAAAAAATTTGTGTGTGTATTGGAGAGAATTTAGAGAGAAAGAGAGAGAGAATCTACCCAAAAAATGCTCCAAAATGCCCAATTTTAGGTTTTTTTTTTTTTTTTTTTTTTTTAATGGGGTCTAGGGGTATTTATAATGATTTTGTGACATCAGCAACCTTGTCCTTTCTTGGTTCTACCTTCTATTGCTTATTTGAAGGCCTTCCCAAACTCCAATTGAGTTGATCTTGGTATCCCTGGAAAGGTATGGATGTTTAGTTTCCAGAACACTTGACAATTTGAAAATCCAATGGTTGGATCAAAAGTAATGGTCTCAAGAAGTGAGCTGACGCACCCAGTACTGTTTTCAAGATATCTCAACTGTTTTAACTCTGATTTTGACCCATTAATATCATTGGAAAGGGAATTAAATGGTACTCGAAATGGCATCGATTCCAACCCACTCTAATGGTCAAATAAAAATTAGGTTTTCGGGTGATCCCAAGAGTCAACCTTCTTTATCTAACATCTCGATTGCAATGAGAGGTGTTGGATAAAGAACGTGATTCCACATTTTGTTGCCCCCAAATTGCATGCGAAAAACTACACTTTTTATGGGTTAAAACCGGTCTTACCTTGATAATGCTGAGCTATTGCAAAGGATTTGAAATTTTTTCTTGGATTTGGCACCTTGGCACTGAGTAAAAACTCCTTTTTTTTTAGCTGGTTAGCCAATCAACGTTAGCTTGATATGGTTTGAGGTGCTCCTCCTTAGTTTTCCACACCCTTTGTGCTTGGGATATGATTGGAGCTAAATCTCCATATACCTCCACCTTCTTAACTCCAATGGTTAGTAAGGCCTCTATTCCAAAGATGCAAGCCTTATACTCGGTCACAATGTTGGTAGCGATGAATCTCAACTTGATAGATAAAGGGATGTGAGACCCATCGGGGGCCAAAAGCAAGATGCCTACCCTATACCCATGCTGATTAGAGGACCCATCAAAGTACATCTTCCAAACTTCTTCTATGTCAACTGCTAGAATGTCCTCATCTGGGAAATCATCATTTAAGTCCTTTCCTTCAATGGGGTGATAAGTACAAAATTTTGTGATAGCTCGTCATTTGATTGTCTTATTAAGGACATAGGTGAGATCAAATTTGGCCCAGAGTATGAGCCATCTTGATAACCTTCCAATGAGAGTGGGATTTTCAAATAAATACTTGAAGGATTTCATGCTCACCACCACTTGGACCTAATATGCCAATAAGATGTGTTGTCTCAACTTCTAAATAGCCTAAACTAAGGCATAGCAAGATCTCTCAATGTCGGTGTATCTCACCTCATAATCTTCAACTTCTTGCTCAAATAGTAGATTGCATGTTCATTCTTGTTCTCGTCCTCTTGTGCCAACATACTACCTAGAGTGTCATCCAAAACCGACAAATACAAGAGTAGGGGCTTTCCAAGCTGTGGGGGATCCAAAATAGGTGGGTTAGCTAGGTATCCTTTGATGATCTCAAAGGCTTTTTGGCATTCATCATTCCACGCTTTGGGTTGTCCTTTCTTAAGAAATTTAAAGATGGGTTCACATGTTGAGGTCAACCTGGCTATGAAGTGATTAATGTACTAGAGCCTTCCTAGGAATCCTTTTATCTCCTTTTCGTTCCTCAGTGAGGGCATCTCTAGAATGGCCTTAACCTTTCCTGGGTTAACTTCTATACCTCGATTGCTTAGAAAGGTACACTTATGTGGGTTCAACCTTAGCTGATACTTCTTGATTTGCTCAAAGAATTTCTACAAGTTGATAGGGTGTCCTTCCCTAGTGTCAGATTTCACAATCATGTTTTCCACATATACCTTAACCTCCTTGTGCATCATGTCATGCAACAGGGCAATCGCCATCCTTTGATACGTTGCCCCTGCATTCTTGAGTCCAAATGGCATTATGGTGTAACAATAATTGCCCCACTCGGTTACAAATGTGGTTTTAGTGGTATCCTATGGTGCCATTTTAATCTGGTTATAACCTGAAAATACATCCATGAAAGACATTAATGCACTACCTATGGTGTTATCCACTAGAACATTGATGTGAGATAGAGGTAAATCATCTTTGGGACACGCCTTGTTTAGATCTCGAAAATCTATGCACATCCTTATCCTTCTTAGGATTTGGAACCACATTGGCCACCCAATCTGTCTGTTGTACAGGTTTGATGAAACCTGCAATTAATTGCGGCTTCATCCTACGGAGCCTTTGCTTGATAAACCTAATATCGAGGAGCTTAAGAGTACGCAGTGCCTTTAGAAAGAAGCAAAGGATTCACCACCTAGTTATAAGTCCAAGAACCAAAACATGACCCCATGAAGGTCTTTCTACCAAACAAGATCTAGAGTTAGGATAAAGGATGGGAAAAGGTTAGGCACCCCAAGCTTGCCCAGTCGTAGCTAGCCTTCATATATTGTTGCTTGATTTGAACAGAAGGTAGATTTATCCTAGAAGTTTAAAAATGTGGATTTGCATCTAGGTGTAGTCTATGGGTCATGTGAGACAAGATATGGAAAGCGATGTAGACGTGAGCATGAAAGCAAAGGGATAGTCATGGAAAAGAAACTAATTCATGGCAATGAACTCAAAGGGGCAAAGCATGGCATGGAAGACAACATGATAAGACAAACAAGTGTCTACATGTGTATACCCAATCATGCATGTACACGGGTACATGCATATGGGTACCAAACAAAGTTGCCAATCTTACTCCAAAAGATGTTGAAGTCTTATGAGAAAAGATTATTAATTGAAGTGGAATCTTCATTACTTGATGTGTGTTTTCCCTTTATTATACTTGAGTTGTCTTGATTTGACATTAAAGGCTTTGTGGCTTTTAAGGCTTTAATTGATTAAGGTTTGATTAACTTCTAATGTTACCAATTAAGTTCAAATCAATTACCTTAATCGTATTAAAGCATCCTTTGAAACACTTTCCTTATATTTGAATAGCTAATTAAACCCATATGAATTGAATACTAAGTAGCTATTGACTTTAAGTTTAGAAAGTATTTAAGTCTTTTATATTTGAAATGTTTTTCTTATTTATCTCTAAGACTTTTAGTTGCCTTATTGAGTTTGAATCAAAATTAAAGATTAGATGAGAGAGAAGAAAGAAAGTCTATTATGGTTTAGAGATGGAAAAGGAAAGAAAAAGAAATGTTTTTGGTATTTTAATATTAATGTCAAACAAGAAAGGAAATAAAGACAAACAGAATATACACATTAAAGATGAATAAAAACAGATAAGAAAAGATAATAAAACATGGCATTAAAGACAAAATGAAACAAAAGGTAAGAAATCTAATTGAGCTCAAATTGGCTTACGTTGTAAAAAGGGCGTGTACGCACTTAAGACTCAAAGAGGATTTCCAGAAAACAACCAAAACAAGAACCCTAGCCGCATGAAAAGTGCGTACACCAAGATATCAACGTATACGTGTTTTATCCTACGCGTACACATCTCGAGGCAGATTAGGGTTCTTACATGTTCTTAACACAAACAGAAGAAATGAACAAAATTAAAGACACAATGTGAAAAACATACATGCAAAACAACTTATTAAAGCTTAAAAACGGCAAAAACATAATAGAAACAAGAATCAAGGAGGATGAGTTGAGTAACTTGATTAGGGTTTGCTGAAAGGCCCTAAGTAGTATGATTGCAAGCTTGAACCAAACTAGAATTCGAATATGGGTGAGAAATAGACTACCTTCAAATAAAAAAGGATCAGAAGATCAATCTAATGCTCAGCCCCTTTTTCCCTTCTAGCCTTAAAACTATAGGTTTAGGTCTTATCTGGGATTTTTGGCAGTCTCGATAAGGTTTAATTTTCTAACCCTTTTAATGTTGGAAATGGGGGTATTTATAGGAGAATGGATAGCTAGGGTTTGATGACACATTTGGGCACCCAGTTGATCAGGCTGGTTGCCCTAAAATCTCATCAAAATGGAAATGAAGTGATTTGAGGCTTTCTATCCAAAAAGTATGTACGCTACAGATTGGGTGCGAACGCACTCATTGAGTCATTGTAAGTCTAGGCCAAATTAGGTCAAAAATGGCTTTTGGCTTTGGGCTTCCTACATATTTTTCATATTTGGGCTCGAGCTTGGCCTTGTCATCCTCATTAGGTTCCACACACGATGCTAATCATTTTAGTAGCGATTTGATTTCCGTCATTGGGATAGAGGAGCTTGGATAGAGGTTGGAACGAAATGGGGTGTCTACACAAAGAATTTCCATTTTACAAAAAAATGTAAAGGCCTCATTCTTGATGGCCTGGTTTTCCTTGAAAAAGCTCTTGGACTTTTGGCAATGTCCTCCTTAATGGGGAGTTCCAGCTACTTGCCTCCAATTTTAATTTGTACAAATTTAAATGAGGGAACCATTAGTGTATGCATGCATGCCCTTGTAAGGTTGGAAACCCTTAGGGTTCGGATTTGATCTAGTGCACAAGCAACTTGGTTGCTCTTCCCTAGGGGTTGGTTGTAAATGTTGTGCAAGCAGAACGGAAAAAACTTGGAGTAGAGCACAACTTTCCAATGCAAGCAAAAAGGCAAAACCTGCAAATGAAAACCATACACTTTCCTTTTAACTCACTTTTGAAAACAATCCTAATAAGGATATCCTATCCTAAGCTTGGATGTTCACTCGGCTTAGCTCTACCTAATCCTCACTGGGAAAGTCTGACTACTCTAAGCCAACTATATGAGACATGGTCAATAGGTTTTTCTAGTCCTATCCCTAGGGGGACCTCGATCATCTAATCCTTCCCTTTATTGAAGTTGTGGGATAGAGCAAATCAAGGGGGGGGCCTTTTTAGTAACTCCTGTCCTTACCATGGACCCAGAAGTACCTACAATTCGACATCCAGTAGCTATCTAAGGTATGCGAGTTAGGCATTGGCCTTAAGCACTAGGTCCAGGTTCGACCCAATACAAGTGGTATGCTAAGCATTTTGAAATGAAAGGGGAAAGATTTCCAACTAGCATACAAAATCTTACTACCCTAGGTTTGCACATGTGAAGGAAAGTTGTAAAGCATGCATACAAAAGCAGGAAAGCTTACATATATACAACAAACACAAAAATACCTCAAAGCCATTTTTGAAAACCCATTTTTTCTTAAAAGGATTTTTGAAAATATAAATTTGATATTTGAAAATAGTTTACTAAAGATATAATGAAACCATTTTCGAAAAGAAAGCCTTGAAAATTAATGTCAATTTCAATATTTTGAAAGCAAATGACCAAAGATTAAGAGCAAACCAAAAGCTCTAAAGGCTAAACTCTCTAAGTATCTCCAGTGGAGTCATCAGCTTGTCAATACCTCGCAACAATCGACTACCTTGTGCGGCAACGCTAGCACGCCTTCCCAGAGGGCAGTGCACAAGTTCGGGTGTTGTGAAGAGAGTAAAAAAAGGGAACCTCCGGTGTGTGTGACTGAATTGAGTCATTATTAATCGATTATTACCAAAGGTAGTGAAGTTGCCACCAATCATTGGGTTTTTCTAGGGTGTGATTGGTCATTTGGCTCTATTTTATTTTATTACCAGTCCTAGACTAAGAAAAATTTTGTTTTTCCTAATCTAAATGGATGATAAAAAATCTTGATTCTTGAGTTCGAATGTTTGGTTAATTGTGGGGAAGGTGTTAGGCATCCCATAAGGCTTGTCCAGAGACGGTCCTTTGTTTTGGTAAATTCTTAATTTTCGGTCATTGGCAGTTAAAAACAAGCTATATGCTTTTGGGGCTTTAAAAGGATTGGGCTTTGAGGTTTGATTTGGAAAAGAGGTATGGCCTTTATCGATGTTTCGCTAGTACATTTGGAATTGTTGCCAAACTTCCATGACAAAAATCCAACAACATTTTGCCTTATTTTCATGACGGAAATCCGGTAGCATTTTAAGTTAGGTGTGTCATAGCATACAAAAAACTATTCTCACCAAGCTTTCTCTATGAGAATATGGCAAAAAGATGCCACATTTTCACAATGAAAATCTGGTAGAGTTTCGCGTTTGATGTGTATGTATAATGTTCATACTAAGGCAAGCTGGGGCTCATCAAGGTTTAAACACATGATGTGTGTCGCATACACGAGGAAACCAATGTCACTAGCTAACATGGATAGGGACAATCACATGCGGTAGGTCATGCATACAATGTAGCATGAATATGCATCAAATCAACCTGTGATTACGAGGAAATCTCCCTCTATTTCCTTGTTGGAATTCAGGAGACATGAAATCAACCTAACTTCCCCATGGTAACACTTGAAATAGAAGCCCGAGGTAGCGCTATCTTGACAATTTTTTATCCAATTGATGTCATGTTCAATAAGGTTAAGCCTAATCCTCCTACTGAGCTCGGCAACACTACTAACGACCCTGAATATGTTTGGGGTACATTGGTCAGGACATATCTTAAAATGTCTAAGAAAGTTGGTGAGAAGTTTACTCATTAGGATCCTAACCACACCTTCTATGAAAGAAAATTAGGGGATGATTACGGTTTCGATCCTCCTCCTAACATCTACATCATCCTCATGACAGAAGCTTACCCTGACATTATCAAGGATCAAATAGGCCCTTGTAAATGCAGCTAACCTCTCGGAGTTGTCAACTAAGGACCTAAATTTACCGATTTTTCTACTAAGAGTGAGGGAAAACAAGAACATATTGGAAAAATGTAAAAAATCAGAGAGGAAACTTACCTAGACAAAGAAAAACTCGAGCTGGGCACCTTGGAAAAGTTGCACTCTCTCAAAAACAGTTGAGCTCTCTAAAAAACAAGTAGAAGGGAAGAAGAAATGGAAATCCAAAAACTGGCCAAGGCTCCCTTTATATAGATGTGGGATGAGTGAGAAAAAAGGCCATGACTCTTGGATTCCTACACCCCACCGAATCTAACCATCCATTTGAACACGTGTAGCTTATCAAGGCTAGGGGTGAAGGGTCGTGTCTTGGGCATTTAATACAAAGCTACGTCATGTCCCATCAATGGCAGTTAATGATGATCCTCTACCTCAAGCCACGATTCCCACTCCATCATAAATGAAGAAGAGATCGCGGAGGGCTATTATAGAAGGTTGGAACATAGTCACCCTGTGGACTTTGGGCCGATGAAGAAAGGCCGAAGGGACACTCCCGTAACAAGAACTAGGCCTAAATCTTAATATCGAAAAGCCCAAGCCCAAGAGATGATAGTTGATCTGGACACCAAGGTAATCCGAGGAACACCCTACTGAGAAGATATCTACAAATTTACCGAGAACGCAACTTCGATCCCCATTCCTAAGGAACACGAATGAGACAACATAGAGCCCAACATAACATTCAACTTTGCATTAATTAAGTGTTCATACCTAATGTCAGACTCATTAAATGATAAATTACTAGCCTGAACAGTAGAGACACCTTAAAAGTCTCCCTTCATGATCAAAAGATGAAAGGAGAGGTGTCTAATGGGACAAGCATCTCCTTTGATCCAGCTAAGTGAAGCACAGCTAGAAAGTAGAAAGGAGGGGAGGATAAAAGGAGAAGATAGCCAACAATGGACGGGATCCAAAAAAAATTAAGAAAGAAGAGCAAGAGAGAGAGAGAGAATTAGAATCTGTATCCATTGGTTAACACTTTGTACCTCGGGAAGTTGTTTTTTCTCATTCAAAGAGTCTTATTCCACCATCTTTGTTCTTCAATTGTTTGTCTAATCTTCCCATTGTGGGCTTTTTACCCTTTCTTAGAAATTAATTGTGTTTTTCAAAGGCTTTCTCAGCAGTTCTTGAATCTTTTTTACACCCACAAAAGAGATATTAGATATTGAGATAGAGGAAATTCGAACATTTATTTTTTTGTTCTAAATCACTTCCAACTTCATATTTACAATGACTTGACCTCATGTCTCTTCAAGATGGATTGGATTTTTTTTGCTTGGGGGTGGGAAAGTGGTTGGTGAAAAATGTTAGGAGGATTGAAAAAAAAAAGGTGAAAAAATATATTATAGTTTTCCACCACGTATGTTTAACCGAGAGAATGCAAAAGTAGGAGTTTTGAAAATAAATATAAATTTTACTTGGTTTAGTTGGTAAAAAAAATTGAGGATGAAAATGTCATTTGCATAAATTTACTATTATGCCCCTATAATATAGTATATATGAGGTAATTTGACACATTATAAAAGTGACATCACAATTATTACGTTATTTTAACTTCTTTCTGTCTATTATTTTTAAATAACAAAAAATAATGTGATAAATTAAGTAGATTAAAATTAAATATTTACTAAAAAAACAAACAAGCTTCTTTCTCTGTCTTTTAATTTTTAAATAACAAAAAAAATAATGTGATAAATTAAGTTGATTAAAATGAAATATTTATTTAAAAAAAAAAAAAAAACAAGTGTGTGGATTGTTCATGGCTACCTGACTATGGAAGGTAAGGGGAAAAAATGGAATAGGACAAAGAGATGAGTTGCTAAGAGCCTCATAACTCAATTAGTTGGCATCTCTTAATGTTTTCAATTGAGACATCTAAGGTTCAAATTCCCCCACCCCAACTATCAAATTATTCAACCAAAAAAAAAAAAAGGAAGAAGAAGAAAAAGAAGAAAAAAGAGAGGCGAGTTAGTGAGATTGGTATGTGGAAAATCCTCCCTCTTTTCTTCCCCTATTCGGGGAGATTTATTTTTGGTGAGCTCAAGTGGAAAACATCCATTCCACTATTTTCCACCCCATTTTCCATCAGAAACCAAATATTGCAAAATTTGGATTTTCTCTGCAATTTTCTCCATCTCCTCAATTTTCTCCGCAACCAAAAGGATGCTAGTTTGGTTTTCAATGACCATCTAATGCCACATAGAATCTTAAATTACGCTGTAGTGCTTGATTTACATTCAGGTGAGATGTGTAAAAGGTATTTCTTTTTTATACATCGAAGTTAAAGGATCTGAACTCTAAATATCTCCGTTGAAAACATCAAGAAATGTTAATGATGTTACGGGGCTCTTTACTTATAAGAGGTATTTCTTCTTTTTGTTTTAATATCCTAGTCACATGCTAGGTTGCAATAAAAGCAAAACACAACCAATTATGTGATGAGGAATTCACCTATAAATTTATAATAGTAATTTACAACAAAGTAATTCTTGTATGGTCCCAGACATAACGAGAGATGGGAGCATTGCATATGCTTAAGTTCAACTTTGAGGGTGTAGAAAATCACCTTAAAGCCATATCAAGATGTCTCTTGATTCGTTTCATGAAACTGGAATGGCCAGTGGATGGTCTTTCACACTCTAATCTTAGTTTCAATTCAATCCCAAGAACTTTGGGATCTCAGAAAGTCACAATTGCTGTAAATGACTATAGCAACAGCTTGTCATCATGAAAGCATAGCAAAGTTTCTCAGTTATTAAATGAGATCAATTTCCTCACAAACAATGTAGCAAATCATCGTTCAAAACACAATGTTGAAACTCATACTTAGCATGCTAAAACAATTTAACTAAACACATTTGTATTGAAGTATTGCTGGCAAAAAGCATGTTAGTGCAAAAGATCATGCATACAATGTCAACCCCAAAATGCCCGAAATTCCTCATTTCTAAAATATACATTGCTTTCAAAATATGACACACATTAGCCCTAGTAAACAAACACAAACGCAAGGCTTAAAACACCCGTACATTGCAAAATGTAAAATCTTTATATTCATTAGTAGCAAATGTTGAAGCATATACCCGATAACAAACTCAAAGTGCCCATAAACATCAATAATCAAACATACATTTACCGCTCTAAGACGAAGTAACCGTTGTAGATTGAAGAGAAACATTATTGAGCCGCTCCAGTGCCAAAATAAGGGCTTGTGTACCCAAATTCCCTTCCCCATGAGCCTTAAGTGAGAGATAAAGCTGCTGAGCCAAAGCCAACCCAGGCAAAGCCAGACCCATATTCTGACACTCCTTCAAACAAATCCCCAAATCCTTCACAAAGTGATTTACATAAAACCCAGGCTCAAAATCCCTCTTCAAAATCCTATTCCCGTACAAATCCAAAGACTTTGACCCAGCCGCACCACTCGATATCGCTTCAAGAAACAAACCCACATCAAGACCAGCCTTGTGAGCATAAACCATACCTTCCACCAATCCTACCATAGTGGAAGCAATCGTTATCTGATTCGCTAGTTTCGCGAATTGACCTTTTCCAGTGGCACCCATGTAATTAACTTTACCAAGGAGGGCAAAAAGTGGACTCAAACGTTTCACCACCGACTCGTACCCTCCGGCGAATATCGCCAACCTTCCGTTCTTAGCCCCGAGATCGCCGCCGGATACTGGTGCGTCGATGGAGAAGCAGTCTTTGGAGGAAGCGGCGGCGGATATCTCGGCGGCGAGGGAGGGTTCGGAGGTGGTCATGTCGACGAGTATGCCACCGTGGCGGAGGCCGGAGAGGGCACCGGAGGTAGGGTCGAGTAAAACGGAGCGGACGTCGGAGGGGTAGCCGACGATTGAGAAGACGACGTCGGATTGGGAAGCGAGGTGGTGAGGGGATTGGGCTAAGTGGGCCCCCATGTCGAGGAGGGGCTGGGCTTTGGAGAGGGTGCGGTTGAAGACGGTGAGGGTGTAGCCGGCTTTGATGAGGTGGGAGCACATGGATCGGCCCATGACGCCGGTTCCGATCCAGCCCACACGGGTGTTGGATGGGCTAATGAGCTCTGTGGTGTTGGCCATGGAGCGAGAGATGAAGGTGAGGCAGGGAATGGAGAGAATGGTAGTGGGGAGGGAGCGGAGTAAAAGACGAGGTACTGCCATTTCTTTTCTTTTGTATATATATATTTATATATAGAATATAGTGTTGTCTTCTGATTGTGCACTGCTCGTAATTTTCGTTTAATTTGTGGACGAAGATTCTCTCCAATCTAGAATCTTTTCACACCTGTTGTAATAATGCTATAGACACAAATTATTTTGGGATAAACTAGTATTTGGTCTCTATCCTTTAAACAATTTAATCTCAAACCTTTCAATTGTATTAATTTGGTCATTAATCTTTCAGTGCCGTGTCAGTGTAATCCATGTTGTTATCTCTTGGATAGAAAAGTCAGACGTGACAAACGGCTTAAATAAAAAGAAAAAAAAAATTTATTGCCACATCAACTGCCACTTGGACTAACATGTCAACATAATTTTAAATTAGAAAAAAAAAAAAAATACAACAACAACAATAGATAAGTGAAAGGGTAACTTTTGGATCAAAATCCCTAACTCACATCTATCAACAAAAGAAAATCCCTTTCCTCAAAAATACACACACACACACACACACACATATATATATCCCTAAGTCACTATTTCAAATTTCTTCATGTTTAGGTCCTCTAGAGAGAAAGGTGAGGCACTACGGTGGCCAGAGATTATGCCAAAAGTGACGCTTGACAGTGAAGACTGGAGCTGAAGGCTGACGGAGTCGCCAATCTGCTGGTAATCTCTCTCTCTCTCTCTCTCTCTCTCTCTCTCTCGGTTTATCTTCCTCTCAGGTTTTTATCTCTTATTTTTTTGGAACGGACCAAAATGTGAAGGGTTCAGTTTGAGCTGGTATTGAATTTTGTTGTAGTTCTAGGCAAATTTATGTTTTTGTCTTCCTGTTCGATCACTTTTGGTGTAGTTATATCAAAAGCTTTAGAAACATATTTGAAAACATGTTAAGAAAAAAATAACTTGCAACAATTAGACCTAGATGTCATAACATATGAAGTGTCGTAATATGGCAAAATATTCTAGCAATTTCCATTCAGTTTAGTCCATAAGCATTTTTACTGATTAAGAGAGAGAGAGAGAGAGAGAGAGAGAGAGTAAACTAGTGCCATTGGAAGAGAGAGCCACTACTAGAAGGAGAAAGAAGGTATTGCTGGAAGGAAAGAGAAGGCGTTGCCGGAAGGATAAGGCGCCGCCATCCTCACATAGTGATTTTGGATTTTAGGTAGAAAGTGTTTTAGATGGGTTCTGCCCCCGTTTATCAAACTAAAAATATTTCATTTGAGTTTTTTTTCTTTAAACTGACGTGGTTCTATCAAAAATTTGATTTGGGTTTTTTTTTTTTAAGTTTGACATATGGCTAATGATGTGGCAATTTTTTATTTTTTTTTTAATTTAGGCCGTTTGACATGTCAAACTTTTACATTCAAGAGATAACAGCAAGGACTAAGTTGACACAACAGTGAAAGGTTAGGGACCAATTTCACACAATTGAAAGGTTAGAGACTAAATTGAAATATGATGTAAAGGATAGGGACCAAATACGTAGTTTACTCATTATTTTTCAAATTTTTCACAAACTGCTAACATAGTATGTTATACATAAACTTTTTAAAATACTAAAATACACGTCAAATTAAAAGAACTAAAATTTTAATACAAGGTTTTTGGAAAAGAAAAAAATAAATCTAAAAAATCCTTCACAGTTTGTCTTCCACCTCCCAACCTCCCCTCTCTCCTTGGAAATAGAATCAGCATCTTTGAAACTACTAACTGCTTAAATGAAAATTTAGATATAACTAATTGCTTAAGAGCTTGATTTGAATGGTTCTTTTTTTCTTTTCTTTTTTCTCTCTTTCTAAAGCCCTTATTATTCTTGGGATAATTTCACAGTGGGTAAGCAATTTGATTATAGATTTTGGAAGTTTTAGAAAAGGGAAAAAAATTTTGGGTTTTGTTGATTCCAAATTTCAGTTTTTTTTTTTTTTTTTTTTTTTTAGAAAATCTAGGTAGGTCAGTGCGAATTTAGATATAACTTATAAAAATGGTAAGACCACAACTTTTGCCACAACTTTTTCACGTAGTATGTTGTAAGTAGTGGAGTAAAAGTGTTGAGTCCATATAGGTCCATAACTCCACCACTCACAACCTGCCACATGAGCAAGTTATGACAAAAATTGTGGTCTTAGCATTACTTATAACTTATGAGTGTTGGTGATTGTTTTAGTATTAGGCATCTATTGGCAAAAATTAAATTGGGTCAGTGGCATATTGTAGGCCTGTTTAGGATTTGATTAGCACCGATGAAACTGGCTAGCGCCAAACCGATCCAACTGCTGCAAAGCACTACCACAGGTGTCCGACACGGTGGTCGGTGGCAATCTAGGCACACTGAAGATAGCCGGTGCAGTAAGCAGCGGTTCTTTTGCACTCCAACGAGAAACCACACCGCATACACACACACACACACCACAATTTAACATATGTGTATATAGTTTTATGCTTCCAGAGAGAAGAGAACCCAGAGATGGCAGGTGAGAGAGACAAGGTTGAAGAAGAAACGAACGACACTGCCCAAGTCTGTGGGTTAAAAAAATGTTAGGGTTTTTATTATTATTTATTTATATACACACCAAAACGACGTCATTTTGAACCTCATATTAATTTTAATATCAGTTCCAAAACGACGTCGTTTTATAATTAGATTAAAAAATAAAGACCTAAACGACATAGTTTAAATTTTAAACCCTAGATTTATTTACTCACACCCCTGTTATCTCTCTTGTTAGTCTCCCTCTCCTAGTCCCAAACTCCCAACCTCTCTCTCTCTCTCTCTCTCAACTTTTGCCTTCTGCCACTTGCTGCCCTCATACACCACCGCTCGATGCCACCGTTCTAGGAGTTCACCCTATCCTCTCTCTTTGTCACGACATTCTCAAGTTTTTCTAGTGGAGGTTTTTGACTTTGGATGCTCCGCCTTGCAATGCTTTGTACCAGGTTTGTATTTCTTTTATTTTCAATGGTTTTGTTTTATATTTTATGGGTTTGGTTTAGAGTTTTCATTTGGATTTTTTGTGATTTAAAATGTGATATTTTTTAGAGAAATATTGAGAATTTCTTTGTAGTTGTTTGTTTTCTTTTGTTTTTTTTATTAGAATATATAGTTTTTTCAATGATTATGATGAGGTTTTGGGATGCTAATTGCATTGTGTTTAGTTATTGAGAAAATAGGGAATTAACCGAACTAACCGCGCCGAACCGATATGGTGCACTGCACCTTTTGTAGACCAGTTCCTATCATCCACAAGTGAGGTGCAGTCAAGTATAAGGGAAAACTACTCCTTACAGGTGTGGTGCAAAAATACCCCCAATAACCGGCCACACCGCACCATGTACAGGCCTAGCATATCGTAAAGAATTGAAGCTTTTGGGTGATTAAAGCTCTTTTAGGGTGTTGATACTATATTTTGTCCGACTCCGATTCACGCGTCAAAACAAGTGCCAAAATCCAAAAAATTTGAAAAAAAATGTGCAAACTACAAGTTTCAAGGCCAAAAAGGGTAACAAATAAATGCAACATGATCGGATAGTGGATCAAAGGGTTGTGACATTCCAAATCCACTTTGATAGCAATTAAAACCAAAACCCTAACCACCGGTCAAAAAGTTGACTTTTTGATATGACCATCCAATCAAGTTGAATGTTGGACCATCTCATGGGGCATATTTTTCCCTTTGAAACGATAGTTTACAAGCCAAAATTGGAGTTCAAACGAATGAGATATCAACAAAATACCAAAACCCTAATTAAATACTTCATTTTTTTAGGTAAAACATGCAAGTTTTAGACCAATTTTGCGCAAAATATAGTACCGATTGGGCGAGAACTAGATCAATCTGGCTGAACCATCTTGAAGCATGAGGTCTTGACTACCTCACATAAAAAGGGCTCAATGATATCTGCCATGGATTGGAAGAAACAAATGTTTTAAGGAAAAACGTCACAGAATTTCCTACACAACGTCACCTCCCTTCCGGACGCGACATCTTGACGACTGTAGCTCCAAATCTTGCAAAGTCATAACCTATGAAATTAGACATCCATAGCTTTCCAGGAATATAAAGTTTGAAGAAAATAGAGCTCGGAATGCCTCCAAACAACTACACGAAGTTCGGACCAAAAACTAGAAAAAAGACATATAGCCTGATGAGGTGTAAAAAATGGGAGGCTATGTGATGGTGATTTGGTACACCATCACATAGCTTCCCTCTTTTTGGCTATCTCTATAAATCCACCCCCCCCCCCCCCCCAAATTTTTGTAAAAAATTGGAAGTTTTTTGGGAGAAAAAATAGGGAAAATCAGAGCATTAGCATCCTAATATCTAACAAAAAAGGAAAATGTTAGATCTACAAACTATTTTACAAATTGCTGACGTCATGAATTGTTATTAGTAAGTGAAAAAGCGATGCTAGTAGTGGGCCTAGATGAGAACTAATAAGAATTGGCCACAATAATAGTTTGTAATTATAGCATTACTCCTAAAAAAATTTAAAAAATACTCATTTTACACTCTAAAAAATTACTTTATCTATTTTAACATAACATCTGACAACTCACCTAATATCTCATCTTTTATTTTAACATACAACACATTAAAATAATATAAAACTAACCCCAAAATAAGTAAGACTAGTTTGCTTTTATTTAAAAAGAAAAGATAAAGAGTTGAATAAAATAATCAAAATAAGTTTTGAACTCATCTATAGTAACTTCTAAATTTAAGAATGCCCGCCTAGATGTAGTAAGGATTTTAGAATTTAAGGATGTAAAATAGCAATTTGGGTAGTTTACCCCCACCCTAATGCTAATGCTTTTAAGAGCACTTGCATTAGAGAATATAAAATGGCATAAATGCAAAATTTTGACCACCCAAACCAAAAAAATCTCCTACATCAGTTTGTCTAAAATTATACATATCTTGTCCATGTATCCATGTAAATTTACACGGCTACCTTTTATGTGTAAAAGCATATTTTATTCATTTCTCAATTCACCTTTTCAGTTGTTATGTGTGTTGAGTGATGTGGGTGTTTTAAAAAAGTAATTATGGGTTCAAGTTATTCTTGCCGTAACTATAGATAATGTTACACTACACAATAACTTGTTATTGAATTCATATTTTGAAAATCCTACCATTGGATTACATGTTTTATATATTCTTAACGTGTCATTTTTCATGACAATTAGATATTATCTACCATTTAATCTATAAATTCATCTTTTATACATTATTTTAAATTACAAAAATTTGAATTTAAATAATTGATTGATGACACGACTATTGATTTTTGATTATCTTGAAATGTTGCAATCATGGAGAATATACGAAGATAATGTAATCTAATAGTGGATTTGTCTATATTCAAATCCAATTAAAAAATATTGAGTGGTATAACACTGCTTAACTCAAAGTTACACCATGTGTAACTTTAACCCAACCCTTTATTGAAATAGCTTTTAGAATAGTTAATTGTGAGTGTTTTTGAAAAATGGTTGAGTAAAATTGAAAAAATAAATAAATTCTTTTGTTAAAATAGACAAAAAATTTTGCACAAGTTAATGCAAATGCTTAACTCTTAACCTTATTTAGTACATTCTAAATAAAATACTGTCAGCCTTTTTCAATTTCCCATAAAAGTTTCCTAAAATAGTCATGGTTTTCCAACACTGACCGAATTGGCTGTTCCAACTGGGTTAACCGTGAACCGGTCATGAAACTAGTTTTTTTATGAGTGAGAACTGGCTATTTGAACACGTGGAGAGCAAAACCTGAGATCTGACACCCAATTAAGAACAAAGACCAACCTTGTAACCATCAAACCACTTGCCCTCCTTGTGTTTAACTATAATCTATTATTATATTTATTTTATACTTACATGATTTATAATTTCTCAACATATTAAATTACCTCACTCTCAATTTATTAAATATTACTAAATTTGTTTTCTTTGATAAATTTACTTGTGATTTAATAATAATTCTCATTTGCATGGGAATTTACTAAATTAATTAAAAGTGATTTTTTTTTTAATTTAATCAAAATGATTTATACTTGAAGGATGCCAACTAATGATGCACAAGAATCAGTGGGCTGGATGCTCCGAGCTACGATGACAGACCTGAAGAGAAAGAAAGATTGTCAAGGGTGACTGGGGTGAACCGGCCAAGGACCCTCCGACGGTTAAGTCAATTTCTCTCTAGAACACAAGGATAGTGAATTAGCAAAATGGTAAAACGTACCTTGGGTTGATGGAGTCAAATCCTTTTTATAGATAGTTTTTAGTAGGTCTACTTGTTCGGATCCACTACCATCATGGGAGATATGTGTAGTTGGTGGAGAAAATGGAGCGGATTTCAGGAAATTCTCCTCACGTTCTGAAATGATTGACCGTGGTCCGATTGCTTGGTATTTGTAGAAAAATCCTCCAAAATTTGTTAAGTGTTATTTGTTCATCCATGCTCCTGTATGACATGGATGACTAGACTGCTTTGGACGATCATGACACTCATGGATGCAGGGGCAAACCTAGGATTTCAAGCCAAGGGGGGCCGAAGTATAAGAAGAAGAAAAAAAATCCAAATAGATATCCATATAGTACTAACAAACTATCAACCAAGATCAATACACAAAATCATTGTTTCTTAATACATTAAGATGCAATCATTTACCAACAAAGACAAAAAAATACAAAATAATATTGTTTCTTAAGAGCATCAACTTTTGCTATTTTAATATAATTTTTGAAATGTCTTCTATAGTAGTGTTTTTGGTATTTGGTATTTTAAATACTAAATATTTACCATTTAGAACACCTAATGCTAGTACTCTAATATTGGAATAACTGAGATTTTTTATTTTAAAATTCTATTTTTGTTAAGTTTTTGAGTTGGGTAGTTGCTAATTAGGTTAGGCTAATTAAAAGAGAGGGAGTCTAAGTTTTTGGAAGAGTGAGGCACAACTCTAGAAATAAATAAATAAAATATAGAATCATTAAAAAAAACTTTTTTTTTTCTTTGGGCTAGGGGAGGCCCAAATTTTTTTTTTTTCCTTTTTTTTTTCTTTAGGCCAAGGGTGGCCCGGGCCCCCTTGTCCCCCCCTGTGGGTCCGTCCCTACATGGACGAATTCTATTCATATCTGTGATGCTTTTGTTGGGCTCCCTTTCTTGTGAACTATTCTGGACGTGCATTGGTCATGGACGACTACCATGGACAAATTGAACTTAATCTAGACCACCATCAGTTGCCCCCTTGTCCTTGTGTCGTCCATACCACTATTGAAGTTATAATTGCTATTATAATTACTTTACATGTGTCAATTTTTTGTTGGCTAATGAGTTTTCCACGCGGCATTTTTGGGGTGGTTTGAGATTAGACATCCTAGATGCTAACATATGGCTTAATCTTAAGGGTTTGTTCATCGCGTCGTTTCGTTCTTGAAAAGATTGCCACATGGTGCTTCCTGGTTGGTTCGTGTTGCTTCAGTGTCCCTCTTTGCTGCCTATAAATAGTCCAATACCTCTCCTACCCTTTCACTTTCTCATATTTTCTTCTCTAACATCAATCGTCCTCTACGCCTCATCTAGAAGTTTCCTTCCGTCCTTAGCTTGTATCCTCTTTTTTTCATCTGTAAGTTTTCTTCTTTAGAATTCTTTAAAAATGGCTAAGATTGTAGTGTCCTCGTCTAATGATAGGGATGAAAGAGAAATAGACAAGTATCACGACAAGAGTAATAGTATTGGTAGTAGTAGTCAGAGTAGTAGTAGTAGGGGTAATTTCACGGACGAGCAATACTCGTTCGGAGTTCCTGGGGTTCCTCTAAAGATCCTTCAAGAAGAGATGAGGATGAAGGCTGCTTCTGGGTGGTCCACTAGCCCATCCATGAATGTTGAGCCGTCCCTTCCTTCTCCTAATGAAGAGGTGGACATCATATATAGTTATGCTGTGAATATTTCTTCCAGGGTAGACGAAAAAAAGACTTATCATGCTCAGAGATAAATACTAAATTCTTGACGAGGTTAACCCGCTGCCCTTGGAGAATGGTGTTGTACTCCCAATTCTCCTAGGGTTGGTATATACGAGGCTTACCTTCTAGGGGGCCTTAGGTTACCTTTGAACACCTTTGCCAAAGAACTCCTTCATAGGTTAGGTATAGGCCCAAATCAGCTAGGAGAACCATAGTGTCTATGTAGGTACTATGGAGAGAGGATTTCGACGAGAACCATCCTCTAACTGTGGACGAGTTCCTATATTGTTATAAGCCCTCTGAGATAAGTCAATCCATTGGTTTTTACCAATTTTCAGCTAGGAGCTCTAGCCGTAGGTAAATTAGGTCCATTCCCTCGTCTAATAGGAGGCGGAAGACGGAGTTCTTCTTCGTCTCTGGGTATTGGGCTAGAAACCCCATTGAGGTAGGTAGGAATACCTTCCCTCCTTACACCGGTGAAATGGATCGTCTACGTTCTTAGGGTATGCTGCTTTCTTTTACCTCATCTTGAATATCTTATTATCTTCATCTAACTCTTTGTTGTTTTCTTTTTAGCTGTAGCTCATCCTTCGCTAAATAAGTTTCATTTGAACCGCGTCCAGCAAGCACGCTCTTTTTCTGACAGCTTTCCACTCCTTAGTGACGCTTCATCGTCTATCCACTTGGGGACTTGGGTCTATTCCTACAGAGGTAGAATTAGCCCACGAGCTTACCACTCGTCGACGTAAGTTCTTTTTATTTTCTTGCACTTTTGCTTGTTCCTACTCATTTAGTTCGTCTAGATTCTAACGATCCTCTTTCTTTTATATAGGAATGGTAACTATGAAAGAGAATAAGAGGAAGGCCTGGCAAATGATGAAGCCGTCCAAATAGAGGAAGATGTCCTTACCCAATCTCTTCCAACAGCTTCGGAGAAAAGGAAGACTTTATCTAGGATGCTTGATGCTAGAATTCTTCCTAGCTGTCGAGGCAATAAAAAGCCTAAACATGGTTCTTCCAAGCTCCCAGTCGTCGAGACTAACCCCTCCATTCCTCCAGCTGTTTCTAAGCAACCGTCCCTTCCTTCCCCGATGCGAGCCCGTCCCTTCCTTCAGTTGCTGCACCTCCTGAAAGTAGTCCATTGACTCTCTTAAGAAGCGAGGGCCTTGCCTGGGACAGTTTTCAGCAGGCAGTGACTGACAAGGACGTCTCCATCTTCTATGACATGTCTATGAAGGAGTTTGAACAATCAACAGTTCATGATCTCTTCAAGGTATTTTCCTTCGTCCCTAGCCACATGAAAAATTGAACTTTATTCTTCCTTTTTTCTTACGTCTATATTTTTTAATGCAAGCCATGTCCAAGTTCATGGCGACGTCTAGGCAAGCCACTAAGTTAGGGATGGTAATTTTTCCATGCCCCGCTTAACCCACCCCTCCCTGCTTCGCCCCACGCGGGTTTTCCCCGCCCCACAAAGGTGGTGGAGCGGGGATGGGGCAAGATTTTAGCCCCGCACCATGAGGCAGGGCGGGCGGGGATGAGTTTAGACTTTTTAGACCCACCCCTAGCCTGCCCTCCCGCCCCGCCCCACATTGCTAAGGGTTATAATTGTAAATTTTTTATATCATAAAACCCTATTATTTAAACAAACATATCAATATTATCTTATTTTATTCTACCTAATGTGGTTCCCTTCCTTTATTTTGTTATGTGTTATACTATGAGATTTTTTTTTATGATTGTCTTGTTAAACACTTGGATATATTATTCAATTTTTTCTAAAAATTGATTTGATTTGATGGGATAAATTTAGTTGTAATTTCAAGTATATTTTTATCAATGAAATAGGTTTCATTAAAAAAATTGTACTACTAGTAGGGCAAATTAACAAAAAGTAAAGTTTTACGAGGTAGGGCGGGGCTTCGCGGGGCCCTAAAAGGCGGGGATGGGATGAGAAAGTTTTCCCCGTCATGCAGGGTGGGGCAGGGATGGGGCAAGACAAAACCATGCAGGGCGGGGACGAAGACCCCATCCTTCGTCCCCACCCCGCCCCATTGCCATCCCTACATTGAGTTGAAAAAAGAGAGGATTAGGCTAGAGATGAAGGTTCGTGACATTAAGAAGGAGTCTAGTCTTAAAGCTGGGGAGAGAGTCAAGCTGGAGGACGAGATAAAGGAGTTGAGAAATCTCGTTGAGGAGCTGAAGGCAACGAGCTCACTTCCTCCCTGAGCAAGGCTAAGGATGAAGCTATCAGAGAATTCAGGGCGTCCAGCGTGTTCACCGATCTTTTGTACAAGAACTATGCAGCAGGCTTTGAGGACTTCCGCATGGACGCCACTGAAGCCTTTCCGAAGGTGGATTTTAACTCCATCAAGCTTCCTATCCCGGCTGAAAGTTATTTGCTTCAGACTAGCTCAGAGGATGTGAATATTGAGGACGG
This sequence comes from Quercus aquifolioides, assembly GCA_019022515.1. Lineage (NCBI taxonomy): Eukaryota > Viridiplantae > Streptophyta > Magnoliopsida > Fagales > Fagaceae > Quercus > Quercus aquifolioides. The sequence continues at coordinate 63,774,414 of CM032327.1, read as the reverse complement.
TGCCTCTACTCCTCTTCCGACGAAGGACGATTCAAAGTTTGGGGGCATTGCCCCTAGTGGTTTATCAATGTAATTTATTTTGTAAGCAAAAAAAAATTTTCTTCCTTTTTTTTTATTGGGGGTCCGTTGTTTTGGACCTTTTTTTTTTTTATGTTTTCTTAAGTACATTCACCTCGTCCATATTTTAGGACGGAGGTTTCATACACTTGCCTTCTTAGGCTTATCACTTTAAAGGGTTTTTGGACGATGGTCGTCTACCCTTAAGTTTATTTATAAATACATTTTCATCCATGTTTGAACGTTTGCTTTCTTTTCTTTTTGTTGCCAGTTTTAATATCCAAGTGTTTTCTCGTCCATGGTTTGGACTTCACTTTGAAATGGCTAAATGTTTCCTCGTCCATAACTTGGACTTTTCTTAGGAATTTTGGAATGGCTAAGTTTTTTCTCGTCCATGGTTTGGACTACTCAAGGGCTTTGGCTATTTACCGTCCTTAGATTTCATCTATTTGTTGCATGCATGCCTTTCTTCGTCTACTATTTATCGATGATTGTACAGGGAGGTGTTTGTTCCTTCTTTGTACTTTTATTTTTTACCTTAAGGTTTTTTCTTTTTATCATGTGATAATTTTCCTTTTCCTTGTTTAACAATGGCTTGGAATGATACGTCTCTGCGTCCAGAGATATCAAACTGGTATCCATTGTCTAAGTCGAGCACCCTAGGGATTCCAAAACGACAGATGATATTCTTTCAGACGAAGTTTCTAATGTTCTGCTTAGTAATCCTTGCTAATGGCTCTGCTTCCACCCATTTAGTGAAATAATCGATCCCTACCTCTAAGAACTTCAATTGTCTTGTCCTCATGGGAAAGGGACCAAGGATGTCAAGTCCCCATTGGGCAAACAGCCAAGGGGCCACCATCGGGGTAAGGTACTCTGAAGGTCGTCTAGGCACATTGTTGAAGTACTGACACTTGTCACATGCTCTGACATATGTTTCGGCGTCTGTTTGCATGGATGGCCAGTAGTATCCCACACGAACAATCTTGTGGACAAGGGACCTTGCTCCTGAATGATTTTCATTTGCTTTTTCATGGACATCCCTCATAACGTAGTTCGACTCGTCTGGGGTTAAACATCCCAGGTAGGGTCGAGAAAAACCCCTCTTGTATAACACCTCGTCCATAAGAACAAATTTCGCCGCTCTTCTTTATCCTCAAGGAGGAGTCCGTCCTTGAGATAGGATACAATTGGAGTGATCCAGTTGGCTTCTACATCTATCTAATGCATATCAGGAACGTCTATGCGCAAGATGTACTGAACTTTAATTTGGTCATCCATCAACTCGTCTGCAAACGCTGCCTTGGCTAGGCGTTCAACTTCCATGTTTTCTTCCCTTGGAATCTGGTGAAACTTTACTGTTGTGAATCCCTTAATACATTGCTTGACTTTGCTCAAATACATCTTCATTCGTTCTTCCTTGGCTTCATATGTCCCATTCACCTATTCTATGATCAGTTGCAAGTCTCTTTAGACGAGAATTGACTCTTCTCCTAGTGACTTAGCCAACTCCAAGCCCTGGAAGAGGGCTTCATACTCAGCTTCGTTGTTGGTCGTCTAGAACTGTAGACATATCACATACTTTAGACGATCTCTTTCGAGTGATTGTAGGATTACACCAACTCCTCCCGCATACTGAGTAGACGAACCATCCACATAGACGATCCATTATTTTGCCCCCCTCTCCTCCACTCTGTTGGTCATAGACTGGAGTAAATTTTGTGATAAAGTCCGTAAGTGCTTGGGCTTTTATTGCTTCTCTAGGGTGATATTTTACATCAAACTCACTGAGTTCCACTGCTTATTGGCTTAGTCATCCAGCTGCTTCCAACTTATTCATAGCCTTCTTGAACGGATGATCTGTCAGGACGTTAATGATATAAGCTTGGAAATAAGGCCTGAGTTTTCTTGCTGCTGTTACTAATGAGAAGGCTAACTTTTCTATTGGCGGGTACCATCCTTTAACTCCTCTTAAGGCCTTACTGGTGTAATAGACGAGCTTCTACACCTTTCCTTCTTCCTTGATTAAGGATAAGCTCACTGCATAAGGGGATATCACTAGGTACAAATATAACTCTTCACCTGGTTTGGACAAGCTCAACAACAGAGTTGAAGTAAGATAAGCCTTAAGGTCTTCAAATGCCTGTTGACACTCATCCGTCCATTCAAATGCTTTCCTTAACACTCTGAAAATGGTAAACACTTGTCAGTAGCTTTTGAGACAAACCTGTTGAGGACTGCTACTCGTCCAATGAGGCTTTGGACTTCTTTGACATTCTTTGGGGGCTCCATGCCTAGGATCGCTTGGATTTTATCAGAATTTGCTTCAATTCCCCTCTATGAAACCATGAAACCAAGTAACTTTCCTAATGAAACTCCGAAGCACACATTTGCTCGGGTTTAGCTTCATGTTGTATCGTCTAAGCATGTCAAAAGTCTCCTGGAGATCATCTAAGTGCAACGTCTCCTTCGCGCTTTTGACCAGCATGTCGTCCACGTACACTTCAACATTTCGCCTAATTTGTGGACGAAACATATAGTTGAATAGCCTTTGGTAAGTGGCCCCTACATTTTTCAAACCAAAAGGCATTACTTTGTAGCAAAACAAACCTTGGCTTGTGATGAAGGATGTTTTCTCTTGGTTTGCCTCGTCCATCTTGATCTGATTGCATCTCGAGAATGCATCCATGAAACTAAGCAATTAGTGTCTAGCTATTGAGTCTACCAGTTGGTCAATGTGTGGAAGGGGATAACTATCCTTGGGACTTGCCTTGTTCAAATCTATAAAGTCCACACACATCCTCCATTTGCCATTTGCTTTTTTGACCATCACCACATTAGCTAGCCAATCAGGGTAGTAGACTTCACTGATGAACTTTGCTGTTACCATCTTCTGGACTTCTTTGATGGCATTGTCTTGCTTTGAGGCGAACACTCTCCTTTTTTGATAGACGGTCTTATAGGACGGGGACACATTTAGACGATGAGTGATCACACTTGGGTTAATCCTCGACATGTCTTCGTGGCTCTAAGCAAAAACATTTGTGCTTTTCTTAGGGAATTGGACGAGATCTTGCTTCGTCCTTTCTTCCATGCTTGTTCTGATTCTAGTGAACTTCTCTGGGTTGGACTCATCCAAAGGGACATTTTCCAATACTTCAATCGGCTCAGCAACAATTCTCCTTTCTTCAATGTTCATCGTCTACATCTGTTTGTCTATAGCTAACATAGCCAAGTAACATTCTATGGCCGCCAGCTGGTCTCCTTGTACTTCGCCAATGCCATATTCATTAGGAATTTAACGGACAAGTGATAAGTAGACGTTGCAACCCTCCAACTGTTCAAAGTTGGTCGTCCTATGATGGCATTATATGAAGATGAACAATCCACAACAAGGAATTTTACTTCCTTATTGATTTGTCGTGGGTAAGAACAGACCACAATTGGCATGGAGATGGTGCCCACTAGTAAAACTTTCATTCCTTCAAACCTAATCAAAGGTACATTCACTAGACGAAGTAATTCTTTGCTAAGCCTCATTTGCTGGAAGGCCGAATAGTAGAGGATATCGCAGAACTCCCATTATCTACTAATACTCTTCTCGTTGTGTAATTTGCAATCATCAAAGTGATAACAATCGCATCATCATAAGGATGATGCAGTCTCCTCGCATCTTCGTCCGTGAAAGAAATAGCAGGCTCATCTGCTTTGGACGTCCTGGGTAGGTGACTAGTAATTTGAACATTTTGAACTACTCATAATTAAGTCTTCTTGGCTTTGGACGAACTCCTAATTGACATTCCTCCTACAATGACCCTTATTTCTCCAAGTGGCTGGCGCGCTGGTTCTTCCGCTATGCCTTTCAATGATTGCCTTTTGTCCTTGTGGTCTCGTCCAAGAAAATTCTTTAACTTTCTCTGCTTAATAAGAACTTCAATTTACTGTTTCAAGTCATAACACTCGTCCATGTCATGCTGTGATCTCGGTGGAAATGACAATACTTGCTTTTTTTTCGTTTGCTAGGATCTCCTTTCATCTTCTCTGGCCATTTCAGGGACGAGTCGTCCTTGATCTACATCAACACTTGGTCAAGTGGGGCATTCAATGGAGTGTAGTTGGAATATCGTTCTAAGGACGATCCTGCCTTCCTGCCTTCTTGGTCTCTTTTTCTCCCGTCTTGGCCTTCTTTAACGAGGACCTTGTTCTGGATGGTGTACGTAACCAGCCTCCACTCGTTCAGCCTTCTTCTTTTTATTGGCAATAATCGTATATTCAGCATTCATGAAACTTTGGGCTAAGTGTATCAGCTCGACCATCGTATGTGGCTCTTGGTCATACAACTTGTGGATGAACAAATCTGAAGTAACTCCATTGTAGAACGCTAAGAGGATTTTTTCGTCCATCTCGTCTACCAACAAGGCTTCCCTGTTAAAGCGACTGATGAAAGTTGGAAGACTTTTGTTTTCTCCTTGCTATATATTCAGTAAGCTGGACGAGGAACGCTTATGCCTTTTGCCTCCGACAAAGTTGTTGACGAACAACTTACTTAACTCCTAAAACGAAGTATGGTGTTTGGTGGTAGCTTACCAAACCACACCCTAGTCAGGCCCTTCAATGTGGTAGGGAAGGCTCTGTACATGATTTTGTCTAGAATGCCTTAGAGATGCATGGTCATCTTGAACGTGGCAATGTGATCACAAGGATCTCGCTTTCCATCATATGAATCTAAGGTAGGCATTTTAAACTTTGAGGGTAGAGGATGACTTGTGATAGACGCGGTGAAGGTGAGTCAGTTCTGTGGATGAGATCATCTACATGGTTTGCTCTCCTCATGCAGTCCTTAGCCTTCTTAATCTGGTCCATTTCTCTCTCCAAATGTGGTACCCGTCGAGTGACGGTACCTCTGGATTGATCTCCTCCTTCAACGTTGTTCTCCTCCTCTCCATTCTCCGAGTTTTGCCTATGTTCCTCGGCACGTCGCTGTCGACGCTATCTATTGACTTCTCTAGTTAACTCTTGGTTTTGTTGTGTCAAGTTCGCCATTGCAACTGCCATGGACTACAGCTATTGCTGGATGGACAGTGGTACTGGTGTTGGTGCATGATTTGGATGACTGGAGGCATTTCCACTCTCCTAGTGTTCTGGACTCGTGGTCATCGACCTAGTCCGAACCATACAGTCTTTTTGTCTTGGAAAGTAAGGTGGTTAACACTTAGAAAACTTTGCCTAAAGTCCCCACAAATGGTTCCAATTGATGATGCACAAGAATTAGTAGGCTAGATGCTCAGAGCTACGATGACGGTTTGATGGCCTGAAGAGAAAGAAGGACTATCAATGGTGACTGGGGTGAACCGGCTAAGGACCCTCCTACGGTTAAGTTAGTTTCTCTCTAGAACACAAGGATAGTGAATTTGTAAAATGGTAAAACGTACCTTGGGTTGATGGGGTTAGATCCTTTTTATAAAGAGTTCTTAGTGGGTCTACTTGTTCGAATCCATTACCATCATGGGAGATATGTGTAGTTAGTGGAGAAAATGGAGCAGATTTGGGAATCCTCTCCACATTCTAAAATGATTGATCGTGGTCCGATTGCTTGGTATTTGTAGAAAAATCCTCCAAAATTTGTTATGTGTTATTTGGTTGTCCATGCCCCTGTATGACACGGACGACTGGACTACTTTGAACGATCATGATACTCATAGACGGATTCTATTCATATCCGTGATGCTTTTGTTGGGCTTCCTTTCTTGTGAACTATTCTGGACGTGCATTGGTCATGGATGACTACCATGGATGAATTGAACTTAATCTAGACCACCATCAATAACGAATAATAAATGTTGTTAATCCTATTATAAACCATTTATATATATAAAAAAATCTCATTAAAAACCAATATAATCCAAATATTTATTTTTAAAAATAATATTTTAAAAAATAAAAATTAAGGACTAATTACAACTGACTCACCTATAGTTTGATCCAAATTTAAGTTACTTACCTATGGATTGAAATTTGGCATTTAACTTATCTGAACTCTGCTCCATTAGGCTTTTGTAATCTACCTCTCCATATTCCGTTAAAACACACATTTTTTTCAGAGCTAAAAACACATTTTGTATATATAAATTAAAAAAAAAAAACATTTTAATACAAAATTATTACACAAAATGGATCAAAAGGTTAGGGTTTGAAGATAAATTTTCACACTATATCAACTCTCCCATAAAGAACTACCCATTTATCATAATCCCCATTTGAATCCCCACCAAAGCTCACTTTGAATCACCACCAAGGCTAAATACGTATTCTGGCTAGATTTCACGACTTCAAAGTATGGGAGTGAAAAAACAAGTGGTAGTTTTACTTGATTTTGGATTTAGTTATTGAATTTTGTATGACTCTTGGTGGGTTTTGGTTATTTTTGAAGAAAAGGAAGAGAAAGAGAATGGTGCTGAGAAAATTGATATGGGCCTTGAATTTGGGTTGATACCTTTTGTTTCTTGTCTGTACTTTAAGCTCTCTCTCTCTCTCTCTCTCTCTCTCTCTCTAAAAAACCCAGCTAAGATTCATGCTCTATTTTCATTTCTTTTCTTTTCTTTTTTGTTTGTCTTTTAGGCTAACATTGGAAGTTTTCTTCATTTTGATAGGTTGTCACAAAAAACTTTCACAATTAGAACTTTTTTTTAGATAAGTTTTGATATTTAATTTTTATTTGTTTGAATTTTTTTTATGAATATTCATCATCTTTTGAAAATCATAAACCATAGCTTTTTGATCCATTTTATGTTACGTTTTTGAATTAAAATATGTTTTTTTTAAACCAGATTTCAAACCTCAAGTATGCAACTTAAATTTGAGTTAAACCACATGTAAGTTTTAATTAGCCCAAAAACTAATATTTTCTAAAAATTGCCCCTCCAAAACGAAGAAGCTTTAGGAGTCTCTTTACCTTTAGCTGGGACAAGTCATGTCACTACTCTTGTAAGCCAAACACTTGAAAATGTTTTCTAAAGATTTTTCAGTAATAAAATCAAAAACTAAAAAAAAAAAAATTGTTTCCCCCAAAAAAAAAAAAAGTTTTCATTTGAAAATATTTCATGTTCAAAATATATTTTACATCGAAATAAATAAAATGGATTTGGATTAGGGTGTAAATGACATCACTAGCTTACAACATTATTTTTTTTACGTTGTTATCAACAGTTTATGGATAAAAAAAAAATATTAGGAACAAAAAAAATTAACTTCATAAAAATTTAATATGATAGTTTTTTGAGTCGCATAAAATTCTGGAAAAAAAAAAAACAAAAACAAAAACAAAAAACAAAAAACAAAAATCTTTGTTTTGTTTGTTTGCGGCCACATATAACATTTTTTTAACTTACAATTTCTATTGTATAACACTAAACAAATAAAATGGCAAAATTTGCTTAATAGTACTTTTTTAGAAAAAAATTGGGTGAATAGCATATGTTTGAAGTTTTTTAGTTAATTAAACTGATTTTGGAAGTTGAGTTTGGCAAACTCGACTTTGGGCTGGAAGTTGAGTTTGACAAACTCGACTTCCCAGCAATATTGATGCATCCTGCTTGGCCCTGCTTGGAAGTCAAGTTTGTCAAACTCGACTTCTAGCCCAAAGTCGAGTTTGACAAACTCAACTTCTAAAAACAGTCTAATTAACTAAATAACTTTTTTGTGTGCTGCTTTCCTAAAATTTTTCTAAAAACATACTATTTGGCAAATTTTGCCAAAATAAAACCCGTCCAACCAAACAAAGCTAGACTTTTATTGGCTGTGTAAACCATTAAAAGAGTAGTTAAAATCTCGATTTCATTTCGTTGTTGGTAGGAAAACATTACGATTGATGCAAAACCTAAAATCCAAGTTTCATTCCCTTCCTATAGGAACGTAGGAAAATTCAAGATCGTTAGTTCAAGGCCTAGGTTTTTCAGATACTTGAAAGACCTCTTGCTATTTGTAGATTACACGCTCCAATCTCAATCTCAACATGTTGGGCGAAGAAAGTGTCTGATTTCCAACATCACCCTACCGTCACTACAATTAAAATATTATCCGACGAGTAAGACTTTTTGGTGTGTTTGTGTATCTCCTAGCTGAGGGTGGCAATTGGGCAGGTTAAGAGTGTGTTTGTTTAGAGGTGAAATAGGGTGGATGGAAAACCTTGGAGAGAAAATGGGAAGGAAAACTTTTTTTTGTAGGTGTTTGGTTAGAGGGAGGGGAGGGAAAAAAATTGGTGGGCCCAAGTATTTTCTCCCTAACCCACCAAAATGTAGAGAAAACTGAGTGGGAAAATTTAATAAGTAAATGATGAAAATGCCCATATGCACTTGCACATGGGCTTGTCCAATGACTCCAATTCGTTGCTCTTTTTTTTTTTTTTTTTTGCCTGGTCTAGTCTGTACTTGCCTCTTCCCTTCTTTTTTTTTTCTTTTTTTTTTTTTTTTCTTTTTGCTTTCTTTTGTGATTTTTTGTTTTTGTTTTGTTTAGACGTGATTTTTATTCCTAATAAGTTTGGGTGATTGCTTTTTTTGTCACTTATTTTGTTTTAATAGGGCATCATTTTTTAACAATGGTACATGAGTAAATTTATACAAACACATTTTTTTCATCTCTCCACTTTTCCACTCCCAACCAAACAAAAATGAGAGAAATTAAAATCTTTTCTATCCTCTCACTTTTCCACTTTCTCACCATTTTCTATCCTCCCACTTTTCCACTCCTCCAACGAAAAAGACCCTAAGTAGGTTTTGAGTCAACTCATATGGTGTATGATTTCCCGTTTAAATTTACATCAATTATTTATTCTAAAAAAAATTCATCAATTATTTCTTCTAAAAAAAAATTATATCAATTACCCATTACCCACGCAATTCATTTTAATATGGGTGGAACCCAACCCACCTAATCCATTTATTACCTGTTTAAAATAAAAAACTTGAACATGTAGCATCTCTCTAGTTTCTTGACATCCAAGCAAAACTTAAAGGAAATCAACAACTTAAAATTTCTCATCGCATGCTAAAAGGAAAATAATCGAAGTCTAACACAATAATACATTTGACAATTAGTTTGAGAGAAAAAATCACTTTAATCTTCATCTTAGAAATTGCTAAAATATGCAAAAATAAAAAATAAAAACCAAAAATAGCATGAAAAACTACTAAAAGTGAAGAACATCTTCCTCCATACCGTTTCTTCTATTTTCTTTTCCTGAGCCTAAGTTTTCTCGACAAACAAACATCGCTTTTACAAAACAAAAAGGAAAATTTTCAGCGTAATCATGTGCAAAGGAACCAAAAGTGGAGCTCAATTGATCTCTACAAGTACAAGGCCGTCATCTAGTGAGTCCACAGATGTGTTGACACCCAAACCGATGACAAGGGCAAGAGCCGCAAACCAATCAGAGCAAAATAGAAGAAGAAAAAAAGGGGAGTTGCTGCGAGTTTAGGTTAGGGTTTAGAACTTTAGAGTTTTTTTTTTTTTTTTTTTCTTCTTTTCTTTAGAATTTAGATTTTATTTTAGAAGTGAAAAAATAAAATAAATGAGTGCACCTATGTTTACCAGTTAAGACTCATTTAACTAGATTACCCGATAGGTCTTTGCCCATTGGGTTCAATCAAGATTCACCTAAATTAAGTTGGTCATGAGTAGGTTATTGAGTTTGGGTGAAAATTGCCACCCCTAACCCAAGGGGTTGGCTGAGTTGGTTGGGCTCTCTGTCTCAAGGTACTTGTCCTGGGCTCGACTGAGTATGCTCTCCCAGTTCGAGTCCAGCTACCTGCACTTTGAAAGAATTTCCTGAGCCAGCGCTTTACCCCTTCGTGGGCCCACCCGACGCAAACAATGATTAGTCTCTAGTTGAAAGCCTTAAGGATACATTGTGTAAGAGAAAAAAAAAAAAATTGCCACCCCTACTCTGCATACTAAACCTCAGTTTCCTTTCATTTTCTCTCCCAGCCACCTTCCCCCTTTCACTTTTATTCCACGACGTTGGCTCTTAAATTGATATGCCAGAAGCTAGGCCCTCTCCTAAACTTGTCTTGAATAGTTTCATTTCTTTCCTTGCTTGCTGCTTTTGTTGAGTCATGGCTCTTAAATTGTGATATGCAAAAAGCTAGGCCTTCTCCTAAACTTGTCTTGAATAGTTTCATTTCTTTCCTTGCTTGCTGCTTTTGTTGATAGTGTTTCCAACAAAAACATCAATCCTGTCGATAGATTAAAAAATAATAATAAAATAAATCTATGTATAGACAAACACTAGAGAATGATGGAGCCAAGTTAACAACACGAACCCAGGGGCACGAAATTATTGGTGCCCACACTTGTTAGAGACTTAGAGAAGGTGTGAATAATTTCACCCAGGGGCAGGGTATAGAGTCTAGCAGCTATACGTGCAAATTATGCTTTGTATACTTGACAACATATGGTAATACACCTTTTCCTAAAACAAACCAAATATCAAACATCATCCAGAAAATACTGCACAAACTAGATTATATCAAATTGGGGTCTAAAAGCTAAATAGCGGCAACACAAATTCTGGATTGCCCCTTGAAAGTTTGTCAATATTTTTATTTTGTGAAATCAACTTTCCAGTTGTACTCAATTATTACTCAATTATAAGGGTGTGCATGGGTCGAGTTGAGAGAATTTTTTAACCCAACACCATGATGAGTCAAAAAAAATTTAACCGAACCTAACCCATCACATAAGTCCAACCCAACCCAACCCACATGGGTCGGGTTGAGTCGGATTGAACTCATGGGTTTGACAAATTTTGTTTATTATTATTATTAAATTGAGTAAAAAAAATATAAATATTAATATATTAAAAAAAACCCAAAGATTAGTATCAATGTAACACCTTAAAGGCAAACACTAATGACTAAACAACAATAGTAATTTACTAGGATTTGTATGAACTAATTGGCTTTTATATAGGATAGGAAGAGTTAGTTATTTTAAAAAATTTATTAATTATATAATATTTTATATATATATATATATATATATATATTAAATTAGTATCAGTAGGAGGAACTGAAGAAGTGCGGCTCTACAGCTGATTTTTTAAAAAAATTATTAAATATAAATATATATATATATATATATATATATATATATATAAGTGCCCTACAGCTAGTTTTTTAAAAAAAAAATATTAAATATTTTAAATATATATTAAATATGGGTGGGTCGGGTCGGGTTTGGCGGGTTTGTAATTTTATAACCCAAACCAACCCGACCCGTTATAAAAAAAATTTTGTAACCCAACCCAACCCACCAAGCCCTAAAAACCGACCCAACCCGGCGGATCGGGTTGGGTCAGGTCGGGTTTGGCGGGTTGGTAGGTTTTCTGCACACCCCTACTCAATTATGTCAGCTCCTATAATGACAACAAAAAACCAGCAAAGGATTTTCGGACTTTTGCCCAGTCAGCTGCCATAATCAGATGATATGAGATGATTTTCTAAGGTCTGCTGAAATCAAGTTAACTTGACAATCTTGTCTGAGCCCAAAACAGCTGAAAATTCCTTGCATCCAGCATTGTTGATAATACTGATTCACAGACCAGTTCATCAAAAATCTCCAGCTAAAGATTTAATTCTAACATACCACACACCTACAACCCAACGATGGAACTGGTTCATAGGTCAGATTTATGTAAAAGATCGATGTATCACAGGAACAGGTCAGAAATTCTACCATCTCAGTCAGCAAGCTGGCATATATCATATGCCACACCAAAATATAAATTTGAAGACACATCACAAAACTATTGGTAATAGAACAGTGATATTATCGCTGTTTGCATCTAATTTCAGCATTATAATGGTAACAAACTACATCTGCTATCATGTCCCACTCTTAGAAAACTTTTAAGCTATAAAAATAAAATAAAATATTGCCTACCGGTCAAAACAATCAGTACATGTGTACAAAAGTATGGAATAGCTGGAGTAACCCTCTTAAGGAAGATATCTGTTTAAAGATATAACCATGAAAATGAACTTCATCAATTGGGAAGAAAGCACGACAAGGGTCCTGCAAATTATTGAGACCAAAGAAACACCTACAGAGGAAAACATCCCATTAACATATAAATAAGCAACCGTTAATGTACAAAAATATCAAAACTAAAATCAAGCTAATGAACACTTGAATAATGCATAATAATAGATTGATGCATGATCCTGTAACAAAGAGAACATAATTATAGAGATTGTTTTTATTTCTATTAGCAGGCAAAAACCACAAGGAAGAAAAACAGGCACTGAATTGCATTTTACAACATAGAAATGGGCCACTAAAGTAGTGCCTTTCCAGCTGATAGGTATGCAACTAGCTATTTGAACTTTGCCAAACCCTATTAAAGTCAATAGAAAAGAACGTAAAGAAAGAAGGGTTAGAAGAGGTAGGGTGTTATTTTTGTGGTTAACTAAGGGATAAAGGACCATTAACATGCTATTTCCCATACCAGATGATAATAAAGATAATATACACACCATACGCAGTTGACATATTCAATTATCACTATTAAATGACTTTAAACCTTACAAAGTCTTAGACCATGGTTTCAAAAGGCAAGCTATTAAATGTAACTGCTCAATCTTCACATTCTCAGGGGTACAAGTACAACTGTTGGTCTTCCTTTACCTCGTATGTCAAACACTCCTTAATCCAAGCTTCGAATGATGGTGTAAAGGAATGAGGCCTTAATGTGAGATATATGAGAAGGAGGAACAGAAATACCACAAGCAACACAGAAAGTTTAGTACTTACAAATCCCAGTTATAATCATACATCTTAATAAGTTGATATATTATAAAGAGGTCAACAAGACCCATATGCAACCCTTATATTACCTAATTGTGAATCATTTCAGCAGGAATCTTCAAATTAAAGCTCAAATTGACTCCTTGACTATTTAAAATTATAATAAAAAAAAAAAATCAAAACCCACATACACTTAAATAGTACCACAGACACAGAATGCAATCCACAATTTAAAGGCAATTGTTCCAGATATTTAAGCATGAAAAAGAGAGCCAGAATTATCTGCACAATGACCCATACACCATTTGCATACAGGGCTTGAAATTAAATGTACATCATTAAAAGAAGAATGGAATGCCACCAGTCAGGAAGGGAAAAAAAAAGTTATAGGCTTCAACAAGAAGTCCAAAGAACTCTAGCTCAAATGGCATCTCCTCTCGTTGTAAGAACAAGGTGTAGGATGAGGCCATGGGTTCCAAACTTACTAGATGCATGTCAAATTACCAACTTAAAAAAGAAAAAAAGCTTTAATGAGAAACAGATTCCACAATAAGAATAACACTTGCCTGCATCATAAACAGTATTTTATATAAATTCTCTAATTACAATGGTGTAGCTTTGGGTATAAATGCAGAACAAAGTTCAAGATGAAGAAGATAAACATGACAGAATCTAATAGAAAGCTAATACAGAGATATGATGAAACAAGCAAAACCAAAGTGATGAACAAGCAATCATTCACAACTTGATTACTTGATGGAAATTTGCAGAGTCTGAGACGCAGCAGTGTGGATATGCTAATTAATACAATGTTTCAAAAGTTTGTAGACCCAGATCAGAACTTTACATTATATGGTCAGAATAACTAAATAAATCTTATTTAGCTAAAGAGGATCACAAACATTAAATTTACAGTCACAATGATGTCCTATAAATACAGCCCTTTCTAGTGTTCATATTCCATAAAGCCACTATTTTAAACACTTCAGCAAATACAAAAGCCTCAAATTTAAGAAGCCACATCCCCCAACAAAGGCATTTTCTCTACCCTTTCTTACCCGGAAAAGGCAGTAAGGTAGGGAATCTTTCTAAAGAAGAGCCCTTTGGACTCGTCTCTAGCCAGGCAACTAAACCCACCCCCACACCAGACCCAGTTGCCGGACGCGATGTTTATGTTCATGCCCCAGAGCAAACACCCATCAATAAACAATTAATTATTGATGATCATAATTAAATTTAGCTACCCAATCAAAATCCAAAATACAACATTGGAAACAAAAAATAATAATTTTAATTGCTGTAGCAAAAAAAAAAAAAAAAAACCCACCTTTTATGTTCCTCACTTGTACTCAAAGTTGGGAACCGGTGGGGCATCGAAGCTCTCCAAGATCTTCGTCTCGCTTCCGCTACTGGTGGATTCCGACTCTTTCTTCTTCGACCACCAGCCTCCAAGCCAACCCGAACCAGAGTCCGTAGAAGAAGAATCTGGTTGGGCTTGGGGCAGGCCCGGTACCTGGCCCATGTAACCAGGAATATTCGGCTGAGGCTCCTCGATGATGACAGGCATCTGTTGTTGACCACTAAGCATACGGTTAAGCATGATTCCAGCTCCTTCGATGAGAGCCAATAGGACTCCACCGAACACGGCGGAGCGAGCGGAGGCGCCGGGACCTTGACGCATGGAGAGGAAGCCACCGGTGGCAGCACCAGCCACAATCGAGTTCCAAGGGTCTTCCTTTTGGCGAAGGTAGACCATGGTACAGTCGAAGGCAGAGAAGAGTCCACCCCACACAGCGAAGCTTCCACCGACGCGAGGAGCGTTGAGACGCACGGCTTGCGTGCCACCGACTAATCGAGCACCAGAGGGAGAGTTGTAGACGCCTTTCAGGAAGTGGAAAGCAGAGCCTCCCACCGCACCCATGGCGAACGCGCCACCGATGTCATCTAGTATGCGATCTGGACACGGTTCTCTTGACGTTTCTGGCGTGCCCATGGCTTCTCTCTCTCTCTCTCTCTCTCTCTAGGGTTTGCTTCTGTTTTTCGTTTTCTACGGAATTTTTGAAGTATTTGTATTTGTTGGCTTATTAAACTATAAAAATAATGTCTTGGGGAAGGGGCTTGGGCTTGGGCTTGGGCACGGTTTGATTTTTTTTCGTTTTCCTTTCCCTTCGGCTGGCGGCCTTGGATTTTTAAACAGGTAGTAAGGTCGGTATAGATTCCTACTAGGCTACTACTTTGTTTTTTTTTTTTTTTTTTTTTTTATTCCTACTTAATTTAGTTTTGATAGGAAAATATGTGAATTATAATTATTATAAGTAGTCACTCACCTATGGTATACCCATAAAAAAAACATTTTAAAAATATATATATTTATAAATGACATATAATTATATATATATATATATATATCAAACATAAAAATATATATATATATTAAAATTAAAAGTCAAATATGAAAATTTATGTGTGGGTTCCAATTAGCTCAACTGGTAAAGTCTCTAATGGTTGTATAAGAAATCTGAAATTCAATCTCCGCCTATATTATAAACTAATTGATGTTTTTATCTGATGATAAAGAGCTATCATTAGGAACTATGGTATAAATTTGGATGCATGAGCCATAAAGTACTGATAATTTTAAGTTTGAATTTTTTTTTAATACCTAAATATCAATTAAATAATATTGTCCTAATTTTCTATATTATAATTTAAAAAATCAATTTTCTTCTTTTTGAGATTCAAAATTAGTAATTAACTTTTTGTATTTATGTTCTATTAATAACCTTTTTACATTTGATAGTGGTTAATCCATTTAATCAACAAACTCATAACAATATTCTTATGGTGATTGGTGAAACAATTTAGAGGTTTTAATTGAGTTGGATCTCTATTGGCCTAAATTTTGAGAGACTTCGTGGGGTGAGAGAAATAATGGAAAATCCACTTATATTTTTTCTTTTAAAAAAATATTATCATCTTGCAACTTTTGAGAATTTTTTTTTCATGGAGGACCTTAGACCCTTTTATAAATTTCTAGGCCTAGAGTCAGCATTGTTTGGATGAGAAAGGTGTTGGATTTATACTATGATATTTACACATCAACTGAAAGTTGGTGCTTGATAATTATAAAATAGAGCTAGAGAAAGTGAAAACAGAAAGGGAAAAAATAAAAATTCTTTTGGGTGGAAACCCTCTATGTTTGGAGAGGGAGAAAACCATAGGTTCAAGCTAGTCAATTAATTCACTATTTTTTGGAACATAGTTACACTAGCATATGTGTTTACAATGGAAAAAGAGAAAATAAAGGAAGAAGGTTGGTAAAACTACTCTTAGATATAAATTCCACCATAAGAAGGAGTAAGTTGTTTTTCCTTGGATCCTTCATCGTCCTTTGTAGTAGTAAAGGTAGGCATATGTGATTATCCAAAAAACAAAAGGTAGGCATACGTTGCTTTCTTATTGGACAGGCCTTGCCTCCTTATTCCAAAATGACAAAGTTGAGCTAGCAAAAATTGTACTTCATATATATAGTGGTTTTTTTTTTTCTAATGAACCGTGTACATAGTATTCTATGCATGTCTGCCTATGTACTAGTAGTAATTAACATACTTGATGATGCACTTGAACGTTGGTAGAAATGGTCATCCAGATGGAATGGAATCCAATTGCTACCAGCAAAATAACGATGAGAAGTTTCCCTCTCTAGTAGCACCGGTGTGGTGCCAATCAAAGATCTTCCGATGATATAGTCAAATACTTGAGAAAGGAGGATAATATGAGAATAAAATTATATCTGAGTATGTGTGTTTTTTTTCTTTCTCTTAAGAGTGGTTTTATATAGCCCCTTGGATTTGTTAGCCGTTAAGGGTGCTTTTATTATGCCCATAATGCTTCTTAATGATAAATGGGTCTTTAATTGTGCGCCAACGTTCTTTGTTTCTATTTCTTCCTATTGCCAGCAAATGGCCATTTAATGTCCATTGAGCATCTCCAGCAGAATAGCCAAATTTTTATACTGTTTGGCTAATGAACAGTGACATTTAGCTTTTGCCTACCCATTTTTTCAAATACACTTCCAACAAATTCTCTATCGCATTTTCTATCTCATTTATATATTATTTTTTCATTCATTATTTATTCTTTTTTTAACAACTACACATCTTCCAACATTTTTTTATACAACACATCATTTTTTTTTTTTTTGACCAAAGGCGATAAAATTGTATTAAAATAAACTCAAATAGTACAACTACTCAGTAAGAAGAGTGTCAGAAGCAAAAAAGCCTACGCAGAGGCAATGCTTAGCTACTGGGCTCAGAAAAAGGAAAAAACTAACAGAATAAGAAAGACGTGTGTACTATCCCTACTAAACAGGGTGGAGAGCTACCATGTGCCTCTGATACTCCTCAAGGAACGCCATTGCTCCACGATGAATCCCCGCTGGTTGAGTCCAGACTTGCTCAAAATGAAACTTATTGCGAGCATTCCACAGAGACCAAGAAATCATGGCCCACGCTTCCAGCTCTTTCTTCAGAAGTCTACCAATCATCTGCCTAGTCAGTAGGTGAAAACAAGAAGCTGCGGAGTTAGACTTCTGAATTTTTCCTCGAACATGGGACCAAGTGCACCGAGCAAACGGACACTCCCACAGGACGTGGCTTGTTGTCTCATCCTGCTGTCCACAAAGGCCACATTTCGGGTCAAGCTGTACCTTCTGCCGCCGAAGATTGACTCTAGTTGGGAGGATGTCAGAGCAAGCCCTCCAAATGAAGTTCCGGACCTTCGAGGGAGTATTAAGGGACCAAACCTTGTTCCACAAACCTTTATCCTGGTTAGCAAGAGAATGCTCCCCCATGGATGCATTGGAAAGACGCAGTGCAACATGGTAGGCGGATTTAACCGAGAATGTTCGACTCTTGGTCTCAATCCAGTGAAGCTTATCGCGTGTCCGTGCATCCCCAAGCTTAATCCGCAGGATATCATCTCTTGTGGAAGCGTGGAACAGTGACTGAATCAAGGGTCTATTCCACTGTCTGGTATCAGCATCAAACAGATGACACACTTTTAAGGATCTGTCAGCACCAGGCTTGAAACTAGGAGGCCTTGGGAGCCATTTATGGCTTTCTATACCTACAGTTTCGCCATCGCCAATCTTCCAGGCAGAACCCGCAGTAATGAGCTTCCTCGCTTGAAGGAGGCTGCGCCAGACAAAGGAGGGTTTGCTACCCAATTCAGCTTCCATAAACGAGCAAGAAGGAAAGTATCGAGCTTTATACACCCTATAAAACAGAGAGTGGGAGCCCTGGATAAGACTCCAAGCTTGTTTGGCGAGCATGGCTAGATTGAAAGCATGAATATCCCGGAATCCAATGCCTCCTTTATTCTTTGGGGAACAAAGCTTATTCCAATTAATCCAATGAATTTTTTTCTCATTTCGAGATTGACCCCACCAATATTTTGCCAAAACAGAGTTTATACCATCACATATTGCCTTAGGAATTTTGAAAATACTCATAGAATAAGTCGGGATAGCCTGTGCCACGGTCTTGATCAATACCTCTCTTCCAGCTTTTGATATATGTTTCTCTTTCCACCCCATTACCTTATTTGTTATACATTCTAGCAGCTCCTTAAAGGTAGACACCTTGGATTGCCCCCCTACCATTGGTAGTCCCAAATATTTCTCACAGTCACTCATCACTTGTGCACCAAGTAAGGCTTGAATCTCTTGCTTAACTTCAGGTGTAGTGTTTCGGCTAAAGAAGAGAGTTGTTTTTTGCCTATTGATAGCTTGGCCAGAAGCAGCTTCATATTGGGCCAATACGGCTAAAAGGTTTTGGCGCTCCCTAATGCGAGCCTCACAGAAAATCAAAGTATCATCAGCAAAAAGAAGATGAGATATCTTAACACCCCCATGACAAGACAATAATCCATGTACCTGATTACTTTCTGTTGCTTTCCTAAGCATAGATGAGAGACCCTCAGCACATAATAAGAACAAATAAGGAGAGAGTGGGTCCCCTTGCCTTATTCCTCGAGTTGGAGTGACGAAACCTTTTAGCTCTCCATTTATAAGAATGGAGTAGGAGGTTGTACAAACCGTTTCCATGGCCATATCTACCCACTGCTCGGCTAACCCCAACTTGAGCATTATCCGTCTAAGGAAAGTCCATTCCACTCGATCATATTCTTTACTGATATCAAGCTTGATAGCCATGTGCCCAGTACGCCCTCGTCTCCTATTTCGCATTCGATGCAACATCTCAAATGCCACTGTTGTATTATCAGTAATAAGCCTACCTGGTACAAAACCACTCTGTGCATCCGAGATAACATTAGGGAGGATAGATTTCAGTCTGTTTGCTAATACCTTGGACACAATTCTAGAGATTACATTACTTAGGCTGATCGGCCGGAATTCAGTAATATGCTGGGGGTCATTCACTTTAGGGACAAGCACAATGTGATTAAAATTCATTTTACGGAGGCATCTCCCTGAATGTAAAGAAGAGAGCACGGCAGAGGTAACATCCCGCCCAACAATATGCCAATACTTTTGAAAGAAAAAATGAGACATACCATCCGGTCCCGGGGCTTTGGAGGGGTGCATCTGAAACAATGCTGTTCGAACCTCTTCTGCAGTGTATGGTTGCCCTAAAGTTGCATTCATCCCTTCGGTGACAACTCGGTCTACAAAGTCCAACACCCCATCCATGTGTATCGGGTTACTGGAGGTAAACAACTCTCTGTAAAACTCTTCAGCTATAGTAGCCACTTGACCCTCATCCGTTTGCCAAACTCCTTGCCCATCATACAGACCTGCAATATGATTTTGGCGTCGTCTATGGCTTGCCCGTTGGTGAAAGAACTTTGTGTTCTTATCCCCAGCAGGGAGCCATACTGCTCTAGACCGCTGTTTCCAAAAGACTTCCTTATGATGTAGAAGTTCAGTGATGGCTTTTTTTACCTCCATAATTCTTCCCAAATTTGAGGAGAAGTCCCCCCGAGTGAGTTCGTCTAACTCCAACTGCTTTTGATTCAACCTGGTTCTTGTATCCCCGAAAGCGTGTCTGCTCCAGCTGAGAAGGTCCAGGCGACATCTCTTTATTTTTTCAAATAATCGAAACATCAGACTTCTTGACAGCACCTCCAGAGTCCAAGAAGTTCTAATTCTGTCTTCGCATTCTGTATGAGCCACCCACTTCTCCTCGAATCGTTGTACACGTTTCCAACGAATAATTTGTGGGCCAAAGTTGTCAAGGCTCAGTTGAATGGGGTCATGGTCAGAGTACGTAACATTAAGATGTTCCACTCGTGCACTGGGAAAAAGTTCAGACCATGCATTATTTGCACAAGCTCTGTCCAACCTCTCCTCCACAAACTCCAGCTCCTGCCTCCCATTTCTCCACGTGAAGATCTTCCCACTATAGCCTAGGTCAACTAGCCCGCAATGGAGAAGTGTGCTTCTGAAGGCTTGCATCATACCCAACGGCTTAGGTATTCGACCATTCTTTTCATCCGATGACAATATCTCATTAAAGTCACCAATGCACAGCCATGGTAGGGATGTGTAACTGTATAGGTGGCGCATGAGATGCCAAGTTTCACATTTCCGCTGGTCCTCGGGATGGCCATAAATCCCCGTCAACCTCCATTGTACCTGCGTAGGATAGGAAACATAGGCATCAATATGATTAGGGGAGACAGTTTGGGTGTTAAGTAGGACATCATTCTTCCACAGGAGTGCAAGCCCTCCACTCCTGCCTCTACTAGGTACCACAGTCATAGAATGAAAGTTCAGCTCTCTTTGTATGGGTTCCATTTCAATTGTAGTTAATTTTGTTTCCATGAGAAACAAAATTTTGGGTCCTTTTTTCCTCACTAAGTCAGCGAGTACTTGAACTAAAAGAGCAGAATCCCACCTCAATTTTTTCTTCTCCTCTTCGTAGGAGTCTTTTTTCTCATCTAGGGTGAGACTTTCTTTCCGCCGCCACCTTTTGACAAAACCTAAACCGATATCTACCACCCTCATCCTCCACGTTTCCTCCCTTACTCTTCCTCCTGTACACGATGGAATCTGACGTTATCGCCAAACTCCAAAAGATTTCTCTAACAGAGATTGAAGGTAGAACAATTTCGGTGAAACCTAGGCAGCGAACCAAAACCTTAGATGACTATTCCCTTAGCCTCATTGGCCGCTTTCTCACAAACAAAGATCTCAATCACAGAGCTGCTAAAACGCTTCTACGATCTGTCTGGAAGCTCGGTGCAGACCTTCGGATAGTTGATGTGGGGGAGGGACTATACTTGTTCCGCTTTAAACTTGAGAGCCAACTACAGTGGGTCCTTGACAACGGCCCTTGGAGCTTTAACAACTACCTCTTGGTACTTCGGCGGTGGGAGAAGGGTATGACAGCCCACGCAGTGGAGTTTACGCATGCAACGTTCTGGGTACAGGTATGGGGTCTGCCTTTCGACCTTATGACTGAGGATGTAGCGAGAGACATTGGGTCGGAACTGGGCTCGGTTAGTATGGTGGACAACAAACCTTTTGATTCAGATCAAGCACGTTTTCTGCGCATTCGAGTGGACCTCCCGTTAGACCAACCACTTCGACGAGGAAGCCCAGTTGAGAACCCGGAAGGTGACAGTTTCGTGGTTGCATTCAAATATGAGAGGTTGGTGGGCCTTTGTTTTACCTGTGGTTGTCTGGGTCATGAGATGAAACACTGTACTGTCCAACAACCATCTGGTAACAAGGAACGCCCATATGGGTATTGGATGAAAGCGGGCGGGAAGCGATGGGGAGACTGGTCGGAGGAGACCCCGGCGAGTACGCCACCACACCATGAGGAACCTATGACAGGGGAAGAGCCATGTGACCAGCCACAGCAGCCACCAAACCGCCTAGCCGAGAGGCCTTTTAGGGCCCCACCATTAACCCTGGCTCCTATACACTCTGACAGGGAGCACATCCTGATTTCTAAGGACGACCATATTGAGAATAGTAACCCCACTACCCAAGACGACCTTCCCGAGAATATCAGTACACAACCAGAGGCAACTACTTTATGCTCTCAAATCCAAACTTCTGAACCACCCGTGGCATGCAAAGCTTTTAACCCATCCGTGGACGCTGACATTCTACGTAAAACCTATATGGACACTCCATCCCCACAACATCCCATTACAAACCTTGGCCAACCTTCTTGGAAAAGAATAGTACGAACCCCGACACAGTCTATGGTGGTGGACGAAGGTGGCAAAGTGCAAGTTGGTTCAAAACGAGGTGCACACTACCTGACTGGGGACACTGATTTGGCTAATCTAGAGTGTGGAAAAAGACCAAGAACTTTGAGTGCTCATGATTCTCTAATTGCGACAACGGCGGAGGCTGCTATTCAGCCCCGCCGAGCACAATGATTGTCCTAAGTTGGAATTGCCAGGGGCTTGGGAACCGCCGTGCAAGACATTACATTGTGTCAAAGTGTTCATTACTTGTTCCTTGAACATTTTTTTTTTCCTTCTCTAAAAGGACAATTCTTGATTTTTCGTTTGCTAAATTCTGCTTGGGACTCTGAATCTTCAATCAAGTTTCATCCTTTTCTTGATAAACATTGCACTAAGTATGACTGAAAGTACTTTCAGTGCTAATGCTCCGACTGTTCAACCTTGGGAAAATTCCTCTAGCCCCTATTTTTTATCTAGTGGTGATAATCCTAGTATTTCATTGGTGGTTCAACCTCTCACTAAGGAGAATTATAGCACCTGGAGTAGGGCAATCCTCATTTCTCTAGATGCCAAGACCAAACTAGGATTTATTGATGGTTCTATTCCTAAACCTCAATCTGTTGATCGTCCCTATTACAGAGCTTGGTGTAAATGTAACAGCACAATCTTGGCTTGGCTGTTTAATTCTGTCTCCAAGGATTTACAACCAAGCATAGTCTACTTCAAGACTGCCAGAGATGTGTGGATTGACTTACAGTTCAGATTTGGACAAGGCAATGGCCCTAGGATCTTTGAGTTGAGAAAAGAGATCAGTTCTTTGACTCAAGACAATTTAACCATCAATGCATACTACACCAAATTTAAGGGTGTTTGGGATGAATTTTCCAATTATAAGACATGTACCTGTGGTCATCAAGTGGAAGAGTGTACTATGTCTTTTCTGATGGGGTTGAATGAGATTTATGCTGCTGTCAGAGGACAGATTTTGATCATGGATCCTGTGCCTCCCTTGAGCAAGGTGTTTTCTCTTATACTTCAAGATGAGAAGCAAAGGAAGGTTGGTGCTGCCAAGAAAATGCAGCTTGACACAGCAGTTGCTTTGGCATCGGCATTAGCAGCAAAGAATGTCAAGAATTTTAAGAATGGTAGGCCACAATGTACTCACTGTGGTGCAATGGGTCATGTGGTTGACAAATGTTATAAGTTGCATGGATACCCTCCTGGCTATAAGTTCAAGTCCACTAAAGGCCAGGTTGCAGCTACTCTACCACCTTTTGCTAACAATGTAATTGGTCCTGAAGATGATGCAAATGGAGGTGTTAGTCTTACTAAGTCAGAATATCAGCAGTTACTTGGTTTGTTAAACTCCAACTGCCATTTTGGTACTCAAGGACCTTCTGAGGGAGCTGCAGATACCCATCAGGTTGCTAATATCATCACTCAGCCTTCATTTGATCTTCAAAGTCATGAGATATCAGGTATATGGTATGTTCCCTCTCTTGAATATTCAGTTTTTTCTTCTTCCATCAGTACTTCTCATATTCAATCCACTGATTGGATTCTTGACAGTGGAGCCACTGATCACATGATTCATTCTTTAGCCTTTTTCACTTCTATTACTTCTGCTGTACAAATTTCTGTTAGACTTCCCAATGGTGACATGGCAAAAGTTACACATATTGGCACTGTGCAACTATCCTCTACCTTAGTTCTTGACAATGTGCTTTGCATTCCTAGTTTTTCCTTTAATCTGATT
Source organism: Quercus aquifolioides (assembly GCA_019022515.1). Classification (NCBI taxonomy): domain Eukaryota; kingdom Viridiplantae; phylum Streptophyta; class Magnoliopsida; order Fagales; family Fagaceae; genus Quercus; species Quercus aquifolioides. Next base: position 63,750,569 of record CM032327.1, on the reverse strand, counting down.
TCTATTAGTAAACTGACCCAACATTCTTCCCGTTGTTGCATTTTTCTTTCACAATACTGTTTCATTCAAGACTTACAGCCTTGGAAGATAATTGGGTTGGGTAGAAATCAAGGTGGATTATACACATTGCAAAGCAGCTTGCCAGATAGTTTGCCATCATGTGTTTCCAACGCTCTTTCCAAGCTTTCATCTTCTTTTCCTACTGTAACTGCTACTGTAACAGCTCTTAATTCTTGTGATGTGAATTCTGTTGATACCACTAGTCTATGGCATTGTAGATTAGGTCATCCCTCTGCCAAAAGACTTGATTTGTTGCAATCTGCTGTACCTACCATCATTTCTTGCAATAATAAGAACTTTGATTGTTCTATTTGTCCATTAGCTAAGCAAAAGAGATTGCCTTTTCCTATTTCTACTTCTTATTCATCTGCATGTTTTGATTTAATACATGTTGATATTTGGGGCCCTTACTCTACACCTTCCCTAAATGGTTCTAGGTATTTTCTTACCTTAGTGGATGACTATAGTAGGTGCACTTGGGTGTTTTTGATGAAACACAAGTCAGAAGCTTCATTTTTGATTCAATCCTTTTATAATCTCATTCTTACTCAATTTAAACTTCCTATAAAGGTCATTAGATCAGATAATGGTCCTGAATTTGCTTTGAGTTCCTTTTATGATTCTAAAGGAATTATACACCAATTGTCTTGTGTGGAAACACCTCAACAAAATTCGGTTGTTGAGAGGAAACACCAACATCTTCTTACTGTGGCTAGAGCCTTGAGATTTCATGCTAATTTACCTCTCAAATTTTGGGGTGACTGTGTTCTCACAGCCACTTATTTGATAAATAGAACACCTAGTCCACTTCTTCAAAATCTCACTCCTTATGAAAAATTGTTAGGGCACTCACCTTCCTATGGTCATTTAAGAATTTTTGGTTGTTTGTGTTTTGTTTCAACCTTATCTAGAGATAGAACTAAGTTTGATGCTAGGGCTAAGCCTTGTATGTTCCTTGGTTATCCTTTTGGCACTAAGGGCTATAAGGTTTATGATTTGACTACTAAAACTTGTTTTGTCTCTAGAGATGTTGTTTTTAAAGAAAATATCTTTCCTTTTAAACATTGGCTGTCCAATTCTAAGTCTGTTCCCATTTCTTCTTGCCCCAAAATGTTTCCTTCTCAACCTATCATACCAGATTTTCCTTCTTCTTTTCCCACTGCAGAATTCACTCCCTCTTTCTCCACAGATATGGCTGTACCTCCTGATGAGTTCCCTGACCTTGTTCATCCTGATTCTAACCATTCTAATTCTTCTTGTGATGTTCCTCAATCCCAACCTGATGATCAACCTGTTAGGCAGTCCACTAGAGTTAAGAAACCTCCTAGTTACCTTCAGGACTATCATTGCAACTTGTTGGCTTTTGCACATGTGTCTGCCTCGGTTTCACTTCCTCAATCAGATGCTTCCATTACTCCTGGTGATACAAGTATTCTTTATCCTCTTGCTTCAACACTTTCCTATGCCAAACTTTCTTCTTCCCATAAATCTTTTGCCCTTGCATTAACCATTGCTAAGGAACCTGAAACTTATGCTCAAGCTTTGAATGATCCTAAGTGGCTTGATGCCATGAAGGCTGAAATTGATGCACTTCAAGCTAACCACACTTGGGTTATGTGCAAGCTTTCTCCTGGTAAGGTACCAATTGGGTGTAAATGGGTTTATAAAATCAAGTTGAAGGCTGATGGTTCTGTTGAGAGGTATAAGGCTAGGTTAGTGGCCAAAGGTTTTACACAAACTGAAGGAATAGATTTTTATGAGACTTTTTCTCCGGTGGTTAAGTTTGTTACTGTCATAACTCTTTTGGCTCTTGCTACTATTCATGGTTGGCATTTAACTCAGTTAGATGTCAACAATGCTTTCTTGCATGGGGACTTACATGAAGAGGTTTACATGCTTCCTCCACCCGGGTTTGGTAGCAAGGGGGAGGTTTGTAGATTGACAAAGTCCCTTTATGGGCTTAAACAGGCAAGTAGACAATGGTTTGCCAAGTTATCCTCTACAATTGTGGATCAAGGTTTTGTACAATCAAAGGCAGACTATTCTGTTTTTACCAGAGTTAAGGGAGGCTCTATGATCATTATACTCGTTTATGTAGATGATATTCTTATTGCCAGTAATGATGTGGATGCTGTGAAGGTGTTTAAGCAATTTCTGGACAGCAAGTTCAAGCTCAAAGATTTGGGAACCTTGAAGTATTTCCTAGGTCTTGAGGTAGCAAGAACTGTCAATGGAATCTCATTATGTCAGAGAAAATACACTCTTGAGCTTTTGTCTGATGCTAGTATGTTAGCTTGTAAGCCAACAAACATTCCTATGGATCAATCAGCTAAATTCAGTAACTCGGTTGGTGATGCAGTCCCAGATGCTTCACTGTACAGAAGGTTAATAGGAAGACTTTTGTATTTGACATTGACTAGGCCTGACATTTGCTACTCAGTCCATAAGTTAAGTCAATTCATGAGTTCACCGAGAGTACCTCACCTTCAAGCTGCTTACAAAATCCTCAAATACTTGAAGAAAACACCAGGTCAAGGCTTGTTCTTGTCTGCAAGATCAGAATTACAGTTGAAGTCCTATTGAGATGCTGACTAGGCAGCCTGCCCTGATACTAGAAGGTCAATCACGGGTTTTTATGTGTTTTTAGGAGATTCACTAATCTCTTGGAAGAGTAAAAAGCAGCAGGTGGTGTCCAGATCCTCTGCTGAGTCAGAGTATAGATCAATGGCAACAGTCACTAGTGAGGTGGTTTGGCTCATCTCTTTGCTCAAAACTTTTGGCTTAAATCACTCTCAACCTGCTTTCCTTTATTGTGATAGTAAAGCAGCCCTCTATATAGCTGCTAATCCTATGTATCATGAACGTACCAAACATATTGAAATAGACTACCATTTCATTCGAGAAAAGATTGAAGATGGGGTTATCAAAACTTTTCATATTCCTACACGGCACCAGATTGCAGATTTCTTTACCAAAGCTCTGGGGCAGAAGCAGTTTCATCATTTGCTCTCCAAGATGAATTTTATTAACATATACGGTTCATCTTGAGGGGGAGTATTAAATATCTTGTAATCTTGTAGATATCTGTACTTGTAGATATTAGTTTAGTTTAGTAGTTTTATATTGTAGTTTGTAAATAAAGTGTTAAGCTACCAGCCACTTGTCATGTTTGTATTGACTGATGATTTGGGATTGAATATTGTTGGTCAAATTGGTTACTCTGTTTCTGTTATATACAAAGAAACAGAGTGAGATATTTATGTATGAAATCATTTTCTCAAAAGCTCCAAAATGTTCATTCTTTCTCTCTGCATGTCTTCACGTCTCTGCATGCTTTCCGCCATTGCTGAACCTTCTTCGAGCTTGCATTTTAATTTCAACATGGTATTAATAGAAAATATATATTTGAAGAATGACCAATAGCTCACTGTTCATTAGCCAAAAAAAAATTCATGTTTGCCAAAGCTGTTGGAGCATCTACAGTGCACCTCATTCTCCAAATTTTAGCTACTAGAGCCGGATGCCCAAACCGCTGGAGATGCTCTTAACACCCCCTTTAGCCATCTCTTGATTTATTCATCCATGAAGTTATGGACAAAGATAACTTTGGACTCATCAATTGCCCCTTATTCCTTGATCGCTCATAAACTATTGGACGATGATCCTAGGAATACGAGCAATTAAAGTTGTCTCTTGGCTTATTTTGGCTTTTGATATTCCGTTCTTTTCTTCATTAATGCAACGTGGCGTTATTAGGCAAATTGTGGACACGTTTTGATCATTCATTGTGGGTTCGTGTTTCAATGCGACTCTTTGTTCCCCAAGAATTTTTCTTGGTATTTTAAGAAGCTTTCTTCTTCTTTTTTTCTTTCTTGTTTCTTTGCTGCAAATTTCTCGTGTGTTCCTAGTTTTAGAGCTTCTTTTTCAAGTATAGTCTTCTTCCAACTTCTCTTTTCTTTATTTCTTGCCCTCATTAATGGTTAATTATTCTAAAGTTAGGCTTGCCTCTCCTTTGTTTGTTTCTTTTTTGCTTGGCTAGGTGCTTTTCTTGAGTTGTCTAGTGGTCGTCGCCTAAAGGTTAGGTTTTTTGTTGCTACAATAGTGCTTTCAAGCCATTCTTGACTGAGCTTTTTCCTTTGATTCACCAATATTTGTCTTGGTTTCAATTAAAATCTGAAATGTCTTTTGGGGGGGAGGGGGGGGAATAGATACTAGGGTTAGATTGAGTAGTCTAGAGATTGGGTTGTCATCTAGTGATAAGGTTATGGAGATGGAAATAGATATTGTGGCTTCCAAACCTTAGTCTTCTTCTCAACCCCAAATTCTTCAAGCCCTAAAAGAAACTTGTTCTTTGAAAGAGAGACATAGGTTTAGAAAATGGTTCCGATTCCCTGATGAAACTGTAGTTCGTCTTCCACATTCGAATGAGAAAGTGAGTGCTTTTGCTCATGGAGAAGTTTGCTTTTTACAAAGCGAGCTTTTTGAACGGTCTTAGATTTCCCGTCCATCCATTCATCATGGAGCTTTTTCATTGTCTAAAAATTGCTCCAGGACAACTCGTTCCCAATTCTTGGAGAATTATAATTACTTGTATGTAGATTTGGATGTTCATCCATGAGGGTGACATGATCAGGGTGGACGGATTCATTCATTTGTATCATCTGAAAGAATCTAACCAGTTAGGTTATTAAGAGCTTGTGTCTTGGGAGCAAAAAGCTAGGGTTGTGGGTGATTTTCCTTCTTCCTTCCGTAATTGGAAGTCTATTCTTCTTTGTTTCTAGTTCTAGTTAAGAAACATCTTCAAATGAATTCTAGGGACATGTTCCCATGTTGCTATTTCGATGGGAGAAACCTTCACTTGGTGCGTCATCTCACACTTTTTTTGTCACATTTGATCGTCTAACCATTGCTTTGACCTCTATTTTTGTTTCAATTAAAATTCATCCAAAGTTGAAAAGCCAATACAAGAGTCAAGTGCAGGCGGCATATGATTATTCCAAAACAATTGAGGATTTCAATAACTTTATTGATCCTCGAACGTTGTACCAGTATTTTCTAGGACCTGAGCCATCTCCATTCGTTCTTAAGGAAATTTCAAGAGAAGAGAAGAGTAGGTGGACAAGATTTTTTTTTTTTTTTTTTTTTTACTTTGTCTAACCTTTATGTCTTCTATTTGTAAAGATGGCCACCTGTTTCACCAAAGACAAATATGCCCATGTCAAGGGAAGACAGAACAAACCCTTGGCCAATATCTTGTCTGATTTAAAGAAATGTCGTGTGGAAGTTATTGGTTCTTCTGTTCGGACAACAATTTTGGAGGCTTCCTCTCGTCTTGATCCGACAGCTGTCCCCCGACTGTTTCTTTGGAAGAGTTGACCCCACAGCCGAAAGGTGGAGATAGAGGGAAAGACAAAATTGGAGCGAGCATTTGGGAGGACACTGCCAATGCTGTAGAGAGGGCCTATAATGTTGTTATTGCCTTTTGCATATGTATATGCACACATTTTTTACTAACCTTTTTATTTCTAGGTATTAAGGGAATCCCTCCACATAACCATGGAGTAATTGGTGAACAAGGAGAAAGCTGTTTTGGCTAACTCCAAGACTGAATCTTTGGAGGTTGAGATATCGAAGATGAATAAGGATCTTATTGCTTCCATGGACAAATCAAACGCTGCAAAACAGCAAAAGAGCGTCTGAAAGTAGTGACTGACGAACTCAAAGCTGAAAAGATGCTAACTGCCTAAAAGGATGATCAAATTCAAGCTGTCATCCTAAAGGTTAAGACGGAGAAACAAGTCGTTGTTGTTGCTTTTTAGTCCTCTGACGAGTACTTTGATATGCCATTTGATTACTACTACAAAGGGTTTGAGTTACGTTGTAGGTATATGATGAAGCATTTCCCGGGGCTTGATCTTTCTAATCTAGACTTCAAAGCTATTGATAAAGAAATCCTTGTTGATAAGGCTGCTGCTAGGGCCACAAACACATTGGTAGTGCTATAGAGGGCGTTGGGGACGTCAATATGAACGATGTTGCTGATGAGAATGTTCTCCCTGCTACTCCACCGGTTTAAAAACCTCTTATTTGTGTTTTTTTTTTCTTTTTAACTGTCTTGTTTTGTTTTGGGCCTTGAACAATTTATTTGAATGCTTGGGATTACCCCGTTTATGTTGGGCATTTGAACCATTGTCATTTTCCTTTGAATGCTTATTTAGATTGTTTCTCCTTGCTTTTTGCTTTTTCTTTTCTTTTTTTTCTTTTTTTTTTTGGTTTGTAATTGTTTGAGAAGACTGATAATTTGTCTTATGATCTACAAATTTGATAGTGCAGGACATTTTTTTCCATCATGTGATTTATATTCCTTTAGAAGGAATTCGTATTGCTTGCTCATCATATGATTTGCATTCCTTCTAGGGGAATTTATATAATTTTTTTTATCATCGTATGATTTGTATTCCCTCTAGGGGAATTATTGTTGGGGTTTATGCCCTAAAATCCAAATTATGGCATATCATAAATAATTAAATTGTTTAATTATATGAGACTATTTATAAATAAACTAATGGGACATTATCTTAGTCCACGAGATGCATAGTATGTGATTTATGTGATTTAGTCACAGAAGATATAAATCACAAGTTCTTTGTAAACTCAAAATTTTAATTCGTAGTCGGTGATGAAATTGGGCATTTCATTTGCAAAGACTATAACATATCAACTAAGATTATTTGTCTTGATCATGGAAGTGGAGACTTCTAGTTGATATATTGATATGTTTTAAGAGTTAAAACATATTGAACTCGACCGCTGTGAGATTTATTATTCTCCTAATGACTGTCAAATAAATAATAAATCTCACAACTTCTATTTACATCAACTCTAAATCCTGAGAGAATAATGAACCTGATCGTGAGGTGTAGGTTGCTTTGATATACTAGAAGTGAAATCTAAAGTCACAATCAAAACCTCAGTATGTTGGGCAGCCGCATTTAATGTTGATGGAACATATATTCTCAAAATGGAATTCATAATCTCTTAACGGAGATATAAAGTATTCCCTTGAGATAAGTTTAATGGGTTTAGTTATTCAGAGTGTTGGACCCAACCACTCTAATAAGGAGTTACTAAAGTATATATTTATGAAATTAGATTTCATAAATATACGATGAATAACTTAAAAGATTAAGCCGAGTACTCAAGGATTAAGATATAGTAATCTTCAAAGTGGCAGTCAACATTCATGATTTTGTATTACTACGAATATTTTAATGAAGGGATTGCATGTATAATAAAGTATTGGGATATAATTTATTAATAAGGCCTAGAGTGCAATTATATTCATATAGTGGTATTGAATATAATTAATGGTAACTTTGGACTTGTCAAGAGTTGATAGAAAAGCCTAAGGCCTATTGGAGCTAGAGTCTTATTTGCTCCCTTTTGGCCCCACTCCAAGTCACATACTAAAGCCCAATTGGAATGACTCAAAAGGCTAGCCCAATTAGATAATCAGTTATATATAAGGAGAGAAACATACAGAATTTCATAAGGGGTTTTCATTAAGATCATATAAGGAATGAAATGGTGCGTATGTAAGTGTAAGTCATTCTCTTATTTTCCCCTTGGAAACTGATTGAGAGACCACACTTCTTAAGCATCAAGTGGAATTAGAGTGAAGATTAAAAGTGTTTCCAAGTACTTCTATCCTTTTATTTTTGAATTTCACCACACCAATGTACGCTCACTTGTTCTTAAATTTTGAAACTTACATAGTACATGTTATCAATTGCGAATGAAGTAGATCCGTTAATTTTCTGTTGCGTATGTTTTGTATGCAATACAAACATGTATTTTTCCAACAATTATGTCATTTTTGGTCGTCATATAATTTGTATTTCCTTTCTGGAATTTATATCATTTTTTATCCTCATATGATTTGTATTCCCTCTGGGGGAATTTATATCATTTTTGGTCGTCATATTATCTGTATTCCTTCTGGGTGAATTTATATCATTTTTCGTCATCATATTATTTGTATTCCCTCTAGGGGAATTTATATCATTTTTGCTCGTTGACTGAATTTTCCTCATTGTATATTTGATATGATTAAAACATACATGAAAATTGAAAAGGAAAACTACAATATTTTGTTTCCTATTGATGGTACCTCCTGAGGTGTTCAATATTCCATAGACAGGGAAGTGGTTTCCTATCCATTGATTCCAAGTAGTAGCTTTCTCTTCTTGAGTAATTAGTGATCTTGTAAGGTCCTTCCCACGTTGGTCCAAGTTTGCCTTGCGCTAGGTCTTTAGTTGCTTATGACACTTTGCATAGTACTAAGTCTCCTAGTTCAAATCTTCTGAGTTTAACTCTCTAGTCGTAATATTTAGTCATCTTCTCCTAATACCTCGTCATTCTTTGGAGTGCATCGTCTCTTACTTCATCCTAAGACCATCATTATTGCTTTTCTCGTCAAATAATTGTTGGTTTCTCAAGTTGATTGCTCCTACCTCATCTGGAATGACTGCTTCTATACTGCGAGATTGAACGGAATTTCTCCTATAGGGTTCTAGCGGTTGTTCGACATGCCCACAAGACATTTAGTAGTTTTTTCTGGCCATGTGCCATTTGCTCCTTCCAGTCGAAATTTAATAATCTTCAATAATATTCGATTTGTCACTTTAGTCTGTTTGTTGGCTTGGGGTGGCCTAGTGATGAGAACTAATTTTTAATGTCAAGGTTTGAGTAGAATTCTCTGAACTTGTGACTATTAAACTATCTTCTATTGTCTGTTGTCTGAGATGATCACATTTGGTATGCCGAATTTGCAAATGATATTCTTCCAAATGAAAGTCTAAATCTTCGCTTTTATGATCGTCACTAAAGCCTCTGTTTCGACCCATTTGTTGTGAAATAATTAATTGCAACAAGTAGAAATTTTACTTGTTTCTTCCCCCAAGGCAATGGTCCGACAATATCAATCCCCCACTGTGCAAACGACCTTTGTCATCTTTTCTCTTGGTACTCTCTTGGCACTTATCACAAGTTTGGACAAGCTCGTGTGCTTCCTTGCGCATTGTTGGTCAAAAGTAACCTATCCTAATCATTTTCCCGATCAAGGCCCTTGCTTCAAGATGATCTCCGCAAATTCCCCCGTGTACTTCGCTAAGGATGAATCTAGGTTCATCTAGTTTTACGCATTTTAGGTAAGGTTGGGAGAATTCCCTTTTGTAGAGTACGCCATTGAGGATGGTAAATCTAACTACTCTCTTCTTTACCTTCTTAGCTTCTTTTGGATCTAATGGCAACTCTCTATTCTTTACGTAGGAGAGTATCGGGATCGTCTAACTTTCATTGTTTTGGACAGAGAAAGTTCGGATTTCTTCTATGCTTGGGTGCTTCCGAATTTCAATCTTCTTGGATGGATGTTTCATCCCGTCTTAAGATGATGCGCACTTTGCCACTTCATATGTCTTTGCATTTTGGTTTCTTGGTACTTGTGTGAATTTTACCTCTTCGAAATCACTCATCATCTGATTTGTTAGCTTCAGGTATTTTTGCATCCAGGGTTCCTTCGCCTCATACTCATGGTTGATCACTTCATTGTAGGTTCCAGGAAACTGGAGTTGTATTCCATATTTCAAAACGTCTTCATCCATCTGTATGAATCGTCCATACATTTTCCTGTTCCTGCATGTATTTATCCAAAGGAAATAGTAAATTTAGCAATGAAATTAGTTTTAAAAAAAATTTATATATATATATATAAATAATTTTTAACTTGAGTAAAATCAAATTCGGGTTAGCTATATTTTTAACCCAAATAACCCTCGACCTTTCAGCTCATCGAAAATCAACCCCAAAACTCCTTCCCCTCGAGGATTTTTGTCTGTCGTGTTATAAAAAGGACGGGCAGTATACCGAATGTCGTTCAACTAACCCTAGGAATGAATAGTCGTTTCTTTCTCTAAACTGCGCGTAGTTTATTGCATTGGTCAGGCTCATTGTCATTGGTGCTGTGCCCGTGCGTGCGGGTCCAGCATAAATTCGCTGCACCTCATTTCGCAGTGTTTATGATATGTCGTTTAACTTGGCCACCACCACCACTGTCAGTCGTTTAATTTCTTGCCGTACCTACTGGAAAAACCCTGACTTCAAACTTGGGAGGAATTAGCAACCAAGTGAAGCTATCTGTTCTATGGGATGCGGATAAGGTAACACTGTATCTTAAACCTAAGAGCCTTTCTTCATTTGTTACACATAATAGTTTCTCTTATATGCTTACAATGTATAACAATTTGACGAAGAGCCATACATTTCCCTTGGCTATTAGGATTTATTCACAACCTAGATGCTTCAAATTATTCCATATCTCAAAGCCCCAATCTTTTCCAACTGGGTTTCGTTCAAAACCCCAATTAAACCCCTGTGGGACCAAAACCCACGGAAATCTCCATTTGATGAACCGCATGAATTTTTCAACCTGTTCTCTTTATAGGACACCGGAAATGGGTGATATGGCAAAACCCAGAAGTGGGTTTCGGCTTCGAAGTGGAATACAGTATTGCCCTTTGATAAGAGCTAGATGTTTTTCGAGTTCCTATGCTAGGAAAAGTGGTGAAAAGAATGATATGGTAAGAACTGGAAAATCTCTTCCTTGGTTAGCATCAAATAGAGCTAAGGAAGTAAAAGGGTCTACAAAGACGAGTCGTTCTTCTTGGGAGGAATCGGCAAAGAGGTTGGAGAAAGTGAGTAGTAAGTCTTCTTGGGAGGAATCAGCAAAAAGGTTGGAGGAAGCAACAACAATGAGAGGTGCCCATTCTTCTTGGAAGTTATCGGCAGAAAATTTTGTGGGGAAAAGTGGTAAATTGGCAGTGGGGAGTGAAGATGATAGGAATGGAATAGATATAGCGGAAAATCGGAAAAGTGGTTTTGTTGATATGGATGGAAGTTTTGAAGTAGATAATGAAGGAGGAGAAGAAATTGAGGCCATTGATGACCCAAGATGGGATAAGATTAAGCATAGATTCAGGGGAATGGCAGATGAAAAGGCTGGATCTGTGAAACCTGAGTTACGGAGGTGGAATAAGCAGGAAAATTGGGGTAGAAAGACATGGAAAGAAGCTACGGAATCGACAGTACCTAAGATGGTTGGTGAAGGGATTTATGGGGTTGGTCCAGTTTTGGCTGCTTTGTCAGCTCGAAGAAGAGAATTTTATGCATTGTACCTCCAAGAAGGGTTGGATTTGAGTAATAATAACAGGAAGAAGAAGGACAAAAAAGGGTTTGAGAAAGTTTTGAGGATGGCTGAAAAAATTGGGTTAAGTGTAAAGGAAGCATCAAAGCATGATCTCAATATGGTTGTTGATAACCGTCCCCATCAGGGTCTGGTTCTAGATGCTTCTCCATTGGAGATGGTAAAAATGAAGGAATTGGAACCTGCTTCTGTCGAGGAAGACAAAGGTTCTCTCTGGATAGCCTTGGATGAGGTCACAGATCCTCAAAATTTGGGGGCAATCATTAGGTCTGCATACTTTTTTGGAGCTTCAGGAGTGGTGTTATGTGCCAAGAATTCAGCACCATTGAGTGGTGTTGTAAGCAAAGCAAGTGCAGGTGCTCTTGAATTAATGGAGCTTAGGTATTGCAAGAATATGATGCAGTTCTTAGTTTCCTCAGCTGAAAATGGTTGGCGAGTTCTTGGAGGTTCAGTTGCACCAAAAACTGTTTCCTTGGATGAGGTTTTGCCTGGTGCACCAACAATTCTTGTTTTGGGCAGTGAGGGTACTGGGTTGAGGCCTTTAGTGGAGAGATCATGTACACAGTTGATTAGGATCCCTGGGAATATTCCTATGGATTTATCTACAGGTGGAGTTAATGATGTGGAAACTGCAGAAACAAATTCTGGGTGCTCAAGTGAAGAGTTCAGGTCCTTCCTGGCTGTGGAGAGCTTAAATGTCAGTGTTGCAGCAGGTGTGCTTCTTCATCACTTAATTGGAAGCAATTACAAGAATCAGTGCTACATAGGAGACAAGCCGACTGATGCACTTGAATGAGATTTCATGGCCCATGCCATTCATTTTGTTGCCTCAGTCTATTTATCTAAGTAGATTATAATTGTCTATCATTTTAGTTTTTCCTTATAATACAAGCATTATAACAAATTTTACCAGCATCTGTAGGATTTTATAATCAATTGGTAGTAGCTTCAAAGTTTTGAATGCCTCTTCACCTCTTGATTGGAAACATGTACCATTAAGAGTTGTAACTCTGGTCATAAGCAAAGTAATGGCCTTGGAGAAAGTCCTATGGCCTGACTCTAAATATGTCTCCTAAATTTTTTCAATATTTCCATCAATTATAAAATTTCCATTTAACATCTCTCCAATAAATAACTATTCCATAATATATGCTAATATTTTCCGACAGATCAAACTGCCATTAAGCTACGGTGTACTAAACCTAAAGCAAGTATTGCCTTAGCTTGGTCACTTCTTTAACTGTAAAATCTGCCTCTATCAGCCCTTGAAGTTTTGTGATTGTTCTTGTCTTGCTCATAATCAGAACTGTTTGTTCCATATGCAATGATTTCTGATGTTAGTCATGCAAATATCATACTCAATAATTAAGTAGGTTGTTAATTCTTAAATTCTGTTCAGATAACCCCAAACGTGGTGTATCTAGAGCTATGAACTATTGCCACACTGAACATCTTGTGGATTAGTTTTTGGAAGCTAAACAAGGCCAGCCTTGTTTAGCAAGATTGTTAATAAAGTGGGTTTGTGTTTTTGGAGGGGCTGGGCCCAGTCACCAATTCGGGTTCAAAGAAAAATTGGACCTTTAATTCATCCAAAAAGATGGAGTTTAACCGCTGCAGGAACTGACTGGTTGCACTTTCCCATTGTACTTGAAGTCTTGGTTCAGCATTTCCAATCATATATATATATATATATATACATATATATATATATATAGATTTCTTAATTTTGCTACAGTATTTACCATGCTCATTGCAGAAATTGAAGAGTCTTTTTTTTTTTTTTTTTTTTTATGAATGCAATGTAATTGGCATATCTACTGTTTAAATTTGCCTTGCATCAGGTATGGGTTTCCATGTTTTTTAGCTTCGAGTCCTTCGGCATTCATTAAAAAAAAAAAAAAAATCCAGTAGTCATATTTTGTCAGAAGTGTTGTCTTTGCCGGGAGGAAATGCATATGTTCTTCTTAGAATTCAATATCTCGCAAGCTGCCCCAGTTTGGTAGACACAAAGGACATGCAGTTGCATCTTCTCCAATTCATTTTGTGGTCCGGATCCTGAAATACAGTGCCCAAATACTTCTTCATATTATTATTATTATTATTATTATTATTATTATTATTATTATTATTATCCAATAAATTGGAATCTTATTCAGGTGGGATAAATTAGGATAATGGTCACAAATTGTAAGAGGAAGGGAAAGAGGAAATGGATAGATAAGAAACCAGTCTTACATTTGAAACCTGACGACATTTTCATTTAAAATAAACTTATTTTTAGACCCAAAATAAAGTAACTTATATAAAGCTATATAAGCCTATACCGATTATACCTTATTCCATGGTAATAAGTGATCTATCGGATATATCATTCATGTTCCTGTACTGTATACCAGCATATTTGTTCCAGGTATGAGGTAACACTACCAACCATTTTGTGGTCTTTGATCCTGCATAATCTGTGGCCCACAAATATGGAAATATTGATGCCAATCTTCCCCATTGTAATTCTTACGCTTCAATTTCTTAATGAAAGCGCAAAACAAGACTGTTTTTTACTGTTTTATAAACCACTGTGCCTCACATTTTGCATATTTTCGAAGTATATCAGGATCTGCATGCTATTTGGGACTGGATTTTAGCATAGAAATTGCATATCCCTCTCAATCAAAGAAACATCTCTCTCAGTCAAGTGAAACTCATTTGGGTTCCATTAAAAAATTTGTTGCCTTGATACAATTGGTAGGCTTTAGTTTACCCGTGGGTTGTTAAATTTTATCATATTTTTACATTACAAGCTGTGTGCGTTTTCCTTCGATGTAGTTCGTATTACCATCAAAAAATGAAATTGATAATTTGGTATAGTTGCAGTACATTTTTGGAATCAGTCTTGCAATGAAAATACAAGAATTCTTTCTTCTTCTTCTTTTTCATTTTTCTTTTTTTTAATAAATTCATAGATTACTATACTTGATACTTCTATACGTCAAACAATAGAATTCGGATTTCATGGCATTTGTAGTTATTATTAATGTTTGTTGAAGACACCTATAATCTCTTCTACCAAAAACAAAGACACCAATAATCTCTCGACCTTAATGAATTTTATATTGTATGAAGGTACACAACCAAACAAAGTGCTATTAGTGGGTTCCAGTTAACTCAATTGGTAAAGTCCCTAATGATTGAATAAGAGATCTGGGATTCAATCCCCTGTTACACTAAAAACCGATTGGTATCTTGATCTGATGATAAAAAAACTATCTTAAAAGTGGACGTCATAGGTTGAAATTCTCTTTAAAAAAATAATAACAAAGTGCTATTATTCATTTTGTTTATCTTTGGCAACTTTGACCAAAAATTGCTAAATAACCTTAATTTTTAATGTATGTAGCTAAACAATCTCATTTTCAAACTATGTAGCAAAATACCACTATTTTGGAACTCGTCATTGACATTAGGAATGTCGAGTTCCACTTAAAAATTAAGGCTATTTAGTCATTTCCTCCTCAATTTTTGAACATTTTTTAACTAATTAATTTTTGGAGTAAACAAAAAATTCTTTCATTTACTGAGCACGAGGATATATTTTGTTTTCTCTCTTTTTTTTCTTTTTTTTCTTTTCTTTTTTTATGCATAAGAAATTTCATGATTAGATGGGACTTGCTGAATTTAGGATTTCCTCAGAGGAAATTATTTTCAAGAAACTAAGGTTAAGTTTTTTAAAGTCAAAAGACAATTAAAATTTAAATTAGCTTTTGATTGTATTATAATTTTACGCCACTTGTCTGATATATTTTTCTTAATTTTTTGTGCTAAGCATGAAACCCAAAGAGATAATAACACACACTCAACCATTACTTTGAAACTAGTGTGTAACCCCGTGCATATGCACGGTACATTTAAAAAGAATCACAATTATTTATATATATATATATATATATATACACACACACAAATTGTTTGCTTATTGATTATGAATTAAAAAACAAATTGAAATTAACATTTAGAATAATAAACTTAAAAATAGAATTAGTCATGCCAAGACAACATTTCCTAAGGAACCAATCCCTTCATCAAAATAACTTGGAAAAGACTTTGACAAAGACCATCTTGCTAGGACGTGTAGCTTTGTTAGCATTTCTATACACCCAATTAAACTCTAGCCGGTCAAATCTTGCATATAGCAATCCGACTTCAACAACAAAATTAACAGTTCTCTAGTGCACTAATTTGGATCTATTGGTCACTACCTCAACTCAAATTTTGGAATTACCCTCAATTACCACATTCTAAAGCTACTTTTCACCTGCTAATTTCATTGCCCACAAAAAAGCTTTGGCTTCCACTTGAATAGGGACCTTAGTATTCACTTTTTTTGAGAAGGCGAATAAGTTACACTATAAGCCACATTCCTTGGGTGCATGTAGGAGCTATGCTTCATACACGATTCTGATATCAAGTTCAACATGACATAAAATGACCATGAATGACAACATTCAGGAGAAAAAGTTTTGTCTTAAAAAATTTAAAACTCAGAGCTTGCCTTGAACTATGGACAATGACAATGCCTCAAGAGTCAAGGTTAAATTATGTAAATTTGATTTGCGAAGCTTAAGGTCAAAGATACAATTATCAAATGACATGTGCCCGCTATTATCCTCTGGCTCACAAATCAAACTTTAAAGTATCTTCTCTCTCAACCATGGCATTCACCCACTATTATATTATGCTATATGATTCTAATATGAAATATTTCCATATTCATTCATATGTGAATCTTCCAAACCAAAATTCGCTCATGAATTAAGACAAATAAATAGCTTTCATTGAGAGCTTTCATTTGTTCCACTATATTTTCTGCTATATGATACCATTGTTTCTAGCAATGCTTAGCTTCATTAAAAGTCACACATAACTAAGTATATACTTTGAAGAGCATTACAAACTATTACCAAAAAAAAAAAAAAAAACCTATTATAAAAGCTCATAAACTAAACAAATTTCTCTAAAGATGGGCTGAATTTATAATTTTCCTATTTTTTTTGGTTTGTTTGTTATTGGATATGATCTTTTCAAAAATAAGTAACACTCATATGGAATGCTATATTTTAGCTATTGATGAATATTTACTGCTTTTGAGTGTCATCCCCCATATTGGATCTAAGTAAATACTATCTCTCTATATTTACCTATTGAGAAACTAAATATATTTTAAATTTTTAATCGATAAATCTCATCTACCTAACTGTATAAAAAACTTGTATTAAAGTCTGGTCATTGTTACTAATTGTATAACTAAATTCAACTATATATTTTTTTCATTATAGATCTTATCTCATGCAATATGAAAATTTTCAAGAAATACCACTTTCAACTTAGTCTCTCCAAAAAATAAGTCATGTACATTCGACTTGGAAGAAAAAGAACTACTGGTCTTGCCCAATCATACCCTTGTATTCTTACCACAAATAATTGGATTACTAGATTTGTTTATTGTTGAGATGCAACCAAAACAAAAAAGGCAAACGACAACAACAAAATTAATAATAAATAAAATCTCCAAATAGCATTATAATGAAGTATTGTTTCCAAAAGCCATATTTTTCAAACTCGTATGGTTGCTTATTTTAATCCTCATATGGGATTTAAGTTTCATTTATACATTTGAATATTGATATTGTTAAATTCAATCGTTAGTTATGAAGCAAAAGAGTTGTTAATAGTATAAAAAAAAAGTGAGAAAAGGAATTGACAATGTTTCATAAGTCACTATAACAAAATGTATTTTTAGTGACGAAAAAATTCGTCACTAAAAGTCCAGTTTTTTGTCACTAAGAACCTTTAGTGACGAAATTGGACTTTTAGTGACGAAATTCATTTCGTCGCTGTAGCCCCGTCGCTAAAAGTCCCGACGACGAAAAATTTCTTCACTAAAAGTCCAATTTGTTTAAAAAAGAAAAAAACTTTTAGCAACGAAAACGTTTTGTCGCTAAATGTTTTCCTCACTAAAAATAGTATTTAGTGACAAAAATATTTCATCACTAAAACCATTTCAGTTTATTAAATCATATTTAGTGACGAACAATTTCGTTACTAAAACTATTTTCAGGTACATATAGTGACGAAAAAATTTGTCACTAAAACTATTTTTAAGAAAATCCAAGCACATATAGCGACAAAAATTTTCGTCACTAAAACCATTTCTTACAAAATTCTGCTACATTTAGTGATGAAATATTTCGTCACTAAAACAATTTTTTGTTGCTATATTTGTGACAAAAAAATTCGTCACTAAAACTTATTTTCTGTTTTTATTATTTTCATGGCGTTGATATTAACTTGTAACCTATTATTACATTATTAAAACCTCACATTTGATTAACACATTTATAAAAAATCGATCCATACATTCCACAAGTTAAAATTAAAACAAGTATTAAATTCAAACTCCTTCCATACAATAATTGTTTGCAACACATACAATAACTTAAGATGTTTTATAACAATACAAAAAATGTAGCATAATATAATTAGAACCAACAGAAAATGTCCTCATATGTCTTCAAATAATGCCAAAAGTAAATCCCCTAAAACCACCAATAAGAAATCTGCACATATATAAAAATACTACTACATTAAAATCATAAAGTAAAAATATTAACTATGTTATAAGAAACATTTCTAACAATGAATTAAAAGTAGCCACACCAATAAATTAAAATTACAACTCCTAATGTATAAGTTGTAGAAAGCAAATATAAATTTTCAAGTATAATATAATACAATTAGTTTCAAATGATACATAGAAAAATGAAGTGTTTTAACTTAAAGATAAAGTACTAACCAATAAGTGATTTAACTTGAAGATGAACCACCCCCATAGGTAAAAGTGTCATCATAACCCTTGCTACTCCAAAAATTAAGAATATTCTTTTGGACCTCGTCTTCCTTAGCTTGCGCCTCTTACTCTAGCTCGCTCCTCTTCGTCCCTAGCTCTTGCCTCTTTGAGCTCAATTATCTCATTTTCTAACCGATGAATATACTCCACCGAGGAACTAGATGAGGCAGCGGTTACTAGAGAAGAAGAAGGTCTCATGCCAAGTCCTTTTACAATACCGGATTTCTTCTTAAAAACCAAGTTTGAGATCTCCTCTTGTGTAAGGGGAATTGCATTAGGATCTTGACAATGATCCTCTTGCACTTTAAGAATAGTTCCTACCATTTGAAAGAGAAAAAAACAAGCAATCACAACATTAATACTACATATGTTATAGCTTTACAAACATGATAAGGATGAAATGATAGGGATGGAATGATACACATACATATGTCGCTTCATCCTCATGGTGTATCCACCTATTTGTATTTAGATTGAAATGAACATCTTTGTAGATTTTTGTCAATTCAGGAACTTGTCCGCCATTATTATTTGTCTAATTAATTATCATTCGAGTGTTAGCCAGTTATAGTTAATTAATCACAACATGTAATATACTAAGGTTTAAGAAAATGAAAATACACGCACCTCCTTATCAACCCTAACAGCAAGTGCCTTTGTCCCGCATCTATATTTGCCTGAAGTTTTGCTCCTATTTTCAGAGTTCTTTCTTGATTTTTCCTAATAAAGAACATTCAAGATATTTATTAGATCATGAATAAAACAGTATACATTTACTTTATCTAAGTATTAATCTAATCATTTGACAACATAATATAGTAAATATTGGATAATAATAATATACGCATAAATAATTTACCAGCCAGTCCTTATTGGTCCATTTCCTTCAATAAGTCCAGTCCATTGCTCAAGTTTGGCATTCTTTGGCGGGTGGCTTTTTGCATAGTCAGCACCATGAGATTGTACGAGCTTTTTATAAGTCTGATACAACTTGTTAGAGCCGCTACTCAATAATCTTCCACATTTTGTATTTATTGTTTTTGTTACCAAGTTGGAATCTCCTTCTAGCTCAAACTGATCCTGTAAAATGAAGTATATATGTATTATAAAAATATTAATATATGAATTTAATATGCTTAGTGACAACAAAGACGAGTTAGACGTTATCAATGTAAATTTACCGCGATATTTTGAAGCACCACATCTCTAGTAGCAGCATCAACACTATTCCAATTTTTTACGTTGTAACTGGACAAATTACTTTGCACTTGTACGCCAATTTGATTGACAAGCTTGTACGCATTCTTCCCAACAGGAGCATCATACTCTGCAGCTATACGTACTAGCAGTTTACCACTTTTTTCAACAAGTGCTTGTACTGCTATACCACGTATTGTTCCACAGGTATTTCTGCTAGTAAATCCTATTTAAAAATTATCAATGTTAAAAAATTATATATTCTATGTACATTAAGTATACTCTCAGTAGTAAAGACATGGTGCAGTTGTAATTAAGTATGTTCTATGTAATTACCAGTCGTGCTAGTTAATGCATCGGTAGCCTCCACACTAGAACTTTGGGTGGAAGGATTTGCTTCAGAAGATGTTTCCGTAGATTGAACCGTAGATTGGACCACCAGGATAGATGCCTCACCTCGCGAGTGTGTAAGTCGTCCTGGTGCCATCTGTAACTAACAAACATACATATAATAGAACAACAAAGTCATTACAAATAATAGAACAACAAAGTTATTATCTATTGTACCCTATGAAACATCTATTGTACCTTATGGATAGAAAAGGGGCTTTAAGTTTACTTACAAATTTGTTTGTTGTGCACGGAGGGGTTGCCGGTGTGTTATTAATAGTTGTTTGCCGATATTAGCAGGTGGTTAGGGGTTGAGATTATATTTAGAGAAACATTTAAGAGAGAGAGAGAGAGAGAGAGAGAGAGAGAGAGAGAGAGAGAGAGAGAGAGAGGAGCTTGAAAGTCTCCATAGAAGTGTCCAGGTGAAATGTTCTTGTTTAGGTTATTTTTGTGGTCTTCTTGGTTTTTGTATTAAGTGTTAATGTATAATTTGTTTTGGCACAAAAATTTTAATAATTTAGACGGGACGCATGGCACAAAATTGAGAATCCAATTAACTCACTTGACTAAAAAAAAAAAAAAAACATGTGGCGCAAAATTGAGAATTCAATTGAAATCTAATTAGATTTTCTCTTAGCTTCATCTATTATTATTATTATATATAGATTTTTTTTTTTTTTTTGACCAATATTATTATATATAGATTTGTTCTTTTTAACTTTTTGTCGGGGACGTTTTTGCGACAAGGGCCAAAAATGCGAGAACGGCCCAAATCTCCCCTTGGGTTCTTTAGAAGTGTTTGTTTATGAAGAATCAAGCCCAAAATTCACAATGTATAAAAAACAAAGGCTAATGGTGCTTTGACAAGAGAGAATCAAAATGCTAACAACAAAAGTGCAGAAAAAGTATAAAAAACATAACAAGTCTGAAACTTCGACCCGCAGTCACACAGAAGAGGAAATTGAGGGAGGTCGTGAGGAAGAGAGGGAAGGTTCCCCTGTACCCATATTTCCACCCCCAAGCTTTGGAATTGTGAGATTATTGACTGGTTGACTGGGGTTTTGCTCTGAAGTTTCAGGTCTGTGAGTAAAACGTGGCTCAACAGGTCTGAAACTTCGACCTGCAGTCACACAGAAGAGGAAATTGAGGGAGGTTGTGAGGAAGAGAGGGAAGGTTCCCCTATACCTATATTTCCACCTCTAAGGTTCAGATTTGTGAGATTGTTGACTGGTTGAATGAGTTTTTGCTCTGAAGTTTCAGCTTTCTAGGGAGAACGTGGTTGGCTTCTTTATGAGCTGAAGAGAGAGTTTTATATAGAGTTTGGGGTGTTGCTTTTGACTGGTTTTTGAGTAGTGGAAGAGGCTTTTATCCCCTATGACACTATTTTGGTGTTTTGGCTTGGATTGCTTTTGTTTAGGGAAGAGTTTGGTATGCTTTAAGCATGATTTTGGAAATAAAGTGAGTTTTCTTTAATTGGTTGCCTTTGGTCAGAAATTTCAGACCATTGGGAGGGTCACCTAAGTGAGGGCTAGCAGATGGAGTTGGCCAATGGGAGCCAACTATAATTAAAGGAAAAAATGGTTTGGGCAGAAACTTTGGGCCACAGTCACACAGAGCATAAAAGTTGTTTTGGGGTGAAAATTTTGGATACAAGACCTCCTCCATGAGCTTCAGGTGCTACCAGTGTCCCTTGCCCACTTGCTAGCACGCATGGGCTAGGCTCATGCAAAAGGTCCGAAAGGAACCGACCCATACCCTCCAAACCACACTTCCTCAATTTC
Organism: Quercus aquifolioides; assembly: GCA_019022515.1. NCBI lineage: Eukaryota > Viridiplantae > Streptophyta > Magnoliopsida > Fagales > Fagaceae > Quercus > Quercus aquifolioides. Next base: position 63,728,980 of record CM032327.1, on the reverse strand, counting down.
CCCAATAAGTCACATGGGCTTGGGCCATGCTTAAAAGAATAAAATAAAATATAATACATAAATTGAGCCCACAAAGAAGTCGGGCTTAGTTGAATCGGACTTGTACGAAATGTGTCGCGAAAACGGGTATTAACATTAGCCCCCCGAGCACGCGTGGCGCTTGCGGCATGTGTGTGAGTAGTTGATGTTTCCCATTACTTGTAGATGTTGCGGATTTGGGAATTAATCATTCCAAATGCTTCATTTTTTGTTGAGAAGATAAAAGTCGATGAAGCTTGTTTGTAAATATATTGTGGCTCGCGGAGACCACTTGTAGAAAACTCTCAATTCAAAGGAGCCCGTTTGTAAAAGTTTTGTGATCACAAACATGGGCACTTGATGGTTATTGGTTCCGCTAAAGAACATCAATTGGTCGATATATGTAGCACCTTATGTGTAATATGATTCAAAACACTTCAAGAAAAGGCATAAGGCTTGACTTTCATGCTCACATGTAACTTTAAAATATTTTCCTTGATGACTTTCGTGACCACCATGGTGATTTTAGCATCCCTTCTAATTGGATGGTATGTGACTTTAAGCCACCACGTCAATTGCCTTGCAATCTATATTTTGGCTTTGACTTTTCTTCCAAAAACTTGCTTTTTAGTTTACAATTGTAGCCTTATTCCTCTCAGCATATTACACGCCACTTTAGTCTCTTCTTTGGCCATTGTCATCTTTTTTTTTTTTTTGGCCTCAATATCTTTCACACCGCTTTGCTCTCATTTTTCTTTAGATTTGCTTCAAGTGTCTTTCGGGAGCAAGGATTCAAGACTTGTAGTAGAGCTATTTAAACTTCTTTCTTTGATCTCAAATGTGTTTCTCATTCTCTTCCTCCTCCGTTTTTTTTTTGTTTTGAAACCCTCAAGCTTGATCAAATCTTGCAACACCCATCTTTAATTCTCCACCCATATCGTCGAAACTCAAGGAGGGTACTGCAATGGTGGAGATCCTTATGGTTGAGAAGTAAAGGAGTTCCAACAAAAAAGAATTTAAAGAGCTTGGTGCCACCCACCATCCACATAGTTGAGATTTAGATGGGACAAAGCGTTGTCGCCGAAGAAAAGAGGCAATCCATCGTGAAGGAGAAAGGTTGTTTTGTCAGTGATGACAATGGAGGTTTGCGACAACTCGCCGCCCATAGCTGTGGGATTTGTTTGCACCAATCTTGGCTAAGCAATGTCGACAACGAAGAGAAAGGTACCCTCGTCAGTGAGGAGCAAAGTTTTGTTGTTGGAGGATGATGCCAAACATCGCGACAAGGTGTTGAATTCATTCTTTGAGCAAACTTAATAAATGCGAATGCATGATGCCCACCTTGGTGAGTTGATTTTTTTTTTTTGTTCGCTATGCCTTGGTTGTGCTTGTTGATATGTTGAACGTGCTGTTCAATTCAATTTGTAGGGTGGCTTTTCCTTGGAAAAATGATAGTCTCATTGCGTCGATTCATGCGGTTGAGCCATTGTTCTCATTGAAGCCGAAGCTCATGTAGAAGCTGATTCCCATTGATTTCGATAGTCATGGAAATTAGTTTGCAATGCGGCTATGCTTGACTTCGTGTTGGAAGTAAATTGTCCCCATTGTTTGTTGTAAATTTGAATGAGTGAATTGGGTCCATATGAGGAGATGATGATGAAACGACACATTGAGGATGATTCAATTTTTTAGTAGCTTCATTGTTGGCCAATTTGGTGAGATCGTGTTTGCCAAGATTAATTTTGATGAAGTCGTGGCCATGAGCGATACTACTGGCTGTCTTGGGACAGTTTATTTGAGATAGAATGAAGTGAAGATATTACTTTGCGATGTAGTATAGGGGTGTGACATAACTACTACATTGGTTGGCAGCCCCCTGTATCGTATTCTTACGATGAACGCAAGTGAAAGTGATAGTCACCGAGTGGTAGTCGCTTCTCAATTCAGCAAGCTTGAAATGAAAGTGTAGGAATGCAACTTGAATTTCTAGTGCAGGGGTGCATAGCGGTTGAGTAAGCCTTTAGCCCCCAGCAATGCCATTGAAAGTAAGCCATGTGTTGCATAGCTTGATTATGAGCATGAATTGGTGGAGCCGAAGTTGATGATTCCATGTTGCCATCACTATTCCTTCAATGTAATTGTCGACAACGTCGACACCTTGCACAGATAGCAGCTCCGTTTGTTTGAAAATGAAGCCGAAATTTCTCATGGATTCTTGTAGAAGGACTTTGGCTTAGACAATTTTGATGTCGTCGGTGGGAATTTCATTCCCGGGGCCACTCCTATTGCCAATGCACCATTTTCTGAGGTTGAAGCTGCTGCGAATAGCAGCATGGAGCTGCAATAGACGGTACCATGGCTGCCGCTAGTAACTTTGAATCCTTTTAGTCCGTCTCTCTCTTGCGGCTTTAAAGTAAAGGAGAGTGATTGCAAGCCAACGTCCCAAAGATGGTGATGTTGGACAGAGATTACAACATTGCTTCAACTTTTTCCTTCGCCTCATTTCTTGCTTTCCCCTTTTTTTTTTATCCGATAGACTTGTATTGAGCCAGAAGCTTTGAGATTTCGAACTAGTTGAAGTGTGTAATATGGGCTGCTACCTTGGAAAAATTTTCTCTTGTATTTCACCCTTGTGGACAGCCCACTTATGCATAGAGCAGCTCCTGTCTAGTTATATTGGTGCCACTTTGAATTTGTACTGTCATGGTTAGTAGGCACAATTTGTGTTTTGTACAAAGAAACACAAATATGATGTCTCAACATGTAATTTGAATTTTGGAATGAAAAGAATGATTTGTACCTCAAGGATGTGAATAGTTTGTATTTTGTACCTTGAGAATGAGTTTTTACCTTTCTTCAATAGGCTATGAGCATTTTTTTGTTGCGAAAACAACTCTTGTATGGCTGTGACCATTTGAATATATTGAGAAAAACTTGCTTCGAAGGGTCGAGTGCACCTTGTGATGAAGTAGCATAATTTTGATAGATTATATGCACTTAGTCTCTTGAGAATGACTTGTGGTTGATTGGATAATTTGTGAATATGGCTTTGCCTTTGCAAGGACAAGTTAGTAGACATGTTGCTTGGTTGTCACGCCTTTGAGAAAAGGTTTTGGCTAAGCGCGCGCACGTCTCACTGCCTGTGCACCATTGTTCAGCGCTCTATTGACGGGCAGATTGGGTTTCACAGATAGCACCTCATATATATTGAAGCTTGGCTCGCCGTTTGGTAGTCGACTTATTCTCGACATATGTTAGGCTGCTATTTCGTTAGTTTCAAGAAGCCCCCACATATAGGCTGCGTTTGCGCATGCTGCGACTTATGGTGCACTTGTTTGTCACCGTTTCATAGAGGCGACCACATTCTCACATACATAGGCTTGCTAATTTCTTGAGGAAGGATTTTATCCTCGCGTATAGCAAATTACCATGTGGCAATGAGATAGTGATTTGTTGCGTCGATTTTCCCATAATGTTTTAGGGATGATTATGTCCACCTTGTAATGGACTGCTATGCTTGAATTATAAGATATTATGTTGGCTTAAATACCGCTTTGTAAGGCTTGCCATTAAGAAAATGTTGGCTTTCCCTACTTTGTCAAGGGTATTGCATCCTCGCAAGTAGGGGTCTTGCCACATATGAATAATATGATATCTTGCCGACTTTCTAATCATTCGATAGGGATTTCCTTTTGAGGATGCATTGGCTTTCCTACCTTGTTGAGGGCTAGTCGTGCCCTCACAAGTAGGGGTATTGCCATAATAAAATGTCTCATTGGCTTCCTAGCCATTTGATAAGGCTTACCATTGAGAGAGTATGTGTTTGGCCTTCCCTACCTTATTGAGAGTATTTTTTACCCTCGCATGTAGAGGCTTTGCCGTAAGAGTAATTTGTTGGTTTTCTTGCCGCTTCGCAAGGTTTCTCATTAGAAGAAAGCGTTGGCTTTCCCTACCTTATTGAGAGTATTTTTTACCCTCACATGTAGAGGCTTTGCCGTAGGAGTAATTTGTGGGTTTTCTTGCCGCTTCGCAAGGTTTCTCATTAGAAGAAAGCGTTGGCTTTCCCTACCTTATTGAAGGCATTGCACCTTCGCATGTAGGGATCTCACCATGCTTCGATAACATGATAGTTTGTCGGCTTCCTAGTATTTCATAGGGCTTGCCTTCGAAAATGGGTATAAGTGAGATGTATTGTTGTCGCTTATGAATGAGATGTCAAAGCGACAAATGATATGCTTCTTGATGAGTTTGGTTACAAGCATTCCCATCGCTTTTCTTGAGTGCAATTGCTTCCGCCCACTTAGTGAACTATTTAGTGGTGGCAAAGACCCGAATGTACTCATTCAAGGGTGAATGGATAGGTCCGATGAGTTCAAGCCCTCGAGTATAAAAGGCTATGGAGCGTTCATGTCTTGAAGGCTTATATGGTGTGTGCGTATAAGCTTGGAGTGCACTTGGAAGTGTGGCGACTTTAGCGAATTTGGTTATGCCAAACCAATGGTATCCTATCGCCAAGAGTTGTTGGTAGGATTTATTCCTCCCTTAGTAGTCACCATATTCCTCCAAGATGAATTCCAAAAATGGGGTTCCTCATTTGCTATATAGAGGGCAGAATATAATTCCTCTTTGTCGAAGATTTGTTGTGTCGCAGACAGCGTCTCCATACTTAGCTAGCTTGGCTTCTAATTTTGAGACAATGATAGGCTAAGCGTTGGAGATGTCGGTATTGGGTTGTTTCATTCCCAGCACGGCAGTTTTTCTCCCACGCTTCGGTTAGCCTATTTGTCGAAGATACATGGTACTGCAGACAACGGTTCCATACTTTGCTTGCTTGGTTTCTAACTTTTGGATAATGATGGGCTAAACATTAGAGACGTTGGTATAGGGTTGCCGCATCCCTAGCACAACAATTTTTCTCATTGGCCTCTATGCCGCTTATACCGAGCTTTCACATCAATACTAAGATTCCACTCGAAAATCTTTGGAATGGATTTCCAGCAACTAGCTTGTGATTTTTGAGTTGTTTGACATCAATGTTTAGAGCGAGCTCTAGTGAAGCATTCTTCAAAGGTGCGCGCGAACTTTCCTTGTTAGTTGGCTTGGTCGTGGATTTCAATTGCAAGAATTGAGTGACAAGAACAATTTTCTTGATGGTGGCAATGTTTGAACTTTCCTCTTCATGTATAATCCCAAATTCAAGAAGGATTAAGGCGTTGTCATGGCTTAGAATGCATGCGCTTGTCATGACTTGAGACATATGAACATGCCATGGCTTGGAGTGCGCGGATCAACCAAGATTTTGGATGCGTGAGCTCGTCATAGCTTAGCGTTCATGAGCGTGTCGTGGCTTCGGTGAGAGGGAATTGAGTTCAGATTTTCTTTGTCATTGGGTGCTCTGAGAAGGTTTCCATTTCACCCTAAGTGCAAATGTGATTTATATTAGTAAGCGATAGTCATGGCCAAGCAAATAGCATAAACGACTTATAAAAAATATTTTTTTTTTTTAAAATTTGAAAGATTAAAATGGTTAAACAATATATATAAAAAAAATGAATTAGCGAAGAGAGTGCTTGAGAGTCTTAGCTTAAGCGTGCTTTAAACGATAGTATGTCGCTCGTATGACTTCAAAACTTGGCTTATGAGATGTCGCTTCTTAGAGACTTGATGTATGGTGTGTCGCAACCTCAAGGCTTGGTGCATGGAACGTCTAGCGCCTTACGGTGGTCCATTTAGCTATGGCCTTTAGCTCTTTGGTGAAAACTTCATTTAGCGATGACGCCAAAAATGTTTAGCTCAAGGCTTGGTATATGGAATATCTAATGCCTTGCGATGGGCCATTTAGCTATGGCCTTTAGCTATTTGGTGAAGACTTCGTTCAATGGTGACGCTAAAAATACTTAGCCGCGAAGGGTTGCACACAGTAGCGATTATTGCTGTGCCAAAATAATTTAATCACCCGCGGCAGCCCCCATATGATCGGCGCTAACTCAGCAACAATACAACTTGATGTATGGTATGTCGCTACCTCAAGGCTTGGTATACGGAATATCTAACGCCTTGCGATGGGCCATTTAGCTACGGCCTTTAGCTATTTGGTGAAGACTTCGTTCAGCGGTGACGCCAAAAATATTTAGCTGCGAAGGGTTGCACACAGCAGCGATTGTTGTTGTGCCAAAATAATTTAATCGCCCGCGGCAGCCCCTATATGCTTGACGCTAACTCAGCAACAATACAACTTGATGTACGGTATGTCGCTACCTCAAGGCTTGGTGTATGGCATATCTAGCGCCTTGCGGTAGGCCATTTAGCTATGGCCTTTAGCTATTTGGTGAAGACTTCATTTAGTGGTGACGCCAAAAAATATTCAGCAATGAAGGGTCGCACACAGCGACAATTATTTTAGCACCAAAATGAGTCAATCACCCGTGGCTCCCATATGCTCAGCGTGTGAGGGGTTCTTGGTTTTGAAATTGATGAGCTTTGCATTGTTGATTATTGGTTGGAACCGTCATTCCCTTCGCGGTTGGATTTGTGGCTCGTCATTTTTGTATTTTCAAGCTACAACAAAAATTTTCACAAATATCATGTAAAGCAAGAGATATATGATGATTCATCCATAAGAATGATAATAATATAGATGAGTGGAAGAATTTTTTTTTTTTTTTCTTGAATAAGAAAGTTGATTCTCCCTCCATCCTTCACTTCTTGGGTGGTTTCCGAAGGTTGGAGCAATTTCGTCACATGATTTGGAGCATCTCCAGCAGCTCAATGAGCTAAGGATAGAACTTATTTCAGCTCAACTTCACCATGCTCTTCTTGCACGGCAAAGTATCATACGATTTCTCTTAGAACGACAAGTTGGCGTGAGAAACATCATCTTTTTGCTGGTTTCACATCTTCAAATACATGACTTCTCTTGTTTCAGCTGCTTGATTCCCCAGTGGAGTCGCCAAAATGTCGGGGACGTTTTTGCGACAAGGGCCAAAAATGCGAGAACGGCCCAAATCTCCCCTTGGGTTCTTTAGAAGTGTTTGTTTATGAAGAATCAAGCCCAAAATTCACAATGTATAAAAAACAAAGGCTAATGGTGCTTTGACAAGAGAGAATCAAAATGCTAACAACAAAAGTGCAGAAAAAGTATAAAAAACATAACAAGTCTGAAACTTCGACCCGCAGTCACACAGAAGAGGAAATTGAGGGAGGTCGTGAGGAAGAGAGGGAAGGTTCCCCTGTACCCATATTTCCACCCCCAAGCTTTGGAATTGTGAGATTATTGACTGGTTGACTGGGGTTTTGCTCTGAAGTTTCAGGTCTGTGAGTAAAACGTGGCTCAACAGGTCTGAAACTTCGACCTGCAGTCACACAGAAGAGGAAATTGAGGGAGGTTGTGAGGAAGAGAGGGAAGGTTCCCCTATACCTATATTTCCACCTCTAAGGTTCAGATTTGTGAGATTGTTGACTGGTTGAATGAGTTTTTGCTCTGAAGTTTCAGCTTTCTAGGGAGAACGTGGTTGGCTTCTTTATGAGCTGAAGAGAGAGTTTTATATAGAGTTTGGGGTGTTGCTTTTGACTGGTTTTTGAGTAGTGGAAGAGGCTTTTATCCCCTATGACACTATTTTGGTGTTTTGGCTTGGATTGCTTTTGTTTAGGGAAGAGTTTGGTATGCTTTAAGCATGATTTTGGAAATAAAGTGAGTTTTCTTTAATTGGTTGCCTTTGGTCAGAAATTTCAGACCATTGGGAGGGTCACCTAAGTGAGGGCTAGCAGATGGAGTTGGCCAATGGGAGCCAACTATAATTAAAGGAAAAAATGGTTTGGGCAGAAACTTTGGGCCACAGTCACACAGAGCATAAAAGTTGTTTTGGGGTGAAAATTTTGGATACAAGACCTCCTCCATGAGCTTCAGGTGCTACCAGTGTCCCTTGCCCACTTGCTAGCACGCATGGGCTAGGCTCATGCAAAAGGTCCGAAAGGAACCGACCCATACCCTCCAAACCACACTTCCTCAATTTCCCCAATAAGTCACATGGGCTTGGGCCATGCTTAAAAGAATAAAATAAAATATAATACATAAATTGAGCCCACAAAGAAGTCGGGCTTAGTTGAATCGGACTTGTACGAAATGTGTCGCGAAAACGGGTATTAACACTTTTATATGTATATAATCTATAATCTTACTTATTTTTATATGTTTCATAATATAGGATGACATCATGAGAATTTATTATTTATGCTTCTTCTTAGGTAAGCCGCAATAAGTTGTTGATAAAAAATTTGACCAGCTACTTGTCATTGGCTATTGAATGCAAGATCATTGGTCTTTAGGTATTTTGACAAATAATAATTAAAACTATTGTGTAAAAGTTAAACTAGAATAATGTCTTTATTAGCTTAATTTAGTATGAAATTAAGGTTGTGTTTGGTTCAATGGAAATTGATTTCCATAAAATATTTTCTGCATTTGTGGGTGTTTGGGGCTATTGAAATTGTTGGTCAATTGGAAATTGTTTTTTGGTTGACGGTAAAATAAAGGCACTATTGCCGAAAAATTGTTTACACTTTCATTTTTCGTAAAAATATTTTTCGCTTTACCAAAATTTTTCAACCAAACCTCCACCCCCACCCCAACTATCAACCACCCAACCACCACTCACCACCAATGTTTTCGGTCTCCAATTGTCAACCATTGTTGCAAGTCGTTGGCTGTCGATCAGTATTTCTTTTGAAAAAAAAATTCTCTTTTATTTATTTATTTTATATTTGATTGGGAGATGAGAAAATGTGGGAAAGTAGGAAAACCTATTTTTTCTATAGTATTTTTTAGGGTATTTTTTGGGAATTTATTTTCTTTTTCAAAAAATACTCATACTTAAAAATATTTTTCATATTTTTTTGTTGAACCAAACACAACCTAACTTCTTACGCACCATTGCTATTTCTAATATGATACAACAAATTTAGCTCCACCTAAAAAATTATGAAATGCGATTTCTTTTACTAGCTTGTAGCTTTTTGAGTGTTTGATACATCAAATGATGTATTCACAAGTTAGAAGTCTTACTAAACTAAAGGCAATTAGATTGATGAATAGTAATACATTCTCTCTCTCTCTCTCTCTCTCTCTCTCTCTCTCTCTCTCTCTCTCTCTCTCTCTCTCTCTCTCTATATATATATATATATATATATATATACTAGCCTCATCACACGCGCGAAGCGCGTGCGATGAGGCTTTTTTTTGTTGAGGTTTAGTGTCATAATTTTTCATTTATCCCAATTTGAGATTTACATGTTTGTCCATCATAATATGCATTTAGAACTACTAATACTGTTAGGAGTGTGATGAGGCTAACTCCAAAAAATGAACACCTAAATAGTATTGGATTTGTTCATTTTTTGGAGTTAGTCTCATCACACTCCTAACAGTATTAGTAGTTCTAATGCATAATATGATGGACAAACATGTAAACCTCAAATTGGGATAAATGAAAAATTATGACACTAAACCCCAACAAAAAAAAGAGCCTCATCGCACGTGCGAAGCGCGTGTGATGAGGCTAGTCTATGTTAAGAGGATTTAGACAAATAGTTATTGCTTTTTTAACTTAAAAAATACTCGTAATTTAATTAACTTTTCATTTTTTTTAAAAATATAAGATATAGATATGAGGTTAGAATTGTAAATTGCCAAAAAATTTAAAATATTCCTATTAAAAAAAAAAAAGGACCACCCCACGTCCTTTACTCAATACTTGTATAAAATAAAAATAAAAATCCTATTAAAACAGTTTATTCCTTCCCACCACTCACACATCCTTATAAAATTATTTATAATCCTAAAATGTAGTTTTTTAATCCTAAAATTTAGCCACTTACTACACATCTATAAAAGAAGTAAATAACAAATTAAATTTAAAAATTTGCAACTACTTTTTTTTTTTTTAACAGCAAAGGCTCACAATTTTTTTTTTTTTTTTTGGTGTTAAAAGAAAGGCTCATAGTTATCAATTTTTATTTAATCCAAAATTTTAGTTTTTAATCCTAAAAGTTAGCCACTTACTACACATCGATAACAAAAGTTAAAAAGACCTTAAATTTAAATTTTTTTTTTGGGTGTTGTTGTTTTTGATTTTATTTATGCTTTTAAAAAATATATATTTATGACAGTTATCAAATTTTGTTCAATTCTAAAATGTAGTGTTTTAATCCTAAAATTTAGCCATATACTACACGTCCATAACAAAAAGCTAAAAAGAGCTTAAATTTAAAATTTAGTAACTACCATTTTTTATTCTTTTACGGTAAAAGCTCAAATTTTTGTTGTTTTGATTTTTTTTTTTTTTTTTTTGGTTAAAGGAATGGCTCCAGGATGCTTAAAAAGAGTTTAAATCCTAAAATTTAGATCAATGCTGCATCCACGTTTTTTTTTTCTTTTAGGTGGTGTTGTTCCCTTTTCTTTTTTTCTTTTTTTGTTAAAGGGAAGACTCACAGTTATCAATTTTTGTTTAATTCAAAATTTTAGTTTTTTAATCCTAAAAGTTAGCCATTTACTACACATCCATGACAAAAGTTAAAAAGTGCTTAAATTTAAAATTTATCAACTACCTTTAAAACTGAGAAAAGGTACGTAACATTTTTGATGGAGTAGTAAATTAATAATTATAAAAAAATGTAAATTGAATTTTACGTAGAATTATACAAATGATAAATATAGTTTCTGTTACAAAAGAAATTTTTTTACAACAATTTCTTAGATAACAACCACTTCATGTGAGGTTTGAATCTCATCCGAACTTATCTAATATTCCATTCCAATGCTTCCTCAATGCAATCCAATAAATTTGTGCATACGTCAACTCAACATATCAAAGAATTTTGGAACTTTTTCATAAGACCCAATATTTTATTTTAATCCTTATATACATTAGCATATGTTACATCTTCGTTCTCAAAATAAAAATGATATTAAAATAGGAAATGGACAAAATAGAATTGTGCAAATATCTATATTCTAACCTGGAATATGATTACAGAAGCCAAAGAGTTCTTAGTGTGTGCAATCTATCTATCAAAAACAAACTCTTAGAGAAGTAATGGTTCCAAGGGGTAAGGTACAAAGACACAAACAGAAGGCTGCAAATTAGTCTATTTAGTAAGATTTTTTTTTTTGTTTACAAAGACGTAAACCATTTGAATTTTTATATAACTCTGTTTTTAGAATCTAATTTATAATAACTATGTGAGCAGGTTTACTATACACTCTTCTGTGCTTTGGTTGACCTTAAATCATTCCAAATGTATTCCACTTTCTTTGTTGCACTTCGGGCTCTTCTTCCCTTATCTAGATTGATACCACTCCCGATAGCATGAGTATCTTGAATAGGGAATACATTAAAAGGATTGGTGCACAGAACATCAAACACATCACCCTTATCTTTCAAACCCAACTTATTACTTAAATCTTAAATAAACTTGAACTATATCCAGCCTCAATTCTTAAATCTTAAATAAACTTGCGGATGCAGTTAACATATTTGTTTTTTAGAGCTCTTCCATTTTTTTCCCAAAGTACAATACTTTCAATTCAACATATTTGTTTTTTAGAGCTTCATAAGGACTAAGAAATTGTAACAAAGAGAGAAGATGTTAACAATAAAAAGTAAATCTCAACAAATGCACGCTAATAATCAGATAGAAACAACCCAGTTTTGAAAATTTTTCACATCAAGATTTTTTATAGAGAAGCAATTCAACTACACACTTTATCACAAAGAAAGAGAGGAAGTGCAAATATTTATAAAAACCGGCTAAGAAACACATCAAAATCATAAAGTAAATACCTAAAATCAATAATTTAATTTTCTCATCTCTATTACTTAGATTCTATAACAAATTAACACTGGGGAAATTCATCGAAAACTTACCTCTTTTTCTGTCTTCAAATAAGCAAAGAATTTTAGTTTGAATTTTGATTGATATACTGCAATCGTCTTTTATAGTAGAAAATGGTAGCTTGGTTGGATAATGTTTTGGGAGTTAATTTTTTTTTTTTAATTTTGAAATTAAAAAAAAAAACTGTTATAAAAAAGAGTGGTAACTATCTATTAAATCGTGGATGAGAAACTAATTGTAAGTGGATAATTCAGGGGAAAAAAATGGAAGTGGGAATGTGGGAGTGGGATAACCGGATAAGGGGTTGAGGGAGAAAACCAAGACATGGATTTAGATGGCTATTAAAAAAAAAAAAAGACATGAATTTAGACGGCTAAAAAAAAGAAAAAGTTGATTAAAGAAAGAAACTTTCTTTTTAAAATTTCTAAGTAACGTGTTTTTTTTTTTTGAGAATCAGCGTAGTGCCTTTTATTCAATGAATACCATCAAAGTTTGCTAAAAACACAAGAATGAAACTATGGTGGAACATCCTCCATCCACACACTATAATCTGAAACATTTAAAGCAAAACGAACTAAAACATGAGCAACCATATTACCCTCTCTCTTCACATGAGAGTAGCGTAATTTACTAAAACATCTAGCCATAACAACTCCAATCCTTGATTTTTGCTCCCTACTGAATAGTGCACCATCAAAATTGACCTTTACCATGTCCAAGATAAGAGCACTCCAAAGAACTTGGATCGGTGTGGACTGTGGTATAGAAGGTTGCTACACCGCCTAGAATTCCGTTAGGAGTTCTTTGGCCATGTTTGCGAGCTGATTTGGACTGCAACAAGTTTGGTTAGTTTTGACTCAATTTGAGTGTGTCAATATTTTCCAAACCGTGACCGAGAACAAAGTGATTTTCTCGTCCATGAAAGCTACGCCCTGACCCTTACTATCTCAGATTACAACTCCTACACCCATAGAAGTTTGTTCTCGGAAAATAGCATCGTCAGAGTTCACCTTCAAAATCGGCCATGGAGGTGGTTTCTAGATGGCACGGTGTGGAGGCTGATTGGACTGATCCAGTTCATTACCCTTCATTGCTGTTGTTGAGATTTTTTCCTTGTCTGGAATATTGACCATATTAAACACTTGCCATTGGGATTGTTGGGAATTAGAGTTGATAGGAGCAAAAATTGGTGAGCTGTCATGCGTGGTTAATGCTGCTCCAATATCACTTATTTTTGCTACCAATGTATCACGCTTTACTTCCACAACCGAAATAAGAGGTGCATTAAACAGGCTAGACTCATTAATGATTGGCTGGGATTTTGGACTTCCCATAGTAGTTGTAGAGTTTGAAACCACTGCCAGCTTTGAACGCAATGTCAACATTAATGAGGAATCAATCCCACAAAACTCGGTTTCCATAACTGTTGTAACGTCCGCTTGCACTGTCGCAACAGTTTCTTGCACCATTCCATTGTTGCCTCCCTCCGTTGAAGCTGCATCACCGGATTCACTATTGTCGACAGCATCCTTTTCGCTCCATGTAGGTTGAGATGAGGTCCTCTCAAACATCCCAGGCATTTCACAGTTCTTGTCATCATGACTCAGCTTGCCAAGCCAATTGCACAGATTCAAGATGAACTTCTAAGATCGCTGATCACTTCGAAGGGTAAAACCAGAATCCTCCCTCTCTGAAAGAGACATATATCGCCAAGTATCTGTGAGTTCCTCCATTACGACAGGTTGGAAGAAAAAATGAAATGGAACTGCATACAGCAGGAGACAAAAAACTGCTTCCCTTACTCTCACAAGAAAACCCCACAAGCTTTAGAGATAAACTTGTTATCTCTAGAGAGACAGAACAAAACACTCATTCAGAAGGAAGGGACAAGAAACTTCTACTGCCTAAGAGAAGAGGGAGTACCCAACTTTCTTAGTGACGGGGCCTCTTTTTCTTGGTATAGCAAAGGGCGTTATTATTATTCAAGTAACGTGTTTTGATAGGAGTGATTAGAGCAAATTTGAATTCCTATTTCATAGGAAATGTTTTAGGTAAGACTTAAGAGTAAATGGTCCTATTTTGTAGATAACATTTTACGTGGAAGTTAAAGAAGTATTTTTACCAAGTTTTGCCCCTACTTAAACATAAGCTGTAAGGGTATTTTGGAACAAAAAAAAAATCTAGTCCAAACAAGTGCAGCCCCTTAAATAGTAGTATAGATAGATAGAACTGAAACTTTTGAAGCTCTCACATTTTTCCACATCAGCATTATTTAAAAAAATAAAACTATTAAAAAAAATAAAACCCTAAACACCATAACTATTTCTAACCCAATAACTATTTCTCCCCAAAACAAACCCGATAAAACCTATTTCTCAGTCTCTGTCTCTCCTTCAAATGCAAACTCAGCCCAACACCCATATACGGGAACCCAAAAACGGAAAAGCTAGATGCAGATCTTTCTCTCTTCCCTTGCAACGGTAAGCGAATTCAACTAAGCCACAAACACTTCGCCTCACAACCAACATAACATCAGATTGCTGGAACGGCTACAGGTAAAATCTTTTATATTAATTTTGGGTGTTTAATAGGATTTAGGTTTGGCTATTTTGTTTGGTTTTGATTTAAGAAATCGGTTCAAATTTTGGCAAACACTATAGATCCACCCTCTCCAACACACCATAATCTCCAATTCTCACCATATGACCTTCTTAGAAAATCACCCAAATCTTCAATTGTCAACTAACCCATATAATCAAGATGAGCTTTTGATTGGTTTATCATCTCAGGTAATTCTCCCAATTCTTTTCAAATTTGTTTTCCCAAATTATATTCGTTTGTCTCTCTATTTGTTTGTAAACTCCGCCATTACCACGTTGCCTCAATTCTCACCTTTGAATATCTATACATACCTATTTTTTCCTCTCTTTTTTCCATATGGATTTTTCTTATTTTTCTTTTATTTTGTTTGGTTCCCTATTGCTTGATTATTTTTCATGTTTATTTTTTTGATGGGTTTCCTTTGGTTTTGGAGGATTGCAAGGAACACAACCTAGAAGGTTTTAATTCTTCTACTATTCTGTTTTGTTCCTTTTTCTACTATTAAAAAAACAAATGGGAACAAAGTTCTCCATTGTTCTATGGTTCATCGTTTTAAGTTGTACTATGTTTTTTTTTTTTTTTTTTTTATTATGAAAAAGTTGTACTATGTTGATAAAACAAAGTTTAGAAATTTAGTAATTTTATTGTTAATTGCTTCTTCGTTGAGATGTAATTGTTCTCAACTCCATAAGATTCTCTTTTTTTTTTTCTTTTTCTTTTTTTTTTGTTATGGTTTTTTTCCCTAGCCTATGTTTATATTAAACATGTCGATGAAAGGGTGTTTATTTACATTTAAAGCTTCTTTTTTTTTTTTTTTTAATGAGAATCATAAAGACATCTAAAACTGAAAAATAAAGTATAAACTCCTAGAGTTTAATATATAGATTGCTTAAGTTGAATTCTATGCCCTAAGACTTTGGGGTTACACATCAATTTTTTCATCTTTGTTGTCTTTTAAAACTTTAATTTATTCATCACATTTGGAGCAAAAGAAAAATGAAAATATAGAGAAAAAAATGCAGTTTCTTCTTTTGTGAAAATCTGAGCTGGATCATATTTTGTTCCTGAACCTATTACTGTTTTAGAATCCAAATTTTGGCTTGGAATCATGCTTTTCTATATTACTTGCAATTAATTTTTTAACTCAAATTTGTAGTTGGATTTTCATATCTTTTGCCTCACAGAATGTTAAATGTTGTAGGTGGTTTCTTTTACCCAGATTTGTGTTGTGGACTTTTATTATTGCCCATAATCCCTTCTATGATCCTTGCTTGACACTTTTGAAGTTGGAAGAAAAGGAGAGAGCCCCCTTTTTTTTATTTTTTTTATTCCGTAGCTATTTTCAACCAGATAAGACTTGGTTTTCGGGCATTAATTGCAAGGCCATGAAAGTTCTTAAATTGAAGGATTTACATTGGCAATTGTTTTTTCTTAACTTAAATTTGTTAAGATTCTCATCCCTTTTTTAGTTGATTTGTATTCTCTTTATATTTTCCCCCATTTTGCTCTTGGTTTAACATTCTGTACTATTATGGGTTAAAAAAAATTATAATATGCTTTGAGCTATAATATGCTTTGAGCCAAATTATAAAAATTATCTCGTGCATCGCACGGGTTAGCGACTAGTATGTTGAATGATAAAGGGTGTGCTGGGGCATTACCAAAAAAGTGTTTTTGGCCCATTAAAAAAAATGTTTTAGGAGCCTTAAAGTTTTTTAGAAATTGTTAGGTTTATTTTAATTATTAATGCATCTATGAGTTACAAACTAGTCTATATCTATATATATATATATATATATTAAAAGTCAAAACTTAGAGAAAATCCAATTAGATTTTAAATGGATTCTCAATTTTGTGCCACTTATCCAATCTAATTTTTAATTTTTTGTGCAAAGTAAATTATTGAGTGTAAAAATCAAAGAATCCAAATCCAATTAGATTCTAAATTGGATTTCAATTGGAATCCAATTTTGCGTCACATGTCCATCAAATTTTTTAATTTTTGTGACAAGTGAATTATTGGGTATAGAAACGGAAGAGTCTAAATCCAATTAAATTCTAAATTATATATATATATATATATACCATGTGTAATTTGAACCATGTAATTGTGATTATTTTTAATTGTACATGCGCATATGCACAGGGTTACACACTAGTATATATATATATATATATATATAATTTCTATGTGAGTTAATGTTGTACAAATGACGAAGAGTCTAATATAAATAAACCATAAACAAAAACCCAATAAAAAAGAGTAATTATGCCAGAAAATCTTTTTTTTTTTTTTGAAAATGAGAGAAAATCTAATTAAATTATACAATTAAAGTCTAATTTTGAGCCATGTGTCCTAAAATTTTTCTTATTTTTGTGTCAAACGTGAGACCACAATGTAAATGTTTATCAATGTATTCATTGTATTTATTTACAACAATGCGAAAACCAAGGAGTTCAATAAATAAATAAAAACACCTTTCTAAAAAGTGAGACGTCTCACAAATTATGAAGAAAAAAAAAAATACTCAATGGACTAGAGAGAGTATTCTAATGCTGACACGGTCGAACTCACAGTTCGTGATTACCCAATCGCATGTCCTTTTTCTCAAAGGTTCCTACTAACTTTGGCTGACAACAAAATCCCAAACAAGATGCCACTTATCAATCATACCTATAGAACATGAACCTGAAATACATGTTTTTGAGTTTTTTCTTTTTCTTACTTTTGCTGTTCTTTTGAGTGTTTAGGCCCAAAGAAGCAGCGAATATTCTACAAATCAAACAATTTAAAGATATAAACTAGCTCGCAGGGAAACCAACCAGTGCCGCTACCCACTTCTACTCGGGCTGAGCTTAATAGGAGCAAGGGACTTGGTGTGTGTTTAAAAGATCAACTTATTTTACTATTCAGCATATTTTTGCTATTATTTATGGGTCCTATTGCACTTTTTAGTACTATTTATGGGCCCTATTGTACTATTTTAGTTAACTTTTACCTTTATCTACAGTATTTTCAATAAAAAGTTTTCAGTTTCAGCAAAATAAGCGAATCTCAAACAAACTCTTGGTAGCAATAACCAAAATGAAATATTATATTTAATTGAGTTTGATGTCTTTATTATTGGTTTTGGCAATTCAATAAACTCCATTGGATTCTTCAGTAGTGGTGTCTTTAATATAATCAAGGTAGGAAAAATTAGATTAAATTAAATTAATGTCGCTTCAAATTTAGGAGCATGTTCTTCAAATAGTAGTGATAATTATCATGGTTTTCAATTATATGGTTCTGTTTCTTCATGCTTATTTTTAAATAAATTTAGTAGGTGATTGCTAAAATAGTTGTTGATCAATTGACAAAAAAAGAAAAGAAAAAAAGTTCTTTGAAGTATTTTGTAATTTGTATGATCACCTGGATCACTTAGGTAAGATAACTTGCATCACCATTGTTTGAATGTCTCCGTCTTTAAGCACGAGTTACAACCTAGTTGAGTTAATGGGAGGGATTGAGAATTCAAATCCATCAACACAATTTCCATGTACAAGTCATGGAATCATTTGTATCATGGTTCAATCATCTATGCATTGGACGTTTTGTTGACATGCCAGCATGCAATCCAGAGAACACAAAACCATTTGTAGTGGGTTGTACAAATATGTTGTAAGGTAATTGCAGTTTTAGATATAATGATACTTTGTGGCATGTGAGACTATTTTTTTCCCTTAATTCTAAATTATGATTGCATGTAAAAGACAAAAAGTAGGCAATAAAACTAACCAAAAATTTTATATGTAAGTAGAAACTTCACTTAATTAGGCTTACAAGCGCATTCACAATATGTTAATAGCCAAAAAAGTTATTTTTTAGCAACTCATTCCAAAAACATATACTACAACAAGGGTGCTATTGCTAAAATATTTGGCATCTGAGCTACAGTAGACAGCCAAAGATGACAATTTACTGTAGCTAAGATTTATAAAAAAAATATATATATATATATATATATTTTATTTGTTTCAGCCCTCTTCACGCGCACATCTTTCTTTTTCTCTCTTCAGCCTCCTCTTCTATCTCTCTCTTCAGCCTCTTCTCCTCTGCTTCATCTCTATCTCACCCTCTATTTCATCTCTCTCTCTCTCTCTCACCACCGCCTTGCCACCAAGGGGATTGTTTTTTTGCTCCAGATTAACACTGGTGTTGAGATCGGCGACAGCTTGGGCATGCAGTGGCGGTAGAGATCGTCTTTGGTGTTTTGGGTTCGTGGGTTATCTTAATCGGGTTGCGTGGCTTGTGGGAGTGGGTGGCAGTGGTGGTGGGTTGCGGTTGTAGCTGGTTGTGGTCTTTTTGCTGGGTGGTCGTGGTTAATGATGGTGTTGCTGGGTTGATCGTCGCCGTGGGTTGTTGAGTTCAATGGTGGGTTTGGGTGTTTTGTCGTGTGTTTAAATGTTTGTGAAATGGGTTTTACCTATGGGTATGGTTGTTTTGTGGTTGTGGGTTTGGCTGTTTGGCTGTGAGTGTGAATGTTTGCGGATGTTTTATGGTTGTGTTCCTTGTGGAATGGCTTTGGTGGGTGTATGTGGCTGTTTTGTGGTTGTGGGTTTGGGTGTTTGGTCGTGGGTGCGACTGTTTGTGGTTGTGTAATGGCTTTGGTGGGTATACGTGGGAAGAAATTGTTTATATTATTTTAATATGTTGTATGTCAAAAATAGAACTTTGATGTTTGATATATTGTAAAATGAGGTGTTAAAATAGATAAAGTAGTGTTTTGAGATGTTAAATATTAAAAATTTTGACGTGAGGTCTTTCTAAAAACCAAAAGGTTTTTTTTTTTTTTGGCAGAAAAATGAAATGGATGAAATTTTGAACACTACAATGCAAAGCCTTTTTGAATCACGAAACCCATCAAAAGTATTGTAATTCAACTTACTTTTTTTAGTATTTTTTAATTTTTTAATAGAGACATTTAAAATTCAAATATCACATTTTTTTTTATTATATCTATTGAATTAATTAAAAAAAAAAAAAAAAAAAACCTCAAATCCCCATGGGGTAAATAAGTGACCTACAAAAGAGGACTTGGGAGCCCAAGAGCCTAGCTCCATTGGACTATCTTTTTGTCAATATTTGTAGGAGTTGACTTGCATCATTTCATTTAAAGTAACCATAAAGATTAAGCTGTAAAAATGCCTATGGATACTTCACTTTCATTTCGTTCGCAAAACCAGTACTTGATGGGACCTTTTAAGTTGACAAATGATTCCAGTGCTAACATTACCGGACAAACCTAAATACCTAAATACCAATTCCTCAAAAAAAAAAAAAAAAAAAAAAAAAAAAAAAAAAACCTATACCTAAAATTCAAAAGAAAAATAATTGCAATTGCGCCGGAGTTGTTAAAACTTAAAATAGCTTTTTAGTTATATTAACAATTTTAGTGTGAATGCTCTTAGAGCATTAGCATTGGAGAATGCTAATGCCATATCTAAGGACAATTTGGCATTTTAAGCCTTAAAATCCTTTGCATCAGACAATTGTAAACACAACTATTGCAAATTTTTTTGCAATAGTGCTACAGTACAATTCTATACATAGAATTATACTGTTCACAGTATTGTAAAAAAAAAAAATATATTTTACTCCTCATTTTTAATCTGAAATTTCTCTCTCATCCCTCTCATTTTTTCTGTTCTATTCTCTCTCTTCCTTCTCTATTGCTCCATTTGCTCTCTCATCTCTGAAACTTCATCTCCGAAATTTCTCACCCATCTCACACGGCCTCTGTCTCATCTCTCATCTCACTGTAGCTCAACCGATTCACCCTCACCCATCTCCATCGCTGAAGCTTCACACGGCCTTTCTCTCATTGCATCGGTGCTGGGTTTTGGATTTTTGAGGTTGGAGGTTGGATCAGCGTGGATCGGCGAGCTGGGTTTGGATCGTTGGGCTGGGATCGGTTGATGGTGGGTTTGGATCGGTTGTTCGGTGGGTTTGAAACGGTGGATCTGTTGATCGGTGGGTGGATCGTTTGGGTTGATCATCGGTAGCTCCGATGGTGGCTCCGGTGATGATTTTTGGGTTGGCTGGTTCTTCTGGGTTCTGCCTTTCTGATGGGTTTTTTTTTTTTTTTTTTTTTTGGGTTTTTTTTCCTTCTGTTGTGACGCTAGGTTTTTTTTGACGTTTTTCTGGGTTGATCATCAGCGTTTTCTGGGTATTTTTTACGGCCTGGGTTTCAAATGGCGGCGTGGGTTTTCGATTTGATCGGTGGCTCGGTGGGTTTCTGATCTGATCGGTGGCTCGGTGTATCATAGGTCTCTGTGTGTGTGGGGCTTTGTGTGTTGAACCAGTGCTAGAGGTTGAGGGAGAAAGAGAGGAAAAAAAAATGGTTGTTGGAAAGCCCAGGAAAACCAAGTTTGACAGTTAGAAAGAAATAATAAAAAAAAGATTAAAAAATAATATTTTAATAAAAATAGACTTTTGGGATGTGAAGGTATTGTAAAATTGGATGGTATAATAGAATTGTGGGTTTTTAGAATTCTAAAATAGAATAGCATTAGCATTTTCCAATGCTAATGCTCTTAGGAGTTATGAGTTGGCTTGCATCATTTTCTTCTTCCCGCCTTTTCAAACAAAATGCGGTTTGAGTTGTTTACGTATTACATATGGACTCATAATTTTCTTATCTTTATAAATATAAATATGCACTACATCAACAATGACACGTGGGATCCACATCACCACCGGGCTAGTTGCCTGAGTGGTACCCAGTACCTTCTGTGTCCGCTGGGGGGTTCGAGCCCCCGAAATAACAAATTACCCAGCAAAAAAAAAAAAAAAAAGAACATGGGATCCACATCAAGTTTGACATGGACATATGGTGAGTTACACATTGACACGTGGTGAGTTTGCTTCTTTTTATAATTAAGATTTGACACTAATAAGGGAAGAAGAAATTCAAATTATTGACATCCATTTTATAATAAATTCACTTCATCTAATTAAAATTATTGACTCTGGTTTGGGTGAGCTCACTTTACCTTCATGAATTTGAACAAGAATAAGCACCTTCAATGGCAAAATTTGCCTTCTTCTACATTTATTAATCTGATTTGATATGTCATAATTTTTTTTTTTGTGAAAAAAACATGTCATAATATTTAAATAATCAATAATGATACAAATTTTAACTATTTCTTTTTTTTTTTTGTGAAAAAAACATGTCATAATATTTAAATAATCAATAATGATACAAATTTTAACTATTTCTTTTTTACAACTTTGAGATGACATATCATTTTGCTATAAATAAATAAAAAACATTGAAATGACATATTACAATTCGTATAATAAAGATTGTTTTAAGGAAGATAGGGCCAATAATGTATATTGGGCTAAGGGCCCAATTTGAGGATGCTTAGTAGTCCGAGAATAGGTAAACGCTGTCATGGAAGTTCGCGTTAGTAAATGAAGAAAGGGAGTTTGGTCATAAGAATCCATAAAGGTGGTCTGAGGAGCACAGCAGAGGTCCGAAGGTGTGGTATGTCATCCAGGGCAACATTCCAGGAAGTTATATTGATAAGGATACATATCATGAAGGTATAGGACAAAGGGGAACTATGAAATATCCAAGAGAAAGCTGCTACCACCGCATTGAATGCTCTATAGCTAACTCTCTAGCCGCATTAATGAGGAAGTGATACCTGAATAGTGATTTTCAGCCTTACAGCTACTTCCAAAGACTTCAGGAAGGTGCTGATGGGACAATGATCACACTAGTAACCTAGTTTACACGTGAAGGGTGAAGATGAAATGAGAAGAGAGTATAAAAGAGAAAGAACACCCTAAGAGAAAGGGGGATTGGAATTAAGAGAGAAAAACACTGTAAGAACAAGAATTAGACTTATAACCATATTAAAAAGAAATATATTTTATAACTGATCTCTTCGGATTGAGCCGAAGACGTTTCTCTTTGAATTAAACTATTTTATCTTTGTTTTCTTGACATCTGGGCCAACTATAATTGCTACATGATTCGTTAGAGCCTAGTTTTCAAACCCATTCTCTACAAATTCATTGTATTGGGTTCTTTGAGCCTAAATTCTTTAACTCTTTGGGTTGAGGAACCGAATCTTGCCCTTACAATTGTATTAGTGGTAATTCATATAAAAACAAGGTGATGAATCCTTGGAAATCAGTGGGCTGAAAGTCTCCGGGCGTTGATGATCTTGAAGGCTAAGTCCTGAAAAATCAAAGAAGATCAGAGAAGACCGGTGGTGGCCGGTCTTGAATCCTCCGATGGTAAAGTCAGTGGGTTGAAGTAGAAAGGAAAATACTTCTAAGACTTTACTATTTTTCTAGAAATGTCTGAATCCCTTACCTTCTACGTAGAGGAGTGCTTATATAGGGTACATTGAGCAGTTATTTGTCGTGATAACCGCTCCTATTGTTGAGGAGTTCAGAAAATTCAGAGATAACTTCCCTAGCTTTTGTGGAAGTTACCTTATTTGGACCGGTGCTTCATTGCGGTTAATGGAGGCTTTGGTTCGTTTGGCATGTTGAGTTCAAAATTATCGTCCGTCCGTTGTCATGGACGGACGAGGTTACGCCCTTCCATCATCAGGGAAGGATGAGGTCACGTCCATCCTTTATTAAGGAGGGACGAGATCACGTTTTTTGGAAGAACGAATCGTTAGTGCCAAAGCTTTGTAAACCTCGTCCGTCCATTACTAAGGACGGACGAGATTTGCCTCTAGGACCAGCATAGGGTGGACAAGAAAAAGAGGGACGAGTGTAAGAGCCCCTCGTCCCTTCCTTTACACTTTGTCACAGACGGCCCATATGGACGATACGAAACTAGCGCATTTTCCTTACACCATCAGTTGCCCCCTCGTCCATGGGTCGTCCCAGAATATATAGAGATACAGTTCTCAGGACGGACGAGCTCTTTTCATCAATTAGATGTGCCACGTGTTATAATTTAGATGGTGGCCCATCTCGTCGATTCAGTTTTCCGAGGCAGAGACCACGTGTCATCATCTGATTGATTGTGTCGTCTCGTGTGCCCAGGTCAGCTATCTATAAATAGTGGAATGCCTCCACTACCCTTCACACTTCAGAGATTTTCCTTCCTTGACATTCATCGTCTAGAGCTTCGTCTAGGAGTTTTCTCGCATCCGCAGTCTTTGTTCGTCCTAGAGCCAGGTATTTCCTTTTTTCTCGTCTTTTAGGTTTCTTCAATTTTTTTTCAAAAAATGGCAGAAATAGCTATTTCCTCGTCTAGCGATAGTACAGAGAAACTCATAGACGAGTATTATAACGAGAGTAGTGATGGCTCTAGTGATTCTAGTAATAGTAGTGGGGGAAACACCACGGATGAGGAGTATGTCTCAGGCGTCCCTGGGTTTCCTGTAGAAGTAGTTCAAGAACAGCTTAGGAAAGCTTCAGGGTCCCAAGCAGGCACCTCGTCCTTCGTCCCTCCGTCTAGTCCTTTAGACAAGGCAGAGATAACTGTGAATAGCTGTGCCGTAGATATCCCTTCTAAGACGGACGAGCAAAGACTAAACAATCTTAGGGAGTGGTATCAGATCCCAGGCGAATTTAATCCTAGATTGCCCGTCCGTGGAGAGTGGTGTTGTAACCCTCATTTTCGGATAGGCGTTTATGAGGCTTATCTTTTGGGGGGTCTCAGGTTTCCTTTAAATGCTTTCACTAGAGAATTATTAGTTAGGTTAGGTTTAGGAGTATGCCAATTTAACCCAAATGCATGGAGATTGATTATCTCTATGCAAATTTTGTGGAGGGAAGTGTTTGGAGGGGATCGTCCTCTTACCGTGGACGAGTTCCTCTATTGTTATAAACCCTCAGAGATTCACCAATCCCCTGACTTTTATCAATTCACAGCCAGAGGTAAAGATTGTAGACTGGTGAAATCCTTGGCCTCGTCTGACAGAAAGTGGAAGACGGAGTTTTTCTTCGTCTCTAGCTTCTGGGCTGGGAATCCCATGGACGTTGGCCGAGATACATTTGGTCGTTATGCTGGGGACCTAGGGAACCTTCGTCCTGAGGGTAAGTCCCTTAGCTTTCCCCTTCTCCCTTTTTATTTATTATCATAATTTATTTATTCATTATTATTCTTTAACCTATGATTGTTCTCTCGCAGCCGTTGAACGACCTTCTTTGAGCAAGTTGCATCGTGACCGCGTCCACAGGGCTCGTCTACATCCAGACAGGGATTTTCACTCCTTGGTTAATCTTAGACGACTTGCCAAGTGGGGATTAGGTCCTAACCCGTCCGAAGAAGCACTTGCACACGAAGTTACTGTGAGAAAAAGTAAGTTTTAAACTTCCAACATTCCCTGCACCAAATTTTTTTTTTTTTTTTTTACTAAAGAAAACTTTCCTCGCTCCTTTTTTTGTTAGGAATGGCAACCATGAAAGGAAACAAGGGAAAAGAAGCAACTGGTGAGGGGGCTCGTCCTGAGGTTGAGTCTCAGGCTCGTCCGTCGGCGGGGGATAAAAGGAAAACTTTATCCAAGGATTTAGATTTGGAAAATCTCCCCAGCCGATGAAGCAAGAAAACCAGGCATGGCTCGTCCTAAGTAGTTAAGCCAAATCCTCCCTCGTCCCATCAGCCTATCAAAGTGTTCAACGTTGACTCGTCCACTCCTGTTGAAACCACTCCGTCCAAGACTCCTCCGTCCAAAGTGGCTATGTCTACCTCGTCCCAACCTTCCCAAAAGGTTTCTTCACATATTATTGGAAATGAAGATCTGGCTTGGGAACGTTTCAAGAATGCTGTTTCTGATGGAGACATAAATGCTTGCTATGACATGTCCCTTAAAGATTTTGAGCACTCTGGTGTTCATGATCTTTTTAAGGTAAATCTTTAGCTCGTCTTGACTAAAAAATTTCTTTCTTCTCCTTTTGTTCTCCTCTTTTTTTTTTAAACTTTCATTTGCCATTTGCATGTTTTGTTTGTTTTTGTAGGCCATGTCAAAGTTTATGGCAGCGTCTAGGCAGGCCACAGGGTTGGACAAGACGAGGGTCTTGTTAGAAAAGAGGATTCACGAGGTGAAGGACGAGGCAAAGAAATGGGCTAAAGTGGCTGCCAAAGCTGAGGACAAGGTGATGAAACTACAAACCTCGGTTGAGGAGTTGAAGACCAGTGCCGCGGAGAAAGATGCTCGTCTTGAGGACCTGCAGAAAAAGAATGACGAGCAAAGTGTTCTTCTTTCCAAAGCGAAAGAAGACGCAGTGGCTGAATTCAAAGTGTCCAAACAATATACTGATGTTCTAGACACTAATTATGCAGCGGGCTTTGAGGATTTCAGAATGGAAGCTATAGAGAAGTTCCCTGGCGTGGACTTTAGCTCCATTATACTTAATTTGAATGCTGCTGCCACTAGTTCTCTCCTTCGCACCGGTTCTGAGGACGCCAATATAGAGGACGATGCTACGACCTTGCCTCAGGACGATCCTAATGTCGATGCTCCTCCAGTTTAGGAAACCTTCAATGTTCATGTACTTATTATTTTATGTAATCCAAGCACATTAGGCTCGTCCATGTTTAAGGACGAGTTTTTATAAAACTAGTTTTGGAAGGGTGTTTGGACGTTAGTCATCCGCCCTTGAAATAATTAAATGAACACTGTTTCTTCTTATATATGCATGGACGAGAGTTTTTGTTTCTACATACAAGATTTCTTGTTTAGCTCGTCTATATTTCATATATATATACTTTAACCATTTTTATTGGAATTTTACCAAGTGTAATTCATCCATGTGAAATGGTAGTTATCAGCGTTACTCGTCCTTAGACTTGGGTGATTCTCGTGTTTAATGAAGGCAAAACCCTGTATTTCGCTCGTCCATGGACTGGAATGTTTTTGATCTAAACAAGTTTTTTTTTTTTAAAACACTCATCCATACATTTCCTCGTCCATGGTCTGGGTTTGAGCTTACTTCGTCCATAATATGGACATACGCCTTGGGCCGTGGTTTTTCTCAAGGTAGATTTTATCTCGTCCTTTACTTTGGACGAGCATGCCTTGATTTCACTTTCCCTTGGGAAAGTTTGACGTTACATTCTCTGCGTCCTGAGAATTTTTTCGTCTTGAGCTTTTTTGCCTTCCCATGGGTTAATTCAAACAAAAGTAATATGCCAGTAATTCACACAACATTATGTACATATCATAAATATTGTTCACAACGAGGCATGCACTTCGTCCATAACTTTAAAGAAAATAAATACAAACCAAACCACAACTTCGTCCATAATTTTAACATAATGACAAAGCAACACTAAAAATACGTAAGTAAACAAACTTATGTATATAGACAAGTAGATAAATGGTCTCTAGGCTCGTCCAGGCTGGCATTTTTATTGGTAGTACCTCCTCAGATGCTCAACATTCCAAGGATGCTCCAACTTCCTCCCGTCTAGGGTCTCCAAGTAGTAGGATCCTTGCCTTTTACAATTAACAACTTTGTAGGGACCCTCCCAATTAGGACCCAGTTTCCCATGAGTTGGGTTCTTTGTTGCTAAAGACACCCTTTTCAAAACGAGGTCTCCTATGTTGAACCGCCTTGGCTTCACCATTGCATCATATTGCCTAGCCATAAGGTTTTTGTACCTTGCCATCCTTTGCTCAGCATCCATCCTTACCTTGTCTATTAGATCGAGGTTCAAACAAAGTTGCTCTTCATTATCTTTGTCCTGATAGGTTGTCACCCTATGATTGGCCATGTGCACTTCCGCGGGTATGACTGCTTCAGTTCCATAAGTTAGCTTGAAAGGAGTTTCTCCTGTCGGAGTTCTTACTGTCGTCCTATACGCCCACAGAACACCTGGTAACTCGTCTGGCCATACTCCCTTTGCCCCCTCAAGCCGAGTTTTGATTATTTTTAACAAGGATCGGTTTGTAACTTCAGCCTGGCCATTTGCTTGTGGGTGGGCGGGTGAGGAGTAGTGATTCTGAATCCCGAAGTGTATGCAAAAATCTTTGAAGAGTGCATTGTCAAATTGTCGTCCGTTATCGGATACCAGCACCCTGGGCACGCCAAACCTGCACACAATGTTCTTCTATACGAAGTTCTTGATATTTTGTTGTGTGATATTAGCTAAAGGTTCTGCTTCTACCCACTTGGTGAAATAGTCAATACCAACCACAAGAAATTTCATTTGCCTCACACCTATTGGAAAAGGACCCAGGATGTCTAGTCCCCATTGTGCAAAGGGCCATAGGGCCGTCATTGGGGTTAGGTACTCTGATGGTTGCCTGGGGACGTTACTAAACCATTGGCATTGATTGCAGACCTTTACATAAGCTTTTGCATCTGTTTAGAGAGTTGGCCAATAATACCCTGCACGGACGATCTTATGGATAAGTGATCTGGCTCCCGAATGGTTTCCACAGGCTCCTTCATGAACTTCTCTCAGCACGTAGTTCGCCTCGTCCGGAGCCAGACACCTGAGGTAAGGCTGAGAAAAGCCTCTCTTGTATAGAACTTCGTCCATAAGGACATACCTGGCTGCTCTAACCCTGAGTTTTCTGGCCTCGTCCCTGCCTTCTGGAAGCTTCCCGTCCTTCAAGTACGATATTATTGGGCTCATCCAGCTTTCCTCGTTCCCTATTTGCTTCACTTCTGGGAGATCTATGCTTGGGACGTACTGGACTTCATCGAATTCATCCATGGCTCCTGTCCCTGAGGCTTCCTTTGCTAAAGCATCCGCTTCTGCGTTCTCCTCCCTTGGGATTTGAACGAATTTAGCTTCCTTGAACTTCTTCACAAGCCGTAACACTTTTTCCAGGTATTTTTTCATTCGTCCTTCATTCGCCTCATACGTCCCATTTATCTGGCCCATGACCAACTGAGAATCTCCCAGGACGAGTACTGATTTTGCTTCCACGGACTTAGCTAGTTCCAGCCCTTTAAGAAGAGCTTTATATTCAACTTCATTATTGGTCGCTTGGTACTACAAACGAACTTTGTGTTTGAGTTTGTCCCATTCTGGAGATTGCAGAATCACACCTATTCCTTCTGCGTATTGTGTAGATGAACCATCCACATGGATGATCCATTTCTGGTTGTCTTCCATCTCACCTACATTGTCGCAATTTGGGGTAAACTCTGCAATGAAGTCTGCCAGAGCTTGAGCTTTTATGGCGTGCCTTGGTTGGTACTTTATGTCAAACTCACTAAGTTCAACAGTCCATTGAATCAATCGTCCTGCAGCCTCCAACTTGTTCATTGCCTTCTTGAGTGGATGATCCGTCATGACGTTGATGACATGTGCCTGGAAGTAATGTCTTAGCTTCCTGGAGGCTGTTATTAGTGCAAAAGCCAGCTTTTCCATTAATGGATATCGTCCTTCCGCTCCTCTCAGTGCCTTACTTGTATAGTACACTGGCTTCTGCACTTTTCCTTCCTCTCTTATCAATGCTGAGCTCACGGCATGCGGGGTCACTGCCAAATATAAAAACAGCTCTTCTCCTATCACGGACGGGCTTAGCAACGGAGCCGTAACAAGGTACGTTTTCAAATCTTGGAAGGCTTTTTCGCATTCGTTCGTCCACTCAAATGCTTTCCTTAGAACCTTGAAAAACGGTAGACACTTGTCAGTAGCTTTAGACACAAACCTGTTGAGGGCTGCAACTCGCCCAGTAAGAGACTGGATTTCTTTGATACTCTGCGGAGGCTTCATGTCTAGAATTGCTTTAATCTTTTCTGGGTTTGCCTCGATCCCCCTATGTGAAACCATGAACCTAAGAAATTTTCCTGACGCCACTCCGAAAGCACATTTGCTAGGATTCAACTTCATTCCGTATTGCCTGAGTGTATTAAAAGTCTCCTGCAGGTCGTCCAAATGCTTCTCCTCACCCAGGCTTTTCACCAACATATCGTCCACATAGACTTCTACGTTTCGCCCAATCTAAGGACGAAACATGTGGTTGACTAGTCATTGGTATGTTGCTCCAGCGTTTTTCAAACCGAAGGGCATTACTTCATAACAAAATAAGCCTTGACTAGTAACAAAGGACGTCTTCTCCTGGTCGGCCTCATCCATCCTTATTTGGTTGTATCCTGAGAAAGCATCCATGAAACTAAGTAATTTATGGCCTGCAGTAGAATCCACCAATTGGTCAATGTGTGGCAATGGATAGCTGTCCTTGGGGCAAGCCCTGTTTAGATCAGTAAAATCTACACACATCCTCCACTTGCCGTTCACTTTTTTGACCATCACCACGTTGGCCAACCAATCTGGATAGTACACTTCTCGTATAAACTTCGCCGCCATCAACTTCTGAACCTCGTCTTTAATAGCCTCATCTCTCTCAGGGGTGAACACCCTTTTCTTTTTTCGAACTAGCTTTGAGGAAGGACATACGTTCAAACGGTGGGTGATGACACTAGGATCTATACCCGACATATCCTCATGAGTCCAAGCAAATACATCAGTGTTTTTCCTCAAAAACTGGATGAGGTCCTCCTTAAGCTTTTCTTCTAGATCTGCCCCAATCCTGTTACACCTCTCATGGTTGTTCTCGTCTAAAGAAACATCTTCTAACACTTCAACAGGTTCTACCACGACTCTCCTTTCTTCAATATTCATGGCCTGAATTTGTTCGTCCATGGCCAACATAGCCAGGTAACACTCTCTTGCTACTAATTGGTCTCCTTGCACTTGTCCTACTCCTTGTTCTGTTGGAAACTTAACCGGCAGGTGATAAGTGGATGTAACAGCCTTCCAACTGTTTAAAGTCGGCCTTCCAATTATGGCATTGTAGGAGGATGAACAATCTACCACAAGGAAGTTCACCTCCTTGGTGACCTATTGCGGGTATGCCCCCACTGTCACTGGTAATGAAATAATGCCCACAGGTTGTACTTTCATTCCACCAAAACCTACTAGGGGGAAGCTCGCTGGATGGAGCCGGTCTCGTCCTAACCTCATCTGCTGAAAAGCTGGATAATACAAAATATCAGCCGAACTTCCATTATCTATCAGCACCTTCTAGTCTTGTAGTCAGCAATAAGGAGGGTGATGACAATAGCATCGTCATGAGGGTGATGAATTCTCTCGGCATCCTCGTCCGTAAAGGTGATTGCTTGCTCGTCCGTGGTCCTTGCTTTCGGTGATCGTCCAGAGAGTTGGACGTTCTGCACTACTTTCAAGTATGCCTTCTTTGACTTGGACGACTGTCCTATAGAACTTCCCCCTAGGATGATTCTTATTTCTCCGAGCGGTGGTCGTGATGATTCCTCTACCTTCCCTTTCAATTTCTCATCCTTGTGGTCTCGTCCAAGGAAATTTCTCAGCTTCCCTTACCTGATAAGATTCTCAATCTGCTGCTTCAAATCAAAGCATTCGTCCGTATCATGCCCATGATCTCTATGGAAGCGACAATACCTATTCCTATTGCGCTTGTTGGGATCTCCCTTCATCTTCTCCGGCCACTTCAAGGAAGGCTCGTCCTTGATTTGCATAAGGACTTGCTCGAGTGGCACATTCAAAGGGGTGTACTGTTGATTCCGCGCTGAAGGACGTGCTTTCTTCTTTCGGTCTTTCCTATCTTCTATTCGTCCCTTCTTAGGACGAGGACCTTGTTCCGACTGACGCATTGGGTTGGCTTCCACTTTCTCAACTCTCTTCCTCTTCTTGGCTATGATAGCATCCTCCGCATTCATAAAGTTCTGGGCTAAATGAACTAGTTCAGCCATGGTCTGAGGCACCTATTCATATAACTTGTGGATAAACAAATCAGAGTGAACCCCATTATGGAATGCCGCTAGAAGGAGCTTATCATCCACCTCGTCCACTGCCAAGGCGTCCCTGTTGAACCGCGTGATGAAGGACCGCAAACTTTCATTCTCCCCATTGCTCTATAGTTAGAAAGCTAGACGAAGAACGCTTGTGCCTCTGCCCTCCGATAAAATTGTTAACGAACAATTTGCTTAACTCCTCGAAGGATGTCACTGTGTTAGGAGGTATTTTGCTAAACCACACTCGTGTAGGTCCTTTGAGGGTAGTAGGAAAAGCTCTGCACATTATTTCATCCGGAACTCCTTGGAGATGCATGGTAGTTTTGAAGGTGGTAATGTGGTCAAAAGGATCCCGCGTCCCATCATATGAATCTAACGAAGGCATCTTGAACTTGGGTGGCAAATGATGGGCATTGATGGAAGCTACAAAGGGGGAATCAGTCCTGTGAACTAAATCTTCCACAGGGTTTGTTTTCTTCATATTCTCCCTTATCTCATCCATAACTCTTCTCATTTGATCCATTTCCTTTTCCAAATGAGGTACCCTTCGTGAAGCGGTACCCCTTGACTGGCTTTCAGGTTCAACATTCCTTCCCTCTTCTTGACTCTGGGCCTGTCCTTCGGTGTTCCATTCATGACGCTGCCTCCTTAAATCAAGTTGTTTGACCAACTCCTGGTTCTGGCGGGTTAACTCCGCTATAGCAGCGGCCATGGATTGCATGTGTTGGACCGAAGATGGTTGCTTGGTGGGCGCGGATTGACGGTCGCGATGAGGGTTACTGGAGGCGTCCCTGCTCTGTTGAGGGCCTGGACTAGTAGCCCTAGATCTTGTCCGAACCATTTCAACCCTTTGTCGGAGAAAGAAATCGCAGAACTCAACAAATTAAGTTCAAGGGCGACAAATTTCCTTTCCCACAGATGGCGCCAACTGATGAATCCTTGGAAATCAGTGGGCTGAAAGTCTTCGGGCGTTGATGATCTTGAAGGCTAAGTCCTGAAAAATCAAAGAAGATCAGAGAAGACCGGTGGTGGCCGGTCTTGAATCCTCCAATGGTAAAGTCAGTGGGTTAAAGTAGAAAGGAAAATACTTCTAAGACTTTACTATTTTTCTAGAAATGTCTAAATCCCTTACCTTCTACGTAGAGGAGTGCTTATATAGGGTACATTGAGCGGTTATTTGTCGTGATAACCGCTCCTATTGTTGAGGAGTCCAGAGAATTTAGAGATAACTTCCCTAACTTCCGTGGAAGTTACCTTATTTGGACCGGTGCTTCATTGCGGTTAATGGAGGCTTTGGTTCGTTTGGCATGTTGAGTTCAAAATGATCGTCTGTCCGTTGTCATGGACGGACGAGGTTACACCCTTCCATCATCAGGGAAGGATGAGGTCACATCCATCCTTTATTAAGGAGGGACGAGATCACGTTTTTTGGAAGAGCGAATCGTTAGTGCCAAAGCTTTGTAAACCTCGTCCGTCCATTACTAAGGATGGACGAGATTTGCCTCTAGGACCAGCATAGGGTGGACAAGAAAAAGAGGGACGAGTGTAAGAGCCCTTCGTCCCTTCCTTTACACTTTGTCACGGACGGCCCATATGGACGATACGAAACTAGCGCATTTTCCTTACACCATCACAAGGTACAAATCATATTTGATTACCTTAACACATGAAAAGGCAATGGTAAATGTCTTTCACCAAAAGCTATTAGTGTTCAAGTTGAAAAAATTAGAGGTAAGATTGTCTATCAATCACCTTTCTCAAGTATCTTGTAAAAAAAAAAAAAAACCAATTTTGTATTTTAGACCTTTAATAAGTGAAAAAAAAAAATAATGTCCTTATTCTTGCCTATTAAAGGATTGGAGATGGCCGTGTTTAAAATGAATTAAAAAAAATGGAAGAGGAATAGACATTCGAAGATTAAAGAGCTCAAGATTATTGGCCCTTAGAGTTTGAGGTTGTTTTCATTTTGACTCTTTATGTTTGAAAAAAAAAAAATTGGCCTTCATGTTTGATTATATTTTCATATTGATCACGTTTTCCATTTTTGTTGATAATCTGTTGACACCTAGCATTATTTGGGTGACGTATTTTAATAGATGACACTTATTTAACCATCATATTAATGACAAAAAGTGTCCACTTTGCTTAGGAAGGAACTTAGATGGGTGAAGTGGCCTAATGGATGATATACTTCTTTGGCACTTAGGGCACGTTTGGTAGATTGTAATGGTAATTACATAGGAATAGAAATATATATTATAAGGAATACAAAATGTTGTAATGTAATGCTTATTACTATTCATTTGTTTGGTGATAACACAATAATAGAACTCTGAAGACAACAAAATGAAAGCATTTTAAATCAAACTTAAGATATATTTTAGGAAATATCTTACTTATATAATTATATTTCCTAAAAAATAATATATTTTTAAGTTTGAAAGAGAGATTAGTTATTTTTTATGATTTTTTATTTTCATAATTATTATGTGCATATGGAAAGTTTGTTTATTTAGAAATATATTAGTTATATAAATTAATGCACCTACTAAGGAATAGCTATTATATCCCTTTTAGAGATGAATAATTATTCCTCATTTTTAAGAATAGCTATTTATAAGGAATGACTATTTCATGTAATAAAAACATAACCAAACTACTGAATAACTAAATCATAAAAACAATTATTACATTACAGTGCTTATTACAATTTACCAAACATACCCTTAATGGAACCCAGCTTGTTTTCATATAATAATATAAAAGGGTTTTAAGAGCTTTGGGACGGGCCGGGGAGTCGGGCGGCATGGCTCCCCTTGCCAACGCATGCCTCTGCCCTTACTTAGACGACTACCATAGTTGTCTATATGTTAGAGCTAGCTTTAAGGTTTAAGGGAGAAATGTTTCAAATTACGGATTTAGCAATATATTGTAATTATCTCAAAAAAAATTGACATCAATATCCACAATTGATGTGAAAATGTCCACATTTTAAAAATGTTTACATTTAAAAACATGAAAATAAATGTAAAAAAAAAAAAAAAAAAAAGAGTTAAAGAGTATCATTATTTCTAGAAAACAAAAATTAAACAGTAACATGATATTATACGAAAAGATAAGCGCATGAACAGTAAAAATTTGGAATTATTTTTGTCTTTTCTGAGGCATAATGGGTTTGGTGGCTTTCTTGAACCAGCCACCCTTTCTTAAATAATTTCCCCCTGTTTATAAATAAATTTTTTTTTTGTCCCCCGTCCATCCCTATCTTTGGTGGATGTTTTCTGATGCCCAGGTTCGTGAGTCGTGACATGCTTATCCAAGAAATTCGAGAATCGAGATGGAAAATCGATGATGTTACCTGCACATTTATTATAATATATAGATAGAACATCAACATAGAGAAAAGGTTCCTATAGGCTATAGTACATCACCTTGATAAGGAAACGGCTGTCTTTTTGCACCCACAATGGTCATTTTGCAAATTTGCATGACTATGCACATATATATGGTCCCCAACTTCAAACAATTTCACTATTCAGCGAAAAAAAAAAAAAAAAAATCTTCAAACAATTTCACAGTGATTTTTTACCTTTAACCGAAAGTGTAAGACACAACAAACAAGTCTCTCTTCTCCCAAAAATTAATAATAATAATAAAAAGAAGAAGACATAACACAGCTTGACCCGGTTAAGGTCAATCCGTTATATACCTTAAATATTTATTGTAGCGAATTTTACTTTCAAGTGCAAACAAAATAAATAATAATATTGTAGCACAAGAATTGTAACCCTAGGTTTGTCAATGAATAGTCTAGGAATTAATCTTAAAAATAGTCTAAGATTTAAACTCCACTAAGTACCATTCAAAGGATTTATTGTAATATACAAGGCTTAATGTTGGTGCAAAACTTTCTTAAAAAAATGTTGGTACAAAATGCTACAATATTTAATAATAGAGATGCAACCATATACGGATTTTCATGTTATGATCTTAGTGTTCCATATGAATTAAGTATAAACTTAATCATGTGTTTATAAGTTCTTGAGCGTCCTCTCCTCACAAGCCGGTTTTCAAAGGCGAGTTTCATCCATGAGTTTGTAACATTTCACCATAAATATATTCATTTAGAATCAAACAGCGTTAATTCTTTTTCTTAATTTTATTCTTTGTACTTTTGTATACATTTGATTCTTTAAAAAAAAAAAAAAATTTATTTCAACAAAAAATGGAGCAATTTAAGTAACCATATTAAAACATAGACTTGAATCACTTGATAGACTTTATTGTCTATGTATCACTTCCCCAATAAATGAAATTACAAGTAGAAGAAAATGATAATTTAACTATATTTCCTAAATTTCATTTAATTAAACCTAACATTCCAATAATCCGCAGAAGAGTTATTAGGCTATTGGCCCTCTCAATCCACAAGTTACAAAATAGAACCAATCTGAATGAGTTAGAACTTAGAACTTAAAAAGAACTGCCAATCATGCATCTATTAGGAATCGTAGTTGTAAGTGAAGAAGACTCTCTTCAAAAAAAAAAAAAAAAGTGAAGAAGACTGGTAGGTCAGTTCATACAGTTCTGTCATAGTACTTTCCAAATCATGCCTCACCAGTCCCAGGAAAATGTTTCAAATTGCTGCAATGGGCCATGGGCCACGTGGTTTGGTGAACTCTATCTCTTCCTAACATGGGTTTTGAACCGCAGAGCTGGCAAAACCATGTGAACGAGGCACTAATATATGCCTCCCTTGTCGAGACACAACAACATTTACAATTTTTTTTTTTTTTTATAATAATAATTGAGTTGACAAACTTTTAGTGGTTCTTGTATAATTATCTAGACTCACACTAAGTTACTGACGTAATTCTTTTATTTACCACTAATAATTTGTCAAGTGTAATTTATTTTTATTTTTATTTTTTGTGTTTATAGACTTTCTCTTTCTAATTTTCAATTCCTAATATGGTCCATCACGATTAGCAAAATAATAATATGGTCCATCACTTCCGTGTGATAGCATCTTAAGCTAAACCCGTTCATTGACAGCCCATTGCTTGACTAAGAACTTGCTTCCTATTCCACATTTTCAGTGTGAATGACAATTACGATGTAATTGGCTTTGTGGTACCACCCCTTTGAGTTGGTCTAAGTAACGCTATAATGATTCCAAATTTTATAATTCTGTCATTTATATTTTATATCTATTTAAAGAAAAAACACATAATGCTTTTATGCAGTAGGCATTTCTACTTGTATTGTGTAGCAAATGAGTTTGTCAATTAGTAGATATATTGATATATAGTCCTATTATTTATTTATTTTGCTAAATACAGTCATTTAAGGTAGAATTGAACAAGTTACCAACCCTTTCAAGCAGTGGCGGCTCCAGGAATTTTGTTTAGGGAGTTCATTAAAAAATTTTAATAAAAAAAGAACTTGAATATATCGAGTTACCGACAAAAAAAAAAAAAAAAAAAGGTACATGAAGTTTTACAATTTCTTTCTACAAGTATTCAAATTTTGAATTGTTATATGATAGTTCATTATAAGTATCTATTGCCAATGTGGGTAGCTATAAGCCTATAATCATTTTATTTTGTTAAGTTTATCTAACATTTTTTATTTTTATGCATTTTTTATTATCTATTTGTTATTGTTTTTATAAAAATATTTTAAACTAAATGACTAAACTAAACTCATTGGCTTTGTATTAATTATTGACGCACACAACCACACTCATTCATACATAAAATTATACACTAGTGCTTAACCAATCAAATGCTTGGACAATCACTAACTTTACATTTTTTTTTCTTGAATTTTACTAACTTTATAACAAAAAGTTATTATAACATGATAACAATATACACACATGTAACAAACTATATCTATTTCCTAATTATTAAATTATATATATATTTATATTATAATATACACACAAACATCCATACACATCATAATTCACACAAATAATATTATAATAAAAAGTAATGCACACAATCAATATTAAACACACTCACACACATAATATAAATTTATAAAAAATAGTGACACTTACAATTCACAAACACTTACGTTTTATTTTTAGAGTTGAAAATACTTGTAATAAGGGGTGTGTAAAATTTAAGTCAGAGTGTGCAAATATATTTTTAAGAAAAAAATTATAGTATTAAACTAAAAAAAATATTTTTTATATATAATTTTTTTTTTTTGGAAGTCAGGGGGTTCATTTGAACCCCCTGAGAATAGTGTAGAGCCGCCCATGCTTTCAAGCAATCAAGCTCCGTTCTTTTAAAATGTCTATGAAACTTCTTTACTAAAATGGGTATTTTCCTATCCTAGGGATTAAAACTTTTTTTTTTTCAGTCACTAAAATAAAATTATCTTTAGCGGATTCCCTAGGTCTATCATGTATGCTTCTAATCCTTCGCAGTGTAACAACATGTTCATGTAATAATTATTTATAGCTCTTGTTAAATGTTGAAAATATTTTTAAAAATATACGAACATCAAACAAAGTAGCTTGGAATCCATTCAGGGGAAAGAGGAAAAAAAAAAAAAAAAAAATCTTAGCTTGGAATCTGATTACACTCCACCCCCAAGGATCCACATGACAATTCCTTAAGAACAAATTAAGATATATTTAAAAATATATCCCTTAAATAGATTTATAATTGGTTTGCTAATCGATCGCTGTTGTTCCCAAAGTCTAACAACGGTTTCTTCCAACATCAACACACCTAATATTCTAATAAAAAACAACATATTTTCAATGCAATGT
Source organism: Quercus aquifolioides (assembly GCA_019022515.1). NCBI lineage: Eukaryota > Viridiplantae > Streptophyta > Magnoliopsida > Fagales > Fagaceae > Quercus > Quercus aquifolioides. The sequence goes on along the minus strand of CM032327.1, from coordinate 63,690,920 downwards.
CGTACACGATTCAAGTATGTTTATGCTCATAATAATAATAATGTTTTGGCCAACTAAGTAACGCACTCAAATATTTGCTACTGCCACGGTATGCATATATAATGATGATGTTAAATACATAAATGTCCAACCTAACTGAAACTTTATAGCATTAACAAGCTCACTAAGAAAAGGTTTTCTAAAAAATAAAAAAATAAAAAAATAAAAGAAAAGGAAAGAAAAGGGGAGACACATAAAAAAAAAAGTGGTTAATCAATTTCTGTTAGGAAATCAAAAGAAAAAGAGTAATGTTACAGTCACAAATTATCTTACAACATTTTTATAAATTCTTGATGTGGCCAATTTCTTATTGGTTTTCATCTAGACACGCCATTAACATCACGTTTTCATTTATCAATAACCACTTACCACATCAGCAATTTGTAAAATTTTTTGTAAAGTAGGCTTAAATGAAAAATCACTTTCTTTAAAACCATATTTATCCTCACTCGAATTAGTTTGCTTAAGAAAAATAGGTAAATCATCTTTAGGATAGAACTAAACCTCCCAAGAGAATTATGTGAATTTCTTTAAAAGGTGTGCAAAATTTGTGAAATAAAACTGAATTTGAATGACTATGTATAAATAATGAATACATACCATTAAAACTACATATTTTGAAAGGTTGCTTATGCAGGGGCATAAATTTTAATATTCTATTACGAATATTACTAAAAGTACATTTAGTACACTGAATGTATATTACATTAGGAATAATAATCTTTATTACTAGGAATAGAAGACATTGTAATAGAATAACTATTACTATTCATAAGTTTGGTTGTTACATATGGAAAGCTTGTAAAAATGATGTACAAGGAAATTTTATATTTTTAGAAATATATTAATTTAAAAACCTATTATATGCACTAAAGAATAACTATTACATATATTTTAAAGAGGAATGACTATTCTTCCATTTAAAGAATAATTATTCCAATGTAATAACTAATCCATGTAATAAAGATGCAACCAAATGACCAAATTGATATTACACATGAATAACTATTCTATTACAGGAGTTATTACAGCGTACCAAACGTACTCTAACTGTTAGAAATGAGAGAAAATTATATCAACTTATTTTTATGCAAAATTCTATATAAAATAGTTATTTTGTTATGATTTCACTTGTTCAAACTTAATTCTGCTCTAGTAAACATTTTAATAAAATTATAAGGCATTAGGCATAAATGTCCATCATTCTCATGTCATTTTCTTAAGTGATCACTATGTCGAGCAAAATTCTCAGAATATGTATTCTTTCACTCTAAATCTTTCTTTATTCTTCCACTTTTAAAATAGGATCTACACACATTTTTATTTTTTGAGTTGGTTCAATGCAATGAGAGGATTTAGTGAATTTCTTGTGCTATCTCTTGTAGTTCTTTGCAAGGTTTAATTTTTAGTGAGTTTCTATGGCGGCACATTCGTATGGAGTTCAACTCAAACTTTTTATGCAAAGAGTCATCTTGAAAGAGTGAAACTGCTTGTAAGTTTATAATTATTTAATGACCATAATGAGGAATGGTGGACAAGTGACGTGGTCCACCATGAGGACTATATAATTTCTTCATAATGAGTATGCTACTTTCTGTTTTATTTTTTTATTTTTTGCATTTTATCTCGGTTTTTTTTTTAAACAAATTAACTATCTAAGCATTTTGAAAATAAACTAACTTTTAGTTTTTATTTTTATTTTTTATTATCACATATTTAGTATATAAAACTTATCTCTTTAGATAAATACTATTCAAAAATGTTATTTGAAACTACAAGCTACCCAAATGGATAAGCATGTGGTGTAATGTTAGAAATTTAGGCTTGAAGAGTTTTTTATTATTTTTTATGATTTATTTTCAATTTATTAAAAAGAAGTAAGGTTTAAATCCATCTCCTCATTGCAATAGGTATTGAACTATAAATTTAAAAAATAAAAAACTGGACAAAGCTTCCTTCGTGATGTTATTGTTTTGAATTCAAAGCTATGCTGTGCTGTGCTGTTGAATTAAAAACAAAACAAAGGGAAGAAAGAAAGAAAGAAAGAAAAAAGTGTGGAATTAGCAAAGAAGGAGGTTGACAAAATGAAAGGAAATGAGACGATGATGCAGTATGAAAAGCGACAGCAAATGAAAAGAAGATCCGAATCACAAAGCAGCATCTTCTTTCCTTAAACCCCCACCTCCACCCCCAAAACTCAACTAATCTGCACGTGCCAGCTTTCACGGTTCCATTCCAACTCACTAATGCTGCAATTATTTTAGATTTATATATATCTCTGTTTTCTGTTTCTGTTTTTCCTTATAAAAATAAAAATAACCACCTATCCAACGGTCTCTCCCTCTTCCTTTTTTGTTTTTTCATTCTTGTTTTTAACTCCCCACTCTAAATTAAAATAATAATAATAAAATAAAATTAAAAAAAAAAAACAAAAATATGTGGTCAATGAGAAAGAAGCTCTTCGAAAGGAAATATAAAAATAAGGCGGTCTAACACCCTAACCCCTTTCCTTTTCTTCAATCTTTGTGACTCTCCCATGGGCATGTCATGGTTTTTCTCTATGTTTTGCTGTTTCTGAAAGAAAGAAGAGAGAGAGATAGAGTGTTTGTTTAGTTAAAATCTAGGGCTGGCTAAGAGTAAGAAAGATATATCTCTATATAATTATCGTTATTCGAAAGCATAGGCATAGAGAGTGATTTTTGAGAAAGAGAGAGAGGGAGCGACAATGCCTGCATTGGACGCTTTCGATTCGTACCTTTTCTCTCTAAGCAGAGCCTTTTGCAGCCCTCTCGGAGTCTTCGTTCAGATCCAGGTTTGCTTTTTTATTTTATTTTTTTACTACCCTTCTTCGCTTCGCACTCGCGGTTTCTTTTTTCAGATCCAAAATCCGTTTGGTTGCTGAGAAAGTTAAGGAATTGATAGTTTTTATTCTTCACTGTCTTCTTTTTTTGAATTTAGTGTATGTAACAGAGCCATTTGGCTATATTTGGTTCGATTGAGTCGAAGTTGCTTCATTTGGCTTTTTTTGTGTGTGTGCGTGTGTGTGTGTTGGTTTTCGGTTCGTAAATAATTGGAATCCAATTTTCAAAATTCATTTCCTTATTTTTCTAAATTTTCTCGGCAACCAAACGGTGGACCACTTAGTTTTATCTTATTCCTCTATTTTCCTGTCGCTGAGCTGTTATTTTTTTAAAATTTTATTTATTAAATAGCTATAAACAATTTTGAATTTTTTTTAGGGTAAGAGATTGAAGCTTTTCATCGAACTAGCTTCAGATCTGGATGGTCTGTTTCGTAGCAAATGGCAGAAACATGAATGCAATTTTTAATTTCTTAATGGAGATTCAATGTTTGAAATTTGACACAAAAATTGAAGTCAATGTTAATCTGTGTTTACGACGACAATTTATCTCCAATTTATTTTAGATAATTACCTATGATGAAGATTTAAAATCCTCTATCTATGTTATTAATATATATATATATATAAAATATAGCGCAATACCCAGAGATAAAGTTCTTTGCTGGTTATGGTGACTTCTTCTTGTAGTCAATGGATATTACTATTTACTGCTATAGTTCTCAGTAGTTGATGAGTCTCTAATTCTTTAAACTTTTAAAAAGGAGAAGCCCTGTAAGTGGACAGGTTAGGGAGATAGGAAATTCAAACTGCAGTCTGAAATGGGTTTGGATTTAAATTTTTTTTGGAACTAAGCTATGAAGGCATAAAATTGAATTAATGAAATTTATGGGTGGCTTTAAGTTTTATTAATACATGGATTTGAAATGATTAGGCGTAAGAGGTCATTTTAAATCCATAATATTATAAGTGTCTTTGTTTGAGCAAAATCTCTAAATTCAATTCATCATGTGTGGTTAAATTTATATAGAGCGATTTATACTAACAGTTGTTCTTCGACTCTGTTGCTTTTAAATCCTCAAATCCAAATGCAACCTTAGTTGAAATCAGAACAATTATTTAACTAGTAGATGGAATTAGACTATAGGGGGAAAAAAGGCTAGATGGAATTAGGTTCTGCAAAGATGTCTAGTTCGGTAGTTCAATCAGTGACACTTCAGAGGATGTGCAATTTATACTAGACTTAGTCATTTAAATCCTTATTACTATTACTGTAAGTAGTCTCCAATAATATCCATTGAGAAACTACTTGTCTAAATACTAATGGTGTTTAAAAATGCGGTATTCCCATCCTCTTGATGCTTTAGGGTAAATTTATGCTGAGTTCATTGCATTTTAATTTGAATCCATTTTTTTTTTTTTTGGTGCTGTAGGGATGTTTAATATGCTTAACTCTTGCTCTTGGGTGGGCTTTTGCGGCAAATGTCAGGTAAAAAAATTAAGTGGATAAATTTTATTAATGAATTAGTGACATGGCCTCTATGATTAATTCCCTTTTATCATTGTAGTATAGAAACACAAAATTGCTATTTGAGCTATCTCCAACTTCTTTCTCACAGGAATAGGGAGATCAAACAGATGAAGGATAGTATGCGATGTGGCAATAGCTTTGCTTTTCTTTATCATGATATTTATAAACTTGAGCACACTAATCAGGAGAATCTGCCCAGAGTGTCAGTTGTTATGCCTTTGAAGGGTTATGGAGAACACAATCTACACAATTGGAGAAGTCAGGTGAGGTTTTTATCATGTGCAGTTCCAAGTGCCCTTTTTAATTAAATAAGTCTCATTTTATTCTTTTTTCAAAAACAAGAAGGAAAAATAAGTCAAGTCTATTCATAATATGCTGAACATCTATCATAGCTTCTAGATCATTCTCTGTGTGTGTGTGTGCGTGTCTGTACACACATTCCTGGGACACTATCACTATGTACAGATAAAGAGTTCTTTCTGGATGACAAAATTATTTTCAATTTCTTCTTGGAGCTGATACTTAGGCATGTTTACCATTGAAATCCTTGTACCTATTTTATATTTATGCTGAAGCTTTCCCCTCTAATTGTAAATAATTTTGTTGGTCTGAAGTTTTCAAATGTTCATCATGGTTCCATCTCATGAATGGTTGCAGATTACATCTCTCTACGGTGGTCCTGTAGAATTTCTTTTTGTGTTGGAAAGTGCAGAAGACCCTGCTTACCGTGTTGTATCTTCGTTAATATCAGATTTTAAGGTATATATGTTTTTACGATTGTTGTATACTTTTTTTTTTTTTTTTTTGAGAAATAATTACAACATGCTGTTAACCCCACAGCTCGAATCCTTTCCCCCCTAGACCTCCAAGTACTGAGAACAAACATCACAACATATTTTTTTATAAGTAAGTTTTGGACCAAAGGGATGGGGAAGTGGAGATTTTGAACTAGTGACCTCTGGTTCTCAAGGTGCTGTCTTGAATTGATTGTGCTACCCCTTGGGGTAAGAAACATCCCAGCATACATTATGACTGGATACATTGTTTGTGATCCTGAGTGCCACTAGCACTGATGTTGAAATGTAAACCTTGCCTTCTAATATCTTTCATGATATGTGGGTGCCTAGTGAACTTGTTCGAACTTCTTTACCATAGTTACATTTCCTTACTTGTATTCATGTTTAATATGTGCAGGATGAAGTTGATGCTAAGGTTGTTGTAGCTGGTTTGTCAACTACTTGCAGTCAGAAAGTTCACAATCAGTTGGTATGTAACAAGTTTGCAACTTGGTATATGGTCTTTGCTAATGCATAATGAAGGCGAAGGCCGCTGATTACACTTTTTTTTTTCTTTTAAAAATATATGTATTATGTCAAAATATTTCTATAATATGAACTTATGTTATGTTGTCTTTGTATCTATTTTCTAGAATAATAATAAACTTTTGTTCTTTTAAAAATTGAGTGGGAATATATGGTAAGGCTAGATGTTTAGCCAATGATCTCTAGTTCAATTGGCACCTTCTCCCCTTATAAGTGCTAGGTGAAGGGTAGGGTTGTGGGTTCAAGATCCACTGGACCCGTAACTTACCAGTAAAAAAAATGATAAGACTAGATTTTAAATAGGATTGACTCTTATATTATGTTTCTGCAAGGCATGTTGAAAGCAGAGCAGCCCTGCCTTAAACAAATTGATATGGAATTTTGAGCTTATTTAGACTAAAATAATCTTGTAAGATGTTATATAGGCTTTCATAATTTATCTTTCCTATAAGCATATGTTTTTGTTAACACTAAGTCATATATGATGTGCTCTTGTGCAGGTTGGAGTGGAGAAAATGCATAAAGACAGCAAGTATGTATTATTTTTGGATGATGACGTTAGGTTGCACCCTGGTTCAATTGGAGCTCTCACTGCTGAGATGGAAAAGAATCCTGATGTATGATTTTGCAAACTTACTCCCAAATGCCCTCTACTCTAATTCTCTGGGATTTACAAAAAATCATTTTATCTTGTACTTATTTTTTAAGATGTATTTTGTTATGGTAATGAGTGCCTTGGTCTTAACAGATTCTTTTTATGTTCTTGACTTTGTTGGCATTGGTTTGCAGATATTTATTCAAACTGGATACCCTCTTGATTTACCTTCGGGGAGTTTAGGGAGTTACTGCATTTATGAATATCACATGGTAAGGCATCATCTATGAGTTCAGGCTCCTGTGCCCCTTCCTCTTTTATTTTTTTCCCTTTTCTTTTTCCCAAACTTCTTAATTTATGTGTACATGTTTGTCCAGTTCTATTTTGTAGTTCATGGTAGGGTTTTATTTCTTTTCAACATGTAACCAGAAATTGTTAGGTGTAAAAGCTACCACATCATCTGCATGGGCTTGCTTAAAATATAACTAGGGTTCCTAACAAAGAGAAATTAATAGGTCATAGTGTGTGTTATGTTAGTCTGTTGTAATAGGGCTAATTTAGACATTTCTGTTTGATCAATTTTTGCAAGATTCTTTCTCATTTTTCCAATGTCTTCTCTATTTACTCTTTGGGCACTACTAGAAGGTAAAAGAGTAGGGTGTTCCTGTGTTTGCCTTATTATAACCTTTAGTGAGTCTTTGAGGCTCATATGTAGGGTTTGTTGAAATAAATTGTAATGACATTTTCTAGCATCTCAAGCAAATAACAAATGGTAAACAATTATGTACCTTTTTATACTCCTAGTGTACTAGGATTGTGCCCCTTTATGCTTTTTTGAATGAAAAAAATACTACTTATAACAAAAAAGTGGTAATTGATTATGTGTGAGGAACCTGCACCATTTTGATTGATTCTCACTACTGCATTGTAATATGTCCTAGAAATTATGTGAAAACTAAGTAGTAGTGTTATTTTTTTTTAATTTTTTGGTAATGAGTGTTACTGATTAGGAGGCACTGCCTCTAGTACACGATGCATACATGATGTAGTGTTAAAGAATTACAAAGAATGAAAGTTACAATAAGAAAGAGAGAAAATCCATAAGATCTACAACAGAATGGGAACCATAACACAGGACGGAAAGTAACTTGTTTTTTTCTCTTGTGAATTTCAAGTAACAAAAGGATAAACAAACACATAATCATGAGTGTTCTTTGGAAATTCCAATGCACTAACAAGTAGAGAGATGACAGTTTTAATGAGTGAACTATAAATTCTTGAATTTGAATTGCAGTGAGGACAGAGTTATATAGATGATCAGTTTCAATTGCAACTGTGTTTTCTTGAATTTTTTTATTACAACTAGTGGTATTGAGCTTTTTTATTGCATTCAATTTTAGTTTCCTATAAGAAAATCTTGGAATGTTAATGGCCATGTTCATAGTGAGCTGATATTTATATGACATCTAGCTGTTAGCTTTCCTTAATGGTACTTAAGTAATAAATCCTTCAAGTCATACATAGCTGACAATTTGTCTTCCCTTTCTGATTGACAGCCTTGTTCAATGGGATTTGCTACTGGTGGAAAAACATTCTTTTTGTGGGGAGGGTGCATGATGGTAATTAACTGCAACCTTTTTTGTAGGTGTTGCATTCACATAATTTAGATGTTCTGATTTTTCTAGATTGTTGGCAGATGCATGCTGATGATTTTAGACTTGACCGGTATGGTGTGGTCTCGGGACTTCGAGATGGTGGATACTCTGATGACATGACTCTTGCAGCCATAGCTGGTAATGAATCCATCAGTAATTTTTTTTTTTAATTTTTTATTTTATTTTATTGGCAATCCTTTTGCAGACTTAGAAGCATTGATCTACACAGATCACAACTTTGTTCTGTCATCAGCTGTTAAGATTACCTATTAACTAAATGCTGGTGACTTTGTGTCTAACAATTTGGCATGTGTGTTAAGAGCACTGAAATGGAATTTCTCTTGGTTATTTTTATTTTCTTTTTATCTTTTTATTGGTAAGTTACACATGAGGCACAAGTAGTTTTGAAACCATGACCTCACCCTCCACCCATTGTTGTGGGAGAGGAAGTGCCATTTTAGCCAGCACTCATTGGCTTTTCTTGGGTTTTTGTAGTCCTAGGTAAATACTAGGTTTTTAATCCACCATTTAATGTCATCTTGGGATCATGGTGGTGTTATCAGACTTCTGTTATTTGAATGTTGTAATTTCTTTATATTCCCATGTTAATGTTATTTTTGTAATTTTGTATGAGAACGCTTGATTTTGGATGACCAATTGATATGCTTCTGCTAAGAAGTTACTCCATATATGGCCATAGTGGATACTTTTGTTTGCTGAAGTGTTAAAAATATTTTACTTTTGTTCTCTCCGTGATTTTAGTGTGCTTTGATAAGGGTCTGTGCTATGGCTCTCATCAAGTTCAGGGTCTAGCTATGTTTATTTCCTATTCAACATGGTGCAGAGTGGACGTTCCTCTAATTGTTGATGTTATTTTTCCCCTTTCCAGGGGCTTACAAGAGGCTCATTACATCACCTCCGGTTGCTGTGTTTCCTCACCCCCTTTCAAGTGAACTTAGCTTCTCAAGGTTTGTTATTTTTTCACTTGCTTATGCTCATGTCTATTACACTTCTTTCCGTTTTTAATTCTTGGCTTGTTGTGTAGGTATTGGAATTACTTGAGGAAGCAGACATTTGTTTTGGAGTCATACACAACGAATGTTAATTGGATAATGAATCGTGCATTGTTTACTTCCCACTGCTACCTGTCATGGGGATTCGTAGCACCATACATTATGTCTATGATTCATATTACTGCAGCACTTAGAATTTACATTAAAGGGTATTCACTCGAGGAAACTTCCTTCACTTCTGGTGGTGAGCACACTACTTTTCCTTTTTAGGTAGGTTGTTAGTGTTGATTTATATAAAACCAATGTGCAGGACCTTTCATGCAGGATAAAGTTTGGTGAATGCCTATTAAAAGAAGGTTGTACTCAGTGCACAACTCAGTATGAATGTTTCATACTATTAATTCAACCTTAATGAGGAAGGTTAAGATAAATATGGGGTTGGCAAAGTCCCTATCAACACTCTACATTTGAACTATGTTTATGTGGCAAATTTGAACTCTTAGAATCGTAGTCTGATTAACACCCCCATCTGGGGAAAAAAACATGGATTGTTTCAGTAACTTAACAAAGGTTACACTTTTTTTTTTGGGGTGGGGGGTTTATTGTATTATTGCAACCTGATATTCCAATTGAAGTCATGATATGTTGCAAATCCTTGATAAGATATTTCTGTTAGCAATAGCTAGGGAAGTGCACTATTATATTTTGAGAGTTGGATTTAGTTTATGTAAAAAGTTTTTCTTTTCTAACTGCTATTTCTTTTTTCAGGGTTGTTACTGGTGGGCTACCTAGCTATATGTACTTTAGTAGAACTTCTTTCAATGTGGAACTTGACAAGGATAGAAGTTCACCTATGCAACATGTTATCTCCTGAGGCACCTAAACTGTCGCTTGCTTCTTACAATTGGGTTCTTGTAAGTACTTTTAAGTCTCTTCTTCCAGTGAAAGGACTTGGAACTTCATATTACAGATATGCTATTACTTTTGTGTTGAAGTTCTAAGGGATCCTAGGTGTGAGGGTTTCTTATGAAGCAATTATCATGAGTAGTATTTCTGAAAAGGCCCAAACATTAAGCATAAACCCAAACATAATTTGACTTATCTGATTGTGACATCATGATGATGACTGATGATCAGTTACTAATGTAATCAAAATGATTTTCAATTGAACAGGTATTCATTGCAATGCTAGTGGATAACTTTTTGTACCCTGTCTCTGCAATGCGTTCTCATCTATCTCAGTCTATCAATTGGTCTGGTATCCGGTATCATTTGAAGAATGGAAAGATAAGTAAGGTAAGCTGGTTAAGATCTTTGATTATTTCAAAAGCATTATTTTCTCCAACCAGCTAGTATTTCATTTTAGGGTAAATTACAACTGATCCACCTGTGATTTGGCTGAAATTTAAGTTGCCTACATGTGGTTTAAAATTTGACATTTTACCCACCTGAGGTTAGTTCAGTTAGATTTCCTTAATCCATCTCTGTTAAAAATATGGCTAAATATGTGATTTTGTTTAACTTTTATGTTTCTCTCCTCCAAAAACACAAAAAACATAAAAATACAAGATCAAAAAGAATCCAGTGGAACACTTGCATCATGGGATTTCAAACCATAGGTAGACAACTTAAATTTCAATTAAACCTTAAGTGGGTAAAGTGTCAAATTTTAAACCACAAGTAGGTAGCTTAAATTTAAGCCAAACCACAATTATGTAAGTTGTAATTTGCCCTTCATTTTATGATCTATTTTATATCTTAAGTTGTGGATTGTAAATTCCACATAACCTGAGAATTTTTGTTCAAACTTTCAGATTGATGTAAAATGCCAGCAGTGCTTGGTGTATGTACAAAAGGGATTTTACTAAGGGCTTAGAGATGAAAAATATTCCTTTCATTTTAATAGTTCCTTTGGTTCTTTTCTCTTTAGGATTTGCATACCCATTTAGTTGTTTAGAGAAGCTTTTATTTTTTATAAGATACTCAGGAAGATTTTCAAGTTAAGGTGGAAGAGCTCAGATTAAAAAATAAAAATTATAGCGTTTTATTTCATTCTGGTACAGCTAAATGCTTGCCCTTTTGTTTTGTGAATTAACAGTTTAAAGGGTTGGAAAAAATGGAAATAAGAACAGTTGGAGTTAAATACTGGAGCATCATATTAGTGGTTTTTTCTTACTTTCTGAACATTAGTGATTTTATTCACTCCGCAGATTGAAAGAAGCAAGGAAATGGGTCCAGAGAAGTCGTACTTGGGAGGAAAAAAATTACTATATGGGAAGAAAGGCGCTCCTCCCAAAGTCTCGTTACTCAGTTCATTGGCCAGAAGTATGGCGCAATGGCACCAGCCTAAGAAATTTGATAGCTAGAAATGGGCTTTACCAATCCCCCATAAAAAAAGTATAAAAAGAAGAAGAAAAGCTTAAATCCTTTTGCCCACCTATTGCGATTTAATGGGCACCAAGGACTTCAGAAGCAAGAAATGCTGTGGATTATCTGGTCTTTGTAGATTGCTTGGCCATCCATTACTCATGATTAAAGTGTTTTAGGAATATTTGCTTCAATATTTTTTTTTAATCCCCATTCAATCTATTTGATTCCCACCCCCCCCATTTTGTATTTTGCAATAATGTTAGACAGAAGTGGTATACAGAGTACCTGTTTGGTTTTAGCGTCTGTGCGTCTGCGTTTTCATTTTCGGGATTTTTTATTTTTATTTTTTTAAGCCCGCATTTGTTGACTTTTTCACAGTGAACAGTACACTTGTGCACTGTTTATGGACCTACCAATTTCATTTTTTAATAACTTTTTCATTAAAATGGGTTTCACGGCACTATTCACACATTTAAAAATTATTTTGTTATAGTGTTTTCAATTTCAGCAAAATAAGTTGTATTCAAACGGACCTTTAGAGTACATTTTCCTGCAAAAAAGTTGCTCCCCCCAGAAAATATTAAGGACTTTAGAGTGAAAAAAGAAAAAGAAAAAGAAAAACTAACAAAAACATAAAGTAGACCATGTTAACAAAGAGGAGAAATGGTCTGGATGCTTAGAATTTTTTCTCCTTTTTTTGTTTTATCTTCTATTTTATACTATTTATAACTGGATTTTTTTCTCTTTTTGGTCTAGACTATTCAATATGACAACATTAAGCCTTAAAAAAAAAAAAAAAAAAAAAAAAAAAAACGGAATCCTTCAATTAAGGATAACAAAGTCTTTTACAAGTAAATAGCACACTTAGTAAAAAAAAAAAAAAAAAAAAACCCACGTCCAATTATTTATTTTTTATTTTAATAAAAAGAGGCAATTTCAAAGATAATCCTATATTTAAGGTATTTTTAATTTTAACACTTTATCATAACTTTCTATTTGACCGCATGTTCCATTTAAAAATTAAAATTAAAAAAAAAAATCTATTTTTTTTAATAAAAGGAAAAATTACAACTTACTCACTTGGGGTTTGGTTGAAATTTAAGTTGTCTATTTGTGATTTAAAATTTGACATTTTACTCATCTGAAGTTTGACCGAAATTTAAATTTCCTACCTGTGAATCGAAATCTTATGATGCAAGTGTTTCGTTTGATTCTTTTTGATCTAGTTTGATCTTATATTTTTATGTTTTTGGAGGAGAGAAATATAAAAGTGAAGCAAAATCACATATTTAACCATGTTTTTAACAGATGTGGGTTAAGGAAATTTAACTGAATTAACCTCAGGTGGGTAAAATATCAATTTTCAAACCACAGATAGACAATTTAAATTTCGTCCAAACTATATGTGGGTAAGTTGTAATTTGCCATAATAAAACTTAACAAATTCTTACGGTTCACTAAAAAAAACATTTTTCTTAAAAATTAGCACAAACTCTCTTATGTAGTTATATTTAACACACATTTGATATATCTTTTTCTTAAAAATTAACACATACAGCGCCACATTCTTTACGGTTTGATTCCTTTTTTAAAGTCCTAAATTTTAGCTTTTTAAAAATCTCTTCCCAGTAGTTAGTAAACAAATTTAAATTAAAACACTTTTTTCTAAAACAATTATCTTTGTCTCAAAATAAAGCAAAATGATTAATTTGAAAACATAAGAAAATGATACCCCTTCTTCTCAACCCAAAAAAAAAAAAAAATAGTACCCCACAGTTAAAGCAAAATGATTGCTGGAATAGTTTACAGTAGTGATAAATCGGAGGCGTACTATCTTATAGAAGAACTCAAAGGGCCCAGGTAAATGCAAAGAGTAATATGAGACATCTAAATTTTTTTTAGTTTTTATATCTTCATCTACTGTTGTTGATTGAATTCTAATAAAAATTTGATTTTGTTCTTTAATTTGATTTAAATACTATTTTGGATTTCATAAGAAAAAAGAAGGAAAATTTGTAATTTTTTTGTTTATAAGATTTGGGTTTTTTTAGCTGGAAGATTAAGAAGAAGAAGAAGAATTGGGATGTATCAGTTGCAAGTGTGTTTATATTTCAATTCTCAATTCTCAATTCTCAAAAGAAGGTAACATGGTGGGATCCCAATTATTATTTATTTATTTATTATTATTATTTTTCAATCTAGCTATGTTGGTGGGGCTCCCGCAGATTACCAAGTAATTGTCACGTGTGTAAACAATTCACAAAGTTGAATATAGAAAACATAATTTTTGTTGTGTGATTCAATAAGCTTTACAGTAAAAACAATAACTTCGCTCCTATTGAGTTCTATGATCTATCAATTCATTTAATGTTGTAGGCATATATATTTTTATTAGTTACTACTGTATGGGCCAAAAATCCAAAGGGCCCAATAAGAAGTTGGGCTCAGATCAAAGTTCACAACAATTAATTTTTAGAGATGGAATTCCGGACCAACAATTGAACCTTTAATATTAATTCTTGTTCAAAGGGGTTTTATATAACAAGTGATTGGAAAAAGAAATTGATAATATGGGTAATTCTGTTTATTTCACCTTCCTCAGAATGATCGAGGAACCTTTTACACTTAGCAAAAATACAAGAGTGAATATTTTCCACTTCTATTTAGTAATTTCTCTCTCTTTTGTTTGGGATCTGATCCTTGTTCATTTAAGATCTCTTCCCTTTTATAGTAATCAACTTTCATCTTGACCCTCCACTTGGAGGGTTGTTGATTCTCCATGAGGATACTTGTCCCATCCCTCCTTTTGAAGCTATGCTGAGTAAGTTACAGGTAGCGTTCGCACTGTTCAAGCGTCATTCGGCCATTAATGCGGCTGGCTTAATTGGTGCAGTGCATTTAATAAAGAGGTGATATAAGCTTTTCTTGGTAGTTTCCCATTCTTCTTATCCACAATGGCAATTTCTACCTTCCTTGGACCAGCATCCTCGACTTTGAGCAAACTCCCTCCCAATCCCTTCGGATTGTCCTTGTCTGAACACCTTCTTCGGGCTAATTGTTTCTTCGGTCATATCTTCTTTTCGATCAACTCGGGCACATTTGAGTTAGGTGAGTTGATGGTTGGGCCTTTAGGCTCCTCAGATCGATCCCAATGGGACCAATATTTCTGACCTTCCACAGTTACATTGTATCATATTTCTACTCAAGATTTATAAGTTAAATCCCCTAAATACTTTTCCGAAGAAGCCATAATTGGGTATCTAGTAATTTACTAGGATTCTCAATGACAATACTTTAGTTATAGCAACTTTTGTTGCCAAGAAATGTAACAACTACATGCAATAAGAATTAATAGGGAAAAACACCTTTAGGATCCTTTACTAAATTAATACTGAGATTTAGTTCTTATGTTAATATTTCAAAGGATTGCTTCTTCTTTTTATTTTATTTTATTTTTTAATTTTAAAAATATAAATAGTTTCCATTCACCCTAATTCAAGATTTATGCATTTTTCAATAAAATTTATGCATTTGTCAATAAAATTTATGTGTTTAATCACCAAAATATGTAGGAGTATGATGAGATCTAGTACAAAAAAATTAACATACTTTAAATGCATAAATCGTATCAACCCTAAATTAAAACATCCCCATCTCACCATCCTTATCTATTATGCCTCTCCATCATTTTTAGAATGAGCAAAATATATTCACCAGTCTCAAGAGGGTTTTAAAAGATGCATTTGGGAGTTACACAATGATATGTAGCAACTAGCCTCAGCGCACACGGTTTGTGTAACACCCCGACCTAACTTTATAGTTAACATATGTGTTCAAGTGGTTAATTATTATTTGAGTCACTTACTTTCTAAAATTAATATAACAGTATTTAATAAGCATGTTATTATATAATGCCATTGAATAAGAATTGTGAAGATTATATATAATTGAATGGCTAATTGTATTATGAATATATACTAAGTATGTATAAAACTATATTAAGTGGTTAAGTTATTAGATATATAGTTGTTGGTGTTTAATCAAGTATAAAGGTAAGGGTTTTTATGCAAAGTTATTTTATAGTTTGGGCCTTTATAGAATATAAGCTTGTGAGGGGGAGTGGTAAGTAAATTTTAAAAAGTGCAAAGGTGAGTCATCAGCTCACTCTTCCCTTAGCAAACACGTGCTCCACACAAGTTATTTCTCTTGTCTTCTTTGTTGCTGCACTGAAGTCAGTCTTCTGTTTTTCTATTCTTCTTTCTTCTTTCTTTGCTCTTGAATCGGTAGCACCTCTCTCTCACTCTCTCACCAACAACCCTCCCTCTCTCACCGAAACCATATATCTCTCTCTAAAGAAGAAATTAAAAGATTAGCCCTAAGGTTTCAGCTTCAAAGTTTGGATCCGGATCCTCTCCATTTCTATTTGAAATGGAGAGTGTCTAGTTAAGGGACAGGATTCACTTGAAATAAATCAAAGGCCTAAAGTGTGCCATGTCAATTAAAATTCAAATCACTTAACTCTTCAAGTTCAACAGGGGTTAACAGACTTAACTCTTCAAGTTCAACCGGGGTTAAACTCTTCAAGTTCAACCGGGGTTAAACTCTTCACTTATTGTTTTACTTTGTGTTAACTCTATTGAAAAAGAAAAATGCACAACGGAGATGGACGCTAAGAAAACAAACTAGATTTGATGGGGTTGCAAGGTAGACATGGGGGAACGGTGGCTCACTCCAAGTCGATGATGTCGGGTCTGGTAGTGCTGTGCTCGCTGGGGCTGGTGGCGGTGGCAATGGTCATTGGCGGTGACTTGATGGGATTTGGTTTGGAAGATGAACTTGTGGATCTTTCCCCAAATTTGCTTTGATTTTTTATTTAGGTAGGTGATATTATAGTTGAGTTTGTTTGATTTTCATCCCAGATATGGAATGATTTTGGATTTAGGCATGGTTTGATTATTTGGATATGAATTTGGATTATAAATGTTGAATTACTTATTTTGCACATAGGTTTCTTAGATTCATTGGGCGCTTCTTTTTTGGTGGATCAAAATGTCAGGGTTGATGAAAAAAAAAAAAGGGAAATTTAATGACTTTTTGTATTTCTTACTTTGTATTTTTCTAATGACTTTTATTACAGGTTATAATGGCTTTCACATTTAATTGTATGATTGTACAGATGTATGGAATCAAAGTGTTACAATTTGTAACCTTGACATTCAATTGGAAATGTAAGACTTCAAAATGCTCTAAAAAAACTGCAGTTGTAAAGAAAGATGGAAAAGACCTGGGAGAAATACTAACCAATTTACTTCATGTGATATTCAAAGTGTATTGGCCTAAACATCAACTTGGGAGAAATGCCAATCAGTTGATCAAAGGCAGAATCATTTTTGTGGGTTATATGAAATATACAAAGTGTACTCAAATTTGTATCTTGCTTAGTTAAGTGTTCAATGATAATGGCACTCACAAGATTAATGTTGATGGTGCAACAACTGAAGATGGAAGACCCTCATGCATTAGAGCAATCATCCGAGACTCCAATGGCCATGTCACAGCAACAATAAGCAAAACTCCCAGCCCATTACCCTGCTGATACAACTGAAGCCATTGCTCTAGAAAATGGGATCATCCTTGCCCAAGAAATGAACATCCCCAGTATCATTATTGAATCTGATGCCCTTTCTATTGTGCAATTTGTTCAAGTTTGGAAAGGTTTCATGCCCCCATTCAATATCTATTTTACCCTCCCTGATTCTGCTATGTATATGGCTATTATGCCTCACTCTATTGTATTCCATTTTCTCTCTGTTGATGAATGAAAGTATCCTTTTCAAAAAAAAAAATTGTTACAACATTATCATTTTTTTTTAGATAAAAGATAGAAATTTTATTTAATGAATATGCAAAACATTACATAAGAACCTTGTGTAAACAAAACAAGGGATCTAGACCTCTGACCCTACAACAACAATTATACATAGAAACAATAGCTTCTACCTAGCCAAAAAAACTAAACACTACCTAAATCAAACAGCAACACTTACATATAAAAACAACAACTCCTACCTAGACAAAAACTAAACACTATCTACAGCAAAGAGGGAAACTGATCCACTCCTAATAGCATAACAATTATGCAGAAAACAACAACTTCTGCAGAAACACAAACAATACATCCGAAACCGTTAAAACAAAATAGGACAATCTGCTACAGAATGTGCAATACCGGACTTATTCTACAGAAACAGTAATTATGCAGAAAAACATAACAATTTCTACAGCAACAAATAATTATGTAAAAATTAACACCATCAGAGATACATTAGACATGCACATCACTGTCAGTTGCTTGATTGAGCAGCTACCAAAAGTCAATGAAGCTTATGCAATTAAAGTAAACATTGATATTGATCATTGGAGATAAATAGAACTCCCTAATAAGACATAGTATAATAATATAGGCCATCTAAGAAGCAAAATTTATGCAGATTATGATCCATTGAAAAGAAACTTCAAATTTATGGATCATCTTAACTTCAATCTTAAAGTAAGAAAGTTACAAAACTAGAACACTTGGTCACAACTTGTACCTCTGTTTTGGCAAGATATAAACAAAGATATGCTATTTGGTAACAAAAGGAAATGACTTGACTTTATGAACCATTTCATTCCTAAACTAGGACCATCAAAACTCCAGTCCTAAACTAGAAAAATTACAAAACAAGAGCACTTAATCTCAACATGTGTCTTAGATTATAAAACATGATCCTAAACTAGAAAAATGGCTTGACTTTATGAACCATCTCATTCCATCCACTTGCAACACTTTCTTGAGTCAAGGGACCTCCACTTGCAACACTTCCTTGAGTCAAGAGACCTCCAGCATCATCAATTTTGTCGTTGGAGCCTACAACACTTGATATACTCTCTAAATGTGATGCTAATGCAACACTTGCTGATGAGCCTCCCTGATGTGATGCAGAACTTGTAGAAGCCAACTACAAAAAAACTAATTACACATTACACATATTACAAGCTTAGCATTAAAATTATCAAATCATGCATCTAAACTATTATTAACATCAAAGTAAAATATATAATTGTAAATATCTTTACCATTAAAAGTTGTGTAAAACTAGTAATATTTCCAGAAGAGATATCCTCAGTTTTCTTTTGTGCCATGATGTCATGTGCATATATTTCCTATAAAAATTGTACTTGTTTAGCAACAATAATAGTATACTATATTAATGGGTAAAAATAAAATAGAATGGTGAAAATAAGGATAATTTAGAAGATTACCTCTTGCACTTTTCTTTTCTTTGTTTGCTTCTTTGTTGTGCCTTCCTTTGGTTTCGACATCTTTTCTATCCATGATTTTGTCCTACGCTTTTTATTACGATAAATCTCCCTTTTCTTTATCCCTTTTGGTACAATTGTAATCAAAGTACATAATTGATCTTCTTTGTTTGCAAAATCGGTGGAAGGCCTAATGATGTCTTCTTCTACATTAGCTTTGCAATTCCTAAGGTCACAAAGGTTTTTTTTTTTTTTTTTTTTTTCAAATCTGCAATTGCTAAGCATAGAATATGACCTTCTTTAGTTTCACATGCCTCATTCACCAATTGAATATATTTTGGACATAAATCTCGATACCGATCTACATATTCCAATCGAGTATCCAGCTTTATGTTATGTGTTGTGCAATTTTTTCCACTTCCATCTTTTGCATCTCTTCTCCACCTCTTCATGATATATCTATTAGGAATCAACTTGATATCCAATACATCAAGAGCTTTCAAACCATGCCTACATAAAATACCAAATGTCTCAAACTTTCTGCAACTACAAGATATAGTCTCATCTAATGGATTCCACATGACTTCATATTTTCCATATCGATTGAAAACTCCAACCACATAACTATGTGTTTGACTCACATTGCGTTCTAGGATGGAAAGTGCCATTACCTCTTCAACTTCTGTTTGAAATAAATCAAGCAATGTAGGCATGTATACTGTTGCTACTTGGTTAAGCATATGAGAGCTTTTGAGCTTTAATCTTGGAAATTTATGTCTAGAGTTGTATTATGCTTCTAACTCCTTATTCCGTTTTTTATTGACAACTCTTTCAAATTGAGTGAAAAACTCTACTATATTGAGATCAGTACACAAGCAATCCTTCAAGTCTGCATTGAAAGTCTCACTAAGTTGGGTTGTCTTCATTCCTGCAGTGAAAGTTCTCTTAACATATGCTTGAGCCCATTTTTCCTTCAATTTGAATAGATCAATTAGCCATTTATTTTCACAAACACCGCACTTATCCAATATTTCATTCCAAGCTGTAAGAAACTCATCTTCACCATTATACTCATAGATACATGCTAAGAAATCATCATTAAATTGAGACTCATTTTTAAGTAAATGACCTAAGTGTCTCTCAGCATTCTGCCACATATGCCAACTACACAATGCATGATATGTCTTAGGCATGACTACCTTTATTGCAGCTGATATTGCTGCATCTTGATCTGTGAAAATAGTAATTGGCTTCTTTTCAGACATTGCTTCTCAGAAGGTCTTAGATAACCATACAAAAGATTCAATTGTTTCATCATATAAAAGTGCACCTCCAAATACAACAGTTTCTCTATGGTGATTGAGTCCCAAAAATACTCCAAGTGGCCTTGCATCTCCATTTGTATTATACGTTGTATCAAACTTTATTACATCACTAAAATGGCTATAGTCAATGATCATTCTTGCATCGGCCCAAAATATATTAGTAATCAACTCTTCACAGTCCAATTGAGTAGCAAAATAATATGAAGGATGTTCCTTAAGTTGTTGACTGAAATATCTTCCCAAGCTAGTAGCTTCCCCATGCTCCATGTCTCTCTATCGCCTAGTTCGTAAATAGTTTTTCTAATCTTGTTTGGTAAAACCAAGATTATCATATCCACCGACCTGCTTACTAAGAAGCTCATAAGATTGCTTTAATCTCAATCCCGACTCATATGCCAAATCAATTTCAATAGCATGATTTGCAGTCATTTTCCGTTGTGATGGCATCATGTGTATAGTTGATGGTGGAGATAGTGGTTATGCTTAGCAATAAATTCATTCACCACATATTTTTTACTATCTTGATTAAGTACAATAACCAAACGTGCTTCACAACCAGATCTTGTTTCTGCTCGTGGCTTCTTTACATTCTGATCTCGCTTGTCTTTGCCTCGAACTCCCTCCTTCACGCACACAAATCTCCTTGAAGTAACCACTCCAATCTTCTTACATTTATTTACATACTCTTTTCTAATGCTAAAACTAGCATTTCTTCCATATTTATTATAAAAATCATATGCAATCCCATCTACTTCAAACTTCATCCCTTTAAATGGGTAAATTCCATGGGCACATTAGAAGGAACATGTACTCCCATTAAAACATCCATCATTATCCCTAGAATAAAATGTCCATAAATTTATTATAACTTTCATCTATCACTTTAGTTTTCAAATTAGAGATGATTTAAAAAAAAAATCCAATAAAACAAACACGGTATTGTTTTTTTTTTTTTTAAGAACAAAATATGGGTTTCACTAAAATTTAAAAAACTGAAAATAAAGCTACATTACATGATTTTGAATAATATATGAACAATAAACGTGTCCCCTAATATGCCATATACTAATAATGACTAATAAACACAAGCATCACTCACCAATTGACATTTGCGTTTAATAAAGATTCAATCTTAATCTCAAAAAATATATATAGATAGACTCCAAGAATCATCCAGCCAATATAAAGATTCAATCTTTATCTCAAAAAATTAAAAATAAAAGTTTAGATAGACTCCAACTGGCATCAAACCATCAAGACAACAATATAAACGCACTAAGACAACAAAATAAACACAAAAAAAATGATCAAAGATCAAAAAAGATAACCATTATCAACTTTTATTGTCATACCTCTGTTTTGGCAAGCTAGAAACAGAGACGTGCTTTGTTGTACAAAAAGAAAACAAACTTTGAAATGTGTTCCCTCCAAAATAATAAAAATATGAACTTTTGAATGTGTTCTCTCCAAACAATCAAACATGGACTCTTTGGTTTTCACTTTTCCCTCCTAAAATAGCTGTGACTCTTTCTCTTCTTTCTTTTTGTCTTTTATTTATTTTTTGTTTTCTAATAGACTTTGTTCAGTTGTGTTAAAGATTCAATATTTATCTCAAAAAATTAAAAATAAATGTTCAAATAGAGTCTAACTGGCATCCAACCACCAAGACAACAATATAAACGCAGAAAAATGATCAAAGATCAAATAAGATAACCATAAACAACTTTACTGTCATACCTTTGTTTTGGCAAGATAGAAACAGAGACATGCTTCGTTGTACAAAAGGAAAACAGTCTCTGAGATGTGTTCCCTCCAAAATAATCAAAAATCTGAATCTATGAATGTGTTCTCTTTGGTTTTCACTTTTCCCTCCAAAAACAGCCGTGACTTTTTCTCTTCTTTCTTTATATATATATATATATATATATATATATATTTTTTTTTTTTTCAATAGACTTTGTCCGGTTGAGTTAAAGAGTGGTTTAGTTTAAGTGTTTAACTACATTTAAGATTGATATTGGGTTAAGTTATGAGTTGTCACATTTTTCACCATAGATATTTTTTAAAAAGATTTGGTCCCTTAACTGGACACTGTCCATTTCAAATAGAAATGGAGAGGATCCAAATCCTCAAAGTTTGTAGTTAAGTAAATAAAACCTCATCTTATTTTGGGTATTTGATGGTGTGATTGTTTTCTTTAGTTTCCATCTATGTTCTCTAATCTGATTGTTAGAAGCTGAATTATGGTTTTGTGTTAGTAATTTGAAAGATTGAAGATATTATGGTCAATTGGATGTTTATTCATGTATTCTAATATGTCTAGTATGTGTGTATTAAATTTCATATGAAAATACCATCGTTTGATAATTGTTTGTGAATTTACAAGAAAATGTTGCACAACTGTTACTGTGATGGATTCTGTGTTTACGCATGATAAATTATGTATTAAATTGTATACAGTGAATTAGGATGCTAGGAGTAGTTCCTATGAATTCTAAGACACATATGGTTCTAATGGAAGTGGTTTCACAGCCATTGGATTAATATAAAAATAATGGTTTAATTTCTAAGTTAATTGAAATTCTGTTAGGACAGATTTGAGTATGATGTCTTGTATGATTTTTAGTAAATCATGGATTTATGATTTAGTTTTGAAATGTGGAATCTACTAGACATCCATAGAAGTGGCTCTGTAAATTAGCATGAAAATTGGATGTGAATTGATAACCCATTTGTATTTTATAAGTGGAATATATGTTACTGGAATAAATAGTGAACAGTAAGTGACGTACCTAACTTTGAGGATTTAATTCTAAAGTTAGGGTGAATGTTTTGAGTTATAAATTAATATGCTCATCATTTGGTATGTCTGGATCATAGATAAATTTTGTATAACTTGGTTCAAGGTTTAGTACTATTAGGACATATGTGGTTCACATGTTAAGAACATATGTCATGATTTTATGTAATTGGCTAATCCTTTGACAAAACACACTTTACTTGTAATTGGGTAGATCTAGGATGTGTTGAAATACTTCAAGAAACCATGTTTCAAGATCAAGTGTTGAAGCCTTCAAATCTGTCCAAGAAAACAAGCTGAAAGTGCAAGGTTACTAGAGCTCGATAGCTAGCTTGACAGCTAGCATATGTCGAGGTTTAAGGAAGCTGCTTAAGCCCGTGTTCTTAACACCTGCTCGACAGCTTCTATCTGTCGATGTTTACAAAATCAGAAGGTAGATCTAGGATGTGTTGAAATACTTCAAGAAAACCATGTTTCAAGATCAAGTGTTGAAGCCTTCAAATCTGTCCAAGAAAACAAGCTGAAAGTGCAAGGTTACTAGAGCTCGATAGCTAGCTTGACAGCTAGCATATGTCGAGGTTTAAGGAAGCTGCTCAAGCCCGTGTTCTTAACACCTGCTCGACAGCTTCTATCTGTCGATGTTTACAAAATCAGAATTTCTGATCTGATTTCTTGGGATTCGTGAATGTGTCTTTGGGCCTTCTTTTCTCCTAACCCTAGACATATAAAATGATTGTTTTAAGGGCTGTCAAAGTGTACACAAGTTGCACAAGCATTGAGCAAAGTCTGTTCAAGCAATTTGTGACCAGAGACAAAGTTTCGCCCTAGTTCATCTCTTCTGAAGAAGTTGCTGTGTATGTGCACCTTTGAGTTTTGTGACCAAGCATCTTCTTGATCTTCATCGTGGATGAACTGAAGAACTTTGCAGCCAACAAATCTCTCTATAGTTGGTGATTGAAGTCGCGTACTGGGATTCGCGCTATTGGTTAGTCACGTACTTGGGAGCCGTGCATCAAAAGGGAAAATTGTCACTACGGAACAAGTCTAATTGGGTATTGGGCTAAGGGTTCAACTGTAGGTTGGTAAGGTACTTGAGATTCCTTTACTTGTAACTGCTTGTTGTGATAATAATGGAATTTCGGGAGTGGTGACCTGAAAATCACTCGGTGGGCTTTTTGTCGTCAGGTTTTCTCCATTCGTAAACAAATCACCGTGTTATTTATTTTTCGCTGTATAATTAGTTTATTGGTGATTTGTTTGTGCTACCACGCGTTTGCATGTTAATTAACTTAATTAATTCACTTGGCTAAATTAATTGGTTAATTTATCACAAGGGGTCAATTCGTTTTTGGCCTATTAAGTACTCTAAAAGAGGGGTTCTAAACCATTCAATTGTTGTTTTTATGAAGCTCTTTTGTTCATGCTGTATGTTGCCTTGTGTAAGTTGATGTATGCACCATTGCTTCCAATCTCAAACACATTCTGAATTGATTTTAAGGCTGTTTGACATGATCTGAATATGAACATTAAAATAATGGTTTCGCTATGATTTGGAACATCATGTTGTTTCATGAATGTATCTTGTGTTTGGAGAACCTCGTTGAGGTAGGATTAGGATTTCATTGATTATGAGAGATAGGCTTTGAGATGAATGTGTAAGTTTGCGATAAGGAGTAATTGATAGTAATAAGCTTTGATATTTGGTTTAGGTGTTACTAGTGATAGGCCAAAAATGATTAATCCATTGTGATGAATTAATTGATTAATTAGGCAAGTTTAATTAATTAATCAAATTAACATGCAAACGCATGGTAGCACAAACAAATCACCAATTAAACTAAGTATGCAGCGAAAATAAGTTGACACGGTAATTTGTTTACGAATGGGGAAAACCTACACGGCAAAAATCCCATCAGGTGATTTTTAGGTCACCACTCCCGAAATTCCCCTATTATCACAACGAGCGGTTACAAGTAAAGGAATCCCAGTACCTTATACCAACCTACAGTTAAACTCTTACCCCAATACCCAATTGGACTTGTTCTGTAGTGACAATTTCTCCTTTTGATGCATGGCTTCCAGTACGTGACTAACCAATTGTGCAGATCCCAGTACGCGACTTCAATCACCAACTAGAGAAGGTTGTTGGCTGCAAAGTTCTTCAGTTCATCCACGATGAAGATCAAGAAGATGCTTGGTTACAAAATCCTATGGTGCTCAAACACATAATCACGGATTAGAGTCGAAACAGATCTGAAATTTTGTTTTTCATAAACCTCGACAGATGCCTATCTGTCGAGCTGCTGTCGAGCAGCTGTCGAGCCACGGGGTTGGAATAGCTCTTAAGCCTCGACAGATGGCTAGCTGTCGAGCTTTAATGACAGACACTTTCTTGGCTTGAAACTTGGACAGATTTGCATGACTTCAACACTTGATCTTGAAACACAGTTTCTTGAAGTATTAAGCGCATCCTAGATCTACCCAAATACAAGTAAAGTGCGTTTTGTCAAAATATTAGCCAATTACATAAAGTAGTGACATATGTTCCTAACAAGTGAATCACATATGTCCTAACAACCTGTACCCAAGTCTAAGTTCCTTCGACTGTAGGCTTTCAGTTCCACTGCTTTCAGGTAATGGATAAGTTATATGGGCATTTGGTAAGTCATGAGATTATTTTAAAGTGTATTATGCATTAGAAGGTTTTGATAAGAGATATGACATATAATCATATTTCAGACAAAGATACGTTCATGAGCTTTTAAAATCTTATGTATATGATTTAAGCATATTGATGCTATTACTAATTCCACGAACATGATGTTTAAAGAAAAGAACGGAAGTGCTATTATTATGAAATGTTATGCAAAATAAGAATTTTCAGTATGATGTATAAGTATGAAATGTTTTCGAGTTATGTCATTTGGTGATCTGAACTCGGCCAGTAGGGGTTAAATTACTTGCTTTCCATGCAAAATGTTATTTGATTGGCCATTAAAAGTGAAGAGCTTTGCTGTACCCGCCCTTGTTGGTAACGACCAACTTGTGGAGGATGCCAACCTACCCTCATGGTTGAAGATATGTATTTTGATGTGATCCTGGGAATACCTAGTATTGTGGGGAATGCTGGATGCCTAGCACAGTGGTGCTAGAAGCCTCTAACTAAGTACAGACTTATCAGATATGGACTAACCAATTTGTTATGAACAACTATATTATTTTATTGATCATGAGAGAATGATTTTGTCTAAATGCATTATGAAAAGTTGAAAGCTTTCATGAAAAAAAGTCTCTAATGAAAAGAAAAGCTGTTCTTTAAATATAAAAGTTTTTGAAGTTTTGTTATGTTAAAGATAAAGTTTCTGATGGAAGCTTATGTTAAAAAGTTATCAGATATCTGTTCTTTAAGAAGCGTTAAGTTTTATGAATATGAAATTTATAATATTTTATGAGAAGAAGTTTATAAAGAAAAGTTTTATTATTTGTCAAGATGTTTCTAATTTAAGATAAAGTTACCAATTATCTTATTTAAGTCAAAATGATTATTTTGTAATAAGACTATATATATATATATATATATATATATGATTTTAAACAATCAATATTATATTTGATGACTTTATAAGAAATAAAAGAAATTCAGCTTGAAAGGTTTTGGTAATATTATTCTGATAAGAAAAGGAGAACAATTATTTTCTTATGAAAAACGTATAAGTTATTATTATGAATAGTATAAAATACTATGCATGAAAAGATGTTCCCCTATTTGGATAATCATAAAATGAAATGATTTGATTTACATGCATTCTTATTAAATTCTTGTGTATCTTACCCTTATTGAGCTGTGTAGCTCACCCTTTCCACTTTTTCAGTCAACTGGTTTTATTTTGGAGCAGAATGAGCCTTAGTCGAATTTTGGAAGGAGCTGACTTTAGTTTTAAATGTATAGATCCCAAATTAGCAATTTGATGTTTAGTTTTGTAGAATTGTGTATCTTAGGATCTAATGAAAGTTGTATACCTTAAAGTAATAAGAGATGTATTACGTGAAATTTAGAATTGGAGTAACTGGTGGATTGTGTTATCCCTTGAAGTACAATGTAGATGCTCTGAATATCAAGTGGAAAGTCATATCAAGAAGTAAAGAAATAAGAATAGTAAGAAAGAGGGAAGCTTTTGTAAAAAGTTTAATTGGTTTTTGTTAATACCAGGTTTAAGCTTGATATTAGCATGCTGGTTATGGTCACAATCTGAGTATCGGGTTTGGGACGTGACAGTTTGCATGTGCTCTAAAGTTCCTTTTTAGGGGGGGGGGGGGGAGGGGGTGAGGGGTGTTAGTGTCATAATCCAAAAATTATTGTTAGGGTCTTATTTTATGTAATTGGCCAAAATGCATTTTATTTGTAATTGGGTAGATCTAAGATGGGTTTAATACATCAAGATATATGTTGTTCAAGCATATCAAGTGTTCATATTAAAAGACATGAAGATTGGTCCAAGAAGCAAGTGAAGAAAAGCTGTTCATTAAGTCTCGACAGATAACTCAACAGATGCCTGCTATCGAGACTTGATGTGAAGCTTGATAGATAGCTTCAATAGATAGCTCGACAGAAGCTCGATCTATCGAGAACTACGATTTTAAGTTTTTTAGATCTGAATTTCGGCCCAGGCTTATGTATTTGTTTAGGTTTTTTTTTTTTTCATAACACTAGACATATATAAGGTTTATTTTAAGAGCCGTCACACATGGATACAGAGACCAAGAGATTTATTTTCTCTGTGAGAAGCTATTGCGTTTGTACGCCATAGGGTTTTATAACCAAGTGTTTTTTGATCTTCATTGTTGATGAAGTGAAGAACTTTGTAGCCAACAATTTCGTTCAAAGTTGCTGGAGTTAGTCATGTACTAGGATTCGTGCAAATGGTTAGTCACAGATTGGAGATTTGTGCATCAAAGGAAAGAAGGCTACTACAAGATCAAGTATAATTGGATATTGGAGCAAAGGTTCAACTGTAGGTTGGTATTTCGAGATAGGCCAGGATAGTTGGTAAGATTCCTTATACTTGTAATCGCTTGATTGTTGATTAGTGAATTCTTGGGAGTGGTGACCTTAAAATCACCTGGTGGGGTTTTTGCCTTGCGAGAGATTTTTCTCATTTGTCAACAAATTACCGTGTCATTTTTAGTTTCTGCTGCATTTAGTTTATTTGGTGATTTGTTGGCGCCTTCACGATTTTCATGCAATTGAACCTAATTAATCATCTTGGGTAATTGAATTAATTAACCGGGGTTAAACTATCTTAACCTAACAAGTGGTATCAGAGCAAGCACACTCTAATTAGGTTTTAATAATTGCTATGTGATCCATCGACCCCTGTTGTTATGGATCGTGGGCAATCCCTGATTATTTTTCATTTATTTGATGGTACTAACTATGCATACTAGAAAGTACGCATGAGAGCCTTTTTGCAGTCTTTAGATGAGAAAGTATGGCTTACAGTTGAAGTAGGTTGGAAGAAACCTAAAGAGCCACTAGCAACGTGGGATGATACTAAGATCAAAACTGCAAATTTTAATAGTAGAGCACTGAATGCTCTGTTTAGCACAGTGACCAATGAAGAATTCAAGAAGATCTCCTCCACTGACTATGCAAAGGAAGCATGAACTATTCTTCAGAATACCTACGAGGGCATAAGAGCTATTAAAAACTCCAAGCTTCAAAGGCTCATTACCAGTTTTGAGGAAATAAGGATGGATGAGGATGAGTCATTCGATGAATTCTATGTCAAGCTCAAGGACATAGTGAGAATACGGTAAAAAGAAGCCCTATTTTCATGGCAAAAATCCGGTAGAGTTTCGCATTTGGTGTGCTATGGCACACCGGTAGGATTTCGTGCCTGTTTATATGGCATGCACCAATATGCTCATACTAAGGCAAGTCGAGGCTCACTAGAGCATTAAGCATAATGACGTGTGTGGCATACACGTGGAAACTAATGTCACAAGCTGAAGTGGATCGAAACAATCATACTGCGACAATCATGCACACAGTGTAGCATGAATATGCATCTACAGCAGTTGCCTTGAATGCATACCCACATTCCAAGGTCAAGAGCACCCATGATCACGAGGGGGTACCCTCCTAACCATATGAGTCCATTATACAAAGTGCATGACCATCTTTAAATAAGCATATATATATATATATATATATATATATATATATATATAGACACACACACACACACACACACACACACATGCACAATGCAAGACACGCAAAGCGGAAAGATAAACCAGACATTGCCAACATCCCAAGGGTATGGCCCAAGCAAGGTATAGGAAAAGTGAAGATCAGACATTGCCATACCCAAGTAACGTGGCCCAAGCAAGGTACAGAAAAGATAAATCAAGCATTGCCAACATCCAAAAGATATGGCTCAAGCAAGGTATAGGCAAGATAAAGATTAGACTTTGCCATAACCTAAGAATGTAGCCCAAGCAAGGTACAAGGAAAGAAAGCCCTAATCTAGAAAGCTATAGGCATGATTCTAAAGAAAAGGCTAAGAGAGAGAGATAAAACTACATGGAAAGGCTAAGCCTCCTAATCTACTAATCATTGCCCTTTTTTTGCTTGCTCATTTTGCTTGCATTTTTGTCTTCTTTGCTTGCATTTTAGAAGTCGTGCCCGTTCTCTAAGTGCACAAGCAATAAACAAGGAAACACAAGGCCAGCAGACAAGCAAAAGGGATAGCAAAGAAACAAAGAAAGCACTAAGCAAACAAGCAAGGCAAGCAAGCAAAGGAAAGGAGACATACAAAGGAGCAAACAAACATGTTATCAAACAAGCAAATAAGAAAAGGTGTCCTTGAAGGACAAATGTAGGTTTGGATTTGGGGTTCGTAGTTCCATTATATTGGAGTACGGATGACACCTGTGCCATCAAGCAATGTTCCTAAAAAGGGACTCGAGATTTCGTTTACAAAGACGAGTGTGAACCCGCATGAAATCACAGGTAGGAACGATGCTTGATGACACAACATGTGCACAAAGACACATGCATGAACATATAAACAAAGATGCAAAGATGCAAACAAAAGCAAGGAAACCAAACAAGAAGGCACAAAGAAAGCATAAAAGAGACTAAGCATATCATCACACAAAGGGGAAAGCTAATGATGTTATAAGGCACATAGAAGGCTAAGATGAGAAACCCTAACATGCAAAGCAAAACAAAGGAGAGAAAGACAAGTGGCAAGTAAGCCACCATCACGAAGATGTACTCTCACAATGGTTGCATCCAAACAAGCCACAAAAAGGTGGAAGGATGTAACCAAACAAACAAAGAGGCCCGAAAGGCCAACAAGCACAAACCCACAAAGGGAAACAAGACATGTGAAGCATGGTAAGAATGCAAGAAACGAGATCTAAGCATAGAAGTACGGATCCAATCACAAACACATGTGAAAGAGCAAAGAAAGCATAAACATGCAAAAAGGAACCAATCCAAACCCTTTGTTGTATTCGGGTGTATGGATGTAGGCCTAGACCACTAACTCTAGATCTACACCCTACCTAAAAGCCAAAACACCAGAAAGAAACACAAACAAGATGTATAAATCTATAGAAAGCACTAAGCATAGCATCCAAACAAAGCTTTAAACTCATAAACATGACAAGAAGCACATAAACAAGAAATTTAGACATATCCTAGCCCAAGAAGGCTAGGCCAATAACATCAAAGCAATAAAACATGTTAAGAAAGCAATAGACATGCTAGAAAAGAAATAAAATATGCTAGAAAGCAATAAAACATGCTAGAAAGCAATAAAACATCTACATCCTTAAACCTCAAATCCAAGGTATATGGACCAAGGAGAGGGAGATGAGAGCAAGAACACTACCTCTTGATTTATGAAAAAGAAGAGAAAACAGCAGTTTTTTTTTTTGGGTATGTTTTTGGAGAGAAATTAGGAGGAAGGAGAGAGAGAGAGAGAGATTGCCTAGAAAAATGCTCAAAATTCCCAAAATTCGTTTCTATCAATATCTGAGGTGGGGGGTCTGGGGGTTAAATAGTTGATTTTGTGACCCTTTAGCTTCCGGTGCACCCTTAGGGTGCATTGGGCCAGGCCGACGCACTGGTGCGCCAGACCCAGTTGCTAATGTCATCAATCTTGTCCTTTTCCCCTACTTCTCGGTTTTGACTTCGATTGATCATTTGAAGGCCTTCCTAAACTCGGACTGAGTTGATCTTGGTACCGATGGAAAGATATGGATGTCCAGTTTCTAGAATAGTTGACAATTTGAAAATCCAACGGTCAGATCAAAAGTTATGGCCTTGAGAACTAATGCGCCTAGCACGGTTTTCAAGATATCTCAACCGTTTCAACTCTGATTTCGACCCATGAGCAATGAAATTGGTTCCAACCTATTTTGATTGTTGGATCAAAATTAAGTTTTCATGTCGCTCTCGAGAGTCAACCTTGGGACAAACTTGGTCAAAATTGACAAAAATCTCCGATAACCTCGGATTTGATATTAAAATATGAAAAATGTCGTTTTGGGGTGCTTTTAGCCAAATTTAACCTTCGGTCAACCCTAGGTTGACCAGGGGAATTTTGGTTAATTTGACTTAAAAAGGCACTTTGAGTGCTCCGATGCTCGAACGGGTTGTACCATGTCAATCTAGATGTTCCCACGGTCCTCCGGTGAAAAAAAATGATCGAGAGCGGACAAAATACGGTATCTACAACAAGTGTCTTCAAGTTTTTTAATTATTTGACAAGTGACATTCCACGTGGCATAGAGCCTGTTTGGTAAGCGATTCCAAACAATATTTTTTAGTGCTTAAATACTGAAAACTGTCGGCCCCAAAAAAAATAACGTGTTTGGTAGAAGTGTTTTTTTTGGAGTGTTTGAGTCACAATTCTCAATTAAGGATGTTTAAATACTATATTTAGAGAACTCTCCATACCAATTTTTACTTTTCAAGTAACATTGTTCAATGGTTTTTTTTGTAAATATTTAGAAAAGTGTGGGACCCACTTGATAAGACCTAACATTAACTACAACTCTCTCTCACGTTGACCAAGTACCAACATGCCTCATCTTTTCTTTCTTTTTCTTTATTTCTTTCTTCTTATTTCTTCTTCTTTTTCACGCTTCCTTCTCTCTTCACTTTCAAATTTCTTTATGTCTTTCTTCACCTCCATTACTTCTCATCTCTCTCTCATGGTCTCTTTCTTCCTAGAGGTTTTTTTTTTTTTTTTTTTGGAAAAGGATTTGTTATTGTTTTTTAGAAGAGTAATGGGAGTGGGCTGCTGGATTTTTTTTTTAAGCAAACGATTGTGGTTATTTTTTTTAAGAGGAGGAAGAAATTTTCTGAAGAGGAAGAAGAGAGCAGAGGAAGAAAAAGAATTGAAGAAGACCAACCGGAAATAGCGTGGGAAATTCTCTCTTCTCTAATAAATATTAATAAAATAATTGTAATGTCAGAAAGTTACCACTTAAAAAAAAAAAAATACATACACATACCAAGCACACAGTTATGTTTTTACACATCTTAAAATATGTTGTTTGAAACATAATACCAAACACATTTTTTGTATTATGAGTATTTTAAA
Source organism: Quercus aquifolioides (assembly GCA_019022515.1). NCBI lineage: Eukaryota > Viridiplantae > Streptophyta > Magnoliopsida > Fagales > Fagaceae > Quercus > Quercus aquifolioides. The sequence goes on along the minus strand of CM032327.1, from coordinate 63,658,485 downwards.
TACGTATTTTCACAACACTTTTTAAACCATAATTTTCACATCATTTTAAATAACAATACTTGAAAACTATTACTAAACAAGCCCATAATTTGCCAAAACACACGTAATGTGACTACCAAACTAACACTTGGCATGGTTGCCAATTTATGTGTCATCATCTGTAGGATTATGAGTGGCTTTATGCCTACAATATGCTCTTATCAATATAATTATTTTTATAGTATAAAAAATATGGCTACTTTAATTTTGTTATACATGCAAAGTCTTTTGCATGGATGCAAAGTCTTTTGCATGGATGCAAAGGCATATAACCATTCGAGCAATAGTTGTTACACACACTATTACTAACACACAACTCAAGTCACGATTTCAATTTAAAATAAGTTGTGTATTACTACATGTGCAAAAGTTATTTTCCTATTCATTAACCTCTAGACATTGAAAAAGACATATAGCTATTAGGCCAAGTTATGTAGCCATTAGTCATTAACCATTTCTCATTATGCAAAAGTCCTTTGACCATGTACTCCCTCAACTATTATGAGAGCATGGTAGAGTAATAATGTTAGATATAGGTGAGCGGCTTCATTTAGCATCCTAGTAGGGACCATTGCTCTAACAATAGGAAAATTATTGAATACTCTGGGAGTATTATAAATGCATACTTGCCCCCTCTCACATGAGATCTACTATTATGTGAGAGGGGGGAGTACGCATTTATGGTACCTTGAGAGTACTTAATAATTTCCCCTAACAATAACATAATTTTGGAGGATAATTACAGTAAACCCACCTGAGGTTTGGCCCGTTTGCGCTTTGCCTACCCGTGGTTTAAAACTTTACACTTTGCCCACCTATACTTCAATCCGTTACTCCCTCGTTACCCACCTCACCCTCAGACGTTAGAAAAACACCTTTTTATGCTAAATTAGAACATAACACGGATCAAACAACACGAAGTCACTTTCTTTTCCTCACGAGCCCTAGAAACGCGTTCTGATCGTGCTTTCATGTGAGGGTGAGGTTCTGACTTTGGGTTGTCTTGAGGTATTGAATATTCGAAGATAGATCATCACCAGGTACGACATTTCTGCTTTATGTGGGTTGGGGTTTCAAGTTTTGATGGTAGCTTTGATTCACAGGAAGTTGATAATGTCTTCTTCGAGTGGAAATTACTCAGGTTCAAGTGGGCATATGTGTACATATGAGAGTTGTGTGCTGAGAACAAGTCTGACAGTGGATAATTTTGGGAGAAGGTTTCTAGGTTGTAGCCGATATAAGGTAAGTATACTTTTTACTTAATCTAGTTGATTAACGTGAGATTGGAATGTGTTGTGTTCAATTCAATTTATGAACAGGTTGGTCCCAAGTGCCCTTTCTTTAAATGGATTGATAATCCCACTTGTATGCATGGGAATGAAGCTGCTCATTTGGTGCAGCAAAAGCTGGATTTACTGCGGAGTGAGCTGCAACTTGCACATAAAAGGGAAAGAGAAGCTACCTAGGCAGTAGCAGAAGCTACCCAAATGGTAGAAATTGCTCAAGACAGGGTAGCAAAAGCCACTGAGAGGGAGAGAAAGTTTTGAGCTTCCTCTGTTCAAGCCAAGGAGATAACAGTGAGAGCTTTAGAGTAAGAGAGAAAGTGCAGAATTGCACTAATTTTGTCATGGTTTTTTATTTATTTATTTATTTATTTATTTTGGTTATGTTGTTTTCATATTTTGGCTCAAGTGAGAATGTTGGAATGATGAGATTGAGTCTGCCTGATGGGTTGTAATATAAGCTGGTCCTCAATTGTATTGTTATAGCACTATGAAAGAATTTTTTGAGAATGAGAACTATGTAAGGTGGTAGATGTTGTTGGCTTGAAGCCACTTAATAATATAAGCCTTTTTAAGATAAAGTGTTATTTATGTTAGATGCTGTTGGTATTTTTGTTTAAAGTGAATTGGCTACTTGTGAGCTGTGAGCTGTTGGTGTTGGTGTTTTGTTGGATGTTGTGAGCTGTGTTGGTTTGTGCATAAAATGCATTGTGTGAAGACAATTGTGTTGAAAGTGAATTTAAAGTGCATGACAACTATCTGTCAACTTGCAAGAAAAGACAACAAATGCACACATACACCTGCTATTCAACACATACACCCTGCACACATAAAAAAACTCATATAATAATAACTCATATAACAAACTGCAATAATCAGAATAATAATTCTGAACACCTGTCATTAAGTTGGGAAATTGTATACATATTTTAAGGTGGCATTGAATAGTTTTTCATCAACTACTAGTAAATATAATGCATTTGGTACAACAACCAAAATAGTTGCAGCTGCCCAATGTTTACAAAACTTACAAAAATACAAAAAGTGTTTGAACAGCTATATAAAAAAGTGTCTTGCCATTGTCTGCCCTGCCATTATCTACAAACTACATAAAACCCTAACACTACATAACCCTAATACATAGCAACAAAAGTGTCTTGACTTAGTCTTCATTTACTGCCCCTGCCCCTACCTCTTCTACCACAACTGACCTTTCCACATCTTGTTTTACATTTATGAGTCCTAGCTACATCACCCCTTCCTCTCAAAGCAGCTTCTCTGGTAGTAGGTGGTCTTGTAGGCTACAAAGTACAAGAATTCATTTCTGAGTCCTACCAGTATCACAGTTTTATGAATAAAACATCGAACTAACACTATAGTACCTGTGATGATGGTGCTCTACTGTCCCATGTTTCTGCAGGGGTGTGTGGTGCTGGTTGCCTTGAAGAGAACCAAGGAGCTCCTCTAACTGTGTACCTGAAGTCTGAAGAGTACCACTGAGTTGGGTTCTGTGACCATGGAGCTGGTGGCTGTGATCATGGAGCTTGTGGCTGTGGAGCTGGAGCTTGTGGTTGTGACCCTGCTGCCTGGTTGGATGAGGATGAGGCCATAATGTAAGGCTGATGTGTTGGTGGGGGCTGAGCTGAGGATTGGGTCTGTGATGAAGATGGGGCCTAGGATCCTTGTCTGTGTGTAGAAGGCCTTCCACTTCCCTACAACCAAATATGAGCATGTTTTTACAGTGTCAGTTATTGGCATTTTGCATTTGAATAAAAAAAATTTGTAAAAACTTACAGATTTCCCTTTTTGCAATCTCTGCCTCCTCTCCCATGGTGTCTCACCAGTGACATTGGCCTTGCATCCCCTTGCATTGTGCCATTCCTTTTGACACCTTCCACACCTCACTGACTTGTTTGCTCTAGATACCTTATAAGGGTTTGGCTCATCAGCATCTCTCTTCCTCTTTATAGGTGGCCTTCCTGGTGGCTTATAGACAATAGGTGCAACAGGCTTGGGTTGGCCACTTGACATCCACTCATACTGGCTAGGCATGGGAGGTATAGGTGTCTTGTATGTCTCCACATAAGCATCCTTGTAGTATCATGGATGGGTGTAGTCTTTTGGTTTCTCATGATTCACAAAAATGGTTGCAACTCCATGCTTGCAGGAGATTCCTGTCAAGTCCCATACTCTACAACTACATGTCCTCCTTACCAAGTCCACCACATGCCTTTCCCTCTTATTGTCAACCTCATACACAAACCTCCTAGATGGCATTGCACAGAAGCCCTTACACTCTAATTTTAATTGCTCCAACTTCTTTTGTATGCTTGGACATAACTTGCCACCATACTCTTCTATGCCAATCTTCTTTATATACAACCTGCTCATAAGCCTAACTCTAATCCACTCCAGCATTGATAAGATGGACTTGTCTCTAGCCTTCACAATCATAGAGTTAAAACTCTCACTCAGATTTTTTACCATACAATCTGTCAAAGCTCTTGAAGAAAAGTGGGATCTGGTCCACTGTGCAGGCTCTATATTAGCCAGGTACTTCCAAGCTTCTTCATCCAAACTCTTAAGATGCTTCATCCCTTTCTCAAATTCCCTGGCTGATGTTGTGCTAGCACACCTCCACAGTACACTCTTCAACTCCATGCCCTTGTGGTTAACCTTGAAGTTGTTGTATATGTGCTTCACACAATACCTGTGCTCCACAATTAGGAATAGAGTCTCCATTGTAGGTAGAAGGCCTTGCAATCAAGTAAGCAAGTAAGCAAGTAAGCAAGTAACATTCAATGTTAGCAAGTAAGCATGTAAAAAGGTAAGCATGTAATGAAGTCATGAACATGAGCTAGATAATAATACCTTCTGCCTGTCACTGATGAATACCAGATTAAGCTCCTCTGGCCTGCCAATGTCATCTGCAAACTGCTCCAAGAACCAGATCCAGCTATCCTTGTTCTCTTGCTCAACCACAGCCATTGCCACTGGGAATATATTGTCATTTCTGTCCTTGGTAGTGGCAGACAATAATTGCCCACCAAACCTACCCTTTCAAGTGGCATCCATCCAGCCCAACAAAGGGTCTACAACCACCTCGAAAGCCAACCTTCTGAGCATTGTACTTAATGTACATTCTTTTAAACTTGGGTTTTGCATTCTCATTTTCCATCTCTGTTTGCAGAATCACCCTACTTCCTACATCTATCCTTAATATCATTTCTGCATAATCTCTAAGTAGGCCATACTGAGACTCTTCATTCCCAGTAATCAGTCCCCTAGCTGCCTTCCTTGATCTATACACCTAACTAATACTTAAATCAATTGAAATCTTCTGCATCACATGATGCTTAACACCTGAGATCTCCCAATTAGGATTCTTACCAAAATCCTCCAAATACCTCTTTGCCACATAGGCTGATGTAACTTGCCCATTTTTAAATGTTAGGGGGCAGGTATAGTCAGGATAAAGTGTCTTGATCTCAAATGTGCACTCTCCAGTCACCATTGAGGCATAACACCTCAATCCACAATTGTTCTTACAATGTACATTAATCTTCTTCTTCTCATTCAACTTCCACTTGATGTCAATGTGATGCTGAATCACATACTCCCTCAAAGCCTCCTAAACACCTGGGAGTTTGGGAACTTCATCCCTTTTGCCAACCTAACATTTTCCATATCAGTCCTCTCATTGAACTCCAAATTGCCAACCCCCTGCTCATCATCAGAACCATCCACACTTGCAATATCATCCTCTAAAGCTGGTTCAGCCCACTCTTCATCTAAATCTATGTTTAGAGGAGAAATATTTCTTGGGCCAGGTGCATCTGTGTTTGGTTGAGGTGTAATAGTGTTTGGATGAGGTGTATCAGTGGTTGGAACAGTGTTAGACTCATATGGCATTGTGTGAGGTGGAGAAGACTCACCAAAAATGTCATCAACAAAGTCTTCTCCTTCCAGACCTTCATTCAACCAATCAAACTCCTCCTCTACCCCTACACTACCATCACCCCCTACACCAGCCCCTGCACCCCCTGCAGCAACCCCTGCACCCCTTGCACCAGCCCCTGCAGCAGCTCCTGCACCAACCCCTGCACCATCAGGAACTTGAACTACAAGTGGAGCATGACCATTCTCCACATACAGTATGATGATGTCTTGCTTCAAGTTGCACATGGCCACCACATCTTGATCATGTTGTATGAGCCTCAAGTCTTGCTCCAAGTTGCCCCCAGGACCTAAATAATGAACCTTACACGGTTCATCAATCCCCAATTCCTCACATATACCTTGTATTTCAAAATAACTAAGCCTATCAGGATCCCTACACACTATTTCAACTTTCCCTCCAAAGTATTCTAAACTAGGGTTCCACATAAAAGCACCCCCATAATGTACCTAAAATTTCACTTCCTCATCATCCATCTGCAATAACAAATTACCATTTGACATGTACACAATTAACAATTAAAGAATTGTAAACAACAGACACAAAAGAGTAAACACTTGCATGTTTCTGTTTTGCTTTTGGGATGCAACACACACATCAGGGACCACATTTTCTGCTTTGCTTTTGTTTTTGTTTTACTAAATAGCACATGCAAACACTAAAATTTAAACCAACAAAAACTTGGGTCCACTGTGAGACACAATGGCCACGCCAAACAAAATGCCCATAAACAAACACAAATCCAAACAACAGTTGGTCACATTATTTCATAAACATCAACAAACACAACTAATATTCTCATTCCATTACATGTAACATTGACCATTAACTGATTACTCAAAAAACAATAAAACTAGCACAAGCCCAAAATAAAAACCCAAATAGTGACTGATTTCTTACCAGGATTTTAGTTTGATTCATAACCCGTTGCTGTTCTAGGTTTACACTTGCAACACTATGTCAATATCAGTTGCATAATGGGGTATTTATAAGTATTTTCGTGTTTCTAGGGCTCGTGAGGAAAAGAAAGTGAGTTCGTGTTGTTTGATCTGTGTTATGTTCTAATTTAGCATAAAAATGTGTTTTTCTAACGTTTGAGGGTGAGGTGGGTAACGGGGGAATAATGGATTGAAGTACATGTGGGCAAAGTGTAAAGTTTTAAACCACGGGTAGGCAAAGCGCAAACGGGCCAAACCTCAGGTGGGTTTACTGTAATTATCTCTAATTTTGGATATATTCTCACAAAGAACCAACTTGTTAAACAGATGCGTGTGCATGAAGAATCTTTTTAAGACATTATTGTGCAATGAGAAGGAATCATATTGTCCAATGCAAAGGCAACGCATTTTTACAACATCTCCCCCCTACTAATACAAAATGGTGATAAAGAAGACCTAAGAAACAACAATTCTTCATACGTTTGAAGCTTCCATTTTCCAAATAGCTCTCTTTCGCTTCTTCTTCCTCTCTTGTAATTGTAAATAGATTCGTCAGTGTAATTTATTCTTCAAAACATAGTGGGATTATCAGGATCGGCTCTACAGTATAGGCGAATAAGGCAATCGCCTAAGGCCCCAAAGTAGAAAAAAGTTCTTAAACTTTAACCAATAGAGTTATTTCTTTCATTGTAATAATATTAATTAAGCCCAACTATTAACTAATAAATAAAATAATATTTTTTATCATACGAAAAAGAAGAAAAAAAAGAGAGAAATGTTACGTCCATAATATTTTTCACAAAAAATTCTAAATGTTAGGTTGTTACTGGCTGTTATTAGTGGGCAAAAAAGAAATTTCAGTGGTGGGTTCAAATTAAAACTAGTAACAATTTAACACCTATGAATTGTTGTGAAAATATTGTGAATGTAGCATTTCTAAAAAAAAAAAAAAAAAAGCAATACACAGAATTTCACAACATTTTTCACAAAAATTGAGTTGGCAAATTTTTACTTGTTTGAATTTAAGTCCACCACTAACATTACCTTTTTACTTACCACTACCAATCTGCCATATCAACAGATGTGAAAGGTTTTGTTAAATTTTTTGTATCTATAAACTTTCTAAAAAAAAAAAAAAAAATTTGTGATTAATTAGTAATTTTATATCTAAAACAAGAGAATAGAGTTTAAGTAAAAAATATTCATATTTATATATATAAAAAGTCTCAAATTATTTTTCGTCTAAGGACCCCAAATGCATCAAGCCGCCTTTAGAGATTATTCAATTGGCCTCAGCTCTCAGCTCATGGTTTTCTCCCACTCAAACCATAAAAGGTTTCCATTAAAAAAGAAAAAGTTTTATTTTTTATCTTGCTCGAAATATATATTTTCCCTTGCTTCAACTTTACTCTCTCATTTCCAAGCACTAGCATCCATGTGTTGTGTAAATGCCTTATCCATTGGAAATTACCCATGTAAACTCTTATATATATTAGAAAAGTTCAACTATAAATCTATTAAAAAAAAAATTTCAATTTTTTTATTTATAAAAAATGTTAAAATTATTACAAATTTTATTTCAGAACTTTTAATGACAATAAGTCAACACTATAATAAATAAATGTTTGAATTATTTTTGTGGTACAAATAAATTTTGTTATGTAACAGTATCTCTAATATCACTTTTCTCCTGTTTCGATTTATGCCCTTCAAACATTGGATCCTGGGCAACTGTGGCCCGCTACCCTCTATTTGGTTAGCAAAAGAAACTATAATTCTATAAATCCTCCCATAATGGAGCTAACCAAGGATAAGAAAGTCAGATGAGCCCTGTCTAATCACTGCCAACAATGGTTGTAAGTTGTAACATGTAAAAGAACTCAGCAGGAGTAGTAGCGTTAAAATTTTAAATCTTATGTTCACATTGTAGTGAGGCGTCGGCGATGACAAACCATCACATTCACATGCAGTCTGTCATGCACTTATGCTCTCATTTTTTTCTCCACCGAAAGTCACATATCTTAACCCAAAATCATTCATTAGGAATAATAGGAATAGGAATAAAATAAAGCTCTACAACTCAAAAAAGAATCAATCACCGTTTCACTTTTCTTCTTAGTCAATCCGCTTTTCATCTTTGTACCTATCCCTTTATACCACAAATAGTTCCCTTCTAACCAAAGAAAGCAGCAACAACAGCTGAGAAGAAAATGGGCTGTTTCAGCTTCTGCAACTCCAAAAACCCATCTCCCGTGCAAACTTCCTTCTCTGAAGCTATGCAAGAAAACCCAGAACCAAGATATCTAAAACATGAGGTTCTTTTACGTATACCGGGAAGCAAAGTACATCTGATGGATGAAGGAGAAGCTGTAGAACTCTCAAGCGGAGAGTTTATGCTTGTTAAAATCTCAGATGAGAATGTTTCGCTTGCAACTATCATAAAAGTTGGTGAGGATCTTCAGTGGCCTTTGACAAAGGATGAGCCAGTAGTGAAGGTTGATGCTTTTCACTACTTATTCTCGCTGCCAATGAAAGATGGTGATCCTCTGAGTTATGGAGTCACTTTTTCTGAGCAGTCTGGTAGCAACTTGGGCTTTCTGGACTCGTTTTTGAAGGAGCATACATGCTTTTCTGGTTCGGAATATGCTAGAAATAAAAATGTTGATTGGAAAGAGTTTGCTCCGAGGATGGATGACTATAATAATGTGTTGGCCAAGGCAATTGCGGGGGGGACTGGTCAGATTGTCAGGGGGATGTTCAAATGCAGCAATGCTTACACCAACCAGGTTTGTTTAGGAATTAAAATATCCAAACATGCAAGAGAAATGAGGAAATTTAGTTGCTTTCTTGGTTGGTGTCAGTCATCACAATTAATTGTAATTAGTTCCTGAGGTTTTCATTAGAAAAGAGAGAATTTTAAGATAAAAGTACCACAAAAAAAAAGAAAAAAGAAAAAAGAAAAAATTGTTCATAAGTGACATAAACGCAATTCATGAGTAAATTGCACCTTTTGTCCCTTAAACGTCCTGAATTCAATTTTGGTTCCACAAATTTAGAAAGAATTGTGATTGTGATTGTAATAATCGTTTGCTTTAAAAGTGACCCTGGATTGTTTGTCTTTGCTTCTGCACATTTTTTTTTCGTTTATGCCTCTTAGCCTTTGACTCTTTGTTGTTGTTCTGTATTGGTATTTTATTATTGAAAGTGGTCCCTTGGTTGAGTTTGTGTATATTGTTTTGCATGAAAGTGGTGCCTGATTGTCATGTTTTAAACTTAAGTATTATATTGTGTGTTTATGTTTTAGGAAGGATGATTTTGAGTTCATGATTTTTATGTGTTATGGAGGGAATTTGTGGACAGACCGAGATTTATTAAGTATGTTGGAGAAGAGATAAGGTGTTACAAAAACTGTTACTCTGATGAAGTGTCACTGATGGAGATAATATAATGGTGAGAGAGTTGGGGTACGTATGAGAAGCGTGACATTTTAGTGCATAGGATACTTGCCCTCCCCTTTGAAACTGGGATAAGACCCTTAGAGAATGATAATGATGGGGTGAACATGGTAAATGCAAGCAAAACATGGACAGAAGACGGACGGACCAAATTAATGTCTTTAAATATTTTAGGGACCAAAATTATAATTTTATGGTAAATTCATCAACTGAAGCCTAACACAACCCATATTGTTTGAGAAAAAGAAAAATAGAGAGCACAAAGCAACTAAAAAAGACATGATGTATCATATGGATTTCTTGCTAAAATTCTTCTTCAACTAGTTGAATTACTGCAAGACAAAGGGAGAAGATAACATTGCACCTAAATTCAAGCCAACAATGATTTGAAGATCTCGCATAACTATGCTCATACTCGTTACCAGAATTACCATGTCACATCATAAAACCTAGTCTTTTAATTATGATCCGGTGAAAAAGATAAAATCTGTTTTCGCCAGAATACAAGTGTCATTCTATACATAAAGATCAAGGACAATTGCAGATCCAAAAAGGAGGAGAAATGATTATAACTACAGCTGTGGAGGAGAAAAATGGTGTCAAACCAAGAAGTAATAGCAATAGAAGTGCGGGTGCCACAAAGAAGAGTGGAGTCAACAAAAGCTTAAAACGGTATTTCAATTCCCAAATAATTTAGCTGTTTCATAAGAATATTGTGTAAACATGAATTTCTTTATACTTATGTCAAGGTTGTTATTGTTTTTTGCTGTTTGTTTCTTAGTGTGAGAAAGCTGTCCAAGATGACAGAGAAGTTAAGCAAATCCATGCTTGACGGTATTGGTTTTGCCACTGGATCAGTGATGAAACCTGTGGTTAAATCCCAAGCTGGGAAGGCATTTCTAAACATGATGCCAGGAGAGGTCCTCTTAGCTTCACTTGATGCTGTCAGTAAGTTTAAACCTTATCAGATTTACAGCGAGAAAGTCATGTTTTAAATAGTATATAAATTCATAGAATTAAAGTGATCCATCTTGCCAATTACAGACAAGATTTTAGATGCGGCTGAAGTAGCTGAAATACAAGCTCTGTCTGCCACCTCCAGGGCAACAACTAGAATGGTCACAAAGAGGTAAATCTATAAACAAAACATATAAACGTGTGTGTATATAAGCCATTTTAGAGATATGGGGAGCAGCAAGCAGCATCTTGTGCAGAGTTCAAATATATCTTTTGATTCATCAATTACTCATTCATTTAAAATCTATATTATCAGATAATTAGATCATAAATTTGATCTATCTATACTTTTTGAGTAAACTTCAGTGAAGATGCATAGTTCATAGATATTTCTATGGTCTTATTACTAAATGGTATATTTTCTACACTATGATCTTTGTATTTTGAGCAGCAAGTCATAAATGATACATTTTTGTTCAAAAGCTAGAAATATTTGTCAAACTCTCTGAAGCATTCTTTGTGCTTCTTGTTTTTAATCTTTTTTTTCCCCTACTAATGATAAATTTTTGATATTTTCACCCATGTGTTTTTTCATCTGTAACTTTTTATTTGCTTTTCTTGAGCACCAGATTTGGAGAAAGTGCAGGGGAGGCCACTGAGGATGTGCTTGCAACTGCAGGGCACTGTGCTGGCACTGCTTGGAATATATTCAAGATTCGGAAGGCCATCAATCCAGCATCATCTGTCTCCACGGGAGTATTGAAGAATGCTGCAAAGGACAGCAAAGGAAAATCTTAAGGGTCAATTGCACGGATTTATTTAACCAAGTTGGAACGATATGTGATAAAACTGCCTTATTATCACTTTTTTGCATGTCTCTTAAAACTATGTAAATGCCCAAAAGATCACTTCCACCATATGCTAGGGAGCAGTAATGCTTTTCCATATGGTGGTTATCTGTGCATTTGTAACTCTTGTTCTTGACATGGTTTATCAATCTAGCCATCATACAGACTCTTAACAAGGGGGTTCCCCAAGAATTTGCAACTAAAATATGTTAATTAAACATGTTTAATCTACCCGCACATGTGAATATAAGTATGTAACTAGGCCATAGATGTTACAAGCAAGTGCAAACTCTTGACACAAAGTGTTCAGGCTATCGAGGAGAAGTTTTCTGACATCAAAAATCGATTTGGAGTGTCGTACAATACCATCTGATACTTGTAAACGCACTTTGCAGTTTACATATATGAAGTTCATTCTACAACAGATGCTGATTGCTGAACAAGGTGGCGGTCCTCTTGTCCATTACAAGAAAAAAAAAGCAATGTGTCATTAGCTTTTATGGCACTTATGTGCTTAAACCATCTGCAGGTCTTGTGCTTAAAACGAAAGAAGGCATAGTGTTTCCTTGAGCAAATGGCTGCCTTAACGTGTGGTAGCTAGGGGTTCATGAATATCAGAAGCTTTAATGGCATGGCTAGAGGTTCATGAATAACCAAAAAGTAATGGCATGGTAAATAGCACTCTAATTTGATCTTTGATTAGTATATTTTGATACATCAGTTGGCTTCATAACCATAAGTCAAGCCATAAGTCTTCTATAAGCGGAGTAAACTTGAATTGTTCTTTTTTATTTGTTGGTAGAAAAATAGTTCTGTATTTTATTTATATATAAAAGAACGATGATGTAGATTTTTTTAGAACAAAGTTTCTCTCCAAACTAATTTAGAGAGAAACCCTACAAACTCATCATATATATGTATATTGAGTGTGAATTTTGAAAATCTAACTATTAAATTGCATCTTCTTATTACATCCTTAATGCTTACAAAATTTCAAAAAAATCAAAGATCAATTGATATGTCATCAAATAAATGTTATAATTTCAATTTTTGTAATCTAAAGTTGTACATAAAAAATAAGCTAATTGATCAAATAATAAATAATATCTGATTTGAACGAAATTTGATATGCATGTTAAGAACATAAGGAACATGAAATTCAACGGTTAGATTTTCAAAATTCACACCCAAAAAAGAAATATATGAGAAGTTTGAAGAGTTTCACTCCAAACTAGTTTGGAGAAAAACTTTGTTCATCTTTTTATCACTGGGTGGCAATTTAAGTGACCATCCATGTTTGTAATAACAAAAAATGGTAAATTGCAAATTATACTCCTGAAGTTTGGGAGTGTTTGAATTTTATAACATGATGTTTCAGAATTTTGATTTTATTTCCTAAAGTTTGGAGGTGTTTGAATTTTACATCCCCAAACTTTAGAGAGTAAAATCCAAAAACCCCTAAAATTTAGGGGGTAAAATCCAAATTTTGAAACTTTAAGGTGTAAAATCCAAACACTCCCAATCTTCAGGGGGTAAAATCTAAATTCTGAAACTTCAAGGTGTAAAATCCAAATACCCCAAAACTTTAGAGGTGTAATTTGTATTTTACCCAATAAAGAATAACAAGTCTCAGTCTCAAAAATTTGGGATGAACATTCTTAAAAAAAATTGTGCTAGGTTCTTAAATACACAATTTTAACTTGAAAAAGAAAAAGAAAATAGCAATAGAAAAGTAAAAAAAGAGTGAATTCCAATTTATTCAATTAGAAAAGTGTCTTGTCCTTAAACAAGGAATCTTAAGCTGAATTTGAGAGGACAATTTTAGAACCCCATGGCTGATTTTACAATGGAATTAATCAACTTATTAAATTAACCAATTATGTAATTCAGTTTGATTATTAGTTAATTACCACAGATTTAACAAGTTACCAAATGAAGCAATAAATAGTAAAGTAAAGAACAATAATCTGGTGACAAAGTGGAAAACCTATGAATGCATTCGTAGGAAAAACCACTACAGGGTTTACCATCAACCCCAAGGTAAAACCCACTCAAACTTCTTGTTGCTATCTTCAGTTGTGACTTATGTGATCATACACTGCTCTAACCTTATTAGATTCTTCTAATATGGATTTGATCCACTAATATGAACTTCGTGCTCACCCACTTCAAGGACAACCTTGAAGATTTCATAGCAACTTGTTTGTGTTGATATTGTGACGTTAGCTTGATCACCAATCATCATTCATCAGGGGTGCCGTTCTTTGGATTCACTTTGGTATCTTCGCTATAATGGTGAATCCGGTATAGAAACCCTAGATACAATAGGCTCTCCTCTCTTCTATTCAATTGGCTCTCCCCTTTTCTATTCAATTGGCTCTTATGAATGCCTTATATACTTTAGTAATTATGGTACGAATTCCAAGTCATGATTCGACTCAATGGGCACTACAAGGAAAATGTCTATTACCATGATTGCAAATGCAAAAAAAAAAAAAAAATTAGAGTGGCAATAAAGATATATTGGATCTTCAGGTTCATTTTCGTAGCAATAGTATTAATTCATTACATTAGTATTTTATCGTTGCAATAACTTAAAATTTTTGTTGCAATAAGCTATTTACGCAAAGGAATTAATTATTGAAGCAAAATGTACTTGTATCGCAACTAAATGTGATGTTACAATAGGCCAAACCCAAAACAATAACTTATTGCAACAAAATTTGTTGCTGCAACATGTCAATGTCGTTGCGATAACTTATTGCTATGAAACGCCACAATTGCAATGGCTAGTTTTGTTGCAAAAAAATTATTTTTTAAATATAAGAAATCATTTGTTTCAACGACTTTATTATAATGATAATTTTTGTTGCAATAACCTAGTGGCTTTCTTGGTTAAAGAGAACATGTAATGGAAGGGGATTTTCTTGGGTTTCTTGGTTCAAAAGCAGTCTTGTTCTAGAAACACCATAAAACATATTTCTAACTACCTAAGTGAAATCACTATTATTAGTACTGCCACTCAAATTGAATTGAAAAGAGGACTAAATAAAAATAAGATCACTAGAAAAGGTATAATAAAAAGAACAGTAAGGTCACTAGAAAATAGGTGGACAAGCATTATTTTCACTACAAAAGAGTTCATAGATGATAAAGACAGAATTGAGGCAGTACCTGTGCCCATTAATGTGAATTCAAAGAAGTCCTAAGCTCATAAAAACAAGGGATCTAGTTGAGCTTTTCAATTGGCTTTGGAATGAATGTGGTATTTGAGGCAGGTCTACTTATATATTTCCTTCAAACATATTGACTACTTGCCCCATGGTTGGCCTATCTCCAAGGTCATCTTGGATGCACCAACAAGAAACTTTGCAAGCTCTAATGAGCTGCTCCATGTTGGTACTTCCTTTTAATTTGTAATCTAACAGAGTTAAAAGGTCTTCCCCCTTCTTTAGTGCAACTATAACTTGAGCTGGGAAGTAGTTATCAAATTCATCATTTGGCATACCACTTCTTTTGCCAAATATAATCTCAAATAGAACTTTTCCATAGTTATATACATCAGCTTTTAAAGTGATAGCTTCAACGTTGATCCATTATTGTGCAAAATAGCACATAGTTCCTTTTAGATTGGTTAGAACCCAACTAAAATCCCGACTAATCATCTTTGCAAGACCAAAATTGACCACTTTTGGATGATACTCAACATCCAACAATTTGTTATTGGGCTTGATGTCACAATGTATGGTGAAATCTTGGAAACTCTACTCAAGGTAGGCCATCCCTCTAGCTGTCCCAATTGCAATACAATATCTTGTCTTCTAATCCAAAATCTTAGAAACGTTTTGGAACGAATGAGACCCTAAAGAACCTTTTAGCATGCAATCATAAAAAAGATATCTATTTGAATCAGCTACACAAAAACTAGAAGTGTGAATTTTTGCATGGAATTGCTTGTCCCTTTGCCATTGAACATTGACTTGCTAGAGTATTAGTATTTTATCGTTGCAATAACTTTTAAAATTTTGTTGTAATAAACTATGTATTGCAACGAAATTAATTGTTAAAACAAAATGTACATTTATCACAACTAAATGTGTTGTTGCAATAGGCCAAACTCAAAACAATAACATATTACTACAAAATTTTTCGTTACAACACCTTAATGTTGTTGCGATAACTTATTACCAAAAAATGTCATGATTGCAATAACTAGTATCCATTATCCCATACAATAACATTATTTTTAAAATATCAAAAATCTTTTGTTACAATAATTTTACTATTACAACATATTTTTTTCAACTTTGACTTTATTGCAACAAAAAATGTTGTAATGAAATTTTTTTGTTATCGTGGGGTCTAATTAAGAATTAAGTTTCCCAAAACTCAATTGATCTATTAAGTTTCGGGTTTACAAAAAGTTCATTTAAACTAATTTTGTGTCTTCGTATTGGACCTGAAATATGCAAGACTTGTAATTTGTTCGTAATTTGCCAACACTTACGCTTTGTTTGTTTTTAGCATTAACTTTTTCTGAAAAATTGATCATTTTCCAAAAAGCATTTTTTGAAAAACTATCACATTTTTCGGTGTTTGGTAATGACCTTAAAAAAGAGATTGAGACCATTTTCTAGTGTTTGGTATGCTCAAAATTTTTTTAACATTTTTTTATGTAATTTAAAATATGTATAACATGTGTATTGTGTAAACTCAACTAATGTAATCAATATAAATAGTTAAAAAAAAAACTAAGTATGAATTTTATGCTTTTAGGCTAAATAGTATCAAATTGCCACAGGCTAAATAGTTCAACTTGCAAAATAGTCTAGTACAAATTGTTTGATAAATGCCAAAGTGCCAAATGGTCCAAACACTTAATTTATATATGCTTTTAAGTTTTAAGAAGCTGAACACTGGATTTAATGTTTTCAAATTTTCTATCAAGAAGCATTCTATAGTCAAGGACTCAAGGTTCAGAATTAAAATTTTTTTTTCTTGATCTTCTCAACAAATAGTTAGTTGATTACTTTATTTATGTGGCAAATCAATAAGAATGGACCCATAAGAGACTGCAAGGGCCGCCCTTTACTGACACCAACCCATAATTCCAATCCACGGTGGTCTGTTTTCCAGCAAGCTATCACAACAGGTGGCGGAAACTTGTGAAGCCTGAAATATTAGCTTCAACTACTGTTACATGATTCATAAGAAAGTTGGGTCTCTCCAATGAAAAATATTCCTGTCTTACTTGATGAGGTTTGACAAGTTTGCCAATCTATGGGAAGAGAAGAGAAGAGACCAGAGAGAGAAAAAATATTGTTTCCCGCGACCAAAAGAATAAGAGTTGTAAGCCATGCAAGACCGAGATTGTTTTCCAAATATTTTTTCTGGAAAACAACCTATAAAAAATAGGCCTTATTTTTGTTAGGGTTTTCCGTTGACTAAAAGATAGTTTTCCGTTGACCAATTTTTTTTACGCTACCAAACATTGGAAATATGAAAAATTATCTTTACAAAAAGTTTTCCAGTAAAACAAATAGAACGTTAACAACTATAGACCTAATAGAATCCATTTGACATAAAAAGAAAAATTTTGGCACCTAGACTTAGGGTCTGTTTGAGATCTGCTTATTTTGTTAAAACTGAAAACTTTTTATTGAAAGTACCGTAAATAAAAGTAAAAGTTAGCTGAAATAGTACAGTGTGTCGTATGAATAGTATAAAAAAGTGTAGTGAGACCCATGAATAGTAGCAAAAATAAACTAAATAGTAAAATAAGTTGGTAAAAATAATTTTTGCCAAACGAATACTTAGTATCCGTATAGATACTGCGTCTGTGTCCAGCGTTTCACCTTTTTTTTTTTAGAAGAGCGTTAACTGAGTTCCAGTGGGTCCCGTGCACTATTTATGGGACCCACAAACTTCTTTTTTCAACAAAACTTTCATTAAAAATAGGTCTCATGGCACTATTCACACATTTAAAAATTATTTTGTTACAGAATTTTCAGTTTTCAGTTTTTAACAAATTAAATGGTATCCAAACATACCCTTAATAATAAAGAAAAATTATCACCGAGCTCAAATTGTACGAAATCTGGCGAAGTTCATTGGAAATAATAGGCTAAATTGCAATTAACATTTTGTGATGATTTTGATTTTGTCCTTTAAAATTTCAAATCATATGGTATCTAGGAGCTAACCGAAAAAAAGAAAACGACAGGTCGTGTTGCATCAGCGCTCTGCAGAGACAGAGAGACAGGGAGAGCGATGGAGGAAGACGAGGGTTCGGCGAGGAAGCTGAGCATATACAGAGCAGCGAGGAGCATAAAGCGTAGAGAGAACACAGTGTACAACGCCTTGCGATCCATATACGAGGACTCCATCTTCGTGGGAGAGATCTCCCAGCTATGGCCGGACCTCCCTCTCCTCGCCAACCTTCGCTGTGGCCTCTGGTATTCCCCTAAATTTCACTCCACCTGTTACTTCAAATCCACCGACGGCCACAACAACAACTGGTCTTTCAGCACCTCTCGCCTCAACCTCCACGTCGCTCTCCTCGCCGGTATATTCCCTACTTCTTTGCTTTCTCACACTTAGGGCAGCAATTTTTTGTTTGGATGCTCAGAAAGTTAGGGAAAGAAGATTATTAGACCACGCAATGATGAAATTTTGAAGTTCGAATTTATCTTTTGTCATTAGATTTTAAGAAGTTGTATTTTTGCCCTCGAACTCTTTTTTTCTTTTTTTATGCGTTTTATTTATTTATCGTTATTATTATTATTTATTAATTTTTATTAGCATGCTGTATTTTAGAGAAGAAGATAGAACCTGGCTTATATTTTAGAGGTGGAAAAACAGATAGTTAGGTTCTATTCTTTGTCCAAAAATATTGTCAAGGTTCTCTTTTTGTTCTTTTTGTCAGGCACACTGGCAAAAAACTTAATGAGATAATCTGAATAAGCGTGAATTAGCCCCGGTTGTAGATTTTGGGGATTGGAGGAGTTGACTGATATTCTATGTCGTACCGTTGGGAGTTTGCCAATCAACTATTTGGGTATACCTTTGGCTTTGGGGTTGTCTTTCACGGCACAGAGTGTGGAATTCCATTCTAGAGAAGATGAAATGACAATTGGTTGGGCTGGATAAAGATATATCTGTTAAAAGGGGGACGATCAACGCGAGTACAATGTTTTGTCTTTTGACTTACTACCTCTCTTTGTTTACCATCCTGTCTCATGTTTCAAATAGAATAGAGAAGTTGCAAAGAAAATTCTTAGATCAAGTTTGGGGTGTGGCAGTTTGGGGTGCATAGCTTAGGTACCTCTAATCAAGCTCTCTTTGAGAAGTGGCTATGGCATTTTGGGAGGAAGAGACACACTTGTGGAAACGGGTCATTGCATTAAAGTATAGGGTGGAAGGTGGAGGTTGTACAATGAAGCCAGTGTGAAGAACTCATAGGTGTAGTTTATGGAGGAATATTAGAGTAGGGTGGGATAGATTTGTTAGCCATGTGCACTTTGAGGTGGGGAATGGAGAGCGTGTATGATTTTCTCATGATAGGTTGTGTGGGAAATGGGGATCTACCTATGAAGGAGTTGTATGACTTGTATCTGACATTGTACCCTTTGCTAAATGACTAGGACGCTTTCATGTCCTCATACTTGGAATGTAGTATTGAAGGGAGGGAGAAACATTAAAATGTCTGGTTCATCAGGCAGTTTAATGGCTGAGAATTTGACTTGATTGCTTCCAGCGTGGCTTACTGTATTCAAATATGCCAAGGAGTGCGAGTCCTGGAAGAATGAGATGGAGTTTGACAGGTACTATTAGGGGTGTGCGCGGTTTGGTTGGGGCGGTTTTTTCTCAAATTTATTACCAAACCAATAGGGATCGGTTTTCTCATAATTAGAACCGATGCACACCGCCTAGGGTTAGTTTTTTGACCTATAGCGGTGCGGTTTTTTCGGTTAGTTTAATCGGTTTGGGTCGGTTTAAAACATTAAAAAAATATTTTTTTTATTATAAAAAATTTGGGCTTTCAAGCCCAATATCAATACACAGCATGTTAAGAAAAATGTCTATTTGACAAACCTTTCTCACAAGCCTGTTCACACATCAACTTATCTACCTGTTCACACAAACCTGTTAAACATTTTTTTTTTTTGAGAGAACCTGTTAAACATTTAAATATGTTTTTTAAGAAAAAAAAAAAAAAAAAAACCTTTTCAACGGCACCTGTGAAACATAATGTTGCATTGTTTTCTTCTTCAATACAAAGATAGAAACAAATCCCAAAATCATCCCCCTTTTGGTTTTATATCCTCAGCAACCAAACACACTAACACAGTCAAAATGTTTAAAGCAATCAAACTTACTTTATCCTTTGGATTTCTTTACAATCAAACCATATCTACAAATACCAGATCAAGTTTTAACAAAAATAATATATAGTTACCTGGTGTCTGCCACCGTCTGGTGAGACTTGAGAGGAGAGGCTGTCTGGTGAGACTTGAGAGGAGAGCGTTAAGGTGAGAGGAAAAAAAGGAATATATAGTATCCTAGACCTAGCACAAAACGACCACGTTTGGTGCTCTTTTTTTTTCAAAACCAAGAGAAACAACGTGGTTTGATGTGTTTTTTTTAAAAAAGAGTCGTTGCTACAGTAAAACACGTTGCTGCATATCGGTTGGTTCAGTTTTGGTAGATTTTGGTTTTGGATTTGAAAATCCGATTGCTCCACCGCACAGGCGTCGGACTTCCCTTAGCCCTCCGCTTGCCGGCCTCAGCTCAGTCAGTCGGTCTCACCAGTGGTGCGGCTACGTCGGCGCCGGTTGGTCTTGTCGGCTCCGGTACAGGTTTGCACACTCCTAGGTACTATGGTGTGCTGTGAACCCCAAGGGAGACCTTTTTTCCATGGAGAGGAATTTAATGTGCCAGAGCAAGTGGTTAGTTTTTTTGTTTTTGTTTTGGTGTGTGTGCATGTGAGGGAAGATTTTGACTAATGATAATCTTAAAAAGAGAGGAATCCCATTGGTAGATTGGTGGATCACTTGTTACTTCACTGTGATTTTGCTAATGCATGGTTGCGGCTATTTTTTGGACACTGTGTAGAGTGTTTGATTTACTAGTTGGTTGGCTGAATTGGTTCTATAAACTTTTGTTCGCTGTGTGGAATTTAGTTCCTTTGTGTTTGATGTGGCTTTTGTGGAGGGAGTGGAATTCCTGTACCCTTGAAGATGTAGAGGTTTTGGAAGTGCGGTTGAGGATTTCATTTCTTAGATTACTCTATGAATGGTCAACTGTCCTAGGTTTCACTGATAGTGGAACTAACACAGAGTTCACTAGTTCGCTCTCTTTTACGTGTAATTATTTGGATATAATTCTTTAGGCTATCTTATGGTTTGTATTCCGATGTAGCTTTTTTGGAATAAAATCATTTACTTCTCAAAACAAAAAAAAAAAAAACTTAATGAGAATGGATGAAAAGGTGAAATATAGAAACATTTTTTAATTTTCAAAGATGGACATACAATTTTTAAAATTTTAAGAATAAAAATAGAACTTGGGCTATATTCCAGGGATGAAAAAGAATATTAAACTTTTTTTTTTTAAATTTATTTAATCTCGGCAGTAATCGTGTGGTTTTTGATGGGTAGGACAGAAGGGAGGGTGTATTATAGTTGATTCCACAAGGAGAGGGAAGCGGTTTCCGGATAGCATGTCAAAGACGATACCCATTTGGACTTGTGTTTTAAATCGGTGCATTCACAATCATTTGAACAATATGCGTGATACTGCACAGATGGATAAGGTGAGTTCTGGTAAAAGTTCATTGTACTTTAATTAAGTAAAACTTCAATATGTGTGTACAATTTTGGGCTCTTAAGGTTTGTGTTTATTTCTGACTGAGTACTGTTTTCTTGTTTTGACTTTTGAGCATGATGACTATGCAGTATGTCTCTTTAGTTATTTGTGATTGGATTATGTTTAATAGTTTATGACTCTCTCTCTCTCTCTCTCTCTCTCTCTCTATAGATATATATATTTCATGTTGTTGATATGTAAATAGTAATGACTGAAGTAAAACTTAAGCAATGCTTGTTGATTTGTATATTTGCATGTATCATTTCCTTGAGCATAAGTTGTCAGTGATGATCTTAAATGATAAATATTTCTATGTTGCTCTATGTGCTGGCTTGATTTTGAACAGGAGTCAAATACTTCTGATCAACATCATGAAAGAACAAGATGTGTCTCTGTTGATTGGGATTGCTCCTTGCATCTTCCCCTCTGGGTTTCTGAAACAGAGAAGGCGTCTATTGAGAGTCGCATAGAAGAATGGACTAAACAACTGGATGCAAGTGGTGCTGATATTGCATCTCTAACGACGTGCTTGAAAAAGCCCTTACGTCCACTATGGATTTCGCAAAAAACTGTCATCTGGTTAAATGAAGTGCCTGACCATGATTCCTGGGATTTCACACCCATCATACTTGTTTCTGCCTCTTCCTCAAGTGGTGTAATTCGACACAAGTCTACATCAGAGTATAGCTGGAATTATATACCGGGAGCTGGGGATGATGAAGAAAGCTGGGCAAGGGGTTTATCACCTAATCTTTTCTGGACTCACGTCTATGATCTTATAAACTTAGGGCCTGATTTGTGTAATCAGAAAGTAGCAGATATAGTTGAAAAGGATAGAGTATATCGTGCCCAAAGGGGACAAACTGCTCCTCAGGTCACAGTCAAGGCCCCAAAATTGTTAGAGAGCTCATATAATTTTTCACAAGAAGTGCCCCTACTGTTGGGTATTTCAAACCTTGAAATTAATACGAAGTCTTCTGATGAAGATTGTGCAATCTCTTGGCTGGGTTCAACAAATCTTGCAGTTGGCACATCCCAAGTTGGTATGCTTTATTAACACTCTTTATTATTTTTATTTTTCTCTTTGTAATCCACTGATGCTGGTTTCTTAGATTTCCAAAATTTTGTTTCATTGGTATATTTTTCGCTTAATTGTTCTTGAACCTGGAACCTGGAACCTGGAACCTGGAAGGTGGAAGGAGGAGAGTTGCGGTTGATTGATGACTAGTGTGAAATTTAGTCAATTTTATTATGGATTGGATTTGTTACAATTAAGTAGAACTAAAATAGACTTCATGGAATGTAAGTTTAGTAAAAGTAGAAATAAAGATGAAGGGGCTATAAGACTTGATGGTCAAGAGATACCAAAGAGTGAGAGTTTTTGATATCTTGGATCAATAATTTATAAAGATGAAGATATTGAAGAGGATGTGAATCATAGGATAACAGTAAAGAGGATGAAGTGGAGAAGCACATTAGGAGTATTGTGTGATCATAGAATACCTATTAAGTTAAAAGGGAAAATTTTATAAGATTGTTATAAGAGCAGCTATGCTCTATGATATTGAATATTGGCTCTTAAGAAGCATCATATTCATAAAACAAAGAGTGTTAAGATGAATAAGTGGAAATACAAGGAAAGATAGGATTTGAAATGATGAAATTCCCTTAAAGATAGGGTTGTTTGCATTGATGAAAAGATGAGGGATAATCACTTGAGATGCTTTGGTCAAGTTGAGGGAACGAAAAAAAGGTAGAGGAAGACCAAAAATAATATTAATAGAAGTAATAAAAAAAGACATGTCAATTAAGAAAGTAACAAAAAATATGACTATGGATAATGTTGTGAAAATTGTGAAATATTCTGTTTACGCAAGTTTAAAGAATAGAGGATAGAGAGGAGAAAATATGACATAAGGAATTTACGTGGTTCGGCTATGCCCAAAGGAGGTGACTGAATAAAGTTTTGCTATAATTTTGGAGGTTGTTTTTCACTATAATTTTGGAGATTACAACAATTGCTTGAAGACACTCTCACACAAACCCAAATCCCTAATACACCATTGGTTCTCTCACAAATAAATAGAGAACACCCTATTGTATTTAGAAAAGAGTTGCAGGACACTATAGCTTCCTATCTCTTGTGCACACACAGAAGAAGCTATTTCACTTTGCTATCTCATGTAGGAGCTCTCTTTTCTTACATCGTTTCTCTCAAACTCACCATCTATTTATAACTTGAGGTTTATAACTAGAGGTTCAGCCGAAATGCCAATAGTTTCAATACATGAAACTTACTTGGTCAAAGAAAATGGCAAGCATTTATTGGCAATGGAGTCATCCATTTCGGTTACAAAGAGAAATCCAATTTTGAATTGTATGTCAGAGGTGGTTGTTCCTTGCCTTTTGACAATACATGCAAGACAACAACATTTAATGTTTGCTTGTAATGTCAAGTCACTGACATTAAAATTCAAGCCATTCCAACAGATAAAATAGATTAGTGGAAGAGGATACATGCAGCTGATCATGACTAGTTTGTTGAAGATTCATAGCCGACCCTATAAATTTTGACACTAAGGTTTGGTTGTTGTATCTGTTACAAATAGAAGTAGAGGCATCTCCTATTAGATTAACTAGCCGCAAACCCACGCGATGCGTGGGAATATATAAATATTATATTATGGGATGTAATATATAAAAAGTAACAATTATATTATATTATGGGATGTGATATATAAAAAGTAACAATTATATTATATTGTGGGATGTAATATATAAAAAGTAATAATACTTCAAGTATTGTCTATTTTTTTCAACAAATTTCTACAAGTATTTTTTATCTCTTTATCTTTACAAATATATCATTCTATTATTTTTTTGTGTTTGATTAGTATTTTTTTAAGGTGAACCATATTCTTCTAACTTTTGTTGTAGTGTGTTATATTTGCCTAATATACAACTAAACTTTATAAATTTCAAATTTTTTATTCAAAGTTCTCATCTTGTAAGGTATAAGGAGATTAACATAATAATCAAAACTCATCACAAAATTACAATGTTATTTTTAACCAAAATTAAAATGAAACCAAAAGAATAAAAGAAATACTTTAAAATAATTTATTACTCAAACAATTGGAATTTATAGCTATGTAGATTGTGTTTTGATATAAACTCAAATTCCTATTTCCAAAAAAAAACAATTAAGTATTAACCCAAATCAAAATTCAACCAAAGCTATAAAAGGGAGAGAGTAGACTTTGTAATGGGAAATTAAAAAAACACAATACCAAAACGCATTTATAAAATAAAAATTAAAAAAAAAAGAAAAAGAAAATACATCAACCTTAATTAGAGTTATAAGAAAGAACAAAAATCCACCAAAAGAAAGTAGAGAGAGAGAGAGAGAGAGAGAGAGAGAGTACTCATAATTTTTGTGTATGGATTGAATGAGAGAAATGATATCAAATTTATACAAAATAAAATGGGTAGAAGAAGAGTCAAAATATAAGAAAGAGAATGATGAAGTGTAACGGTAAAGTAGAGAGTAGCGAGAGATAAAGAGGCAAAGAGGGTAAAGAAAGGTTGAGGATGTGTAACAGTAGGAATGGACTAATAGGGAGTAGAAGAGTTTTTTTTTTTTTTTTTTTGAGTAGGGAGAAGAAAAGTTTAAAAAGAGGAAAGAAGTAGAAAATAAGTGGATGATGTGGCTGTTGATGTGGTATAACAACAATAAATGTTACACTTAAGTTTTTCGATATATATGTGTGTGTGTATATAGATTTGTTAAGAATCTATAATTGACCCCAAATTTTTGGAAGTTTTGTTGTTGTGTTGCTAGTATGGTTTCGCATATTTTCGAAATTTATGTTTGATTACATATGTGAAAAGAGATTCTTTTTTAATATTTTGAACTATAAATAAATACAAAAATGAAGAAAGTTCTCATTTATTGAAATAATGTGGTGGAAATCCTTCTGTAACGGCCCTCCTTTTTTAAAACTCCCTGCATGTATGGATCCCGTGATGCATCTTCTTATCATTGCTTTTTTGATCAATAGTTGGTATGCGTTCTCCTCCCTACCCCCCTCCCCCACCCCACCCCCACCCTCGCCCCCAACTGTCGCCATCTTTTCTTCCCTCCTTACCTTCTTCACACATTCCTCCTCCTCCTCCTCTTCCTTTTCCTTTCCACCACAGTTTTGTTTTTTTCTCATATCCTCTCTTTTATCCCCCTCTTCCAACTTTGCCTACTCCGTCCCCACCACCTCAGGGGCCTAACCTTGCTTTCCCTAAACTGCCTACACTTGTACCTGCCCTATTAACCACACCAAAAATTCCCACCATAGAAACGTCACAAAATATCCTTCCTTCAACTCTTTTTTCTGGTCATGGGGGCAGAAAGAGGTATTTTCGTATTAATGCAAAACTTTTTTCTTTCTCTTTTGATGGGGTTTGGTCTGATTTGTATGCTATTCATGAGACATGAGACGCCGGGATCTTAAGAGCTCTATTTGGGCTGTACATAGGGGCGTGGAGTGGATTCTTACTTGTTTTGCTGATATATGTGATTGGGTGCCAGGACAAGATGTCCTTTGTAAGAGATTCAGGGACAATGGGAAGTTGATAGAGTTCTGTGGTAGAGCAAATAAAGACGGTCTTTTTGTGGTTCTAACGGTATATTTTGGAGGGGCTCGGAGAGGTTGTGTTATGATACCAGCAAGTTTTAATCGTGCCGGTTGGTCTTTGTTTCAAAAAGAGCTAGGAAATTTTTTATCCAGTGCAAAACCTGCAACTTTGGCCGGAGTAGCTTCCAATAATATTGGTGGTGATGGTCAGTCAGCTGGTGGTGGCCTGAATAGAATAATTTACCTGTTTATGGTAACCAGCGGCAGTCAAGAAAATTTGAAAAAATGGGAACCATTTTGGGGAATAGCGAGATTCATGGAGATCCTATAGTAAATGTTTCAGTTATAAATGGCAGACTTGCGGGTATTTAATTTTAAGTTGACTTCCGCTAATTTGGCTTTGAGAGTTTGCAAGCCTGAGTGTGGGTAACATGTGGTGTTTTGTGTGGATAATAAGGAGTTTTGTTGCTCCAATGATTTAAGTGGTGGGTTGGAGGCTTTAAAACCAATAGACCCGTGGCTAGGGCTGTCCAGCGGGTACGTGACCCGACCAAACCGACCGGATCCGCCCGACCCGAAGCCCAACGGGTGGGTCCAAATAGCATGGTCGGTTGGATTCGGGTCATATGCTATTAAAAATTGAAAGTTCGGTTCGAGTGTCGGGTTAAGCAATTTGAAACCCGTAGAGACCGACCTGACTGCTAATACACTTAAAAAGGATTTGGGTCTATTTTCACGCTCAAAGTCAAGACCTGATCTCTCTCTCAGTCTCTCAAAGTTAAGATCTCTTTTTTTTTTTTTTTAATATTTTTTTACGCTCTTTCTCTCTCTCTGATCTCTCTCAAATCCCTACCTTAGCCTCTATCTTAATACCACCACCGGCCCTATTGCCACCGACACGTCGTACTGGGTTGAGTCTTGCCTTAAACCCCACTCTCTTGAAGTAAAGAACAATAGAAAATGAGAAAGAGAGAGAAAAGGAAAGACCTGGAAGATGGCGGAGGTACGGGTGACGAGGGAGAAGGAAGACTGGACACCACTGGAGCGAGGAGTCAGAGGAGAGAGCGGTTTGAACAAGCTTTCTCTAGAGGTCAAAGGTGGATCCAGCTAAAGCCTCCTCTGATCTGCATGGCTTTGATCTTGTTTATCTTGTATAATCTGATGGCAGATGCAGTGATGGTGGGTGGAGGGAGTGGTGGTGGTGCTAGCTGAGTCTTATTTATCCTCTTTCTCTCTCTTTCTTTCAGTCTCATATCTGGGTCTCCTCTTTCTCTCTCTTTCAGTCTCAGATTTGGGTTTGTAGTGTTTTTGGTATTTGATTTGAATCTTAGATTTGGGTTTGGTGTTTTCAGTGCTATTTGATTTGAATCTCAGATTTGGGTTTGTGATATTTTTGGTGTTATTAGATTTTTCTAGTTTTGGATTATGGTTGTGACATGTGAGAGGTGTTCTTTGAGTTTGAGGTTGATTTCTTTTGTGTTTTTCGTTAGACCCAAAATTACTCGACAGCTCCGACCCACCTAACCGATGACCGGAGATATCGGGTCCAACCTAAATATTCGGTCGGTTGCAGTTCCATTTTTCATACACCTGATTTAATCGGGTCAGTTGTGGGTCAATCTCAAACCCGATCTGACTCGACCCGTGGACAGCCCTACCTGTGGCCTCATTTAACCCAAAAGGCAAGGGTCATTTTGTCAAGCCCAACCCAATACAATTAAGTTATGATTCACTTGCCTTGTGTGCATTGGTGCTGTGTGAGAGCTCGAGAGGAAATGGGTTGAGATTGAGTGGGGATTCCGAGGCGCCCATGATTGAAGTAGTGCCTGAATGATGCGATAGTTCTGCCCTCATCGTGGATCATCTTCCTAATGCCCCGATGGACTCATCTTTTGTCAGGGTGGAGGGAGGTTATCCTGATGACGTGGCAAGAGCGATGGAGGCTCGCAAGTTCATCGGTAAGGCGGTGGATAGTTTGGGTATGGAGGCTGATAATCTGGATCTGATGACTAGTGGCTTGGTTTCAAGGGCGACGGTGATGCCGATTGGGTCTATGGTAGTCGATTCTTCTCACCATCGGAATCAGTGGGTTGACCAGAATCATTTTTCTCCTCTCTCGGATTTGGATAATGAGATGGGTTTTTGTTCTGGGGAGAGAGATGATTTCACGGAAGTATCAAGTGAGAGCAGAGATCAATGGTGCATTCCTCAAGTTGAGTTAGTGCCGACAAGCTCCTTGGATGGGGTTGAGTTGATACAAGGTGGTTCTGAGCCTCTTCTTCTACTGTGGAAGCACTGTGGAGTTAATCCTAGTGGTGTTTTTCACAGGGAGAAAGAGAGTGGTATATTGGAGTGTTCACCTTTATCTAGGTGGGATCCTAATGAGCAGAGGGAGTTGGTGTGACCTAGGAAGTTGAAGAGGGTGAGATTATGGGGTCAGAAGTGAAAAAATCAAAATGGGTGGTGAGCTTGATGAAAAGTTTCTGTAAAATTGTGGGTTTTCCTCTTGTACAACATGAAGATTAATGTATGGCTTTGTTTTGTCTTTTGGAACAAGACTGTATCGATGTGGTAAACATTGGGTCTTCTAAGGGACTAGTAAACTCAAGGCAGAAAGGGCTCAGGGAAATTAAAGGTTTGATTTCTACAATTAATTATGATAGGGCATCTTCTAAAGGGAGGAATTGAGGTTCTTTAGATGGTTTGGAGGTGATTACTAGTTTTAAATGAGTTTACGACTTTTATCCTGGAACGTTAGGGGATTTAACAATCCTAAAAAATGAGAGGTATGTAAGAATCTTCTTAAGAAGTGGAAGTGTGATATTGTTTGCTTTCAGGAAACCAAACTGAATTCTTTAAACTCTTCTGTTGTTCGAAGTCGAAGTCTTTGGGGTAGCCCATTCCTAGACTGGCTTGTGTTGGAAGCAGTTAACACTGCAGGGGGGTTTTACTGGTTTGGGACAAGAGGGCTTATGAAAAAATTGATGTTTCTATAGGTCAGTTTTCTGTTAATGTTTTACTAAAGGGGGTTGTGGATGATTTTGTATGGGCATGTACAGGAGTGTATGGACCTAATGATGATAGTCAACAGGGTGCTCTATGGGAGGAGCTTGCAAGGGTGCACTCTAGGTGGAATGTGGTATGGTGTTTGATTGGAGATTTTAATATTATTCGATATATGGTGAGAGATTTGGTTGCAAGGCTCTCAGTCTGGCTATGTTTGCATTCTTGGATTTCATTGAGGTCAATTACCTTGTTGACTTACCCCTTGAAGGGGCTTTGTGCACCTGGTTTAGAGATTCTGGGACAAATTGTATGTCAAGAATTGACATAACTTTGGCATTGGTGGATTGGGTAGATCATTTTGGGAATGAGTCTCAAAGGGTACTTCCTTGAGTATTTTCTAATCATTGCCTACTATTGGTGGTAGCTGGTGGCATTAGTAAAGGTCAAAGTGCCTTTAAGTTTGAGAATATGTGGTTGAAAGATGAGGGTTTTGTGGAGAGAGTTCGGCAATGGTGGAATGGGTATTGTTTTCTGGGTTCTCCTAGCTTTATTCTGGCTCGGAAATTAAAAGCTCTTAAAGATGATTTGAAAAAGTGGTATAAGGAGGAATTTGGGGATTTGGTGTTTTGGAAGAAAAGCCTTTGTTTGGATGCTAGAGAGGACTTGTTGGGTCTTTCGCATGAGGAACAAACTTGTTGTACTCAGATTAAAGGTGATATTGCCTATTTAGCTTCTTTGGAGGAGATCTCTTGGAGACAAAATTCTTAGGTTTTGTTTGTGAAGGACGGTGACAGTAATACTCGTTTCTTTCACCGGGTAGCAAATTCCCATAGAAGAACTAATTATATTAGAGGTATAAAGGTGGATGTTGTCCTTTATGAGGATGAGGAAGACGTACCTTCTAAGGTGGTTCAATGTTATCAGGGTCTGAATACAGAGGCAGATACAGGGCGTCCTTCCATAGATGGTTTGGTTTGCTAGTATTGAGGAGGATGAGCGGCTTTCTCTTGAGAGCGATTTTTCTAAGGAAGAGGTGGTACAGGTCCTCCAAGAGATGGAGGGTGATAAAGCCCTTGGTCCTAACGGTTTCACTATGGCTTTTTTTCATAAATTCTGGAGTGTAGTGGAAATTTTTTTTATGGCCTTCTTTGATCATTTTCACAGGAGCTTAGAGTTTGAACGGTCTCTGAATGCTTCTTTTCTATCTTTAATACCCACGAAAAATAATGCATTGAATATTAAAGATTTTCGGCCTATCAGTTCAATGGACAGTGCGTATAAGCTGTTATATAAGGTGTTGGCCAACAGATTGAGGATGGTGTTGGACAAACTCATTTTTGAGTCACAAAATTCTTTTGTTGGTGGTAGACAGATTTTGGATTCAGTGCTTATTGCTAATAAATGTCTTGATAGTAGACTGAAGTATCGTACTTCGGGAGTGGTTGTAAGTTAGACATTGAAAAAGCCTATGATCAAGTGAATTGGGACACTTTGTTCTATCTGTTAGACAGTCGTTTTGGGGTTCGATGGAGGGGATGGTTAAAGGCTTGTGTCACTACTGTCCGTTTCTCAGTTTTGCTTAATGGATCTCCTGTTGGTTTCTTTGGTAGCTCACGAGATATAAGACAAGGTGATCTGTTGTCTCCTCTTCTCTTCCTTTTGATCATGGAGGTTTTTAGTCAAATTCTGAAGAAAAATGAGGAAGGTGGTCTTCTTTGGGGCTTTCATGTGGGACCTGTTAATGCTATTGGTATTCGCATTTCCCATCTACTTTTTGCTGATGAAATTATTCTTTTTTGTGATGCTTCTAGGGAGCAGTTGCTTTCAATTAAGGTTGGCTTTGACTTGCTTTCAAGTTTTTACTAGTTTGAAGGTCAATGTAGGGAAAAGTGAGATTGCCCTTACTGGGGAGGTGAGTAACATTCAAATTTTGGCCAACATTCTTCAATGCAAGGTGGGTAGTTTGCCTAAAACTTACTTGGGTATGCCAGTGGGTACTTCGTATAAGACAACCTTTATCTAGAACCCTATTTTGGAGAGGATGAAGAAGAAGCTTTTAGGCTGGAAGTGTCTTTATAAGGGTGGGAGACTCACTTTGTTGAAAAGTACCCTTTCAAGTCTTCCGACTTATTATCTTTTCCTATTTACTGTTCCTAAAGCTGTGGCTATTAGACTAGAACGAATTCAGTGGAATTTTTTTTGTGGGGTTCCTCAGAGGAGTATTTCAAATACCCCTTGGTGGCTTGGGAAAAGGTCTACTTATCGCGTGAGCTGGGTGGTTTAGGAATTTGGAGATTGGTGCCTTTTAATTAGGCTTTATTAGGGAAATGGCTTTGGAGGTACGACTATGAAACTACTCATCTGTGGCGGAAGGTTATTGCCATGAAATATGGGGAGGGGAAAGGGGGGTGGAGCACTAGAGTCTGTAAAAGGGCTCATGGTTGTGGGGTATGACGAAGCATTAGTGAAGGGTGGGAGAGCTTTTCTAAGCATGTGTTTTTTGCGGTGGGTGATGGTTCTCGTATTATTTTCTGGCATGATAAGTGGATTGGGGATAATTATCTTAAAGCTCTTTATCCTCAGTTATTTGATGTGTTTAGCCAATAAGGAAACTTGTATTTATGATGTTTTAAGCTGGGATGCATGGACGCGGCAAAACGGCCGCTGCACCCGCGTCTGACACGGCTCGACACTGTTGCCTGCGCGTCAGTGCCGCGTCCATTTTTTTTTTTTTCGTTTCCCGACTTGCGCCGACTTGGCATAGACTCGGGCCGATTCGTGCTGAATTGGGCCGATTCGTGCCGACTTGGGCCGTATTGGTCCATATCGGGCGAAACTGCCAATTCAGGCCGAAATTCAAAAAAAAAAAAAAAAAAAAGTACAAAACGCACCGTTTGAACTTAATAACAAACCCTAAACTATCTTAGTTCTCAAAACACACTTACTCACCATTCTTCACTTCAATCTTCAGCTCTCTCTCACTCTTTGTGCTCCGTCTCCCCTCTCGGCCTTGAATCATGCACCCCGCCGGAGAGAAAGAGGACGGCCTGAGTGGGACTCGAGTGGATGCCTTCTACCACTGCTCGGACCCCTGCCTCACTCATCACTCTATCTTTCTTATTATCACTACGAACTACGATTGATCAATCAATGGATTTTTTTTTTTTTTTCACTTGGACTTGAAAGTCTCCAACAATTTCCCCTTCTAGTTTGATACTATGGGCCATAGTCTATGGCGCTGTCTTTGAATAGGAACTAATGCCTTTGACACTTTTTGTACCCTCCAAGACTTTGTACTTTTACGGTTTTACCCAAGTTGGAGTCCTCCAATTTCAGTTGAAAACTACTAGTCTGATGTTGCTTCATTAATTTTCCACTTATATGGCCTTCGTTGTACCCTCCACAGCGTAAATTTTTATTTTTTTAAAAAAAAATTTAAAGAATATTTTAATAGTAAAAATATATAGAAAATAAAAATAAAAATATTTTTAATAATTTTTTAATTGCTGCACCCCGCCGCACCCGCACCTCGCCGCACCCGCACCTCGCCGCACCCGCACCCGCACCCTATTTTTTCAAAAATTGCCGAGTCCCGCACCTGCACCTGCACCCGCACTTGAATCCTAAAACGCACACGTGCTTCTTAGGTTTTAAGTCCTCCAGTAGGTGGAAATGATAGAGTGTGGAACCCAAAATTTTATAGGGAATTCAATGATTGGGAGTTAGCGGCTTCTTTTTCCTTTCTTCACTTAATCCAATCTCGGATTCCTAGGAGTAGTGGTTGTGACAGTCTTTGTTGGAGTCTCAATGGAAATGGGAAGTTTGACATTCGGTCTTTTTATCATAAGATTTGAAATGCTACTCCTTTTTTCTCTTGGAAGGGCATTTGGAAAGTAAAGGTTCCTAAAAGGGTGGCATTTTTTATGTGGACAGCAGCTTATGGTTAGATTCTTACTTTGGATAATCTTATGCTTCGTGGTCGCCCTTGGGCGAATTGTTGTTGTATGTGTTGTTGTAATGAGGAATCTGTGGATTACCTGCTGATTTTATGTCTGTTAGCTCATTCTACGTATTTGCTTCAGCTATTTGGGATCGTTTAGGTCATGCCAGGTTCTGTTGTAGACTTAGTATTTTGTTGGCATCATTGGCTTGGGAAACATAATTCCGATATTGAGAATTTGGTTCTAGGTTGTTTGTTGTGGATTATTTGGACTAAACGCAATCGGCCTTTTTTTGAGGATACTGAGAAATCTCTGGCTCAGTTGTTAGATTTGTGCCAACGGACTCTCTTTGATTGGTCTCGGTGTTGGGGTCTCACGAATTGTTCTACTCTTATGGATTTTCTTTTCTCTTAGAATAGTTTAATGTTTTTTTGTTCCTCTTTGTTTCTGTTTATTTTGTTCTCTATCGTGAACTCTGTGTATCTTTTGTTCTATTCCTTTTTTAATAATATTTCCTTATTACCTATCAAAAAAAAAAAAAAAATGGAAATCTTTCTGTGGCTCCAAAACCCCCCTTCCCCCAGCGGGGCAGGGTATAATGGAATATCTGTATGGACAAAAAAGAAAACAAGGTTTGAGAAGAACGTATCTATAGTTCCATCTAATAAAATGATTGAGTTAATATCCCACCTTTGCATGTGTGTGTATATATATATATATATATGCTTTATCAAACTATTCTAGAAATCATAGTGTAAGTTGGTATTTGTCTTCCATATTTTATTACTTTGCTGACATGAAATGTCATTTGAGGGGTATCCCACTGTTCTCTCAGATTTCTATGCTTAATGAGTTTATGGTCTCTGAATGCCTGTGTTATGTTTATTGGGCATCCGTATATCCTCTAATGCACTTATCTGTTTCTCTTTCTTATCTTACTTCCACCATCAACATTATTTGAGCAGTAACTCATAATCTGTTATGTTCACTTGGTTCTCCCTTTATTTTTTATTCTTTGGTGCAGCTGCAAATGTGTGTAATGTTGATTGCATATTAAATTGTGACCAAGAGTCCATCTCTCTCTTTCTTCCAGATGCTGAAGCATATTTGCATCTTCCTACAGTGGTGAGTATCGAAGAGCTAAGACAATAGCCCTTTTTGTTATTGTTATTATTATTATTATTTTTAATATTTGAAAACTAGTCTGCTTACTTTAGCTTTTTCTGGCCAGATGTCAAAATTGGACCGTTATTCCGTATTAAGCAATCTCCCTTTTGCGGTGAACTTTGCAAAGTTGAATCTTAGCAAAGGGAAGACACTTCTTGTTTGTTGCCATAACGGTAAAACTCTTTTAAGTTTTCCTTGCCTAGTAAATATTACATATTTACATGGGGTTAGATCTGCCAAGTGAAGGATGGATGTCCATGGACATGAAATCATTTAAATTAAGCCCACTTGTATTTTCTCATATCGTTTCAAATGATTTTAATCCCATTATATACAGCATTAGATTTATAAATTAAAGAACATTATTTACTTGTTTCTTCAGTTATTAGTATTGTTTTGTTGCGCTCTTCTTGTTGTGTTATATTGTTGATGTTATTATTTTGGTCCAGACCCCATTTTCTGCAGTACTCATCTTGTTTTAACTCAGCCCTTTCTGACATAGTAGCTATTTTCATGATCAAACCCTAATAAAATGGGATGGAACTATTTTGTTTACATTGGCTTCCCAAAAGTGGTGAAAAAATTGTTTGCTAATATTTTGATGTATCCTCATTTTCCAGGGGAAGATATAAGTGTGTGCGTTTGTCTTGCTATCTTGACGTCATTATTCAATGATGGAGGTGTGTTATCTTATCTTGCATCAAGTTTAATAGATTTTTACATTTACAGCCAATTCCTTTTTGAGAGAAATTCTAATTATTTCACAGAACTGTTATTATCTTTTTCCATTTTTCCTGTATAAGTAGCTCTTTCATTAATAAAATTGAACTAAAACATTTGTTAGCTATGAACTAAAACCCAATGGGCATTGAACTCAGTTTTTTTATTTAATAAAAAGTATTTTATTGGTAAGTTTACACATGCACACAGTGAGTTTGAACTTACGACTTTACCCTCCACCTCTTATGGAGGAGAAGGTGCTGTTTGAGCTAGAGCCCATTGGCAGCATTGAACACAGTTGTAAATACACACACACACACACACACACACACACATATATATATATGGTGGAGCTCATTGGCTGCATTGAAGACTGTTGTAAATACATATTATATGGTACCTTTGGTAGATAGTGTGAATTCTTCTTTTTCTCTGAAAGAGCTGTCTGGAATTGCCCAGCCAAAGTTCATGGTTGAAGGGAAATTTTGGTTGGTACAATCTGGACTTGCAGAACATTTGGAGCAAATCGCATTGATGTAGGACAAATTGGGGAATTTGTTGATTAATAAAGTTATTGAATTTTTGAGCATAGAGGCTCGTTGGGCTTTTCGGTTCTTTTCTTCCTCATTTTCTCTTTTTTCTTTCTTCTCTTCTTCTACTTTTCTTTCTCTAAGTTATTGTTCATGGGTACTGTTCATACTGCCCCTGTACACCATAAAACTTATCTAATTCTTCTTCTTTACAGCCCCAAAACAAGCCCTTTCTTTTACTTATCAAAATCCTAAATCTCCACATACTTTCTCCCACCAAATAGCCATCAAATAACTCATCAAACCACCTTTTAATTCCAAACACAATGCCATAACCCTTTCTTCACTCTAAATCCTATTTTCACAAATCCTCCTAAATCTAAACCCACCGCAACCACATGTAGACAAATTCCCTAAATTGTCCTATGCCACGCATCATAAAGAATAGCTTGTGAGAGGAGGTTGGTTTCAGAAGCATTGCATGAGTGGCAAATAGCTAAGTGTTGGATGCACGGTGCTTTTGTGGTTTTCCACACCCATTTCCTCTTTAGGTTAAAAGGGTGTAGACATACAGTAATAAGCAATGGCTGAGCTATAAGCTAATTGAATAAAGAAAATTTCCATGTTATAGGCATTCCAAGTGAGTGTCACCGTTTGAAACAAATAGTTGGGCTTAGGATGGCAAGAATGGTATGGAGGATGGTGTCAGGGAGAGTGGAAGAGATGCAACTAAAATCTCAAATCCCTTAGTTCAAAGCAGAGTCACAGACCAATAATCCTTGTCCCTTGTGAGCAGACATTTTTGTTCCAGTTTATACGAACCAAGTTAGCAAATCCAATCCTTCAAACATATCTTGTTAGACTCATCATATGTCTTTTCTATTTCTTTAATAGCCTTAAGTAAGTCATATTGCATGTGTTGATTCATTTGGTGTATATATATATATATATATCCCTTAGTGAACTCTCCGTAATCTAGCTTATTGTCTTAAGCATGATTCTCTGTTTTATTGTTGAGACATCTTTTAAATCATCTAAATTTTCTTAATTCTCTTTGACTAACATCTGATAATAAATGATATGTGGAGTAAATGCTACCTCAATATACTCTTCAGTATTTTCTGAACTTCATACTTTCATGTTAGGAACCTTTGACGATGGGAGATCCTTTAACGAAACTCATATTACTAAATGGGAGATGCGAAGGCGACTTGTCTATATCTGTAAATTTGCACCTAATGCCAGGCCATCCAGAGGAAATTTGAAGCAAGTTTTTAGTTTTCTAACTGGTGGAAGAGTCAGTTCAGTTTGATGACAACCCCATCCATATGATCACATACTGACAAGCAGGAATGTTTTCAATTCATCTCCAAAGCTTACAGATGTAGTTGCTTTGGTAAGTTATCAAAAAGGCTGACTTGGTTTGGATATCTAAACTCTGGATTGTTTCCTTGTAATTTAGGCCAATGCCCCAAAAAGCCATGGGGAGAAAAAGATAGAAACATTTCAATTCAGCCTTACAAGAATATTGGATGGCTGAATTCATATTGAATTATTTTTTTACGAAACATTTCGCTGTTAGATTACTTTCCGATGGCTTGTGTTGTAGTTGGAGCACATTTCTTGGAATTTCTGTAGTATATAGGTTTTCAATAAATCAAAGCGACAAATTTTTTCTACTTTTTTAACAACTATCGAGGTGGCATTTTATGATTACTGCACAAAAAAAAGTGATGTTAGTAGTGAAACAACAGAACATCACTCAACTTGATTTTTTGTCCAATAGGAAGTTGGTTGGTGGGTTGTTTTGTTGCTGCTTGGAATCTAGTCAAGTTCAGTGCTTATCTCCATCCAATTATTGTTTCTCCGCATTATTCAAAGGCTAAAATTTCCTGGTTTAACTCAAGGGGTCGCACTATTACCTGTTGGAAAGCAGGCTTTGTTATGTCAATTTTCTTGCTAAATCTTACCGCACTTCGGGCGTAAAATTTGAGCTGTGCCTTCATAACTAGGCTATTTGAATACTCTTTATAATTTGACTTTAGGGTCCGTTTGGATACAACTTATTTTGCTGGAAACTGAAAATTGAAAATACTGTAGCAAAATAATTTTTAAATGTGTGAATGATACCATGAGACTCATTTTTAATATATATATATATATATATATATTTTTTTTTCTGAATAAAGTGCTTGTGGGTCCTGTAAACAGTGCATGAACAGTGCACTTTGTCTCCTAAAAGCTGAAATGCGTGCATCCAAAAAAAAAAAAAAAAAGAGAAAACGCAAAACGTGAAATGCACAGACGTTTAAAACTCTATTTATTAATTTAATTTTACCTCCATACCTACTTTCCATGTATTTGGGCTTTGCCCTTTTATGTCTTTTAATGCGCGGAGAAGGAACAAAAAGATAAAAAAGCAAAGAGAGAAATTAGGCTTTGAATCTAAAGACAAATAAAGGATAAAATATGAAATTGCATATAGCTGGGTGGAAGTAATATCTTTCTCTTAATTATTGGAATTGGACCCCTAAAGAAAGAGGAATGTCAATAATCATAGCCCCATTGTAGGGTTTTAGAGGGGGGCAAGAGCAGGATTTCATTAACATTTTGCTTGGCCATGATTATTGATGAGATGTATGACATAATGTAAAGAAGAATGTACACAAAATAATGGCGGTGCTTCTTAGCCCATTTAATTCTGCTTTATAAAACCATTGATAAGCAACTAAAAGTCTTTTCCACATAAAGCAATATTATCTATGCTGCTCAAGACGAAGAAGAATACATCACCCAAAAGAAGAATAAAAAAAAGAAAAAGAAAGTGCAAAATACTTCTTTAATTGTAATCGTGTAATATGATGTTAATCTTGCAATTTTTTTCCTTTAAAATGCAATTCTTGATGTAGGGATAGAGACCCAAATTTGTGTATTGGGCTTTATTTGGAAACGTGGACATGTCCGAGGAAGGGGAAAGTAGTCGAGAGAGGGAACACCAGTTTATAAGCACATACGGAAGGAGTGGGGAGGATAGTCCTAGGACGAACTCCCCCCTCGGGTATGATGAACACAGATCAAGTCCGTATTGCAACAATCTAGGTAATCTTCCAGAATATTTTCACGATAAGGATGAGCCTCCTACACGCACAGGAACAATAAAAACTCAGAAATATCTAAGGGAAAAGCTACTACCACCGCATTAAATGCACTGTAGCAACTTTTCTGGCCGCATTTATGTGGAGAAGACCCCTGAACAGTGCAGGCTCAGCTACCACAATTCGCAGAGAACCAAAGAAGATGTCTGATGGGACATGCACTCAAGTGAAGGCTTAGATGATTCACAAGTGTAGGATCAAGATGGTCTAAAAGGAACTATATAATGTGAAAGACCTCCCATGAGAGAGGGATCGAATAAAAAGAAAAAAAAAAGACTGTAGTAATCAAAGTTGTAATTATAAACTGTTATGTTGATTTATACTCTAAATTATCTCATCGGACAGTGAATTTATTCAATCCATTGAGTCATGTTCTTGTTTGATCATCTTCTAAATCCATAGTAGTTGTTATCAACTTTATTAAGGCCAAATTCTTTAACCCATTCTCTACAAATTTATTGTATTGGGCTCATTTGGTCATAACCCAATTCTTCTTTGGGCTTGGGCCGCAAATTGTGTCCCTATATTTGGCGCCGTCTGTGGGGAAGAGCTTGGGTGATAGTGAAGGTGGTGTGCTGTCGCAGGCAACCAAAAATAAAACCTATACTCCTAAAAATATATGTAGTAGTGCGAGTAAGGTTCGTTCCCACAGAGAGTATCTAGCCTAGTTTTATGCTACGTGAACAGGGAGGGGGAGGGGGTTTGAGTATAATGAAAACAATTTTAAGAAAAAACAACTAAGGAACAATTCAAATTAAAGTATCGAAATCAATCAAGAGAACAAACCTTGGTCCAAGTCAACATCCACCATTGGAATTTTACAACTGGTCATTGATGTAAGTATATATCAATTCACACTTTGAATATTCACCGTTGGAACTATTTTCCTATCTCTCCTTAGTCGTAGTTAATTAGAAAACAAGCGATCTAATTAACCCTGGCTACTAAACAACCCAAGACAAGCGCTAAAGGTTTAATTTGGTAGCAGCCTTAAGAACTAGAGAGATCGATGAAACTAAACAACACAAACACAAGCGGTTGCATTTAATTTAGTCGAGCGTTCTTCCTAAGATCTAATAATTTCTGATGTAGCAAATCATTAAATCTTGGTTGCTTCACAAATTAGAGAGATCAAACAATTACGGATTTGATATCTAACCTAGCAGTAGATTGCAACGAATAACAAACTAGTAGGCCTCCTAGTAATTAAACAAGACAATCATGAAAATAGGCACAGAAGAACATCCAATATTCAAAGCATAAATTGAACAATAAAAACAAATTAGATCTCACAGTTTTATTGATTCCGAGGCTTCAGTTTCCTTCGATCAAGTATAAAAGTTTAGCCACGCAGGGCCATGACAGAAAACTTGAAGGAGAAAATCAGAGAAAAGGGGAGAGAGAGGCGTGTGTGTGTGTCCAATCTGATTTCTCCTCCCCCTTTTACACGTTAATTCCCCCCTTTCCCAAGCCTACAAAATCTCCTAAAAATATTCTAAATAATAACATCCAAATCCGAC
This sequence comes from Quercus aquifolioides, assembly GCA_019022515.1. Lineage (NCBI taxonomy): Eukaryota > Viridiplantae > Streptophyta > Magnoliopsida > Fagales > Fagaceae > Quercus > Quercus aquifolioides. The sequence goes on along the minus strand of CM032327.1, from coordinate 63,618,473 downwards.
TAATTAAGGACAAATATTAAAAATAAAACAAAGTCCTAATATAACTAGGAAAGTGGTGTTTTTCAGCTGGAAATTTCGTGCATCAGATCTGGAAGCTTCCAAAAATAAACCGCATAAGATCTGTGTAATAGAATTTCAGGCAAAGGAACATTCCAGAACGTCAGCAGTGTAGGTGCAGCAACTTCAAGCTCGATTTCGACCTTGATGCGGCCCATATCTCTCAAAACTCAAAACATGAAAGTTGTAGAGCTTTGTCTTGGCGTTCCATAGAATCTTGAATCATCTCAATCAGAGCTCGGATGAGAGAGTTATTTCTAGATTACGAAGCAATGTCAAAGTTGTCCAGAATCACCCAATTAACTACGTTTTGCACTTTATGCCTCCATTTGCATCCTAAATCAAAATACAAGAATAATGAGTACATTTAGGCACCAAATAAGTATAAAAGACTAAATATTAAGGGAGAAAAATATGACATTTTGCATTCTCATCAGAAGGCAACAGTTAATTATGGCAGAACTAGGTCCACAACAAGCAGAGTCGAGAGGATCCCAGCAAGGGGACCCTTTTCTTAACCTTGAGTAGAGAGGTGACCGTGAAGGAAGTGTCCACACCACACACACTAACAGGAGTCAACCTCGAGGGGGGAGCCATATTTCCCATGCAAAGAACAACAAGAGCATGCAATTGGAGATCGATCAGTTAAAAAGAGAGTTACACCATGCAAAGAGGAAACCAGTTTCTCTAAACTCTGACGTATCTTCTGGTGATGAAAAGGACGTTAGTTACAGGCGGAGGTCTCGAACTCCACCCAGCGAATCCTTTTCCTATGAAGAAGAGCATCATCGTGAGCGGCGGTTTCAAAGCCCGTTGCGTAAGGGTGTGGGAAATGACGCTATGAGCAAGGCCCTGAACCAAATCTCCAGGTCGTCTTTCACGCGTAAGATTGAAGAGGCAAGACTTCCTCGACGCTTTCATTAGCCAACTTTCACCATCTACAATGGTTGAACAGACCCTGTGGAGCACGTGAGTCATTTCAACCAGAGGATGGCTGTCCATTCCAAAGACGAAACCTTGATGTGCAAGGTTTTCCCATCTAGTCTTGGACCAGTTGCAATGAGGTGGTTCGATAGCCTGAAAGCAGATTCTATAAGTTCCTTCAGAGAGCTCACTCAGGCATTTGGTTCCCGTTTTGTCACATGTCTCAGGGTTCCTCGGCCTTTGGCTTCCCTACTATCCTCAAATATGCGAGAGGGCGAGACCCTGAAAATGTATTTGGATAGGTATTGGGAGATGTTCAACGAGATGGATGGTGACTTCAATGAAATGGCCATCAGTACTTTTAAGCTCGGCCTCCCAATCGAGCACGGTTTGAGGAAATCTCTAACTGGTAAACCTGTCACTAGTGTGTGCCAACTGATGGACAGGATAGATAAGTATAAAAGAGTTGAGGAAGATCAGCAGCAGGGGAAAGGAAAGGACAAGGTTATCCCTCAGGAGAGGAGGGATTTTAGGTCGGATCGGTACAGTAGCAACAAACCACGTAGAGTCTTTAGTGGACAATCAGGATTAGCAAATCTTCAGGCAGTCAACGCCGTGTTCCGAGAGCCGGTGCATCAGGTTCTGGAGAAGATCAAGAGTGAGCCATTCTTTAAACGGCCAAATAAAATGGTGGGAAACCCCGAAAGGCACAACCACAATCTCTATTGCCAATACCATCAAGATCATGGACATACCACAGAGGATTGTAGGAGTCTATGAGACCACCTGGACCAGCTTGTTCGTGAAGGTAAATTAAAACAATTTTTACACCACTCTAGTGGTCGGGGGGGCCAGGCAAACTCAGAATCTCGTAGAGATGATTCTTCCAGACCCTCCCTAGGAACGATAAATGTCATCTTCGCTACACCAAGAAGAACTGGATCCTGTCCGTCTAGAGTAATGTCCGTGGCTCAGCTATTAGCCGAGGATACTAATCAAGATCTGAAGAGGGCGAGAATGGAAATTCAACCAGTTTTAGGCTTCTCGGATGAGGATAAAATCGGAACCATCCAACCCCACGATGACGCTTTGGTAATCACCCTCAGGATTGGAGGGTATGATGTGAAGAGGGTGATGGTGGACCAAGGTAGTGGTGTCGAGATAATGTACCTCGACCTATATAAGGGGCTGAACTTAAAACCCGAGGACTTAACGCCCTATAGCTCTCCCCTGGTGAGTTTTGATGGGAAGGTCGTCATCCTAAAGGGCCAAATCCGACTACCTGTGCAAGCTGGTCTGGAAATAGTAGAGGTAGATTTCATCGTTGTGGAAGCGTATTCACCCTATACAGCAATTGTAGCCAGACCCTGGCTTCATACACTAGGAGTTGTCTCTTCTACTTTTAACCAGAAGGTAAAGTATCTGTCCGAAGGCCAAGTCAAAGAGATCTTGGGAGATCAATCTATGGCCAGACAATGCTTGGTGGCCGCCATCCGGCATAAGCCCGAGGCTGAGTTCTCGGCCCATATTGAGAAGGATTTATAGCAGTTAAAACCTACGGCGTTGCCCATCAACGATTTAGCCGAGGAGGCGAAATGTGAAGACTTGGTAAAGGTTGTTATTGGCGATGATCCTGAGAAGTTCTTTCAGGTTGGGTCTCAATTGCCCATTCAAGAGAGAAAGGAGTTATTAGAATTTCTTAAAAGAAATGTGGATGTGTTTGCCTGGAATGCTTATGAAGCCCTAAGGGTGGATCCAGAATTCATCTGTCACCATCTGAATGCTAACCCATTGGTCACCCCCAAGAAACAACCTCCTCGGCGCCCATCCAAGGAGCACGCTGAGGCAGTACGAGAGGAGGTAACGAAACTCAAGCAGGTTGGAGCTATTAAGGAAGTTTTTTATCTTTAATGGTTAGCTAATACTGTGGTGGTGAAAAAAAAGAGTGGGAAATGGTGAGTGTGTGTAGACTTCACAGATTTGAATAAGGCCTGTCCAAAAGATCCATTCCCTATGCCTAAAATAGACCAGCTAGTGGATGCAACTGTTGGCCATCCTCGGATGAGCTTCCTGGACGCCTTTCAAGGGTACCATCAAATACCGCTAGCTCTGAATGACCAGGAGAAGACCGCTTTCGTCACCCCCGTTGGGAACTACCACTATAAAGTGATGCCATTCGGTTTGAAAAATGCAGGATTTACATATCAAAGGATGATGACGAGGATGTTTGAACCCCAATTGGGTAAAAGTATTGAGGTCTACATAGATGACATGGTGGTGAAGAGTAAAGTGGTTTCTGAGCACGTGGGAGACCTCGGAAATATTTTTGAAGCTCTTAGAAAGTACAAGTTGCGTCTCAACGCTTCCAAGTGCTCGTTCGACGTGGGATCAGGAAAATTCTTGGGCTATATGGTAACCCATCGGGGAATTGAGGTCAATCCCGACCAAATAAAAGCTATTAGTAGTTTGCAACAACCTCGGAATCCCAAAGAAGTCCTAGAAACCGACCGGAATGGCCGTTGCCTTGAACCGGTTTATCTCTCGGTCAACAGATAGATGCAGACCTTTCTTCTTGCTGATTAACAAGTGGAAATGGTTTGAGTGGATTGAGGAATGTGCATTAGCTTTCCAGCAACTTAAAGAATATCTAACTCGACCACCTATCATGTCCAGTCCTGAATTGGATGAGGTCCTATTTGCCTACATCGCTGTGGCCCCTTATGCTGTAAGTTTAGTATTGATACGAGTTGATCGTGGTGTACAACGGCCAGTTTATTATGTTAGCAAGTCACTGCATGAGGCCGAGGTTCGCTATTTACCACTGGAGAAAGCCATCTTGGCGATAGTACATGGTACATGAAAGTTGCCCCATTATTTCCAAGCATATACTGTCGTCGTCTTCACCCAGCTTCCACTTAAAGCCATACTACGAAGTGTTGATTACATGGGAAGGATCGCTAAATGGGGCACGATTTTAGGGGCTTTTGACATCAAATATATGCCTCGTACCTCCATCAAGGGCCAAGTCCTCACGGATCTGGTGGCCGAGTTCGCTGAACCCCCATTAGAAGAAGTAGCGTCAACGCAGAACATGGATGAAAAATCGGTTGGCATGATCTCCCAACAAAGTCCCTCATCCTGGGAAGTGTGCATTGATGGTGTAGCAAATCATAAGGGTTCTGGAGTAGGGCTAGTATTGGTATCCCCTGAGAAGATCACTATTAAGAAGTCATTAAGGCTGGATTTCTCGGCTACAAATAATGAGGTTGAATATGAAGTTCTACTGATGGGAATGGCCATGGTTCAAAAAATGGGCGGAAAGGCAGTAGAGATGTTCTCGGACTCAAGGTTAGTCGTTGGCCAAGTGAAAGGAGAATTCGAAGCGAAAGATGAAAGAATGCAGGGGTACTTGAGTCAAGTTAGACACCTGCAATCAGAATTCGAATCTTTCAACTTGTTGCACATCCCTAGAAGCGGAAACACACATGCTGACTCCCTAGCCACACTTTCGACTTCCTCGGCCCAGAACCTGCCTCGGGTTATCCTCGTGGAGGATTTGTACAAACCCGTGAGATAAGAAGAAAGACAGTCCGAGTGCACCAGGTCAGAGCAGGGCCTAGCTGGATGGACTCTATGGTGCTATTCTTGAAGAAAGACACTTTGCCTGAAGAAAAGTTAGAAGCTGACAAGGTACGGAGAAAGGCTGCTAGGTTCTAGCTGTCCGAGAACCATAAATTATATAAACGCTCCTACTCAGGACCATATTTGTTATGTGTACATCCTGAAACAACTGAATTACTCCTCGAGGAGCTACATGAGGGAATTTGCGGAAGCCATACTGGAGGTAGATCCCTAGCACACAGAGCCATCACCCAAGGCTATTGGTGGCCGAATATGCAAAGGGAAGCTCAAGAATATGTGAAAAAATGCGATCAATGCCAATGGTTCACACCGAACATACACCAATCGGGGGGCATCCTTAATCCACTATCCAGCCCTTGGCCATTCGCTCAATGGGGCTGAGACATTATAGGCCCTTTCCCCAAGGCAGCAGGAAACAAGAGATACCTGCTAGTCGGCACAGACTATTTCACCAAGTGGGTCGAAGCTAAAGCCCTAGCAAACATCAGAGATGCAGATGCCAAGAAATTTGTCTAGAAAAACATTGTCACTCGGTTTGGGGTCCCTAATACCCTCATCTCAGACAATGGCCTTCAGTTTGATAGCAAAGCGTTCAGAAGCTATTGCTGTGAGTTGGGAATTACGAATAGATATTCTACCCTGCTTATCCCCAAGGGAGTGGACAAGCGGAGGCTGTCAACAAGGTCATAGTAAATGGATTAAAGAAGAGGCTAGATGATGAGAAGGGTAAATGGGTGGAAGAACTGCCACATGTTCTTTGGACATATAGGACTACGCCTCGTAGATCTACTGGGAGACCCCCTTCTCAATGACTTATGGGGCTGAAGCTGTCATCCCTCTAGAAACTGGTTTCCCAACGTTAAGAACCAGTTCATTCAGTCTGAGCAGTAACAATGAGCTACTAGAGAAAAATTTAGACTTGATTGAAGAGAGGAGGGAAAGTACAATGGTCCAACTAGCATATTACCAACACAAGCTCAAACAGGGCTACGACGCTAATGTGAAGCTGAGACCATTAGTACTTGGTGATTTAGTGTTGAGGAAAGTTCTGGGCACTGCAAAGAACCCAGCATGGGGAAAACTAGGGCCCAATTAGGAAGGACCATACCGTATTACCTCAGGGGCTGACATCGGGGCATATTTTCTAGAAGATTTAGATGATCATGTAGTGCCACGCCCGTGGAATGTAAACATTCTGAAAAGGTATTATTATTAACGAGTTTTTCCTTGATCAATATGTTTATTTGATATATAAAGGCTTTGTACTTTCTGTTATTCCAACTTTTATAAGTGTTTAAACTTAAACTCAGTCATGCCTGAAGTCCTCGGATCAGATGATATGAGTAGGTTAACACTCAATGACAACTTTTATAGGTGTTTAAACTTAAACTTAGTCATACCTGAAATCCTCAGACCAGATGATATGAGTAGGTTAACACTCAATGACAACTTTTATAAGTGTTTAAACTTAAACTCAGTCATGCCTGAAGTCCTCGAACCAGATGATATGAGTAGGTTAACACTCAATGACAACTTTTATAAGTGTTTTAACTTAAACTCAGTCATGCCTGAAGTCCTCGGACCAGATGATATGAGTAGGTTAACACTCAATGACAACTTTTATAAGTGTTTAAACTTAAACTCAGTCATGCCTGAAGTCCTTGGACCAGATGATATGGGTCGTTTAACACTCAGTGACAACTTCCATAAGTGTTAAAACAATTCCTAAGTAATGTCAAGTCTCTCGGACCACATGCTTAAGTGAAATTAACACTCAACGGCTTCTTAATAAGAGTTTAAACAGATCCTAAGTCATGTCAGGTCTCTTAGACCACGTTTTTAGGTGAAATTAATACTCAATAACACCTTTATAAGTACTTAAACAGAACCTTAGTCATATCTGAAGCTCTCGGACCAATTGCTTTGGGAAAATTAATACGTTGTCATTTTTTATAAGTGTTTAAACAGAGCCTTAAGTGTATATGTTTCCTCAGACCACATATCTGAGAGAAATTAGCACCCCATAATATCTATTTGTTTCCTACTATGTGTTGAAATAGGTCTAAATCTATGACTAAAATCCTCGGATTTATAACTCTAAGCGAGGTAAAGTCCTTAATTATCTATTCAAATGTTGAGCAGGGAGAAGAATGTTTCCCACTTTGTTATTGTATGGAGTTGATTACTTATCTTTATTACATTCAGCTTTTAGTGATATTAAAAATTGCTAGCACGAATAGCAAGGTATTATAGTTGGTTTTTATGGAAACTGAAGTAGCAGCAGTTCAAAATCATTTGCAATAACAATAAGCATAAAAGCATATAAAAAAAAAAAAACACGAGAAGCAGAAATAAAAATCTATTTCATTAAGTGCAAAAGGAGGGTACATTACATTCAGTGACAAAGTGCCACTTAAAAAAATAGGAGAATAAAACTATAGCAAGAAAGTTCTAAGTGCTAAGCCTAAGTCTTTGGAGCTGGGGCATCATCCTTTTGGCTTGGTTGAGAGGAAGCGGCATCCTTTGCCTTGGTTTCAGCTTCTTTGGCTTTAGCAGCACCTTTAGCTTTTGCTGAGGGCTTCTTCTCGTCATCCTTACTCTTATCCTTAACCACCTCGACCCCTTGACTTTGATCAGTAGCTATGCTAGATCCTTTCAAAGCCTTGGGAGGAGGAAGAGTAGTTTGAGTGGTTATGGGCTGCTCTGAAGTCTTTGAAACATGAGCAGGAGAAGAAGGGGGAGAACCTAGGATTTCACGGATCTCTGGATGGTAATATCTATGCCCAGGTTGCCTCTACTCTGAGTCCGCTGGGACCCCTGCAATGTCAAGGGCTTTGTCCCATGACACATCACAGTAGTCCCTACACACTGTAGAAAGCTCCTCAGCAAGTCTAACTTGTGTATGTTCTACACCAAGTTGATAGGATGCTTGCTTCTCATCCTCAGTTGCCTCCTTGGCCAGTTGGGCTGCTTCCTTAACCTTCTGGAGTTCAGCCCTGAGATCCTTAGCCAGCTGCTTTTCTGTGGCCAAGTCCGTTTCAGTCACATATAGCTTTTGGCGTTGGTCCTCGGCCTGCCTCTCCGCGATCTTAAGGCCTGCATCAGCATTGTCCCTGGCCTGGATCGCCTCTTTCAATTTCTCGGACAGTTTGGAGTGATTCTGCCTAAGATTTCCCAACACCTTCTCGATATCAGCGTGAGCTTGGGCTTCTGCCTCAACTTCTTTGCGGGCATCTTTAACCTATTCCTCGGCCACGTAAACCTGTTGGGTAATCTGCATAACAGGAACAGAAGAATTCCATGTCATACAAAAAAAAAAAAAGAAAAGAATGAAAATGACTAAGTATTCAATTAGAAGGGTAGGTCAAATCACTTACCATAGCAAGATCCCTCTTAAGGGATAGGAAAAGATCAGGCTGCTTGAAGCGCCTGTAAGCATCCATGTCTTTTGGGAGAAGAGGTGGCTGCTCCAGGGCTTCAGCAATGTAGCCCGAATGCCCTCATTGAAAACTTCGGACTGAAGCATCCCAAGCGATAGGGGCACCGTCTACCTCCAACTTAGGGGACCAAGTGCGAGGTGGTCGGCGCACATCAGCCTCGAGAGGATCCTCTCGACTTTCAACGGAAGCGGACCTTCTGCCTCGTTGGTCCTTGACCACCTTCTGTTGTTTATTTCCCTTCATAGGGCCAACCTCACCTTCCTCGAGCGTCTCGTTCGGCCTTTTCTTCTTTAACTCAGGAATTGGCTTCAACCCAAGGTCAGTGGGAATCTGAGGAGGGGGAGGTGGAAGGTTAGCTGAGACCTGAGACTTATTGGTCTCTTTTGATGCGGATACTTTATTTCTCGCTTTTATAAGGTCCTTTAGACTCTTACTTCCTGCGTTCAAGGCCATTTCTTCTTCCTCCTCGTCTGAAGTGTCTTCCAGATGAGTGACCACAAGAACAGGGGCGTGAATGCTAGAATGTCTGTCCGGTTCCTCCTCGGCGTCCGATACTGAAATCACTTGGACTCCTTGAGGTTCCTCCTCACCGAAATGAAATTTATCAATTTCCTCTTCGAGCGAGGAACTAGAAGAAGCAACCCCTTCTCTTGCTGCCGCTTCAAGAGGAATTTGTTGAATTGGTTGGATGACCAAAGGAATACCCTGTGGGAAGGGGTGTGCTACTGGTGGAAGGTCGTGTGGAGCTAAAAATTGGGGCCGAGATACTTCAATTTGATTTATCCGTGGGTCGCCCGCCCTTATAGTGTGGTCGACTTCTTGGAATATGTCTGAGATGGGCTGAAAACCCAATATAAGGTGAACGGCCCACAACTGCCTATCTTCGCTTACAAAAACCTCAGACCTCAGCAAGTAGTTAAGGGCCTCGACGTTGTTTAAGCTGAGCCTAGGAGCTACGTGCCTTTTATCTGTAAAAACAGACGAAGAGAAATACGATTATAAATTAGAGTCCGTTATCAAAAGAAAGTAAAACAAAAAGGGGCAAGACAGGATCAAGGTCAAAGAGTCAAAATCTATCACTAAGAAACCTAATTCTAAGGCACCCCACCTGGTTTTCCCATTCGGACGGGGCAGTGAACGCCATCGTGCCACGCTCCCGAAGCTATAAGGTAATCGTCTTTCATACCCTTGTTGGATCTGGGTAGACACGATATTAACCTCACCACATCCGAGCGGGATTTGAGATAATATCCCGCAGCTTTTTGGGAGTGACACTCGTACATGTGAACTACATCATGCCAAGTGAGCTGCAGACCCATGTGCTCATTAAGAGCATCAATGCTACCCAAGATCCTAAATAGGTTGGGCGCGCATTGGTGGGGGCATAACCTATGGTTGAATAGGTAATCCTGAGTTACCCTACCCATTGGAAGGGTCATTCCCCCTTCTATGAATGCTATCATAGGGATGACGACTTCTCCCTCTTCTCAGTCTGTTTCTATTTGGTCAGGGGGACAGTATCGCAGTGCGACTTCCTGTGGTATGTGATACTTCTCCTTAAAGGCTTCTATTTTGGCGGGGGAGTCCACTAAGTTCTTAAATCTACCCATCTTGACAAACTAAAAGGTAACTACCAAAGTTTCTAATGGGAGAAATAAAAATTGCAAGGCCGAGAAGGTCAGCCGAGGAGAAAAGGAAAGATTTAAAGATATTAAACTTACACAAACTAAAGTGCGTGGTGATCCCTGAAATCTTTAGAGAAACTCCCAAAGATTTCTTAGAGGAAACGTGTGCAAAGCTTAACGATTTAGCAGGTTTTGTGAGTTTTGAATGCTTGAGGATGCTGAAGAGTTTGAGAGTTTATAAAATGAAGGTAAAACGGTCTCCCTCAAAGTTTTATATGGAAAAGCAAAAATAAGTGGGAGTTATCCCGCTCAAAATTTTAAGAAAAATGTCAACCGTTTGATTTGCGCCTCACTGTCAGATGCAAGGGACATAACGCCGCCTGAAGCAATTAATGATGTCTCACAGACTCCGAAACGTCAGTAGTACTTATGAGGCGCACAAAACCATACTCCCACACGTGTGAATTTAGGGGTTTGATGTCCCTATTCTTGTAAGATCAAAATCCCACTTTTTCTCCTCGGATGTGAGTTAAAAATTGGAATTTTGAGGGGCTATTGTAGGGATAGAGACCCAAATTTGTGTATTGGGCCTTATCTGGGAACGTGGACATGTCTGAGGAGGGGGGAAAGTAGTCGAGAGAGGGAACACCAGTTTATAAGCACATACGGAAGGAGCGGGGAGGATAGTCCGAGGAAGAACTCCCCCTCGGGTATGATGAACACAGATCAAGTCCGTATTGCAACAATCTAGGTAATCTTCCAGAATATTTCCACGATAAGGATGAGCCTCCTACACGCACAGGAACAATAAAAACTCAGAAATATCTAAGGGAAAAGCTGCTACCACCGCGTTAAATACACTACAACAACTTCTCTGGCCGCATTTATGTAGAGAAGACCCCTGAACAGTGTAGGCTCAACTACCACAATTCGCAGAGAACCAAAGAAGATGTCTGATGGGACATGCACTCAAGTGAAGGCTTAGATGATTCACAAGTGTAGGATCAAGATGGTCTAAAAGGAACTATATAATGTGAAAGACCTCCCATGAGAGAGGGATCGAAGAAAAAGAAAAAAAAAAGACTGTAGTAATCAAAGTTGTAATTATAAACTGTTATGTTGATTTATACTCTAAATTATCTCATCGGATAGTGAATTTATTCAATCCATTGAGTCCTGTTCTTGTTTGATCATCTTCTAAATCCATAGTAGTCGTTATTAACTTCATTAAGGCCAAACTCTTTAACCCATTTTCTACAAATTTATTGTATTGGGCTCATTGGGTCATAACCCAATTCTTCTTTGGGCTTGGGCCGCAAATTGTGTCCCTACACTTGACATTTCTTTTTTAATCTTGCATATAATGTAATAGAGAACGGATTTAATTGTGTTTGCATTTTCATGGAGGTATCACCATGGAATATTCAAGCCTTTGCCTATCATTTAAATATGTACGCGTGAGCACAAATTCAAAGTTAACAAATTATTTAATTAAACTTTTGGTAATTATATATATATATATGTGTGTGTATGCGAAACACATAACATCAAGACTAACAAATTATTTAAATAAAAGTTTAGTAATTAAATAATCTATTCTACAAATTCAAAATTAAAGTTTAGTGTTCCAACTTTTATAGCTTGGAATTGCTCTTGTTTGACACACACCAGCAATAAAAAAATAAATGAATAAACAAACGAAAAGATAAATAAGATTTAACCGACCAACTCCATTAACTTTGTAGTTTGTACTTGTACACGTAGTGAACAATCAAACAAGGAAAACTAGCGGCCTGAGTTTAAAGAGAATAGGGCTACCTCATGTCCAAATCCCACTTTCTAAACTTAAAGGTAAAGTTAATAAATTGCACTTCTTAATTTAACATAAACATGTTTAAAAGTTTCTATATTCTTATACCTTTGGTTTTATTTTATTTTTGATAATGAATGATGCTGAGGGTCTGAATATGATCCGATCCCCCCCCCCCCCCCCCCCCCCAAAAAAAACCCTAAAAATTACACACATGCCTGATATGTCATGAACTCAATATTTAGCCTTCATTATTATTATTTTTGGATAGGATCTTCATTAAAATTTTAATGGACGAAGAAATACCAATCCAACTAAATATATTTGATTTATTATTTTTTTGAGAAGGTGTTCCCTAGTCAAGTGAGTAAACGATTTAGATCTGAAAATAAAGTATAGATAATGCATGGTATTGGTCAACCACAAAGACCACCTTGTAGAATCAGATTCTAGATTTTTACTAAGCCAACTTCAAAATTAAAGGATCATGTGTCTTAATTTCTTTATTCGAGAACAATAAAGTTAATGGAAAAATCACGTGTTATTAGAGGCATAAAAGAACATTTTTAATTTGGTTAGGCTTGCAGTTTATAATGAACATTTAACTAACCAACCTAGGATCACAATGCGTGTATCTCAAAGTCGTTTCCACTTAAAACATTTTTTTTTTTTTGGGATTGCCACTGTTTCAAATTTGGCTTATAAAAAAAAAAAAAAAAAAAAAACCTTAGAACCTTTAATTACATGTGATTAGGCAGAGATACTGCACATGATACACGTGCGTAAGAAAACATTTTAAAGAATAAAGAGTGTCGAGAATCTTGAGATGCGGATCATTTTTTTTTTTCGGTGAGGTTGATGGCTTTGACTAATTTTTGAAATGTTAAAGCTTTTGATTTATTAGCCTTGTCCAAAGTTGGACAATCAAATGGTATTCCTCCACATTGTCTTCCAATTATAATTGTTTATTAAGCCACTAAACTGAAATTAGCACGCCTTACTTTAGCCTAACCTACCCTAGAAGATTCTACCCACTTTTACTCCAAAAAAGAAAAAAAAGAGCTAGCCTAGAAGAGGCACTTCGGACTCAAAAAGTCACAACCATAGACTCTGTCCAATCAAATGGCTGAAGGGGCAACTTGATTAAAACCTATATCTTAGTTTACGGCGAGAAATAAGGACCTCAATTGTCATCCATATGTTTCTCACCATAAAACACACATAAAATGATTTCGGTCGGGTAAGCTGATTGTAGACTGTCATTTTTAAGGTGGTTCGATTAATCATTCACTCACTACCAATTGTGTGTTTCACATGTACAATTCAAAGCAAGTGATAATCTAGTAATCCATTTCCAATAAAATAAATGAGTGGCTGAGAACCGTATAATATATATATATATATATATATAATTTAATAGTTACAATCGGAGAGGATGATTTAAAGCCTGAATATTATAAGAGCACTAGCATAAGATATTATAAAAAAGAAAAAGAAAATGTTATTTTGAATAATTTAATAGTTTTAGTTTCAAAAAAAAAAAAAAAAATTTAATAGTTATAACAGATAGAAAGATTTAAACCTTAAATGTTATAAATATTCCAAAAAGTATTAGCCAATCAAATTAGAAGACTCTTAGCAAAATTGTATATATTTGAGGAATCATTTTCAAATATATACAGAAGTTGCTCAACAAAAGAAATGATTATAACTTAAAAAAAAAAAATAAAAATAAACCAAGGCATGATAGAAGTAGATATTAATGTGTAAAGATTTAATTCAATATATGGGTAGCTCCAAAAGCAAAAAATAAAGATTTAGAAAGATTTATTTAGTCCATTTCTAGCGCATTTTACACTTGTATTGACTTAAACAAGTCTAACAAATTGACTTATTAATAATAACTACTTGCACGTACAATACCAAGATAAACAATTACAGAACCTAAGAGGAGGAAAAACAATTGTAGGACTTCATCATGATTATCAAAAAAAAGAAAAAAAGAAAAAAAGAAAAAGCCAACTAAAGAAAAAGAAAAGGAGAATAACAATGATTTGTTTACCTAGTGTTGACAAGATACTTATATCATCGGCAATATGGATGATAAGATACTGAAATTATAACTAGTAATCATTTTAATATAATATAGTATAAATAGGGTTCATTACACTTTTCCCCCTTAATTATGGTGTAGTTTTGTTTGCCATAAACACAATGTCCATCATACACTACAAAACTAATCAATGCCCCTCTACTTAACTATGGATATATAAACACTTTTTAAAATTTTCATGACAATTAAAGAAAAAAAAATCATATTATGTATGTTTTTTATTATTTTTTTGGGTAAACTACGTATTTGGTTCCTATATTTTACACTATATTTCAATTTAGTCCATAACCTTTCAATTGTGTAAATTTGGTCCATAACATTTCAGTGTTGTGTCAATTTAGTCATTTCTATTATATTTTGGATTAAAATTGCTGACATAGCAAATGACCAAAATAAAATTTTAGTTTATTGTCACATTAACGGAAGCTAATTTTTTATTTTGGCTATTGGACACGTCGTCAATTTTCATCTAAAAGATAATAGCAAGGACTAAATTGCCACGGTATTGAAAGATTAGAGGCCAAATTGGCACAATTGAAAAGTTATGGATCAAATTTAAATATGGTGTATAGGATAGAGACCAAATATGTAGTTTACCATTCTTTTTATTTATTTTTATTTTTTATTTTTTACTTTTCTTTAAATTTGATAAAAATTTTAAAATAAGAGGTAAGTTACTATGACTTTTGAGTAGAGTTTGTAATATGCCTTTATATTAGAATATCTTTTTCACTCCCTTTTGTGTGTGTGTTTGTTTCTCCAAAATGAATATATAGACACACTAATAGTTAAGGGGTTCTATTGCACCTGCACCATGTAGCTAATGGGGAAAGCACAATTTATTCTTATAAGGATAAATTGCAAAACACACTACTAAAATTTGGGGTACTTTGATTTTATACCATGAAGTTTCAAATCTTTGATTTTACTCCCTAAAGTTACATATCATTTTGATAGTAGCCGCTCCATTAATGATGTGCTGATGTGACTGTTAAGTGACACATTAGCTTCCCATGTGTGTAGTGTTGGTCCAATAAAATAATGCCATGTGTATTTATAATGTCACGTCATTAAATAGCTTAAAAAATATTATATAAATTAAAATAGATACTAATTAAATTTTAATTAAACAATTAATTTGAAAAAAATTAATTTAATTTGAACTTTTTTCCTCACTTTTTTTTCTTTTTATCATAAAATTATTATTGTTTAATTAAATTTTGGTACCTATTTAATTTTTCTAAGATTTTTAAAGCTATTTAATGATGTGGCATTATAAATACACGTGATATTATTTCATTAGACCAACACTACACATGCAAGCTGATGTGTCACTTAACGAACACATTAGCACAACACTAATAGAGGGGCTATTATCAAAATGATATGTAACAGGTGAAATCTAAGTTTTGAAATTTTAGGGTTAAATTAAAATACCCCAAACTTCAATAGTGTGTTTTGCAATTTACCCTTCTTATAATTAAAAACCTATTTTCTATATAAGTTTTGTTAATTCCCTTTCCACGGCATTTGTAATGATAGATTGTTTCATTTAAAAGATAACAAACTCCTGCCACCTTTATTTTTTGCCGTATTGTGCACTCTCAACATAGGCTCCACGAATTCAGACACTTGCTTCAAGTCTCCACGTGATTAAGGAAGGGAATCAAGTTTTGCTTTTGTGCTTTTGGTAATTATGTAAATTTTTTTTTTTTTTTTTTTTTTTTTTTTTTTTGAGAAAAAGATGTAAAGGAGTGTGTTGATATTGTTGTCTGGCTTGAAGATTTGCCTTTATAAATCAGAAAAAATTTCTATCTTGTAATAATAATAAAAAACGACATATATTTCTACCTTCTTTTAAGGAAAGAGTTTTTTATTTGTTTTTATACCAATATAGATTCACACTTCTAGAAAAAAAGTTAATTTTATATTAATTAACCTATATATCACATATTTATATCAAGAAAAAGTAAAATAGGTTACAAGGTTGAGTCTGAAAATCAGCATCTCCATAAAAAGAATTAGGGGTAAGACAACTTATCAATCATCTTTCTCAAACCACACTATAATTACAACTTTGTACATTGGATCCGAATTTAGTAGTAAATAAAAAATGTGCCTCCATAATTTTTTATATGATTATCGTGTTTCTCCAATGTCTATAATCTTTCTTTTGAATTTTAGTTTGTAAAATGTTTGGCCTGATAATTAGTTACGTGGGTGCAATTGAACAATTTAGCTTTGAAATGGTATCAGAATCCAAGTTAGATATTTATAGAGCAAAGTTTCTCTCCAAACTTCTTATATATTTCTTTTTTGGATGTGAATTTTGAAAATTTAACCGTTGAATTTCATGTTCTTTATGTTATTAATAAACATATAAAATTTCGTTTAAAATAGATGTGATTTACTATTCGATCAATAAACTTATTTTTTATTCACAATTTTAGATCACAAAAACTTGAAATTTTAGCATTTGTTTGATGACATAGCAATTGATTTTTGATTTTCTTAAAATTTTGCAAGCATGAATGATATAAAAAGAACATGTAATCCAATGGTTAGATTTTCAAAATTCACACTCAATATAAAGACATATAAAAAGTTTGAAGAGTTTTTCTCCAAACTTGTTTAGAAAAAAAACTTTGTTCATATTTATGTCATTGTAGAGATCGTTTGTGCTTTTGTAAGGGTTTGAAGGATACAAGTGGTTCTAACGCCTTTTGAAGTGTTTGGGTATTGGTATTTGAGTCCCACAAACCCCCTTCTCCCGTATTTACCCTTATAATTTTTTTTTTTAAATTTAAAAAAAACGTGTGCTATTTAGAAACCTTTAGTGATTTTCAGGTTTCTTTTTCTTTTCTTCAGCATATAATCTCCTTGTTTCGTGCCCATTTTATTTTATCTTTGTATTTTTTATAAAATAGTGTACTTGTGTCCAATCACAGACAAAAGTTTCCAATAAATAATAATGGCTAGTAAGCTTAGTCTGTGAAGTTTACAACTGGTGTCAGAATATTTTAAGAGAGTCTAGAACTTCTAGCTAGCTAGAAATAATGTTACATTAGTCTTTCAGTCATTTGACTAAATATTGTAAAAAATGAAGTTTATTGTTGTTATAGGCACGGTTCAAAGTTATTTAGTAAAATGAGGAGAGAGACTGAATTTCAGCAACACCATTGCCGAAATTGTAAGAAAAAGTATGAGAGAGAAGAAAGTTGAGTGATGTGATTGGGAGGGAGAAAAAATGAATTTCGGTAATGATATTACCGAAATTCATTCCACTGCCCAAGCTCTGCCCGTGAAGTGCCCGAATGATTTACCAATTGTGGCAACTAAGGCTGCGTTTGAATTGGTGGTAAACAATTTCAGGAAATCATTTTCCACATTTTCCTCGTGTTTGGCAGTTACGGAAAATAGAATTTTCCGAAAAATCACTTCCTATTTTCCCTTAGACAACGGAAATGGTTTTCAGTTCCTATTTTCACTTCAAAGTATTTTTGGAGAGAGAGAGAGAGAGAGAGAGAGAGAGAGAGAGAGGAAGAAAAGGAGAGAGCCCAGATCGCGGTGCGACTTTGCCGATGAACCCATCGTCGATCGCCACGAACCCATCGTCACGATCGCCACGAAACCCATGCAAAGAGAGAGCCCAGATCGCCACGAACCCATCGTCGATCGTCGATCGCCGGTGCGACTCGCGAACCCAGAACCCACGATCGCACTTCCAGAACCCAGAACCCATCGTCAATCGTCGATCGCCACGAATCCATCGTCGATCGTCGATCGCCGGTGCAACTCGCGAACCCAGAACCCACGATCTGACCGGATTTGATATTTTTTTTCTTTGGTTTTGTTTCTGCTTTTGATCGCCGGAGTTTGCTGTGATTTTGAAATTTTTTATAATAAAATTTGATTGGATGCTGAGAAAATAGCTGAGAAAATGTGTAGGAAAATAGCATTTTCAGAATAGAACCAAACACATGAAAATATTTTCTACAACAATTTTCATTATGCAATCAAACACTTAAAAATATTTTCCTTTCCGGAAAATAGCATTTCCGAAAAATAGGCTATTTTTCGGAAAATATTTTACGAGAACCAAACACAGCCTAAGTTGCTGAAATTGTAGGGAAATGAGGAGAGAGAAAATATGAATTGTGGCAAGCAAGTTGCTGAAAATGGGAGGAAAAAAGAAAAAGAAAAAAGGTGGTTACCGAAATCTGGGGAGGAATTAAAAAAAAAAAGGTGTCACGTCCACAATATTTTTACAACAAATCACGGGTGATTAGTTGTTATTAGTTCAAATTTGAATTTAACACTGAGATTACTTTTTTAATCCAACAATAACAACCAGTAATAACCTGTCATTTAAGATTTGTTGTAAAAATGTTGTAAAAATGGTGTGCACATATCATTTCTCAAAATAAAAAAAATAAAAAAAGTGGCAATTGATTTGTGGCAATGGCATTGCCGAAATAGGAGGTAAAAAAAAAAAAAAAAAAAAAATTAATTGTTGCAATTGGTTTGTGGCAAAGCCATTGCCTGTGAAGTGCCCCAGTGGGAGTGCCCGAATGATTTACCAATTGTGGCAACCAAGTTGCTGAAATTGTAGGGAATTGAGGAGAGAGATTTGATAATATAATGTGTAGAGGTTTGTGGCAATGCCACAAACCATTATTATTATTATTATTATTATTAATTTTAAAGAGGGATTTGATAATATAATGTGTAGAGGTATGAAATTTGTGTGCATTTATTTTAAAGGAGGCAAGGCCGTCTGTTAATCATCTCTCATAAATCATATAAAAATGAGAGTTTTATGTATTGTATATTACATGACTCCCTCCTTTTGCCACTGGTTACAATTGATACACATATTGATGTATATGTGATATGAGAAATGGATGAGGATAAATACGTTTTTGGCTAAATTAAATTATTTATACTAGTTGATGTCCTGTGTGACGTGCTTGTATATTATAAGTTTATTTTGAAATATTTGATAAGAAATTATTTTTATGACCAATTTATAATATTTATAGTATTATAATATTTGAGAAATATGCTTCAATTATTTGTATGTCATTAGAAAAGGGGAAAATGCTATTATTTTTAAGATTAACATAATTTAGAATATGAACTTATTATAATATTGTTTGCATAAATTGGCAAATATTTAATTATTTTACTTTTCCAACTTAAGAATATAATTATTCTTTTTATATTCTTAATTTTGTGTTAAATTGTTTTTGTTGGACTTTGTTTACATTTATTTCATTCTCTAAAAATGTATTTTGTTTACATTTATATATATAACCTACTAAGGTGTTAAACTAAGGTGTTAAATGATTAAAATGACAAACTTTAAGCTTAGTACACTAAAATGACAATTTACCAAACTTATAGGATGTAAATTGTATTTTTGCATATATATATATATATATATATATGTATGTATGTGTGTGTGTGTAGCACACACACACAAAAGCATATAAATTCTTTGAACCTTACTAATGCATTGAAATAAATGCATCAATAATTTGAATAATACTTACATAAATGCTAAACTTTGATGAGGTGGAAACTTAAATAAAAAGAATGTTATAGAATATGCCACATGGTAGAACCTCAAGCTACTATGTTGTTGTTGTTATTATTATTATTATTGAAGAGGCCACTATGTTATTAAGTCAATGCCTTTATAGATATATTGATTGATTGATGATTATTAGTACTTGTGGATGTCCCGCGTGATGCGTGTTCGTTATTAGTTATCTTATAATACTCATATTTGTTATAATGTTTGGAAAATTAATTTCAATTATGTATTATGTCACTAAAATAATGAAGAAAAAAAATGGCAATACAATGTATCCATAAGTAACAATAATTAATTAGACCCTAAAAATCCCACTACATGCCTATTGATTTTTATTTATTATTTTTTTTTTATCAAGTGTAGATGTATATTTGGTTCTTACATTTGATGTTTTCAATATAAAAATTCTTATTATTTCTTATTTTTTTTTTAGAAGTATTTAAAAAAAAACACGTGAACTTTTGAAGGCTAAACATCTAAGATTTAAGGTTTATAATTTTTAATTTGCATAACTAAATATACATGTCAAAAAATTAAAAATATGAAGAGACCTTTTATTGAATGAACGTTAGTTACAGTTCTTAGAGCTACAGTAATGGTGTTTTCTCCCTCTCTCTTTCTTTGTTCGATCCCCCCCTTTTATCAGAGGCCTCTCCCCCTTATATAGTACCCTCTCCCTTCATCTTCATCGTTCACTTGTTTATCATTTAGATGCCCACTTGAGTGCATGTCCCATCATGTATTCTCTTTAGCCTTGTGTGAGTGGCGGTAGCTGAGAGTGCACTGTTCAGGGGTCTTTTCCACATTAATGTGGCCAGAAAAGTAAGTGCAGTGCATTTAATGTAGTGGTTGAAGTTTGTCTTCTAGATATTTCTCCGTTCCTGCTATCCTTATGCGCGCTTGAGGTCCATCTCTATCATTACACTTGTTAGGAGGTTCACTTGAACTTCCCAGACGTCTGTTTGACCACGCTTCTTTGGATCCGAGAATAATGGCATCTTCGGACAATTGAATATCTCCTCGGACTATGCCCCACACTCATCAATAATTGAATAGAGAAATATAAAATTATACTATTTCATATCTTAAGTTTAATTTTACATACATCTAAGTACCTCAATAATCACTTACAAAAATTAAGCACTTCCGAAAAATATAAATAAAAACAAATAATACATATAAAGACTCTATGTCTTCCCTAAACATACCTTTTAGAAATCCAAAAGATCGCTAATGCATTGTATTAAGTTTTGACAGTGTCGTTAAGAGGTTTAGATCATATGAACCTAAAACCAAACCCAATTTCATACTCTTCTTGATACTAATTTTCTCACTCTTCATCTCTCTCTCAATATTTTGTGAAACTAGAATCTATAAAATAACATGTATTATAACATGGAAAACTAATATTGAATGGAAAAACCTTTTATTTTTGAAATTAATGAAATTAAAAGTGGAAGAGTTCAAGAAGTTGGAAAAAGGGTGGAACCAAATATCTTAATCTTATGCATTTATGACTTAAAATGGTAATTGATAAGAAGATGGGGTGAGGTAAAAGACTAAATGAAATACTACTTATACAAGTGTCACATGGCAGAATCTCATACTCTCTCGTATGAGATCTCTGCTTTTATATATATATATATATTGAATTGATTAGAGTATGGTCTAACATCTTAATTCTTTCTCAAATGCTTTATGTTTTTATACGTAAGAAAATAAAAAAAGTATTATAATTAATAAAGAGGATAAATTTTCTATTTTAATATTATGATAAATTATTATTTATATCAATATGAAGCATGAAAATATTCCATATGCATTGGATCAAGGCCATGCCACATGCCATTATGATATATCGGATTAATTATTATAACATACTATACCTAATAAAGTAATTCGTTTATTCACCCAAGGACTTGTATTTTAGTAATAAACAAGCGGTTGCTTGATGCATATAAGATTAAAAGAATCTGTTGATTTCTTGTCATGGGAAAGTAGAATGCAATATTTGTGACGGTTCAAGTAGTTCAAATTTAGTGTAAAGCCCATCTATGTATAGCGTATTAACAGCATTAGTATTTGGTGTTTTTAAAAAAAAATAGTGATTTAGTATACGGAAATGCTATTTTTTTTTTAAGTTTTTGACACATCATTTCACAATTCACCCTGCATCTTATATCTTACTCTTTTTTTCTTTTTTTTTTCATTCAACCAATTAAAAAAATATAAATCAGCCAAAACACATCCAACCCAAAATCTCACACCCACCACTAGTCACCCTAAATCCCATGAAAATCCAATCCAATCCCCTTAAAACTTAGCAAATCCGTCTAACCCAAATATAAAAACTAATCCCATCAAACACCCAACTCACAACCACCACAAAAACCGCCGCCACAACAACCAACAAAAACCTAACCACCGCTAAAACCCACAACAAACCACTGCCACCACCACCCAACGCTGTCACCGTCATCGATCTCAACGCCTTCGTCATCAACGTTATGTTGTTGTTTATCATCTTCGTCATCAATGCCATCTTTGATTTAAGAGAGAGAGATTGAGAGACAAAGAGAGAAATAATTATATATAAAAAAAGAGAGTAGCAACTTGCTACAATAATTACTACTAGTAGAAAATTACTGTAGCAAGTTGCCAAATTTTTTAAGATTTATTTATTTATTTATTTTTTATGGTGAAAGAGGATAATAAGCAATTAACTAGAAATAAGTCTGTTACAAAAGGTTCCCTTTCTATCAAGGGAGCATAACTACCCCTAGCACCGATGGTGGGCTATGAAAATAAAATAAAAGCTTCATTGCTAGCATTGCCTAATCTAGCTAAAACATCCGCACACCAGTTTGCTTCCCTATAAGCGTGCTCAATTTGAAGGTTGGGGAATGACTTCAACAGGTCCTCGCAATCAGTGAGTAAAGGCTCTAATGAGTAATTGGCATTGGAATTTTTTAAAAGATGAGCAATAGCTAAAACATCCAGTTCTACACACAAATGTAGTACTTTTTTTAGATTTAGCATCCCAAATGTAGTATGTTTTGGTTGTTGTTTGGGGGTGTTAAAATAGCATTTGAGGTGTTTTAGCACACCAAATGCTAAAGCTCTAAGGTTCTTTGAATTATATATCTTAATACATAATAAAAATGTAATTATTGAGAGTTCTAAAGCTTCATAATAAAAATGCTAAAGCCAAATTTTTTAAGATTTATTTATTTATTTATTTTTTATGGTGAAAGAGGATAATAAGCAATTAACTAGAAATAAGTCTGTTACAAAAGGTCCCCTTTCTATCAAGGGAGCATAACTACCCCAGCACCGATGGTGGGCTATGAAAATAAAATAAAAGCTTCATTGCTAGCATTGCCTAATCTAGCTAAAACATCCGCACACCAGTTTGCTTCCCTATAAGTGTACTCAATTTGAAGGTTGGGGAATGACTTCAACAGGTCCTTGCAATCGGTGAGTAAAGGCTCTAATGAGTAATTGGCATTGGAATTTTTTAAAAGATGAACAATAGCTAAAACATCCAGTTCTACGCACAAATGTAGTACTTTTTTTAGATTTAGCATCCCAAATGTAGTATGTTTTGGTTGTTGTTTGGGGGTGTTAAAATAGCATTTGAGGTGTTTTAGCACACCAAATGCTAAAGCTCTAAGGTTCTTTGAATTATATATCTTAATACATAATAAAAATGTAATTATTGAGAGTTCTATCTTGTGGATTTAGGCCGTTTGACCGAACTATATAACTCTCAATGGACCCGCCTCTCTCTCTTCCACTTCTACATCTTTCTCTACAATGTTTTCTCTTTAGATTTTAACATAAAATCTGTGGATATGGAGATGAGGGGGGCTATAGTTAAGAACATTGTCATTTTGATGGGATAAATATCCGAGTAAGAAAGCAAAAAAAAAAAAAAAAAAAAAAAAGCAAATTAAATGGCACTAATGTGGGACTGGTGGCTGTCTCTAATTTGAATGACACTGCAGGGATAATATAAATGCTATTACAGAAACAGTATCAGCTTTTTCTTGGCTCCAATTTGCATCCAAAAACTTTTCTTTAACCACTAATTATGTTGGTAAATAGGTTTTTGCAGCAGACTTTCTGGTCTTAAGGCATCAGGAGATATAAGGTTTAAACAAGTGACATGCTTCTTTATGCCACTATCTCCAATATGCCAAAAGAGGAAAGAAGAACGATTAAAGCAATTGGATAGCTAATATGGCATAGATCATATATGTATATTATATATATATATATATATATATGATGGATTCTTTCAGGAAAGATCTCATATCTCATGGGAATCTCGTATCTTATTGAAATCATCTCAAATCTCCTGAAACGAACTTCATTGGTAATAGTATTCTTAAAATATCTAACAGGGAAATATTTGATGATCTAGTTAGGTCATATAAATACAAGAGCAAAGGTACCCTATAATGCTTGAAACCTTCTTATTTTATGCAAGAAAAGAAAGAGATATGTTCTTTTATTAGTTTGTTAGTTAGCTCAATTATCATTCATCCTAGAAAACACGAAAGGAAAAGCCAAAAGATCTATGAATACAGATTGAGATCGATCTAACAAGAGAGACCTGTTGGAAAATAATTATTTATTTATTTATTTTTTTTAAGGCAATGAAAGAGAAAAAAGAATGGAAAGGAAATCAGGGGGAAGAGATCTTAATATGTTGATGATTAATATTTAGAGGGGGAGAAAGTTATTGAGGTCCAACAAATCCAGCTCGGTATATGGCCAGCTATAGTGGGATTACAATAGAATCTGTGCATGCAGCTCACCTTAGTATACAGCAATATAGAAGAATATGCTCTATGGAATTATCCCAACTATTTCCACGATAATCTCTCTCTCTCTCTCTCTCTATCAAAATAAAATTTAGCACAATTCAGAAAATAATATAGCTGCCATGTCCTTTAATAGGTCACCGGCCACACTACCCTTTTTAATAATATATGCTAGCTCTTGACATAATTTTTCCTTCAGAGAAGAAACACTATGGTTATAGATGGAAGCATGGATAAATTTGTGTTAAAAAGATTAGTAGCTTAGTGGTATTATCCAATTCCCTGTGTTCCAATACTCTTCCCCCACTTATTGTAAGGACAAAAAAAGGGTAAGTTTGAGGAAAATATAGCCATTATTGTCATATTTGGTCCATTCTTTTTTCCATTTTTGTACTCTTTCTCTCGGACCTATGGTTAGTAGAATATGAGTTTTATGCTAGGCTTGCGCAGGATGAAAAGGAAATGCAGCCAATGGTAGCCAAATCTAGCATACGGAATAAAACTTTTTATAATAGCATAAGTTCAATAATTAATTAAAAAGCCGACATGAAACAACATGATTTCAAAGTAATCTCACAACAACTAAACTAACCAATAGGAAAAGAAAAAGAAAGGGGAGCATTAAAAACCAAAATCGCCAATGGAATACTGGTCACAGTCGTCTTTCTTGAACACTCTACAATTGGGTTATTTTTGCTCTCATAATATTGAAAGTAACAACCACCAAAACATCAAAGACTGTATTTAACAACCCCACATCACATGCATAATGGTTATGATATATATTACCAAAAAAAAAAATAAAGGTTATGATATAAAGGTTGCTTCATGGAAATCACCAGTCACATCACAGTTATATATAAAGAGTACCATTTCTTTGAGCAAATTAAGTCTTGTATGCACAAGCCTTAACTTAAGTCTTGCTTGCTTCTTTTTTCTACTAGCTCTTGCAAATACACTCAACTCAAGTCATTCTTGCAAACTAGCAATCTGACTCTTTGATTGTACTGAGGTACTAATTAAGAAGTATATATAATGGGTTCTCCAGAGAAGAATGACTTAGAGAAAGGAGGGATGAGAAGGAAGGACAAATCTTCAATAGCCATAATTTTCACATATGCTGACTGGGTTGATATTATGCTTATGTTGTTGGGTACTGTTGGTGCTATTGGAGATGGCATGTCTACAAACTGCTTGCTAGTCTTCGCTAGCCGTCTTATGAATAGCTTGGGTTATAGTAAGACCCAACAAAATCATGGGAATTTCATGGATGGGGTTGAAAAGGTTAGTAGTTAACATTCTCATTCCTATTAGTATTTCTCTCTCCTTCTCTCTCATTTCATCTTTTTGGGTTTTGTTAACAGTGCAGCTTATACTTCGTTTACTTGGGATTAGCAGTAATGGTGCTGGCCTTTATGGGTAATTTCAAAATACCTTTTTTTTTTTCTTCATTTACTTTGCTTTCTGACTACAATGTGGTGTTTGACTGTTTGGGATGTTTAATGCAAATTAATCCAATCCACTGTGTCTCAAATTGTGTCTCGCATGTAAACACATGTAGTGGAATAAGGAGACATCACCATAATTACCAAAATGAAAAGAGAGATGTGGTGGTTTTATGAAACCCTAGAATGCCCTAGTCTTGAAATAAGTATAAAAAAAAAAAAAAAAAAACTAGTATACTTGTTTGAATGCCCTCTAAAACAAAAGTACCTATTGAATTTTCTTTGGCGGCATCATTCAAAAAACCCCTTGCATGATTGAAGAGATATAAGATAGCTTTGGACTAAATCGATAGTGAATGGTTGCAGAAGGTTACTGTTGGAGTAAAACCAGTGAGCGTCAAGTGCTGAAAATTCGTTACAAGTATTTGGAAGCTATTCTCAGGCAAGAAGTTGGGTTTTTTGATTCTCAAGAAACAACAACTTCGGAAATCATCAATAGCATTTCAAAAGATGCTTCTCTAATACAAGAAGTTCTTAGTGAAAAGGTAAAAAAAAAAAAAAAAAAAAACACAGATATGAATTTTTGTTTAAAGCAGTAATCTCAGGATCTGTGAACCTTCCTTTCTTTTTGTTATTTTCAAATATGAAATCCAACTTTAGAAGAAAAGTAATGGATTAGATGACTGATGTGCAGGTTTTTCTTTTTTCTTCATTTTCTGTTTCTTAATGTATCTCTTAATATGTGTGTATCCAAGATCTATCTATCAATATGTAGTTTTCTCAATGAAAATCAATAGGGAGAAACTTGTTTTTTTATTTTTATTTTTTAACTTTCTCTCTCTTTTTGTTTCCTTTCAAATTCCAGGTGCCAATATTTTTGATGCACTCCTCAGTGTTCATTTCAGGGCTTGCATTTTCCACTTACTTTTCATGGAGGCTGTCATTAGTCGCCTTCCCAACACTACTTTTATTAATTATACCTGGAATGGTTTATGGAAAATATCTTCTCTATTTGTCGAAGAAGTCCTACACGGAGTACAGTAAAGCAAACACCATTATTGAGCAGGCTCTGAGCTCCATTAAAACAGTTTATTCATTCACTGCTGAGAGGGTAATAGTTGGGAAATATTCAGCAATATTGGATAGAACCACGAGCCTGGGAATCAAGCAAGGTATTGCGAAAGGTCTAGCCGTTGGAAGCACAGGGCTCTCTTTTGCAATATGGGCTTTTCTATCTTGGTATGGAAGCCATTTGGTTATGTACAAAGGTGAAAGTGGAGGAAGGATCTATGCGGCTGGAATCTCCTTCATATTAAGTGGACTGTATGCGGCTTTTTACTTCAATTTTTCAGTACATGTTTCTTAAAGCATATTAATTTTCGCTTATGTTGAGATATTGTATAATTTTTTGACACATTATGGAAAAACTTAATTCGTATTTTTGGAACGAAAAAAAGATGAGGAGAGAGGTATATTCTGATCACATTTTCCCCCATTTCCTCTCATTCCATCATTAAAACATAAAATTAAGAGTACTAAATTATAAAATTATTGATTAGACCATATATTGCATGAGGTGTATACCCAAGATTAGATCTTAGCTTTTGAGTAATACATATGATCTCTGTTTTCAAACAGTCTTTAGATCAAATGGCATCTTTCAAGTTAAATAAAGACTTAAAAGTTATTCTTTATGAGTACATGCACAGTGTTTATCTAATTTTTTTGTTATAAGAAAAGACATCATCTTTATCTTTATCTTTTTTTTTTTTTTTTTTCTTGGAGGAAGACATCATCTTTATCTTATTAGGGTTGTAAAGTTGAAAATAAGTCCAGTCAATGTTTATTCATATTCACCATTAGTTGAGAAAGTTGAGTTTTCTTTACAAAAGTAATCTCTTGAACCTTATCTCACATTGGGGAAATGCACCATTTCTGAAGGGAAATTAGTGCAGAAATTTGAATAGGAGGAACTTAATGATATACACCAAACTTAATTAAATTCACCAATTCAACTACAAGGGGCTGATTGCAATTGGAGTCATTACTTGGTCATCAGCATTTGGCAATTCTATTTTAGAAGCTTGTTTATATTCATGTTGCATTGTTAGTCATTCCTGATCTTAGCAATAGGTAGTTACTTGAATAATCTTGAATGCTATTTTGAATTGATTGCTTACAAATATGATCAGCGTCTTGTTTAATGGGGAAAAAAAAATCATTGCAAGATTATAACAG
The DNA here is from genome assembly GCA_019022515.1 of Quercus aquifolioides. Taxonomy (NCBI): domain Eukaryota; kingdom Viridiplantae; phylum Streptophyta; class Magnoliopsida; order Fagales; family Fagaceae; genus Quercus; species Quercus aquifolioides. The sequence continues at coordinate 63,590,751 of CM032327.1, read as the reverse complement.
ATACAAGCAGGCCAAAGATTATAACAGATGGTCGGATATAGGTAGGCCAACAATATAGCTCAAGTAAAAATGTCAAATCATGAGGCAAAGAAACTAGAAATCCAAAAGAATAAAAGTAAGGTGAAAAACAGACTTATCTTTCGTTGGCACATCATATTACCCATTGACTATTTTCAATTCCATCGCCTACAGTTATATGCTTAATATATTTATATTATTTTTTAAATGAAATACATAATTTCGTACTCAGGAATTTCGATTAATAGTACTCAGCAAAGTTTCTTTTATTAATTGAACTTGAAACATCATATTGCAAGTGCATTCATTTTTATCTAGATATTCAAGTACGGCCACCATATCAATAGTTACTTATCAAATTTAATTTGTAAAATTAAATTATAGGAATAAAGAACTGAGTTCATCTTTGCCTGTTTGGTTAGACTTATTTTTGTCTAATGTTGCTTATGTACAACTCTTTTTTTTGAACAAAATAAATCTATGAAAATAAGCTGTACCAAACAAATGGCACTTTCACATAATTTAGGTAGACATCTACTTGTTTGCACTAAGCACTTTCCTTACTTTATTAAGGTTTTCTTTTACAATAGAGTTAATATAATGATCTTTTAAAAAAATGATGACTATAATGCAGATCACTTGGCATGGCACTTCCTGATTTCAAGTACTTCACGGAAGCTTCGGTTGCAGCTACACGCATATTTGATAGGATCAACCGGATACCCTTAATTGATTGTGAAAATACAAAAGGACTTGTATTGGACAAAATTAGAGGCGAACTAGAATTCGAGCATGTCAAATTCACATACCCTTCTCGTCCGGATTCCATTGTCCTCAAAGATTTTAGTCTTAAAGTTGAAGCTGGGAAAACTGTTGCTCTTGTTGGTGCCAGTGGAAGTGGCAAATCCACAGCAATTGCATTAGTGCAACGGTTTTATGATGCTGATGATGGATTTGTGAGAATTGATGGTGTCGATATAAAATCTTTACAGATGAAATGGATAAGAGGGAAAATGGGACTTGTTAGTCAAGAACATGCATTGTTTGGGACATCAATAAAGGAAAATATACTATTTGGGAAGCTTGATGCCACCATGGATGAAGTCACCGCTGCAGCCATGGCTGCCAATGCTCATAACTTCATCAGGCAGCTTCCTGCAGGATATGAGACCAAGGTGGGTTACACAATGAAAGCATTCATTATAGTACGTACAAAACTTGGGTGAAGTTTCTTACATGTTGTATTTTAGGTTTCCTAATTAATTAAATTCAACTATGTGGCTACATTATCCAATGAGGCACTTAATTGAAGTTAATTGTTGATGTGAGAAGACATCTTTAATGCTACATTTGTCAATTTAGTCATATTATTGAACAATATTAGGAATCTAAGATGCTGCAATCAAGGAACTATACCCAAGTTTTCCCCTTTTGAAGTTAAAGGGAAATTTTGAGTGATAAAGGGAAGTTAGACCAGGGTGCATGACATTCCCTAATTTTCACTATTGATGGTCCATTTGGGAGAGAGTACATTGTATAATTGTTGTTCAAGCTCTAGCTTGAATCTTAAAATAGACAGATCAAGAATAGTATTGATATTATTTCTTTTGTAACAGGTTGGTGAAAGAGGAGCACTATTATCAGGTGGACAGAAACAACGAATTGCGATTGCCAGAGCCATTATAAAAAACCCTTTGATTCTCCTACTTGATGAAGCAACAAGTGCTCTTGACTCTGAATCAGAAGCACTAGTCCAAAATGCCCTTGATCAAGCCTCCATGGGAAGAACTACCTTGGTATTTACCCACTTTCAATATTGCTAAATTTACCCTTGAATTCACTCTACCTCTTTTTGATTTCTAACTAGATGACACCTGAAGTCAATGGATTAAGAGATCATCACAACCAACATATAAAAAATTCTTCTATTTTCTTAGTTTTGGATGAAAGGAGCTAAGGAAATTGGTGTTTATGTCTATTGAACCGAGATAGTCTTTCATAATTTCATGCATTATATTAGCATACTAGTAATTAGGTGATGAAAGACAAAAACGAAAAGAAAAATGGCATGCCCTATGATATGTATCAATTGTGCACATTACTTGATGAATGATGGGACACAAATATTTTTGCTTTTCCAAAAAAACTGCAAAGCTATATCTCAGTTTGTCCAATATTAAACTATCAAAAACATACCTCACCCTACATTAGTAACTAATGTTGACAATGTTGTATATATTCAGGTGATTGCCCACAAGCTTTCCACAGTTCGAAATGCAGACCTCATTGCAGTCGTAATTGGTGGTTGCATAATTGAAATAGGTTCACATAATGACCTTATCAACCGAAAAAACGGTCATTATGCCAAACTGGCAAAACTACAGAGACAATTCAGCTGCGATGACCAAGAACAAAGCTCTGAATTGCGTGTTTCTTCAGTCGCAAGAAGCAGTGCTGGCCGGCCTAGCACTGCGAGATCAAGCCCAGCATTTTTTCCAAAATCACCAATAATAACTGCAGATAGCCCAGCTCCAGTGTCTCATCCCCGACCTACCTTTTTCCGGCTTCTCTCTCTAAATGCTCCAGAATGGAAACAAGGTCTTGTTGGAAGTCTCTCAGCTATAGCTTTTGGGGCGGTCCAACCTGTCTATGCCTTGACCATAGGAGGCATGATAGCTGCTTTTTTTGCTCCAAGTCATGAAGAAATGCGTGCTAGAATCCGCACATATTCACTAATTTTCTGTTCACTTACTTTGGTTTCAATCATAATGAACCTCTTGCAGCACTACAATTTCGCATATATGGGAGAGAGGCTCACGAAGAGAGTCCGGTTGAGAATGTTGGTGAAGATATTGTCTTTTGAAACAGCTTGGTTTGATGATGAGCAAAACTCTAGTGGAGCCTTATGTTCAAGATTGAGCAATGAGGCTTCCATGGTTAAGTCCCTTGTAGCTGACAGACTTTCTTTACTACTCCAAACAGCTTCGGCTGTGACTATTGCAATGATCATGGGGCTAGTTGTGGCTTGGAAACTAGCACTAGTCATGATCGCGGTTCAACCTCTCACAATTCTATGTTTCTACACGCGTAAAGTATTACTCTCTACCATGTCCACCAATTGTGTTAAGGCACAAAATCAAAGTACTCAAATTGCCGTGGAAGCTGTCTATAATCATAGAATTGTGACTTCATTTGGAAGTGTAGAGAAGGTTCTTCAACTATTTGATCAAGCTCAGGAGGCACCAAGGAAAGAAGCAAGGAAGAAGGCATGGCTAGCCGGGATTGGCATGGGTTCAGCTCAGTGCCTAACATTTATGTCATGGGCTTTGGATTTCTGGTATGGAGGTACATTAGTGGAAAAGGGAGAGATATTGGCCGGGGACGTGTTCAAGACATTTTTCATATTGGTCAGCACCGGGAAGGTCATAGCTGAAGCTGGTAGCATGACTTCAGATTTAGCCAAGGGTGCCACTGCAGTTGCATCTGTGTTCAAAATTCTTGACCGGCAATCATTGATTCCAGGGTCTTATAATAATGTAAGTAACAACTAGCTAATTAACTTGAAGCTTGTCACATTCTTTTTGGCTTAAAGTATTGCACAAAGTTTATGTTATTTGATTGATTCGTTTGCATTTTGAAATAGGATGGTGGTGACAATGGGGGAACTAAGTTGGAAAAAATAAGTGGAAGGATAGAGATGAAAAAGGTTGATTTTGCATACCCAAGCCGTCCTGAGACCTTAGTGTTGCGCCAATTTTGCCTGGAGGTGAAACCGGGCACGAGTATTGGACTTGTTGGGAAAAGTGGGTGTGGAAAATCAACGGTGATTGGATTAATCCAAAGGTTTTATGATGTTGAGAGTGGGTCAGTGAAAGTAGATGGGGTGGACATAAGGCAATTGGATATTCAATGGTATAGGAGGCACACGGCACTTGTTAGCCAAGAGCCAGTTATATATTCAGGTAGCATCCGTGACAACATTGTGATTGGGAAGCTTGATGCCTCAGAGAATGAGGTGGTGGAGGCTGCCAGAGCTGCCAATGCCCATGAGTTTATCTCGTAAGTATTCGTTGTTCATCATTGCCAGCAATTTAGCATGTGATGTAAAAAGTTAAACAATAATTCTAGGGACACATCAAATTTGAGAATATGTTGATTTGTGTGATTGTGAGTGATGGATACTTTCTACTTGCTCTTGTTTACATTGACCCGTCACTTTTGGTCTCCCACTCACAGTCACACTTACAAACATATTATAAAATTGGGTGAGTCTATAATATTGTTGAAAGTTAAATTGACAAACTAGAACATCGGCAATTTTTCTTAGGACAATCAGACCCAACATTTTTAATCAATAATAGGTGACTAAATGAGGGCAATAAAATTTGGGATTTGAATTGGATTAATAAAATGGAATATTAACATTGGTGATTTTTATATGATAAGGTTAGTCCAATTATTGACTTCATTATTATTACTTCGTGTAGATCCCTTAAAGAAGGGTATGAAACTGAATGTGGCGAAAGAGGAGTGCAATTGTCAGGAGGGCAAAAGCAAAGAATAGCAATAGCAAGGGCCATAATTCGGAATCCAACAATATTACTACTAGACGAGGCAACAAGCGCTCTGGATGTGCAATCTGAGCAAGTTGTTCAAGAAGCATTGGATAGAATCATGATTGGGAGGAGTACAATTGTGATAGCACATAGGCTCAACACCATAAAAGAGCTCGATTCAATTGCATTTGTGTCAGATGGGAAGGTGGTGGAGCAAGGAACCTATGCTCAACTCAAGACCAAGCGGGGTGCCTTCTTTACTCTTGCTTGCCTTCAAACTTAGGTTAGGTCAACTACTTGAAAAATCTATATAGTTATGATGGGGTTGGCAAAGATTTGGGCCTACTAAGTACAAGCCATGCAACAAATCAGTATTGTTTATAAAGAATGGCCTCGTAATGTAGAACAGTGTCTGTCACTACCTTGATGCTCAATATGTTTTCCTTTTTGGGTCAACTTGCCCAATATTTCATTGGCCTGGATACTGCAAACTTAAATGCTACTCAACAGCCGAAGTACACACCGAATAATCAAGCATTCCAACTTAAGCTGGAGTTTGTATTAGCTTGTTCTTTTTTTTTTCTTTTTTTTTTGAGAATCAATTAGCTTGTTCTTTGAAGTATCTGTATTGTAGTTGGTCAAAAGGCCTTTTTTTTAAAAGAAAAGAAAAAAGAAATCGTAATTACTGGAACTCACTCTAATTTCGTGCACATTTGCCATAATCTTTGTATGGGGTGTGTTTCGTTTGTATGTTTGAACACCCTTGAATATTATATGATAGATTTAAGGGACAAGTAATCCGGAAAAATCCATACTGTTGATGTTCCTATGATGGGCTCTAGCCATTTTCATTTTCAGAATCGATCTTATTATGTCCTGTGGCCATCAAGTTGTCTCAGACTGGGCCAGCTCCAACATATACACTGCCAACCGTCTAGTGATGTAAATCCCATATAAGGAGTAACAGACAAAAATAAGAAATAAATAATATGAATATATATATATATATATATTTTGGAAAGAGTTTTAACCTATAACGTCCGCTCCTGATGATAGTTTTTTATCATCAAACCAAGACACCAATCAGTTTTTGATGTTGGCGGGGATTGAACATTAGATCTCTTATTCATCCATAAGAGATTTTACTAATTGAACTAACTGGAACCCACAATAATATGAATATCTTGTTCACACATACTAGCAACATAATAGCATGTATTTAGTTTTTCTAAAACATAGGTAACCTTTATTACCAACAAACTTGACAAAGGAACACGCCAAGACAAACTAAGGGTCTGTTTGGATACTGTTTATTTTGCTGAAACTGAAAACTTATTGCTGAAAGTACTGTAGATAAATGTAAAAGTTAGTTGAAATAGTACTGTAGATAAAGGTAAAAATTAGTTGAAATAGTACAGTGGGGCCCATGAATAGTATCAAAAAGTGCAGTGGAGCCCATGAATAGTACAAAAAATAAGTTGAATAGTGAAATAATTTTCATTTTTCATTAGTATCCAAATGGAGGCTAAGCATGCAGGTAATATCACTTGACTTTTATTCAATTTTATTCGAATATTTATTGTGCTATATTGCACCTAAGTTTTGCCATTTTTAGAATATTAATGATATGACCAAACTAGTATTATTATTATTATTTTTTATTGTTAGATTTAACTTTTATGAAAAACTAGTTGCAGACCCGCGCAATGCACATGATAATTTTGATTTCATATTATTTTTTGTTAAGTAAAGAATGAGAATAATAGTTGAGATTTATAAGAATAGTCCCAAACTCATCTCACAATAATGTGATTACATTGTAATATATATAATAAATTTTATGTAAGTAAAGAAGTCTTTATCTTGATTTCTTTTGTGTGTGTATGTATATATATATATTTTGGCTAGCAAATATGTTGCATTTTACATTCAATTATTATATATGACAAAATATTTTGTAATACGTTATAATAGTGTGAGATATGTATCAAAACACAACATAATTAAAAAAAGGAAAATGTATAATTTTTATTAGAACATGAAAATGAATTGTAAAGTTGTAATTTACAACTATGTGTTTTGTTAATTCGTGCCAAATTTGATTGTTTGTACCCTGTATTATTTGTGGGATTTCATTGTAAGGGTTGTGTGAGAGAGAGAGAGAGAGTGTGTGAAGACTCAAGGCATGAAGATTAAAGTTGTTTTCGCGGGTAGCTCGCGACTAAGCATCCCGCGAAGTGTAGCATGTGTCATACACATAACTGGATTGCGAAGAGTCAGGACAGGATGGAGACAGCTGGTTTTCGCGAGTATCTTGCGGGTAAGGCCTTCATGCGAGACACCCACGAAACATTCTGTTTTGCCAGATTGTTTTATCTGATACACATTTTCTGTACCCACACTATATATACCAACATTACCCACATATGTTAAGGAGTACTTTTAAGAGAAAACCCTAGCCACAAACCTTAAGAGTTAGAGATTGTTATACCCACATTTCTCTACACAATTACTTGTGGATTTTCCTCAACTCCTACCTCTTCATTTCCATACCATTGAAAGGTTGATAGCCCAAACACTTACCACACCCTTTCAGAGTGTTCAGTGAGGTTTTGGTGCTACTAGGAAGCATTGGAAGAAGCCAGGCTTTGGCGGATGCAATCGGGCGTATTGCGGGATCGGAGAGCTAGACAAGACACGGTTCCGAGAAGTCTTGTTGGAGTAAGAGCTTGGAGGGCTTAGGTGCATCGGGTAGATTAGGTTTGGAGGGTTTCTTGCTAACCCATGTATCCCAACTAATTGTCTAGTGGATCGATTACCGTTTGGAGGGCGGCGGAGAGGTTTTTCGCCGAGTTCTTCGATTTCCTCTTCGATAACACATCGGCGTGTTATCTTGTGTTTGTATTCTTCTTCCCTACTCATTAACCTTTCATTTTACTGCTGTGTTATTATGATTATGGGTTAGAGTAGTTTGTTTGTTTATCTGCTCGCATTTACTCTATTCCGCACTTAGTATTAAGTTAGAGTAAAATCAATCGAGCCGTAATTTAATTTGGGGGTCTAAACAACTCTTGTGTTTTTAACACATTTTCGAGCTTTAATGAATCTTGTTGGTTTCATACGAAAGCTAACATTATTTTGCATTTTTGGAGAAGTTATTGAGCAATTTATCCAAACTTTGTTTCCATTCTATTGTTTCCATTTTATCACATAAGAACTATTAAACAAAATTATAATAGTTTCTATTTTGATAATCACTAAACTCATTTATCCAAACTCATATATGATAATCACTAAACTCATATAGGGGAAGGGAAAAATGTATATACAATACATAAGTGTTGAGGGAGGGGAAAGGTTGGGGAAGAGGAAGAGACTTTGTATGTTTTGGTAATTGAAAAATGTATTTATAATTGGTAAGTTGCATAGTTAATGACTTAATGTTATGTGTGTGTATATATATATATATATATATATTCTTTTTAAAAAAACTTATCAAATCCAATGTAGTAACATAATAGTAAGTCTAAATAGAGGACTTTTGGGTTACCATAGAGGTTTATGAAAAATTTACGACTTTACATATTCATTTTTTTTTTCCCCAAAATTTTTATTGGAGAAAATAATTTCCTTCATAAATGAGAATTTTATGATTTTTTTTTTCAATTAGATAGAAGAAATATATAGGAAGGAAAAAAAAAATGATTGTATTTCTAAAAGAGCTAATAGTGAATATTTAAGTACATATTATTTAAGAATTATAATAGTGAAATTTGTAGTACAAAAGAAATGCCTAGTTGATTTCCAGTTGTATTTATCTATTATATTTCCTATGTTATTTCTATTATATTTTTGAATATTTAAGGAGTATGATGGATTGAAGTGAAACATATCATAGCCAAATTGAACAATAAGATATAAGATACAAGTTTAACGTTTCTCTCTCTCTCTCTCTCTCTCTCTCGAATTAGATAAGCTTAATTAAGCTAATTACTAAGGTAATATGATTTAATTCATGTTGGACTATACAAAATCATTCTATTATATATATATATATATATATATATATCTATTGGTTAGCATGATTTGAATTAAGTTGCAGGATTTCCTAAGAATGAAATCATGTCAAAGTATATGCTTCAATTGAGAGAATTTTTTAATTTCAAAGTAATGGACATTAGTATTACCATGGAAACATAAAGCAATATTGCATGCATGTCCACAGTCATAAAATGGATGCAATAGTTATAAATTGTAAGAAATTTTTTTTTGGGAAGATAAATGGTACCCAAATACAAAGAAAAAGAGGATAACCATACGGTCAATACCTATCAATCATAATATTTTGTTTCCTCTTCCTAGGTGTCCTAAGAAGTTATAAATTAATTAGCATTGATTTAGATGAGATTAAAAAAAAATTAGCAAGAATTTATGTAGTATTTAATTTTAAAAATTACAAAGCTCTTCAGAAAATAAAATAAACAAATGAGAGGCGAATGATCATGTACTAAATCAATAAAATGCATTCCAATTCTTTAAACAAAAACAATTTTAATGGGTAAAATGCAATTATGTAAAAAAAAAAAAAAATTGTAAATATGAATACAAAGAAATAGAATATCAATTGAAAAAAAAAAAAGAAAAAAACATGGTATTTACAACCTAGAAAAGAAAATCCAATACAAACCTTTACGTCGTAATTTGTCAAAAAATTAATGAAAATAACCATATTAAACTAAGTTATAATCCCAAATACAAAGAAAAAGTGGAACACTGTATGGTCCATACCTATCAATCATAATAGATGAGATTAAAAGAAAAGTAGCAAGAATTAATGTAGTATTTAATTTAAAAATTACAAAGCCATTCAGAAAATAAAATAAACAAATGGGAGGCAAATGATCATGTACTAAATCAATAAAACGCATTCCAATTCTTTAGACACTAATAATTTTAATCTGTAAAACATAATAATGTAAAGAAAAATTGTAAACATGAATACACAGAGATAGACTATCAATTGAAAATTGGAAAAAAGAAAAAAGAAACATGGTATTTACAACCCCAAAAAAGAAAATCCAATAAAAACCATAAAAAAATTTCCGCAAAAAAGTAAAGAAGTTCAAGGGAAGAAAAAGAAAAACTGACCTCAAATGGACCTTCCAATTCTAGTTGTAATTTGGTAATTGATGGGGTGGAAAGAAAGCAATTCAAAACCTATATATAAAAAAATTAAATCAGTGGGTTTTAAATCCAAAGGGAGGCAATTGAATGTTTTGATGGGAGAAAGAAGCCGTTTTTTTGATAAGGAGATGATAAGTCAGAGAGAAAGAATGATTGATTGTTGAATTTAAGGGAATTTGGATTCAATGGGAAAGTCATTAATAGTATAAACATTAGCCGTTTGTTTGATGAGAAGATGATGAGTTGAGAGAGAGAATGAGATTGATTAAAGAGAATATATGAAGTGGAAACCCAAAAAAAAAGGAAAATAAAAACTTTGTGACATGGCGATGATGTGGCTCAATTGGAGCGTAGCAAAAATAAATGCTACGCTTCAGCTTTTAGATATATATATATATATATATATATAGATGTAATAAACAAGAAACAAATCACATGTGTAGTTGTCTATTATTGAGAGAGAGAGAGAGAGAGATTGTTCTTGAGAGTCTTATACTCTTGTTTCACCCTCTCAATTGTAGCCCTAATCCTGCTCATAGTTATTAACAAAGTTAATAGTTTTCTAAAATAATAATACTTAATATGTCAAAGTTTTTTATTATTATTTTGTAATAATGTAAATTATTTTCAATACGAATTGCATTAATTTTCTCTAACATATTTCATATAAAATTATAAACAGTGTAAGCTTATATATAAACTACAAAGCATATTTTAGTGGTAAAACTTTTTTTTTTTTTTTTTTGAGAAAAGTGGTAAAACCTTTTAGTTTAGTGGTATAACGTTAACATGCACTCTTTTATTACAAGAACCATGATTTGAATTCCATTCCCATTACTGTAACTAAAAAAAAGGTGCTATAAAGTATATCTAAATCCTACATTTGTATGACATATGCCTCAAGGTGTACTTTAATTTCGGGTTGAGGATAATGATCTAACATATTTTCATATAAACAGTTTAAGGCTTTAAGCTTAAATGTAAGCTGTCAAGTATATCTCCATCTTATAATTCAGAAATACGCTCCAACTATATCTAATACTCCAACTAATTATGACCCGAGAATAAGGATTTAAGTAGGATAAGTATGTAAGGTTGAATTTAATCAACCATTTTGTTGGCTTTATTTCGTGCCAATTTGTTTGTAATTCAGCATTTAGAAACCTTATATTTAGGTGGGAATCATGTAAGGGTAGTGTGTGAAGAAAAGCTAAAAAGTGTGCACTCAAGTAGGACCTCGCAATTGGATCTCGCAACTGGCTCGCGGCTTGCAAGTCGCCAAAGGAGGCACATGTGTGAAGCATGCAGAGGAGCTGAAGAGTCACGCCAGCTGGAGCACTACAGGACAAAACTTCCAGTCTGACCATTCTATTAGCTTGCGACTCAGACTTGCGACTCAGTCAAATCGCGAGGCCAAGTCGCCAGACTACTCTGTTTGGGAAAAAAAAACTGACATTTCGCATTCCAAACATACACCAGTATAAATACCCCTTATACCCACGTATTGTTGAGAGCTTCCTAGAGAAAAACAAGATTGACTCATCCAAAATCTTCATCCTTGTTTCTCCAAATTCCTCTACTCTCACCCTCTCCATTGTTATATCCTTGAGAGGTACATTTAGCCAAATCCTTTTCTCACTATACCCATATTTGTGAGAAGGTTATTTTGGTGCTTGGGAAGCGGTTAGGAAGGGACCAATTGATATTGGTTGATGCTATAGGCTATAGCGGAATCCGGTAAGCTAGAGAAGACAAAGGTTTGGCGTAATCTCGTTGGAGCAAGAAGCTTGGAGGGCTTAGGTACACTGGGTAGATTAGGCTTGGAGGGTCTTCTACTGTTCATGTATCCTAACTTCATTCTCTAGTGGATTATTGACCGCTTGGAGGGCGGCGGAGAGGTTTTACGCCGAGGACTTCGGTTTCCTCTTCGATAACACATCGCTATATTGTCTTTGTGTTGGCATCTCTCTTCCCTTAATCTTTGCCATTTAATTTCTGCTGTGATTGTGATTTTATTTGGTTTAGATTGTTTTATCAATTCTGTTTTAGTTTATCTTCATATTCCGCACATACATTGTTTGATAATAAGCTTGAATTGGTAATTTGTAATTTGAGGGTCTAAACGTTCAAGGTGTTTTACACACTAATTGGAACATTCAATTGGTATAAGAGCGGGTGCACTAGCTGTGGTTTAATTACCTTAGTGCGATCCTTGACCGCGTTTGAGATGGATCGGTCTTAATCTTTAAATGTTCCACCATATTTTGATGGTAGCAACTATGCCATTTGGAAAGTCCGGATGAGGGCATTCTCGTGATGATATTGTTTGGGATGTAGTAGATGTAGGATGGACTAGGCCGAAGGCCGCTAAATCCTCATGGGATAAGGCGGCTCTTACGGCAGCAAATGCAAATAGCAAAGCACTAAATGCTATTGTCTGTGGTGTTTCTCCAGATGAGTTTCACAGGATTTTTCATATGACAGTTGCCAAGGAAGTGTGGGAGATATTGGAGATCACCTGTGAAGGCACGAAGAAGGTGAAAGATACTAAGTTGCAGATGCTAACCATTCGATTTGAAGAGCTGAAAATGAGTGAAGACGAGTCATTCAACTCATTCTATAGCAAGCTGAATGAGATGGTTATTGGCAAGTTCAACTTGGGTGAAAAGACGGAGGACTCAAAAATAGTGAGGAAAATCCTTCAATCATTGCCGGAGAGCTTCCGTGCAAAGGTTACAGCAAATGAAGAGAGTAAGGACCTTGATGACATCAAATTTCAAGAACTAATTGGCTCACTTCAAACATATGAGCTGTCATTGCCATCACAAAGGAAGAGCAAATCCCTTGCTCTTAAGACAATTAATGAGAGGGTAGAAGCTCATGACTCATCGGATGAGGATGTTGTCGATAAAGATGTGGCATATCTTGTGAAGAATTTTCGAAAGTTCTTGAAGTTTAAGAAGAATGGAAAATTTGCTGAGAAAGGAAACTTCCCAAGTTTCGGAAAGGAGAAAAAGGACTTCAAGAGGAAAGATGGGAAGGAGTCTCAATCTTCTCAAGGAATCACATGCTTTGAATGCAATGGACATGGACATCTCAAGAAAGAGTGTCCTAATTATTTGAGAGGGAAGGGAAAGGTGTATGCCACCACTCTTAGTGATTCTGACTCCTCAGATTCAGATTCTGATGAAAGCTGTGATGGAGAGGGAAACTTCTTTGCATTCATGACCATTGCTCCGGTAGAATCTTTGGATGATTTGGGTGCGCTAGTGAATGAGCTTGGTGAGCATTCTGAGTTGGAGTCAATAGGGATAGCAGAGGAATCTGATGATGAGGAAGATGAAGGAACAGTGGGACTGCAAGAGACCTACAATTCCCTCCTTGAGAAGACCGGTGAATATGCAAAAGTGGCTAACACAACCATTAAAAAGATGAAGAGGGCAGAGGAAGATTATAGAAGTCTTCTAGTGCGATACAAAGAGACCAAATGTGAAATGGAGACACTGAATGGAGAGCTGATCGAAGCCTACTTAAAGATAAAATTTCTTGAGCTCGAGGTGGTTCAAGCTAATGCTAAAGTAGAGCGAGTCTCCTCCAAGAAGCTTGATGAAATGCTTGCTCATCAAAAACCATTCTCCGACAAAAGCGGATTGGGATACACCGGAGATAGCAGTTCGACAGCTAATATATCCAAGGAAATGAAGTTTGTGAAAGCCAAAGAACCGATGGTAGCTACCACGAATGCTGAGAAAGTGAAGTCGGAGAAGAAGAGAAATGTGACTGACCAACGGTTTATGATTAAGTCTCCTAACCAATCAGTGGTCAAACCTAAGGCTCAAGGGAAATCTCTCCCAAAGTCACAAAGAGGTTCTAGAACTCAACACTTCTACCATCATTGTGGAATTCTAGAACATACCAGACCCAATTGTCATAAGCTTCAAGCATTGAAGAATTCAAGTGCTCAAACGTCAAGAGGACCAAGACACGGCAAAGGGAATTGGACTGCTGAACAATCAAGAGGTCGATTATTTTAATGTGTTGTATGACAAAATAAAAGTTAGGATGTTAGGTGTGTTGTAAGATTGTATGATATAAATGATAAAGTAGCTTTTGAAATAGTAAAAAACAATTTTTTTAGAAACTAGATGTAAATACTCTAGCACGTTGATTACTACATAAACAAAAATGGCAAAAATGGATAACAATTACGGAATGCTAGCTCTAAGCGCTTGCTCAGAGTCTTTTCTATTTTTTGGGTAAGGGTTAATTTAGAGTATTTATTATAATTTAAGATTACTACATTTTCCAATCACAAAAAAAAAAAAAAAAAAAAAAAAAAAAAAAAATAAGGGTGTGATGAAATAAATATATCACTCCCTTATGTTTTTTTTTTTTTTTTTTGTGATTAAAAAATATAGTAATTTTAAATTATAATAAATATTCTAAATTAACATTTACAAAAAAAAAAAAAAAAAAAAAAGCTAAGAAGAAGGGCCTCTCAGCGCAGTTCTATTTAATGACTAAATCCCAAAACCAAAACTAGAAACACGCCCGTCTTTCTTTTTTTTTTTCTTCTTTTCTTCTCTCTCTCTCTCTCTCTCTATGGCTGCTATATCTTCCGAATCCAACACAATCTCAAACTATCCGGTAGATTTACTTTTTGATCTCGATGAGGCTCTCACTTTGACGACTGCGGATTCAGGCCTTCAGATAAAGAAGATTGCTGCACCGAAAGACATGCCAACTGCAACTGTTACTTCAACTATTCATCATCATCATCATGATCTTTGTACAGTTTGTATCGAAAGTTTGGGGTCAGGTGATCAGGGTAGTGAACAACAAGAAGTCCCATGTGGTCACGTATACCATGCAACTTGTATCGCCTCCTGGCTCTCTCGTCACAACTCTTGCCCTCTCTGTCGCTGCAAAATCTCCACCCAGACCGACTAGTATTACTATTTACTGGAAAATTCACTTTTCTTCCAATAAAGCTTGCTGTTTCTGTTTTGAGGTTTCTATAGCTGTTAAATACTCTATATCATATATGCTCTTGTAATTAAGTTGTAAGATTGTCTCTCTCTTTTTCCTGATGGTTGTATTATTATTAGATTTATAAATTTTGGCTAAAGGCTTTTTTTTTTCTTTTTTTTTTTATGATGAGGACCTAACCTAAGTTTCAAAGTTTCCTAGTATATATATATATATTGCATTATTATGCTTTCTTTTTTTTTCTTTTTTTCTTTTTTGAGAAAAGCATTATTATGCTTGTTAATAGATGTATGAAAATATTGAAAGGGAAAAAAAATGGAAACGATATTTTTCGATAACCACATATGGATCGATAAACCCAAGTACAAGTTTAGCAAAAACCTCGAGGTCCACGACTCTATATTATTTTATATTTTATATAAAATTATTCAATATTACAACATTTTTTTATAGTAATTATTCAGTAGTATTTATTTGGAGTAATATTTCCTCCCCTCAATCTTATCAAAAAGTTTAATTAATGCAGTCTATTATTATGTGAGAGGAAATTGTCATCTCTAATAACTCTCTAATCTATTGTCTAAACGGGGAAGGTCCAAGAATCTCTTAAATTGGTATAAACTGGATTATATATGGATGTGGCATTATTTATGACTTTACATAATAAATGAAGAGCAAGACTTAGGTACAGTATTTAGGTGTTGTTCTTTAGGTTCTCATTTTAAGATTCTGTCACGTGAATTTTTTCTCATGAGAAGGAAGTGTATTTTTTTAGTTAAGTAGCCACATGACAAAATCTTAAGAAGGGTACCTAAGGAACAACACTTAAAGTACTTTACCCAAGTTTTGTCCAAAATTATATTTATGAAAAGTGGTAATCTGGCTTTAATTAGTTGAAGTTGAGAGAATACGCACAGCAAGTTGGCATGATAGTCGGCATTCCTCAACTCTTTAATTATATTCTCTTTAATTATATTCCCAATTGCAATTTGCAACGTTAGTAATTTTTTTAAGAATAATACTAGGAATACAAACTATTTTATAAAAAGTTTTACAAACTGCTGATGTGGTAAATAATTATTGATAAATAAAAAAGTGATATTAATTGTGAGCCTAAATACACATTAACATTTTGTAAAAATATTATAAAATAGTTTGTAAAAAAAAGAAAAAAAAAGCGCCGCTCAAACGTTTATTTTTACATAAACATTAATTTGGGCGTTACCTCCAAAGTAGGATATTGAATGCTAGTCGCTAAATTAGCTAAACACCAACAAGCCTAGTAGTAGTAGTAGTATTAATGGTAGCTGCTCTGCTTGCTTTCCTTGTCATTATGGGGGCGAATGGCATGGTCCTCGGTTATACGCAGATCAAAATCAAATTAATAACTACATCAGTTGTAAAGGGCAATGTGTATCATTCATCCACTACTCTTTTTTTTTCTTTTTTTTTGAATTAAAAAAAAAGGCAATATGTATGGATAAATTATTGATGAGCCTGTTTGCAGTAGGATACACAAAAAAAGAAAAAAAAAAAAAAAAAGGGCATAGTCAGAATACTAAAATGATAAGGATCCAGCGATTTTGTTGTTTTAATTGCAAGTCATACATAGAATTTCAGGGCCATTTGGTAACGTTGTTTTAGTAACGTTGTTTATATTTTTTAAAAATACGTGTGGATAAAAAAGTGTATAAAAATACGTATAATATTGTTTAAAAACTAAAAACATGTATTTAAACTCATAAACTAAACTTTGCCGTGTCCATTTTATAGCCCAAACGTGGTTCGGCATAATTACGCATTTTATAGGACATTTATTTATTAATTGATCTTCATCATCTTGATTCTTGACAGAACAAAATAGTGAAATTCCAAGCCATCAAGCTAAGTCCCCATCACCGCAACCTCTAGCTAATAATAATACCTATATCATCTCTGCATATGACTGAAGTCTGCAGCTGCAGGCATAGGATATTATCAATACGCAAACTATTACTATTATTATTGTTATTATTATTATTGTTAGTCCATATCGATTCGTCACGACGACTTGGTAATCAATGTCTCTATCCATCACTGTTTCATCCAAAATTTACGGGAAAAGACCCAAACAAAAAAAAAAATGTTATGCCAATCCATCACCATCACTTGGTCAACTCAACTGAGTATCAAAGATAATATCTTTTAGCTACTTGCTGAGCATATTAGACAATCAATTCTTTGTTTCATGTGTTAATCACGTCCATATAATTTAATCTATAAATTAATTATAATAAAGCAATAGTGACAACAAAAATGGAAAGGATTCTTGTCGACTTTGCAAACAATTGACCATATGAAGTTCTTTTGTTGGGCCAATAATATTTTATAAAGTAACTCTTCTATTGAACCCCAAAAAACATAGTGGCGGGCCGTGGCTTTCTGTTTCAAACTTAAATAAATCACTAGGAAATTAAAAAGATGTTGCCCAAATCTTTAAAGGCCTACACCCCCCTAACTTGATAACGCATGCGCACGTGTAATCTGATTATTAAGTTAAAGGTCCATGAATCCAAATTAATCCATTCTAAACAAATATTCAAGTCTCCCATTGTCTCACACACTTATAATTACATTCTCTCATCAAGTTTAAATACATTATTTAACCTAAAATACCAGCAATGACGGAACTGCCCTTGGACTAGGGGGGCAATGGCCCCCTAGATTTTAAAAATATATATTTTATATATATGTACTAATTTTAGCAATTTTGTTCTATAAAATTATATTTTGTTTTTCTTTAACAATATCATTGATCCTTTTAAGAGTAATGCTATTCTCACAAACTTTTTTATAACATTTTTACAAACTGTTTTGGTAGCAAATTCTTATTGGTTCGCATATGGGCATACCACTCATATCATTTTTTTACTTACCAGTAACCATTTATCACATCAGTAATTTATAAAAAACTTGTAACTCTAACATTTTCCTCATTTTAGTGACCATAAAAAAATTTATAGATCTAAAATCTAAAACAAATATACAATCCCCAACAAAAAAAAAAAAAAAAAAAAAGCTTAACAACAAAAATTACCAGTAAAACTAAAAACAAAATTAAGCTCAATTAACTAATTTGATCCAAAATAAATAACTCTGCCCTTTAAAAAATACTAAACAAAAATAATTTTGTACTTACCCACACACACCAAAAAAAAAAAAAAAAAAAACTCAACAGTAAGTAGTAGAATCAGGGGTTGAAACTACCGCACACAACCAACAATAAAACCGTATCCCCTAACTCAAAGTTCTGACTCTGTCCTTGAGTACCAATAAATAAGGGCTTAACTTTTGTAGTAGTAAAGTAGGGTTTTAAGCAATGGGAAAAAGTCTCCTATTGTCTACTGGGTATATGTTTCATGTGTCAAACATAAGGAGATCGTGGTTATTTTATGACGGAATTACAATTTACGTCTATTCTTTAGTCCATCTACAACTGTTATGTAATAATAAGCTTAATTAAGGTGACATTTTGTATGGAGTAATCTTTAAAATTTCTAGGAATGTTGAAATATTTCTATGTTCAGTTGTAAATCATATAAGGGAATTAGATACTTAAGAATTTTGTAGGAATGTGAATTCTCTTTGAAAAATGTGAGTATTCACATTCTCATACATGGAAAAAGTTACAATTTTTTTTTTTTTTTTTTTATAAACCGGAAATTTACTCATTCATCTCAACCCTTTAACCAACAAAATAAAATAAAAATAAAAATTATAAATTGACAATTCAAATAATTATTTATGTATTATACATGCTATTTAGAAAATGTTGTACTATAATTTTATTGAATTTTCCATGATTCATAGTTTATATCTTGTTTTAAATTTATTTGGAGGAAAAAAATGGATACAAAACAAAGGATATTTTGGGAAAAATAAATAATTCTTATAAGATTCTTATAAATAAATCCAATATAGGCATCTCATATTTTCAAGATTCTTGTTAGATTCCTAATCAAACCAAACATAGGAATATTTATATTCCAAAGCATCTAAATTGCCAGAGTAATATAGATTCTCCCAACCAAACGCCAACTCAGGATTGGTATTAAGGAATTAGGATTGGTATTTCAGTGTTGTTATCAGGATCAGGGTTGACTTGATAAGATTTGAAATCTAAAATGACAATTTTAAGTGAAGTATTTTTTTTTTTTTTTTTTTGGTAATTTGATAATTGGGGAATGAGAAATTTAAACCTTAGACATTTCCGTTAGAAACATTGGGAAGTGTTAGTTGAGCGCTCATGACCATTTTAAATAAATTATTCTATCATATATCAATTAAATGATATTTGACATTGCTGCATGGATGCTCTTTTTTTATTTTTTTGAAGCCGCATGGATGTTCTAAAATTGTCACAACAAATAGATATTTGACAAAAAAGCACCACAAGTTGAGAACTTATGGTCTCGGCCCGCTCGGACCTCAATTTCCAAACTGGAGTTTATGGTTTCTAACCCAGAAAAATGTGTTGGAGTAAGAAGTTTTGAATGCTAAATAGTTACATCCACCGTCGGATTCAATCCTGAAGATGAATGTTGCTATTTCTCAAACCAAATCTGCTACCTCAGTGGGTATTGGCAGGGACGAGCTGTTCATTGACTAGGGGGCAGTTCCCCCACCCCCCCCTTCACCCAATTTTTTTTTAAAATCATAATAGTATATATATTCTGAATTCTTTTAACATTTAGGTCCAAAAAAATTACTCTTGGCCCCCCTCTCCCCAAACATTTATAAATTGGCCCTTAGAACCCAAAAAAAAAAAAAAAAAAAAAAAAAAAAAAAGCCCATCACTTTATTGTAAAATTTTAAATTGGTGAAAAATACTATATCTAAGTTTTGTTTTCAATAAATATTTAAAGTGAGCTACAAATTTTTGTAGATAAATATGATAAATTTATGTGTCATCGTTCACAAAAAATTAATTAACATTTGTTTATTATGTGTTGAAGTGGACCTAATCACATGCTTTAACATATAAGTTTGTAAGTTTTTTTTAGTAGCCTAAGAATTTCTCTCTCTCTCTCTCTCTCTCTCTATATATATATATATATACACATACATATGGGCTTTTCTTATCTTCTCTTTGTTTACATATTTCTTTTTAATTCTCAAACAGTAGAGCTATAAGATTTGAAATTGATGAAACATTTGAAAATTAATTAAATAAATAACAAAAAGAACTAATTGAAACATTAATTTATATAAGATAGTCTCTTTTAGTTACAAGTCAAGAATTTTTTTTAGCATATGTTTTGCCCCCCAAGTCTAAAGTCTGGCTCTGTCCCTGGGTATTGGTCTACTAGTCTGCAACTCTAAAGGAGAAATTCTTGCAACAACTTTTGAATGTGTAAAGAAAGATTATGTTGCTTTGTGGATGGCTTCAACATTAATGAGAAAACCTCTGTTATTTTGTCACTCTAATTACTTTCTTAGTATTGTAGTGGAGTGCACTTTAGGTGAATTAGTGACCCTTCTTAACTCATACAAAACTGCCCCTAGGAATTGCTTGGATTCTAGAGGATATTGTTTTGATTTGTAAAAGTTTTCATAATGTTTCTTTTATTAGTGTTCCATTGCAATGTAATAGAGCCACTCTAGTGTTGCAAAAGAGAATGAGTAAAACATTGTTCGATTTCAAGAATGCCTCATTTTTCTCTTTCCCATTGTACAACGTAATTATGAATAAATATATCAATTATCGTTTCTTAGTAATAAAAAAATTAAATGATATTTATTTAACTTTCTATATTATAATTTTTTTACTTAAAATTAATTACTCTTTTTTTCCCAGATGCAAAATTACTAATTAAATATTTGTATTAAGCTTTGTTAACATCTCACTTTTAATTGAAAAATATGACCAATCCTACATTATTTTGTGACAATTGATTTTATGTATGAGAATAAATTTAGAGATAATATAGAAAAATAGTAGTTTGACGGTGATTGACTATCAAGAAATGCTATTAGAGAGAGAAAATATATGTGGTTTGATGATAAGTAGTTAGAATAATTATTTTTGAAAGAGAATGAGAAAGAGAGGAGACATTTGATGAGAAGATGGAAATATTTCTTTATTTAAAGGTGATAATAGATTTTTTTTTTTTTTTTTTAAAGTGAGATAAGAGGGGGAAAAAGTTGATATGCTAAGCATTGAAACTTTTCTAAAAAAGGAGTGAAGTATATAAGTGTCTGATATATTTTATTTTTATTTGTTACATAAATATAGTTCCATACTATAGGATGAAAATGATGGGGTATTATCTAATATGGGGGCTTACGCAATTGCCTCAATTGGGCAAGGTTAGAGCAGCTTGCTTAGGATTTATCTAACCTAAAATCCTTATCTTTATAATCGGATTCTATATAAAGAGGAGGCTACATCGTTGAATAAAGGGTAAATTACAGAGTTAGTCCTTATTCTTTACATCAAATGTCAATTTAGTCCCTAACCTTTCAATTATGTCAATTTGGTCCCTAACTTTTTCAATGTTATGCCAATTTAGTCCATGTAGTTATCCTTGAATGGAAAATGCTGATGTGTCAAACAAAATAGTAAAAAATTATTTTTCATGCCACATCAACTGCCAATTGTACAATCATGTCATATTAAAATAAAAACCCAAATTAAAATCTACACACGTGAGATTGGATTCATCTCACTAAATGGTTCTTTTTTTCTTCTTCTTTTTTCGGATAAGAAACTTGGATATATTTCATTAGACCGAAACATGATACATATTTGTTACATCTTTGAGCACTTGTTCAGCAATAATGGGCGGAGTGTCTTCTACCCATATATTACAATCTGATAGTGATTTGGCCATCCTAGCCATCAAATGAGCTGCAACATTACCATTCCTACACACATAAGATGCAGTCCATGCCTTAAAGCAACTTAGGCTTAGCATAGATCCTTCAACCACTTTCTAAATTGGCCACGAACAAGTCACAGGGTTTTGCAAGGCCGTGATAACCACTTGGGAGTCCCCTTCAATTATAATCTCCCTCAATCCCAAATCCCAGGCTAGATGGATACCTTCCTGCACTGCCAAGGCCTCTGCTTCTAGTGCCTTCAGCGGCAGCTCAAACCGTTTGCTCATAACTCCCATCAACAGTCCCCCTTCATTCCTTATAACCACCCCCACCCTTCAACATCCAGACTCCTTAAAAACTGCCCCATCCACATTTATTTTATACCAACCACATCTAGGAGGAGACCATTGGGACTTAGTGGATTTAGGTGGTTTGCTCGAGCTTTGAATTTCCTACCTAACCTCCTTTATATACTCTAATACTTCTTTTGTAATTCTGCTTGCATCCTTTCTTAGCCCGCCATGTTTAAGTGCATTTCTGTGGTTCCAAAGGCTCCATGCCATGACTGCAAAAATCTCCCAATCAATTTTAGGTTTCCTCTCTCTAATTTCCCATACTATGTCAAGGAACTCATGTGGCTGGTTGGGAACTACTGGAAGCTTAAGCCTTGATTCACCCCAAACCTCAATAGCAAGCTTGCACCACCACAAGATGTGCCCAGAGGATTCACTCATCCCACATTGGTCACAGTCATCCTCAATGTTAATTCCCCTAGCTTTCAATCGATGCTTTGTTGGGAGGATGTCCTTGCAGGATCTCCATATGAATTGTTTGATTTTTTTGGGGCAATTTAGCTTCCAAATTAGATTCCAAAGGGTTCTCATCCTAGAGTTATCAGAGGCACCTCCTTCCTCCACCTTGTGACTACTCTCCTTCAAGCATTTTTGGGCAACCTTGTATGCACTCTTCACCGAAAATCTCCCATTGGTTGTCCATGCCCAAATTAAGGAGTCGTTCAATAAATTAGGGCTTATGGATATCCCAAGTATTATCTCGGCTTCATGGGGGAGGAAAGAACTTCTTAATTTGTTCACATCCCAAGACCTCTTCTCTTTATCCAGCAACCAGGCAACTTTGCTTGATTCTAATGGGATCCTCGGGCTGACAACCTTGAAGGAATTCGGAGTGGGCAACCACCTATCCTTCCAAATATCAATTTGTTCTCCATTTCCAACAACCCACCTAGACCCTGAAACCACAACGTCCTTTGCTGCAACAATGCTACGCCAAACATATGATGGTCTCCTACCTAACATGGCCTCCTTAAAAGATCTATCCACGAAGTATCTTGCTTTGAATACCCTGTGCACTAAGGAATTAGGATTTTGCTGGATTCTTCAACCTTGTTTTGTGAGGAGAGCGAGATTGAACGCTCTTAAATCTCTAAAGCCCGTGCCCCCCTCTTCTTTCGGTATACAAAGCTTTTCCCATGCTGTCCATGCCATTTTCCTCTCCTTGTCTTTTTGCCCCCACCAAAAGTTACTCATCATAGCATTTAACTCCTTACAGAGTGAATTTGGCAATTTGAAACAACTCATCGTGTACGTGGGGGTGGCTTGGGCAACGACTTTGATTAAAATCTCCCTTCCGGCACTTAAGAGCAATTTCCCTTTCCATCCCGCTATTTTCTTGCCCACTTGATCCTTAATGCGATTAAAAGCCTTCCTTTTCCCCTTCCCCACCAAAGGAGGCAATCTGAGATACCTTTCATGATGTTGAATGATTTGAGCCCCAAAAATCTACTTTACTTGTTCTTGAACCTCTCTCTTTGTGTTCTTGTTGAAAAATAAGGAAGTTTTATCCTTATTTATTTTCTGCCCGGACTCGGCCTTATAATCCTCCAACACTTTAAGGATTCTTCTGCCCTCTTCCACTGATGCTCTACAAAAAACAATACTATCGTCCGTGAAGAAAAGCTGGGAGATTTGGGGCACTCCCCTACTAACTGAGATTCCCTATATATTTCCTTTCTCTTCCTCCTTTCTTAACATGGCAAACAGTCCCTCAGCACACAACAAGAACAAATATGAAGATATTGGATCTCCTTATCTAAGCCTCCTTGATGGAACAATGTTGCCTTTGGCCTCCCCATTAATTAACACTGAATAGGAGACTGTGCTAATACACATCATCACTAGAGAAATCCATCTCTCATTAAACCCCAATCTTCGCATAATCACTTCCAAGTACCATCATTCCACCCTATCATATGCTTTGCTCATATCGAGCTTTAGGGCCATAAGAGCCTCCTTGCCTTTCCTCCTCCCATTGATACAGTGCATTGTTTCAAATGCCACAAGTACATTGTCTGTAATTTGCCACCCTGGAACAAAAGCACTTTGAGATTCATTAACAACATCAGCAAGAATTCTCTTCAGCTGGTTTGCAAGCACTTTGGAAATGATCTTATAGCTCACATTGCACAAACTAATAGGATGGAATTCGGTAATTTTTTGGGGAGACTTAACTTTTGGAATGAGGCAGATAAAAGTTTCATTCAGGCCAAGAGGCATCACACCAGTATTAAGGGTATGCAACACACAATCAATAACATTTGTACCAACTACATCCCAATAATTTTGATAAAAAATTGGGGACATACCATCGAGGCCTGGGGACTTAGTTGGATGCATTTGTTGAAGGGCATGTCATACCTCCTTCGCTTTGAAGTCAGCTGTCAGTGTCACATTCATTACTGGTGTCACTTTAGGTTGGATAGCACTGAGACTTGCTTCAAAGTCAGCTGGCTGGTTTGACTTGAAGATGGAATCAAAATACTCTAGAATGATGCCTTCTATGTTCCTTGGGTCATCCTGCCACCTCCCATCCGAGTCCACCAGCCACAGAATACTGTTCCTTTTACGCCTTTGGCTCGTAGTGGCATGAAAAAATTTTGTGTTTCGGTCCCCCCATTTAATCCACATAGCTCTAGACCTTTGGCTCCACATTATTTCCTCCCTGGTCAGAATTTCATTAATCTCTGATTTTAGATGTTGAATTTCTTCTGCTTTCTCATGGAGGTTGTTAATTGACTCAAGATGTTGGAGTTGTTCTCTCTTTTGCTTAATTGTATGATTCACATTGCCAAATTCTCTCCAATTCCACCTCTTAAACATTTCCTTGCAATTCCTCAACCTGTCAACAAGTTGGACACTAGACAAGCTCCCACCAAAGTCCCAAGCTGATTCCACTACTTCATGGCACCTGGTATCTCTTATCCACATGGCTTCAAACATAAATCTTCTCTTTTGTGGTTTCCGATTCTGCCCTCTGCTTAGCTTAAGGAGACAATGATCCGATATGGACATTGATGAGTGAAACACTCTTGCATCCGGAAATCTTAGCATCCAATCTTCATTAGCCACAGCCCTGTCTAGTCTGAGCTTGGTCCTTTCTCCCCCAAACCATCTGTTGCACCATGTATATTTCTGCCCTATAAAACCAAGATCAAATAAGCCGCATCTATTTAGGCACTCCCTGAAAGCCACCATTTGTTTAGCCTCTCGTTCCGCACCTCCCAATTTCTCATCAGAAAATAATATTTTATTAAAATCGCCGAAAACCACCCAAGGCATATTGCATTGTGTACTTAGTGAATTAAGTAATTGCCACGAGATGTACCTTTTATTGGTTTCCAGATGTCCATAGAAGCTAGTGGCTCGCCAAGGCTCAGAGGTCAGAGATTCATAAACTACCACATCAATATGCGAGTTTGAACAGCTCTTGAAATTGATCATGGTGCCTTCCTTCCACAATAATGCCAAACCGCCACTTCGTCCGTCGCTAGGAACGATAATCCCCTGGGAGTAGTCAAGCTTTCGTTGAACACCTTTTATCCAATTTACGCCAGTCTTCATTTCAACTCGGAAGACCAACGTTGGGTTAGTTGCCTTCACTCAATGATGATTCGAACTGCCAGGTTTGACCCTAAGCCCCGGCAATTCCAAGCGAAGAGAGTCATTGGGCTTGGCGGTGCTGTCCCGCAGCCACCGCCTCACCGCCAACCGTAGGATTTTCATGTTCTGAGCCTACATGTTGTTTGTTCTTCCCCCTTTTTTTGTTTCAGCTCCCATGCATTTGGGTCTAGTTCTATCAGTGGTGTAGGCCCTCCCTCTTTAGTTTCGTTGGGCTTGTGTTTTTTATGGACGCATCTGACTTAATCTCCCTCGCCAGCCTCTTTTAGTGCTTGGAATTTGGGCCCATTTTTTTGCAACCCAGCCCACTTTTGGTTATAGCTCATCGCCATTAGGCCCAACTTAGGCCTGGGCATCCCTTCCTCCACTCCGGATTGCATGGGACTTTTGTTTGGCACCAACTTGAATTCAAACATGGGCTCTGTCTTTTCCATATCTGCTTTTTCCCACTGCATAGCTACCTATGTCAGACTAGGCTATTGGATTCCTAAAGCAAGTATCACCTAAATAAGCTTCCTTTTCCTCCACTTTTCCTAGAGTCCCATTGACCTTTCCTGATTCATGTATATCACTCCCCAATTCTCGTTGAGTGTCAGACCTTGGAAGCTCCTCCCCTGAGGCGTTGTGTTCAACGTTTGATAGTGAAAGCACGTGCTCTACTTCCTTCCCCTTCTCTATTCCGACCACCCTCTGAGGCTCCCCATTCTTCACCGTTTCCGACTCTGTGTATCTCTGACGGTTTACATAACCTCTACCCAAGCTTGTTTGGGCTGTATCTCCTCCATTTCTTCTCCATGGGTATCCCCTTAACTAGGCCCAATATTGCAGGCTTTCTTCACCAGCCATGCCATTTTCCAGCGACCCCTCTGGACATTCTTTAATGGCATGGTCTAGCATCCCACACCTGCAAAAAAAATTTGGTAGTCTTTAATATTTGAAATTTACCCACCAGCTCTCTCCTTCTTCAATGTTTATTTTCTTCCCATGGATGAGCTTCTTTGTGACATCAATACTGACACGTACCAGCAAGCACCTCCCCCATTGGACTCCTGAATCCAAGACATCCACTTCCAGCACTCCCCTAGTTTTGACTCGATTGTCCAGCCCATTTCCTTTGTTCTGCTCTTGAGAGGCAAGTTGAAAATCTGAACCTAGAAAGGAGACCACTTCATTACAATATCCTCTGGAACAAGCTCCCCCTTAAACTCCTTCATGATGATTGGTTGTTTTTCAAAAGGGCACATATCAAGAACCTTTTGTTTATCCTTCCCATCACCGAACTCCACTAGGAAGAGTTCTGAAAGCTCGAAAATGTGTTGAAAACACAAGAGCTATTTAGACCCCCAATTAAAATTACAGCTCGATATATTTTACACAAACTTAATACAAAGTGCGGAATAGTGTAAATGCGAGCGGATGAACAAGTAAGCTACTCTAATCCATAAACTAAGCAACACAGCAGTATAATGGAATATAAAAGAGTAGGGAAGAGGGATGCAAACACAGAAAACACCAAGACGTGTTCTCGAAGAGGAAACCGAAGAACTCGACGAAAAACCTTTCCGCCGCCCTCCAAGCGGAAATCGATCCACTAGACAATCAGTTGGGATACATGGGTTAGCAAGAGACCCTCCAAGCCTAATCTACCCGATGTACCTAAGGCCTCCAAGCTCCTACTCCAACAAGGCTTCTCGGAACCGTGTCTTGTCTAGCACCCCGGATCCCGCAACAAGCTCCATGTTGCATCTGCCATTCCAGGCTTCTTCCAATGCTTCCCAGCAGCACCAAAACGTCATTCAACACTCTCAAAGGATGTGATAAGTGTTTGGGCTATCAACCTCTCAATGGTGTGGAAATGGAGAAGGAAGGGTTGAGGAGATACCACAAGCAAGTGTATAGAGAAAGGTGGGGATGACAATCTCTAATTCCCAATGTGTTTGGCAAGGGTTTTCTCTCTGAAGCATTCCCCAACATTTGTGGGTAATGAGGGTATATATAGGATATGTGCAAAATGTGTGAGTCAGTCAGTACAGGCTGGCAGAACAGGTTGCCTCGCGGGTGTCTCGCGGGAAGGCCTTACCCGCGAGATACTCGCGAGAGACAGCTGTCTCCACCTGGCCTGACTCTTCGCATTCCAGCACGTGCAGGGCACATGCTTCACTTCGCGGGAAGCTAGGTCGTGACATACCCACGAGAATCCTTCAGCCTCCAAATGCTTGAGTCTTCACACACTCTCTCTATCACACAACCCTTACAACAAATCCCACAACAAATACAGGGTATAAACGATTGATAATAATTACAATCAAATTTGGCACGGAATAAAAGCCAACAAAATACATAGTTGTAAATAACAACTTTACAATCTCCCCCTTTGGCTATTCCGTGACAAAACCCTAAAACAGACTCTAGACTTAAACGTGAGTTTGGGAACAAAGGCAAAACTCACTCACACCTAATTCTAGATTCTGATAAGCTCTTGAAACATATGAACAAGTAACTCCTGAAACACAACAACAAAATAATATCATTGTATGCAGAAAACTTGAAATGCATATGGAGCAAAAATAACGTGATCAAGCAAAATGGAATGAAAACAATAGACCATGGCAAGATCACACAAGCAATCACTTATACAAAAGTAATCACTATGCTCATTCACACAAGGAATGAACATCCGGACATGCAAGATGATAAGCTCATTTGAAGAGTATCATTTGCAAATCCAACACTCAACCAATGCGAAATACACGAAGTATTTGCATCTAGGAACAATCCTACTAGGGCACAAGAGTGATGTACTGAAGTAAAATGTATGACATTAAACTTCAAGAACACAAGCATAAAGGCTGCATAAACAAAGTACTGCATATGCATGGCAAAAACCATAAAAGCCTACAAAATATGCAATGAAACAAACCCTTAAAGCTTACAAAACCAACATGGGTACATGCAAAGTATGCTACAGAGCATAGAGAATAACACAAAAGAACTTTCTGAAATTATACTTAAATAAAAACAAAGTATCAAAGCTTTAA
The DNA here is from genome assembly GCA_019022515.1 of Quercus aquifolioides. Taxonomy (NCBI): domain Eukaryota; kingdom Viridiplantae; phylum Streptophyta; class Magnoliopsida; order Fagales; family Fagaceae; genus Quercus; species Quercus aquifolioides. The sequence continues at coordinate 63,562,131 of CM032327.1, read as the reverse complement.
ACCAAAAGCAGTAAAACAGTTATAAAAACCAAAAGACACTGAAAAGAAACTGAATTAAACCGTCTGTAAAACCAATAACCAATGTTACTATGTTTCTAAGCTATGCTCCCCCTAACGCTGTGCAAGCTCTTCTTCAGCTCCCCCTCAAAAATTTCTCCCCCTTTTTGACCGGAATGGCCAAAGAAGCTAGATTTGATCTGACTCTGAATCTGAGCCATGAGTGGAGGACAAGTCCTGAATCTGCGATGCTAATGCGGTGATCTGTCCTTGAAGGTACGCGAACTGATCTGCTGTGTGCTGCACATGGGAGTCAAGCACTGTAGACATCTGATCCATCTTCGCAAGCAACTGATCAAGTTTGCTTAAGCCTTGTGGTGGAGCCGAAGATGATGGCTGTGCAGAGGGCTCTGGAGCCGAGGTGAACCTGTCAATCTCTTCCTCTGTATCTTCACCTTCATCCTGCTGAACCCGTCATGGTGGTGGTATGGTATGCACAATAGTCTTGGAGCCTCTAATGTGTGCTGTGCTCCTAGTCAGTGTATTAGCACCAATAGGATAGTCCCTCTGAACTATAGTAAGACCACTTGGGAATTTCAGCTTCGTTTTAGCGATGAACCCCATGATCAGTGTGGGAAAAGGCATTATTGTTCTTGTATTCTGCTTCCTAATGCTCTTTTTCAGAATGTGGAAGATGTGGCTGCAAATATCAATCTCCTTGTGAGTGAAAAGATCATAGAGAAACCTCGTCCTTGGAGTTGATAGTGTGGTGAGGTTGGTGACCAGATACAAGTTATGAATCATCACATAACTCAAAGTTCTCATTTCTGGAGAAAACTTGAGTGTATCCATTGATGATTTCGTTGGAACCCCTCCAAGAGCCGTTATCATATCCGTGATAGAACCCAATCTTTCATCATATTGAACTAACATTGGCTGAGAGGGAGGACGTATCTCCAACAAATCTTAAATACTGTCCCTTGTGATTACAAATTCCTTGTGCCTCACCCAGCAAATGATTCTGTCATCTTCCACATCAGCATTTGAGAAAAATTCTCGAATAATTTCCGAGTACACAGTCCCAACTGGATTCAGCAACTTGGTCCAAGTTCTCTCTTTGAATGCATCCGGAATGCATGTGTGCTCAAGTGCCTCAAATTGAACTACCCGTTCCATGATGATTGTCTTGTCCTTGTAGCAGTCATTGTACTTCATATCAGCTTCTGCAGATTTGAAATGATTAGAATCAGTACGTGCTCGCTTTGAGGTTGGTTTCTTCTTAGCTGCATGCTTGGTGGGAGACATCTGCACAATTTCACAAAGCAGAGAAGAAAAAAAAATGCACAAACACAAACCAGAAGACAAAACTTGATTAGATTCAAGTTAGTTCCAAATCAGAGTTAAACTAACTGAAAACATAGCATGGTTGACTCTTAAAATCATGCTTAAAGACACAAACCTAAAAAGCATAAACACAATGCATGAAACTAAGTAACTGTGCAAGTGTGTGTGTCTGTGTGCATGTGCTGATGAGTGTGTGCGGCATGAGATGCATGAGGGGTGCCTAAGTGTGTCTAGGTGTGTGTCAAGAGTGTGCAACATGTGCAAAGTGTATGAAACACACGATCCATGACCAAAATGAGTGAAGCATGGTCAAACAAGAGACAACCCATAGATTGAAATCACTTGATTTCAATTTGACATAAAAATGTCATTCGGACATTTTGCCGAACACCTAACATGCATAAATGCAAAGATGACATGAATAATGCATGAACATGGGAAAATCTACCCTCAATACATGATAAAATGCCACAAGGGGCCAACACAGATGCAGAAACAACAAATGGGACACAGCCCAATCAAAAGATTTGAGAAAAATTTACCTAATTTAGAAAACTAACCCAAAATTTCGAAAATCCCCAATTATCAAAACCCTAACAAAAATTCTGCATAATCTAAGCAAAAACTTAAAAATAATTGTTTATAAAACGTACCTTGAAGAAGAAAATGCAGAAAAGATGCTTGGTTTGAAGGGGATTGAATGGAATAGTGATTTGGGTTGAAAAGGTTCGAGAGAGGTTGAGCGAGGGAAGTTTTTGTGATTTGAAAAACTGTCACATCAGCAATATAAAACTGAAAACACGCGTTTTTCGCGGGTTAGGGAGTAGCGAGACAGTCGCGAGACAGTCGCGAGAATGACCACAGAAGCACAAAATTTCTGCGAGAAGCACTAGGTTGCGAGACAATCGCCAAACAGTCGCGGTAACTTCTGTCTGAATTTGGAAAAATCCAATTTTTAGCCAAACAGCATTTCGCGAGAAGCTGTTGGTCGCGAGACAGTCGCGATAGTTTCTGTGTGACAGGATGAAAAAATATTTCCCTCAAGCCCTTTTCGCGGGAAGCTCTAAGTCGCGAGCTTCTCGCGAAACAACCCCTGAACCAGTTTTTGAAGGAAGACACAAAAATGCATTTTGAACAAAAACAAAAGATATTAAAGTATAAAATCACTTTCAAAAACACATAAAACACTCAAAAATCTTTTTGTGCTTGATCAAACAAAGATTGAGCATGTGAAAACACATTTAATCAAGTACAATCACACAAATGAATATGACATTCATTGAACATAGACTTGTGTGTTGTGTGTGGATATCAAAAATGAGATAGTCCTTAGTCCAATGTGAAGCTTCAATGATCAATTCAATCAAGGCATACACAACTAGCACTAGATTATGTGACCTATCTCAATTATAGAAACATGCATATATGACCTCCCACACGTACTTGATAACAATTCATTGAAGCTTTTCATTTGGCTCCATATTCAACATATCATTTGCAACTTTTGAGCAAAGAAAATCTCATTTAGAGATAGATGCCTGAAATTTTTGATATTTCAATTGATGAGTTAGCCTTTGGCTTTTTGGGCATCATACATTTTATTTTAGTCGCTTTCCCTTTTTCCTAGTCGAATACTAGTTTGTGCGACAGGCTTTTGCAGCTCTATATCTCTTTTCATTTGGAGATTTACATTTAGAGAGCTCTTTTAAGCATAAAAAATAAAAAGTGGGAAGATATATAGGCATGAGTCTATGCATGTCTCAAGATCAATAAAACCATTCACTAATCATTCATGACAAGGTTGAAGATCTATTTACAACAGTCACATAGATTTCAGAATTTCTTCCACAATGATATGAGTGCATGAGAGACAAGCTAAGCTCGTTAAATGCACAAAGCCATAAGTACAAAGGTACAATGCAAAACATGCTTTGAGACAAAACTCAACAAAGTGATCAAACTTTTGAGATTTTTCAATTTTTATGGGTTTTTGAAATTTTTGAACACACCCAAAACAGAACAAGAAAAGAAAGATCAACAAAAACAGCTGGTACAAACCAACCAGACAAAATAATAACAGTAAAAAGAAAGCAATGCATGAAATGATGCAATAGCAAATGTCCCAAAACATTGAAAGAATTTATGCATGGACATGTTATAATGCTTATGCATGAGTACCCCTCTTCACCCACACGTCACGTGCGTTTGAGATGATATCCTTGACGGATTGGGTACAAGAATTTGGAATGTCAAACCTTCTGGTGAAACTCTCCAAGCAAGTGGTGAAGGCACCAATCATTTTCATCACGTCCATCATACCGGGATCACGATTTTGACTTCTCGGTTGCTCACTACCCCAAGACCTCATGTCATTTCTCCTTCCTCGTGACCGAGGTACGCTTGCATTGTTGTCTGATCTCAGCTTTTGACAGTTGGGTCTGGTATGTCCTTGCAGTCCGCAGTAATGACACACACAATCCGTTCTAGGACCCCGTTGTGATCTTGGGAGAGATCTTCCTCTGGATTCATGTGTAACCACAGATTGATTTCGGGGCTTATTCACCATTCGTTGCTCAGTCACATTCTTCTTCTTTACATTCTCAACTTTCTCAAGAATGGGCTCTTCTACAACCGTCTCGTTTGCCTTCACAAACTTTACTTCTTTGGTGACTTTGGCTGATGAGCCGCTTCCTCCGGTGTATCCCAACCCGGACTTGTCTGAAGAAGGTTTTTGAGATGATATAACATCTTCTAGCTTCTGAGAGGAGACTCTCTCTATCTTAGCATGAGCTTGCACAACCTCTTGCTCAAGAAACCTCACCTTCGTATAGGCTTTAGACAGCTCGCCATTTAGTGTCTCAATCTCACACTTTCTCTGTAATCTTCCTCAGCTTTCTTCATTTTTCTTACAGCTGCCTTGGCTACTCTGGAATACTCTCCCGACTTCTCAAGTAGTAAGGAATAATTTTCTTGAAGATTAGTTGTATTCTCTTCCTCTTCAGCATCTGATTCTTCCACAATCCCAATAGACTCTGAATTAGAATGCTCACCAAGCTCCTTCACAAGTGCACCCAAATCATCTGATGACTCCACATGAGCAATGGTCATGAAGGCGGAGTAGTTTCCCTCTCCGACACAGCTCTCTTCCGAGTCAGAATCAGAGGAGTCTGAATCACTGAGCATCGTGGCATAAGCTTTGCCTTTTCCCCTCAGAAAATTTGGACACTCCTTCTTTAGATGTCCATGGCCATTGCACTCATAGCACACAATGTCTGAAGAAGGTTGAGAATCCCTCCCTTCTTTCCTCGTAAACTCTTTCCTATCACCTCTTGAAGATGAAAATTTTCCTCTGTTGAATGGTTTTCCACTGTTCTTCATATTCAGAAATTTTCGGAAGTTTTTTGCAAGGTATACTACTTCCTTCTCCACTCTGTCTTCTTCGGAAGGATCATCCATTCTTTCGGTGATGGTTTTAAGGGCAAGCGATTTACTCGTCTTGTGGGAAGGCAGTCCAAGCTCATACATTTGGAGTGATCCAATGAGCTCTTGGATCTTAATTTCATCCAAATCCTTGCTTTCCTCTATGGCTGCGACTTTTGCCCGAAAGTTCTCCGGTAAGGACCTCAAAATTTTTCTCACCACCTTAGTCTCTTCAATCTTCTCCCCAAGATTGAATTTAGCAATTACAATTTCATTGAGCTTCCCATAGAATGAATCAAATGGTTCATCATCCCCCATCTTGAGCTCTTCAAATTTGGTGGTAAGCATCTGAAGCTCTATGTCCTTAACTTTCTTCGTACCCTCATATGTTGTCTCCAAAATCTTCCAAGCTTCCTTGGCTACCGTCATATGAGAGATCCTGTGGAATTCATCAGGAGACACACCACAAAAAATAGCATTTAAAACTCTACTATTAGCATTGGCTGCTGCGAGAGCTGCCTTATCCCAAGTGGACTTAGGATCCTCCGGCTTAGTCCAGCCTATCTCAACCGCATCCCACACGGTATCATCCATAGAACATAAAAATGCTTTCATTCTGACTTTCCAGAATGCATAATTGTTCCCATCAAAAAATGGTGGAACATTGAGCGATTGAGACCGGTTCATCTCAAATAGGGTCAAGGATCACACTAAGGTATTTAAACCACAGCAAGTGTACCCGCTCTGATACCAATTGAAAGCTCGAAAATGTGTTGAAAACACAAGAGCTATTTAGACCCCCAATTAAAATTACAGCTCGATATATTTTACACAAACTTAATACAAAGTGCGGAATAGTGTAAATGCGAGCGGATGAACAAGTAAGCTACTCTAATCCATAAACTAAGCAACACAGCAGTATAATGGAATATAAAAGAGTAGGGAAGAGGGATGCAAACATAGAAAACACCAAGACGTGTTCTCGAAGAGGAAACCGAAGAACTCGACAAAAAACCTCTCCGCCGCCCTCCAAGCGGAAATCGATCCACTAGACAATCAGTTGGGATACATGGGTTAGCAAGAGACCCTCCAAGCCTAATCTACCCGATGTACCTAAGCCCTCCAAGCTCCTACTCCAACAAGGCTTCTCGGAACCGTGTCTTGTCTAGCACTCCGGATCCCGCAACAAGCTCCATGTTGCATCTGCCATTCCAGGCTTCTTCCAATGCTTCCCAGCAGCACCAAAACGTCACTCAACACTCTCAAAGGATGTGGTAAGTGTTTGGGCTATCAACCTCTCAATGGTGTGGAAATGGAGAGGGAAGGGTTGAGGAGATACCACAAGCAAGTGTATAGAGAAAGGTAGGGATGACAATCTCTAATTCTCAATGTGTTTGGCTAGGGTTTTCTCTTTGAAGCATTCCCCAACATTTGTGGGTAATGAGGGTATATATAGGATAGATGCAAAATGTGTGAGTCAGTCAGTACAGGCTGGCAGAACAGGTTGCCTCGCGGGTGTCTCGCGGGAAGGCCTTACCCGCGAGATACTTGCGAGAGACAACTGTCTCCACCTGGCCTGACTCTTCGCATTCCAGCACGTGCAGGGCACATGCTTCACTTCGCGGGAAGCTAGGTCGCGACATACCCGCGAGAATCCTTCAGCCTCCAAATGCTTGAGTCTTCACACACTCTCTCTATCACACAACCCTTACAACAAATCCCACAACAAATACAGGGTATAAACGATTGATAATAATTACAATCAAATTTGGTACGGAATAAAAGCCAACAAAATACATAGTTGTAAATAACAACTTTACAAGTTCTTCCTCTATTTCTAAGATTTGCAGTCCTCTATTTGGCTTCTAGAGCATTCTCAAGTTTTTCCTCAACGTGTCTAGGTTTATACTCCTCGTGGTTAGAATCTTCATCACTATGCAATTTTTTCCCGCAACTTTCGCAGCCTTTATACAACTACTTACTAGTTCGATACCTTTGTCTTCCTCTTCTGTAAACGATAACTTACTCCACAGCTTCTCCAGTTCTTCGGCCATTAGATTTCCTTATAATGTGCTACAACGGTTACACTACTCCAATGCTACTAGACAGCCCCACAACCAAAACCAAACACCCCCCCCCCCCCCCCAACAACCAAACCCAGACCTGACGTAGGGAGGTCACTGAAACTCCTGTAAGAAACTACAGGACGAGACACTGCTACCACATGCCCGAGACATGAGAGAACTTCTAGCAACTAGTGGTTCTAAAATCCCTAAAAGTTTCTCTCTCTCTCTCTCTCTCTCTCTCTCTCGTCAATATCATCTCCATAGCTGCCATTATACAAATTTCTCAAAAGTTAAGTGTTGGTTAACAGTTTATTTAAGTTTCTCTTAAAAGCTTGCTTCAAGAGCTTGGGCTATAAACGAATGCAAAGCACCTTGTGAAACCCCTGTTGGCAGCTCATAAAAAATGGATTCCTTTTTTTTTTTTATTTGAGGAAAGTTGTCCAACATTCTGTAAAACTCTACGGGTTTTCAGGTTTGGTTTGAATTTGAAATGATGGTAGATTTGTTGGTAGGTCTACGTGATGATTCTATAAAATCTAGAAAGTAAAAAAGAGTAGTAGCAAATCACTCGTTTGCAAAGGGATTTGTGGCACTAGGTAGTGCAGGTTTGATCCGATTGGACTAACTCAGATTTTTTTAGCTGGTTTCTAGACCAGCTTTCTTCAATGTGATTGTTTCTTTTAAACAATAATTTGTTATTTGGTTGCTACGGAGATGATACACACAAGAGAGACACTTTTAGGGAATTTAGAACTATTTAGTGAGAAAAATTAGATTTGTATGCAGATTTTAATTTGGGGGGTTTCTTCTTTTTTAATTTGACTTGTCCAATTGGTAGTTGACGTGGTATTAAAAATAATTTTTTATTATTCTGTTTGACATATCAGCTTTTTTCATCCAAGGGATAACTGTAAGGATTAAATTAACACAACACTAAAAATGTTAGGGACCGAATTGGCACAATTGAAATGTTAAGGACCAAATTGACATTTGGTGTAAAGGATAGAGACTAACTTTGTAATTTACCCTTGAATAAATGTACATTTATCATCTTTCATTAAATTGTGCTACAATGAAGGCTCAATGAACAAAGAAAAAGACACAAAATATTTTTTTCTTAATGTATTACAATACATTTATTGATGCTTAGATTAATTATGTTTACTAGGTAAAAAAGAGCACAAGAAAATAAAAAATCCAAAGTCAATTGTTGCTAAGATTAAGATTGTTGTTAAGATTAATTATTATTGCTAAGTCAAATATTTATGTCTAACAATGTTCTCTGTATTTATTAGGTAAAGATGCTAATGATGCACGAAAATCGTCAGTGAGTTGTTGGCTCTAAATCGTGCTGATGGGTACCTGTGGAACAAAAACTCTGAGACCAAATAAAAGGCACCGGCGTGATACCAGCCAAAGACCCTCTGAAGGTCAAGTTAGTGAATGAGAGATCTCTAAGAACTCTATAGTGAGAGAGTTAGGGATTTTCTGCGTACCTGAGGAAAGAGGAGGTCTTGTGCTTATATAATGGCGAGTAGTGAACCAAGATCCCTTGGAAGTAAGGATTTTTCCTTGTAGGGAAGATCTAATATTAGGGTTTTCGAGATTCTAGGGTGCCTTTCCATATGAGGAAGATATGGGGGCGTAGTAGGGTCTTTGTGCGTGATGCACAAAATATTCCCATATATAAGGATGCGTGCAAATCAAGTAAGGCCACGTGAGATCCAGCGGCTTTCCTCTTTGTCAATTTAAGGTCTTCTGTCGCTCAACGATCCTCCATCGATTTGGGGAGATGCGTCCATTAGTTTTTTTTAGGGGTGTGTCGCCCCTATTTTCATTGTTCTGGGGTATTCGTCAATTTCTGTGAAGCTGACGGCCCCATAGGTGTCGTCAACTTTCCCAAAAATTTGTTTATAAGTCTCAATTTCTTCACCAAAAATACCCCTATCATTGTTGTGCCATTCCATCATTTCTAAGCTGTCTGTCACTTTGAGCCATTTTCTACTATCTTCGTAAGTCTCTTCTCCTTTTTTTCTAGATAGTTGTCATTTATTTAGAGACCCATCGAATAGGTTCTTAGAATACCTCTGTCGTTTGTAGGTGAATAGATGTCAGGTGATAGAGAAGCGACGAGAGAACAATCTTCGTCAGTCTGTTAGGGTGGGGACTACGACGAGGTCTATCCATCAGGGTGCTAGCCTGTGGAAGATTCATCCTGGTCCCTAGAAAGGGAATCGTCTGCTCACTCCCCTACCAAAGAGGAAGAGGAGGAGTATGAAGAGGATGAGGTCGAAGGAGAAGAAGAAGAGGGTGACAAGGGGGAGGAGGAAGAGGAAAGAGAGGGAGGTGATGAGAAAGGTCACGTGGAGGGTAACGGGGCCATAGGACAGGTAGAAAATAGTGGCCATACGCCCTTTATTCTCCCCCAGATATAGACGGTAAACAACTTTTATCCCACTATGTCCCAGAAGGTTTTTAGCACCCCTCGCGACCGTCACCAAATTCCTGAGCACATTCCTTTTCATTTGCCAAGGAAGTTTAAGAGATGCTACTCAAGCAAGACGGCAGACGTTGGTATCTATGACGCCATGTTTACCGCGGGGCTGAGATTGCCACTAACGGAGCTACACTGTCAGCTAGCCAACTATTTGGGCTTGTCCATCAGCCAACTTGCCCCCAACGCTTAGAGAATCTTCATTAGTGCTGAGGTGATATGGGGTCAGTTGAGTGGAGGGAACCGTCGGCTTACCCTCGATTAGTTTTTTTACTATTATAAACCCCAACAGATTTCCTCGTCGAAAGGCATCGACCACTTCCTAGCTAGGAAGTCGTCGATTAGGTTGGTGTCTAACATGCTTGATTCCAATAGGAATTGGAAGAACAAGTATTTTTTTTTTTTTGTTATAGGGACGGACTGGGTGTGTCGACCCGAGGAGTGGGATAGCATGCCCAACGGGTTTGAAAATACTTAGGGTATTGTCAAGGATTTTGGTGAGTTTTCGGTTATTTATTCCTTATTGCCTTGTCAACTTTTAGCCATGTATCTAACTTTCTGCTTTTTACTTTTCAGCTAAAGTCCGTCTGTAGATAACCAACGAGCAGGAGAACTTGCTCAGGAAAGTTAAGGCGATTCCCTTTGGGCAGAGGAAATGGAAGGACTTGGTTACCCTTGACACTATCCATGCATTCTATGGTGGTCCAGAGCCAACGCCTGTAGCCTGACGGTTGCACACCTTTTCTCGCTAGCGTAAGTTTCCGCATTCGTCTACATTTTGGTCTGCTCCTTTTAGCCCGTTCGTCCCTCTTCTAATTCTTTCCATTACTTCTTTCAGAGATAGATTCAGTCAAGCAAAGAGCGATGGTAAGGAAGTCGGCTGCTACACGCAAGCAGCAGGGGGAGGTGTCGATGTCGGCCCCCAAGATGGCCTCCAAAGTTGCCCTTAAAAGAAAAAGAGCAACGCGAAGGACAACCGTTCGTCGAAGAAGCCGACGGGCCCATCTGTTGGGGTTTACTGCGGGGATCAGCAGCAGAAGTCTCCTCCGCCTCCACGTCATGGGCTGGAAAGGGCTTGATGATGGGGAAAGGCCCCGTCGTCCCTGGCCCCGTCTAGAGGCTGGTAACCCACAAGGACTATGCCATCAAGATGGTCAATTTGATCATTAAGGAGACAGATATGGATGTGTGTGGTGAGCATACCTCAGAGGATCTAGGAGCTCCTGGTCTGTACAACCTGTCGAGGGTACGTATCCGTTAGTCATTTTTTCAATACATTTTTCCTCTATTTATTCTAACCGTCATTCCTTTATTTTAGGCGATGGTGCAGATGAGGGCCCTCCAAGTCAAGTGTGTGGCTAACGAGGGGGTGATCCGACGCTTCCGCAAACGCCAAGAAATATAGAACAAGGAAAGGGGCCAGTACAAGGAGGTTGTCCGCACTCTTAACACGGAGCTGAATTCCAAGCTCGCCCTGTTTGAGAAGGAAACCTGCCATCGTGAGGATTTGGAGAAAATGACTACCAACCTAATGACAGAGTTGGCTACCCTTCGAGAGCAAATGGAAAAGGCCAAAGCCAAAGTTGTGGCAAAGTTTCATATATCTCAGCCATTCTACGATGAGTGCGATGCCTACTACTGTGACGGCTTTGTCGACTGCTTGAAACAGGTGGCGGCCGTTTACCCAGATCTAGACTTGTCCCAGGTCATTATAGGCGATACTGTCCCGCTGACCCCTAGTGGTACCGACACCGTCAACGATGAGACAGATGACTCTGTCCACACTATTGAGGAAGAGGTGAAGGACCCTGATGCTAAGGCCGTCGTTTAGCCTACTCCTGAAGGCCCGCCTGCTCCTGAAGGCCTGCCTGCTCATGTGGTCCCGTCGGCTATTAATGGTCCGTCTACTGCAGAGAGGAAGGTATGTTTGTAAGACAATGGTAAATGCCCCTTCTTTTTGGGCCTTATGTAAAAATATTTACCCCGTTGGGTTTACTTATATTTACTGCTTTTTATCTGTTACTTTCACTTGTTGGTTTATATTTACTGTAATTGTGAATATGCCCCTTGTTTGTCATAAAGACTTAATCATGCTTGTGCCTTTGCTAGCCATCGGTATTTTCATCCTGCAACATCATCTGCGCATTTACTTAGTGAATTTTTCGTAATTAGTTACCCATCTGGGTCCTTGGTCCTCGGTCCGTCCTGAATATAGGACTTTGTAAAAAATTCTTGTGACCAGGTACCCATCGGTCCCCTTGGTCTTTCGTCCACCTTGTAGGGAGGATAGTAAAAAAAAAATTATGACGAGGTACCCGTCGGTCCCCTTGGTCGTCTGTCCATCCCATAGATAAGAATGTAAACATTTTGACCAGGTACCCATTGATATCCTTGGTCGTCCGTCCATCTCGTAGGCAGGACTTAGTAAGATTAGTGACCAAGTACCCATCGGTATACTTGGTCATCCATCCACCCCGTAGGTAGGACTTAGTAAAAATTGTGACCAAGTACTCATCGGTATCCTTGGTCGCCCGTCCATCCCATAGGTAGCACTTAGCAAAAATTTTGTGACCAGGTACCTGTCGGTATCACTAGTCGTCCGTCCACCCCGTAGGTAGGACTTGGTAAAAATTTTGTGACCAAGTACCCGTTGGTATCCCTGGTCGTCCGTCCACCCCGTAGGTAGGACATAGTAAGATTTTTAGGCGATTCACTGAAGGGTAGTAGGACAATGTTTTTGATAATCCTTTCAAGTCTTATTAATGGTAAAAAAAAAAAAAAAAAGCTTTAAAAACTTAATATTCTTAAAACTTCAACATCTTTCAATATAAATAATAAAAGAAAGCGATAAAATAGGCTGCACTTGTCTACTACTGGTAATATTTCCTCAAGTGCTCGGTGTTCCATGGGTGATGGAGCCTTTGTCTATCAAGAGTCTCTAGGTAGTAGGTCCCCTTTCTATGGTAGTTGATGATCTTGTAAGGTCCTTCCTAGTTGGGGCCCAATTTTACCTTGTGCGGGGTCTCTAGTAGTCGTCGTCACTTTCCTTAGGACCAGGTCCCCAACCTAAAAGTGACGAGGTTCAACTTTGGTGTTTTAGTGTTTTGCCATCAGATCCTGATAATGAGCGATATGCTGTTCTGCCGGCGCTCTGACTTCATCCAGAATGTCTAATGTAGGCCCATCTCCTCTTCATTCCTTTCTTCATTATGATGGGATATCTGATAGCTAGTCTCCCTTGTAGGTGTGCAAGCTGTCATCCGATATGCCCACAAGACACCGGGTAGTTCCTCCGGTCATATACCCTTTACCCCCTCAAGCCGAGTCTTGATCATCTTGAGCAATGATCGGTTTGTAACCTCAACTTGTCCATTGGCTTCAGGGCGGGCAGGAGAGGAGTAATGGTTCTCGATCCCTAACTGTTGGCAGAAATCTCTAAATGCGTCATTGTTGAATTGCTTTCCATTGTTAGAGACGAAGACCCTAGGGATCTCGAAGTGTCAAATGATACTTTTCCAGATGAAGCTTCAGACATTTTTCTTCGCGATAGTGGCCAATGGTTTTTCCTCGACCCATTTGGTGAAAGAATCGGTCCCTATGACAAGGAACTTAAGCTGCCGCACTGCCATAGGGAAGGAGGGTCCTACTATGTCCAACCCCCATTGGGCAAACGGCCAGGGGGCATTCATTGGTGTAAGTTCCTTCAATGGTTGTCGTATGATGTTGTTGAAGTGTTGGCACTTGTCACACGCCTTCACGTAGGACTGGGTGTCCTTTTGCATAGTAGACCAATAGTATCCTACTTATATCAGCTTGTGGACCAGCGAGCGTGTCCCTGAGTGGTTCCCATATACTCCTTCGTGGGCTTCTCTCATGACATAGTCTACTTTCGTAGGGGCTAGGCACCTCAGATATGGATGGGAGAAGCCCCTCTTGTAAAGGACATCTCCGATTAGTATGAAATGTGACAATTGTACCCTCAACCTACAAGAAGCATTGCAGTCTTTCGGGAGTATCCCATTCCTAAGATAGGATACGATTGGCATCATCCAGTCGGTTCCCATGGGGATCACCTGCACCTCTACTTTGTAAATGGCAGGAAAGTACTGGACAAAGGATAGTACCTGATTAGTGACGACCATACACTCTACAGATGTAGATTTGGCCAAACGGTCTGCCTGCTCATTCTCTTCCCTTAAAATTTGCAAAACTTGGCCGAGAGCCCCTCGCTCACCTTTCCTTTGATCATTTCTCTCATCCATTCTCCTTGGCCTCGTAGTCACCATTGATATATCCGACAACAACTTATGAATCGCAGTTTATGACTATTGACATGGCCCCTGCTGCTTTAGCCAAGTCGAGGCCCGAGAAGACCGCTTCATATTCTGCCTCATTGTTGGTCGTTGGGAATTAGAGGTGGACTGCATAATCTATTGTATCTCCTTCTGGCAACAGTTGTAGGACCCCAGCTCCTCCGACCCATTGGTTGGACGAACCATCTATCCATATCATCCATGTCGCCGACCTTTCCTCTTCATCCTTTTTCACTGTGAACTAGGCAATGAAATCAACTAAAGTCTGTGCCTTGATTGCCCTGCTGCCTCTAGGTTGTTCATTACTTTCTGTAGTGGTTTGTCCGTCTGGACCACTATGGTGTGCGCTTAGAAGTACGGCCTGAGTTTTTGGGTAGCTGTGATTAGTGCGAAGGCCAGCTTCTCCATTTGGGGATATCTTCCTTCAATTCCCAATAGTGCTTGGCTAGTGTAGTAGACGGGTAATTGTATACGGTTTTCCTCCCGAATAAGAGCATAACTGATGGCTGTTGGTGACACGGCCAAGGAGAGGGAAAGCTCTTCATCGGGTTTGGATGGACTAAGGAATGGTGGGGACGCAAGGTACGCCTTCAATTCCTCAAAAGCCTTCTAGCATTCGTCGATCCATTTGAAAGCCTTCTTTAGGGTCTTGAAGAAGGGTAGACACTTATCTATTGCCCTAGAGATGAACCTATTGAAGGCTGCCACCTTATCGTTTAGGTTTTGCACCACCTTGACATTCTTTGGAGGCATCATCTCCAATATGGCTCAAACCTTGTCGAGATTGGCTTCCACACCACGCCGTGACACTATAAAGCCTAGGAATTTTCCTAACGCTACACCGAACACACATTTACTGGGGTTAAGCTTCATGTTGTAGAGGCAAAGGGTTTCAAACGTTTCCCGAAGGTTGTCTAGGTGGCTAGTTTCCCTTACTCTCTTTACAAGCATGTCATCTATGTACACTTCGACGTTCCACCTAATCTATTGGGTGAACATCTTGTTCATAAGCCTTTGGTATGTCGCCCCTGCGTTCTTCAGTCTGAATGGCTTGACTTTGTAACAGAAAAGTCCTTGGCTCTTGAAAAATGAGGTCTTCTCCTGGTCTGCTTCATCCAATTTGATCTAGTTGTACTTAGAGAAGGCGTCCATGAAACTTAACAGCTGGTGACCAGCCATAGAGTCTACGAGGAGATCGATGTGCGGGAACGGGTAGCTGTCCTTAGGGCATGCTTTGTTCAGGTTGGTGAAATCTACACACATTCTCCATTTTTTACCATGACTACATTGGCCAACCATTCAGGGTAGTAAACTTCCCTAATAAAATTTTCCTCCAGTAGTTTGCATACCTCTTCAACTATGACTTTGTCTCTTTCTTGGGTGAAGACTCTCTTCTTCTATCAGACTAGAGGGAAGGACGGGCATACGTTGAGCTTGTGGAGCATGATATTCGAACTGATCCTCGACATGTCCTTGTGACTCCAAGCAAAGACATCGTAATTGTTCTTTAGGAAGAGGGCAAGCTCTTTACGGACTGAAGGGTGCATTCCAATACGAGTGATTCGGCCTGGGACATTATCCTCCAAGGGGATCTCTTCCAGGTCTTTTGTTGGCTCTACTGCAACCCTTCTCTCTTCGATGTTTAAAGCCTGCAAGTGATCATCCATGTTCAGCATGGCAATGTAACATTCGTAGGCGGCCATCTAGTCCCCACGTGCTTCTCCTATCCCATACTCTGTCGAGAATTTTACTAGCAGGTGGTACGTGGATGTGGCTACTCTCCAAACGTTAAGCGTAGGTCTACTAGTCCCTTGAGTGTAGTAGGGAACGCTCTACACATAATTTATCTGGAACCCCTTGTAGGTGTATGAGGGTTTTGAACGACTCTAGATGGTTGAGCGGGTCCCTTGATCCATCATATGTTTCCACCTACGGCATCCAAAACTTCGCAGAGAAGGGGAAAGAAGTCACCTGGGCTGTGAATGAGGAGTCCATCCATTGGACCAACTTATCCAGATTGGTGGATACTCGTCCCCTTATGGCATTCATCATTATGTCCATCTTCTCCTTTATCATCTAGATGTCTTGGGCCATGCACATTGTGCTAATTTCCATTTCGGAGGGGTGGCTAGGGTGTCTTTCCATATGAGGAAGATATGGGAGCGTAGTAGGGTCTTTGTGCGTGATGTACAAGATCCCATATATAAGTATGCGTGCGAATCAAGTGAGGCCACGTGGGATCCTTCGGCTTTCCTCTTCATTAGTTTAAGGTCTTCCGTCGCTCAAAGATCCTCCGTCGGTTTGGGGAGATGCGCCCGTCAGTTTTTTTTAGGGGTGTGTCGCCCCCATTGTTGTTGTTCTAGGGTATCCGTCAGTTTCTATGAAGCTGACAACCCCATAGGTGTCGTCCGCTTTCCCAAACTTTTGTTTATAAGTCTCAATTTCTTCGCCAAAAATACCCCCATCAAATGCTAAATTAAAGACAAACCCTTATCCAACTTCATCAAATATTCAGTTAGTTAGCAACCATTCAATAAAGGCAGTGAAAATCGAATGCTCAACCAACGATTACCCCTTCCACTTTTTCTTTTTACAATATATCAAACTTAGGTATTTGTTTGCTTTCTTATAATTGTTTGTTGATTTGACTTTTCAACTGGATCAGGGATGGATTTAGGATTTTAAACTAGCAGGGGCTGGAGTATAAAGAAAAAAAAAAACTCCAAATAGGCGTCCATATAATATTAAAAAATTACAAATACTCAAAATCGTTGTTTCTAAAATACATTAAGATGCAACCATTTACCAACAAAAACAAAAAAATAAAATAATTTATTTTTTTTAATACTAGGTTAGCTATGATTTTTTTTTTTTTTTAAGTTAGAGCATTCACAGTGGTGGTGCTAAAAATTTTATCTTTTAGCACCTCAAAAAGCTACTTTATCTATTTTACCACCCTACTTTACAATACACCCAATATCAAATGTTCTATTTTTTTATCACTTCATTTAAAATAATAAAGGAAGCGAAAGAATTTGAGTTTTTTAATTGAATGAAGAGATATAATCTTAATAAAATATTGTATTTTATTTTTAACAACTTGCTACAGTCAACTGGTATTTATACTAGTTTA
Source organism: Quercus aquifolioides (assembly GCA_019022515.1). NCBI lineage: Eukaryota > Viridiplantae > Streptophyta > Magnoliopsida > Fagales > Fagaceae > Quercus > Quercus aquifolioides. The sequence continues at coordinate 63,545,364 of CM032327.1, read as the reverse complement.
CTGTAGTTGCAAAAACATTAGCTTTAGTTTCTCCAACAACACATGATTTTTTGGTTCTTTGGTGGTAAAATAGTTTTTTTTTTTTTTTGCTAAAATATAATCACCATTGTGAATGCTGTTATTGTTTTTGTTAAGTTTTTGAGTTGAATAGTTGTTATTTAAGTGAGGTTAGTTAAGTTTATTGAGGAGAAGGGGGGCCAAAAGTTTTGGAAATGGTGCCCAACTACAAAAATGAAATATATAATAACTAAAAAAAAAATTGGACCCAAGGGGGGTCAGGCCCCCACCTAGGTCCCTCCTTGAATTGGATCTAATGATTTAGGATTTCTTTTTTCTTTTTTCTTTTTTTAAGTTGTGAAAAGTTAGATTTGTATTACAGTAGATTAGAGAAGGCTATTATTTGAGAACAAAGATTCTCGCTGGGATTCAGGATCATTATGGTTTTGAATTTTTAATTTAGGAGAAGAAAGACAATAATTTGGGGGGTGAATTCATTTTTTGTTTACTTTTAGTTATGTTATCTAATGAAGCGTAAGTTTGTCAGTAAAAAATGAGCAGATGGAACCAATCGTCAACCTGTATGAATGTACCCTCAAAAATGGTCACCGGTGTGGTGCCTGCCACAAAGCCTCCGATGCCAAAGTCAATACATAGTAACTCTTTATAAAATGAAATTAGAACTGTAGAAAATAGCAATGAAATTATCCTAGTATGTTCTCGCACCTCATGTTGACACTGTAAGGGCCTTTTATATGTCTTCCCAGCTTCTTCTAGCCGTTGGGGGTAGTTATGGTGGCCTTAATGTCCCTCTTGGTAACGTTTTTGTGTCTTATAATGTGGTTTCAATGTGCTCTAACGGATCATACAGTTGGTTCTGTAACCATTCCATGTTTAATTGGCTACATTGAATGGTCTGGCTGTCCTCGTCAGTAGTGTGGATACTTACCTCGCCTGGCTGAAAGTGTCTTCGTCTATATTGATGGGATCGTCCATGTGAGACGGACTCGTCAGTCCTGTCATTATCTATGTAATACTTGTTATGCAAAAGCTAGTACCCAATGCGACCTATAATCAATAGCATATTCGTTCTCAACCTATAGATTCCAATGGATTTATGATTTCATGAATTTGTGAGGGATGGTTTGCTCTTTATTGCTTGCATTTTCTAGTATGGGTTGCCTGCATTTTACAAGGTTTACTTAGTTTATGTAATCTATATTGGTGGTTTGTATGTTTGGAATATATTGGTGCAATTTGGTGGCTTGCATAATTGGTTGGTATTGTTGCTGGCTTGCCCTGCTGCTTGGTGTTGAGGGTGAAAAAGGGACATTGGGACAAGGAGCAAGGGTTTGAGGTTTTTAGTTTCTAGTATATATACTCTTCTCCCCTTGTTTGGATTTCGGGTCATTCTATGGTACCCCTACTTTTTTTTTGTGTGGGTATGGTACCCACCTAAATCTAAACCGTAAATTTTACTTCTTATAATCCTAACCGTGAATTTAATTTTAATAAGAGACTAGTTACGGTCAAACAGGTAATGTATAAAGGATTTACTAATGTGTGCCCTAAGGCACACAATAGTAAATCAATTTTGGAAAAAGTTTATCGGGAATTAAAAAAGTTTTGATAACTTTTTTAATTCCCAACAAAACTTTTCCAAAAATGGATTTGTTAATATATGCCCTAAGACTCATGTATAAAAACAAAAACACTAAAGAAAAGAAAGGAAGAGAGAGAGAGAGAGAGAGAGAGGGGGCTTCTTCTCTCTCGACTTCTCTGAATTCTGATGATCTCTGTTGCGTTCCATCTTGGTTGTTCTGTGTTGGGTGAATTTCCTTTTCAAATCTTATCTTTTTAGTCACCGGTGAAGTTTTTTAAGATATATCAAAATTGCTCTGCTATGGTTGAAGATAAAGGTCAAAACGACAAACCCTTATTTCACTGCAAATTGTGAAATCTCTTAATTAATGATAAGCATGTTTAGTTTCTATATTAGTTTTCCAGATTTTAACTTTTTATTTCTAACTGATTATCACATCACTACTCTCTCTGTCTATTTAATATGGTCTTCGTTTTTCCTGGGGTATTTGATATGCCTTTTGTGAAATTTGAGGAGGGCGTTTACGATCTCTATTAAATTGAGGGGCTAATATTATAGCAGACTCGTTGTTATTTATTCGAATTCGAATTGTTATTTAATTTTTTTGGTAGGATTTGATGTTACGGCTCCAGCAATCAATAAGAGGCAGCAGATAGTATTCCACTAAAAACTATCTCTTCTTGTCTGTTAATATAGCATGGACCCATTTTGTTCACTATGCCAGGAAGTGAAGACTACTTATCAATTATCGTGCTCTATTTCAGTGTTTACGTGCAACAGAGGTTTGGGAAAATATTTCTTTCAATCATGATATTCCATCGGGAAATAATGGTATGGGGTAGAGGCTTTTATTAACGTTTTTCAGCACTGCTCAACAAGTGAAATGGAGAAATTCTTATGCATTGGTTGGGCAATCTGGAAAAACAGAAATAGCTAGGTACATGTGGGGAGTGGGGAAATGCTAGATAGGTGAAATTTTCAGTTGAGTTACCACTCAATAACTTATGGCCTGTTTGGAAGTTTAGAGAGGGAGGAAAGTAGAGTAGAGTGGAGTGGAGGAGAGGAGAGTAGTGGGGAGGAGAGTAGAGGGGAATGGTTATCCTCCACCTTATTTGGATGTTTTTAAAATTAGTAAGGGGGAAGGGAGCAATTAGTCATTCCTCTTGTTTGGATGTTTTAAAAATTAGGATGGAAATGAGAGGAAATGATTTAAATAGACAAATTTACCCCTATTTGAAAATGAACTTGCAACATTGGTCTATGATTAATTTATTAGATTAAATAATTATTTAATCAACATTCTCATTCCATCAAATACCACTAATAAAAGTATAAAACTACTATTAACTATTATAAAATAATTTTTATTACCTCAAAAAAAAATATAATAAAAATAAAAATAAATTCAAAAATTCAAAACCCAAACAAAATTCAAAAATTCAAAACCAATGAGATCACAGAAAGTTGGGCTTCAATTCCCTGTGGGTTTGAGACAGATGAAGAACATGATGAGGAAGCAAACACTGATTCCGACGACGACCTCGAGAGCATCTCCGCCTGCGGTGGCGATGCCAACTCTGACTTAGACAAGGAAGCCCCCAAAGCCGCGAACACCGAAGACTCCGATGAAGACGACTCCTCCATTCGCACCTTCACCACAGCTCGCCTCGATGCCGCCAATGCGGGTGGAGGCTCCAGCAGCACGAAGATCAAGATGGAGAATCTGAGCTCCTACGCCACGATTAAGATCGAGAATTCGGATGGCACGAAGGACGGTGGGGCCCATGGGACCAGTCCAGCGGGTCCCACAGCTCCGGCCGGGAGCTCGATGCCTGGAGTCATTGTTAAAGAAGACACCACGAAGATCTTCACTGAGAACATTCAGACCAGTGGAGCTTATAGTGCTAAAGAAGAAAGTTTGAGGAGAGAGGTAAGTCTCTCTCTCTCTGTGTCTGTGTCAAATTTAGTAGAAATTGTGTTTGGTTTGTAAGAAAGCACTGGGAAGATTTGTCATTTGTAGTGTTAAATTTTCTCAAGAAACAAACAAAGATTATTTATATAATCAGTTTGTAATTTTGTTAATTTAGAAAGGTTAAATTGGGGAATTCAGTTGGCTAATAATTTATCTACTCTACTCTCCCTCCAAATCTCTCAAATTTGGGAGAATTAAAAATAAGGGGTTAGAGGTAGTTAAAACCCCTCCAAACCCCTCCCCTTCCTTCCTTAAAAAACTTCCAAACAAGGTAATTCAATTACTATCCCTCCCTCTACTCTACTCCCCCTCCTTTTTTTAACTTCCAAACAGGCCATTAGTTCCAAATCAGGCTCAATAGGTAGAGGTACAACCTCGGCCTGGTGCAAGTTGGGTTCCACCATCTTTTGGGGTAGTATAAACTGAAAGTGGAATTGGGATAGCTATTTATGACTCTGAGGGTAATCTTACGGTAGCTATGCGTCATAAAATAGATGACATATTTCAGGTGGAAGGGATTGAAGCTCTGGCAATGGAAGTGAAATTGGTGTTCGTAAGAGAAGTAAGCTTCGGGCGACTAATAGTAAAAGGCGACTCCAATAACCCTATCATGAAGGGGGAGGATAGGGGCTCTGTAGGAGGCAAAAATTTCTCAAGCCAATTACAAAATGCCACATCAAAAATTTAGTGACAAATTCCAAATTAATAAGTCATTAAATTAATTAAGTCAAATGATGACGTGTCATCCAAATTTACATCACATTGGCGTATTGAAATTTTCTATGAGTCATTTGGCCCACACAATAAAGATAAATATCCTATTCAAAATTTATGGATAATTATCTTTATGGAAATAAATTAATAAAATAAAGATAAAAATTTTTATTCAAAATTGATGGATAATTATCTTTATTAAAATAAATAAATAAAATAGAGATAGTTATTTGTCCTTGTTGATTATTATCTTTATCAAAATAGATAAATAGAGATAACTATCTCTAAACAAAATTTGAGACAATCAGAGTCTACTACATATTTTCAAGCATATCAATTCAAAATAGAGCTTATCCTCTGAAACTACTATAAATAGAAGACATCCCCTCTCATTTTCAACACCAAGTTTTCAAGAAAACAAAACTCTGGAGAAATTTTGACTCTAAAGCACCGAAGAATTTGAAAACAACAAATCTTTAACAAGCTAAAGACCATTCAATCTTCCAACCAAAGCCAAGAGGATTTCTTGTTCAAGTCAAGTTCAACCAAAAGCCAAGAGGATTTCTTGTTCAAGTCAAGTTCAAAAAAGATAGAATCGAAACAGAGATTGTACTCACTACTTGTTTGATTTTCTACAATTGAGAAATTTTGTGTTTACATGCTCATCCTATGGTCATTTGGTACAAGGGATTGTGCAGGAATCACAACCTGTGTCTAAGATTTGGTTTAGGGTTGAGTACTTAATTTGGAATCTTTCCACCCTTGTGTATTTTACTAACTCTATGTTTTGCTTGTGTTACTATTATGGTGTTAAACTTTCTGCTAATGAATTGGGAATTAATAGATTTTGTACTTAGAGATGGAATTAACCAGTACTGTTGGTTTGGTTTGGGAAATATCGTACAAGTCTCTGCCTCAATCTATTACAGAAGAGTTTCAAAAAGGAAATCCAACTGCCATAAAGCTTAACTTAATAGGGGTGTGGGTCATATCCCAAAAGATGACTGGTAAGGATTTCATTTACAAATAAATACGTTCATCATTTTTAACAAAATCTTGAAATTTATCTTATTTTGACAGGCTGGAGAAAGTTGTTGAAGCTATGAGAGTATATTTCTAAATTGAGTGCTTGAACTAAAACGACAATCCAAAGATTGGCCTCATGCAAGTGGTAATATTTAATGTATTGCCATTTGTTTTGTATTTATGAAGGTTCTCCCCTGTAAATGTGTCTCAATTTGAAAGTGTTTTAAAATTTTATTTTATTTATTTTTAAAAAATTTAAAGGTATGTTTGGTAACTGTTTTTTCCTTTTATTTTCTGTTTTCAAAAACAATTTTCTATTTTTGAGACTAAGGCTGCGTTTGTTTCACATGATTTCAATTTCATGAAACTGTTTTACACCCTTTTGTGTGTGTTTGGGCACCCACGGAAAAAGCGGTCAACGGAAAATCAACAACCCGTTGACCGTAAAATAACCTACCAAAAGCGTAAAATCGTTTACGCTTTGATTTTACCTTCAACCATTTTCCAGAAACCACACCCAGAAGAGAGAGACTGAGACTGAGCTCAAGCACACGCCACCTGAAGCTCATCCTCGCCGATCAGATCACCGTCCTCGTCCCCTCCATTTTTTCTTGTTCAAACTCAACCCGATTTGGTTGCATCCCACCACACCCATCCCTGAAACCCAGAAAACCCAATCCTCAAACCCACTCCGACGAACCAACCACTCTGACGAACCCATTCCACAAACCCATTTCTCAAACCCCCACTAGCCGCCACCAACCACCAGCCCACTCCACTCCACCCCCAAACCCACCCGATCTGGCCGTCATCGCCTCCATCCACTCCAATCCTCTCTTTCCCGATCTATCTCTCTTTCCCTCAATCTCTCACTCTTTCTTCCTCCTCTCATCGAGTTTGTGAATAAAAGATGTTTTTATTTTGATTTTTGGTTATGTTAAGTGTATATTTTGAATTTTTCTGTTATAAAATTTGTTTGGGAACTGAGAAAATGGTTGAGAAAATGTGAAAAATTTGTAGGAAAATTGCATTTTCAGAATGTTACCAAACACCGAAAATCATTTTCTGGACTATTTTCCATTGCAGAACCAAACACCCGGATTTCATTTTCCTTACAGGAATTCACTTACCCCTGCATTCATTTTACACTCGGAATTCGATTTACATTGAACCAAACGCAGCCTAAAAAACTTGTTTGGCAACCTAAAATAGACAGAAAACAAAAACTGTTATCATCACTCAATTTGTGAAGGAAACTGAAAACATGCAAAAAACTGTTTTCAGTTTTTAATTTTCAAAAGTCAATGAAAACATGCATTTAATTTAATGAATCTGTCTCATTTAATGAGTTTGCATTAGAGTTTAAATCCTAGTAACAACATATTTTAATATTTTCTATGTTTTTTTTTCAAAAAACTATCTTTTTAATTTCAACTAACCAAACATGTTTTTTATTTCAAAAATACAAGAAAATTGTTTTTTCTTTATATTCCCAAAAACAAGTTTTTGAAAATAGAAAACAAAAACTGTTACCAAACATAACCTAAGGTTTTATGGGTATTTTCAGATATTGTGAGGTTTTAGTTATATTTTGGTCATTTTTAAAGTTTTGAGGAGTATTTCAGTCATTAATTTGTTAAAGATGGAATTTTGATCATATTCAAGGCTTTAGGCTTTGTGCTTTTTTCTCATTTCATAGATTTTAGGATTAGTTTTGGTAAGCCTTAGTTTCCATTATATTTTTATTAGTTTTAAGGTTTGTGACTATATTGGGATGAATGGACGATTAAGTGTTAAAATGTTAATTATTACTGATGAATCCTTGGAAATTAGTGGGCTGAAAGTCTCTGGGCGTTAATGATCTTGAAGGCTGAGTCCGGAAAAATCAAATAAAATCAGAGAAGACCGATAGAGGCCGGTCTAGAATCCTCCGATGGTAAAGTCAGTGGATTGAAGTAGAAAGGGAAAATACTTCTAGGACTTTACTTTTTTGTTAAAAGTGTCTAAATGAATTACCTCTACATAAAGGAGTGCTAATATAGTGTACATGGAACGGTTATTTGTCATAATAACCGCTCCTATTGTTGAGGAGTTCAGAAAATTCAGAGGTAACTTCCATAACTTCCGTGGAAGTTACCTTATTTGGACCGGTGCTTCATTGCGGTTAGTGGAGGCCTTGGTTCGTTTGGCAAGGATTATATTTGTTAAGTTCAAAATGCTCGTCCGTCCGTTATTAGGGACGGACGAGGTTCTTGTGGACTTTGCCTCGCGCGTCCCATCTCTCCATTCTTTCCCACAGACGACTCATGTGGACGAAACAGGACTGTACATTTTCAATCAATACACCATTAGTTGCCCCCTTGTTCACAAGGGTCGTCCAAGGGGAGAAGTAACAGTGCGTTATATTCCCTGAATGTATGTACTTGGTGTCAGAATTGATGTGCCATGTGTCATCATTTTATTCGTGACTAGTCCCATCGATTTATTTCTCCGAGGTGAACGCCACGTGTCATCTCCTGATTGGTTGTGTCGCTTTGTGTGCTCAAGTCAGCTGCCTATAAATAGTAGAATACCTCCGTTACCCTCCCCGTTTCTGAAATTTCCTTCCTCGTCTTAGATCTTCGTCTAGAAGCTTCCTACGTCTATAGCCTTCCCTCGTTCTAGATCCAGGTATTTTCCTTATCTTCGTCTTTAGTTAAGTTTTCTTTAAAAATGGCTAAGGTTGTGCTTTCCTCGTCTAGTGATAGTGTGGATAAGGCTATAGATGAGTATAATGATCCTGGTAGTTTTAGTGGTTCTAGTGATAGCGATAGTGATAGCAGTAGTGAAGGGAACACTACAGACGAGTATGAGTCTGGCATCCCTGGAATTCCCTTGGAAGTTTTTCAAGAAGAGCTTAGGACGAGATCTGAGTCAGGCTGTAAGGTTGGCACGAGTGCTCCCTCGTCCACTGATCAAGACGAGGTTGAGGTAGTTTATAGTTGTGCCATAGGGGTAGCTTCAAAGACGGATGATAGTAAGTTAAATTTACTTAAGAAGTGGTACCAAATCCCAGATGAGCTTAACCCTAGGTTAGCAGTCGAGGGAGAGTGGTGTTGTCAGCCTCGTCTTGGAATAGGTATTTACGAGGCTTATCTTTTAGGGGGTCTTAGGTTACCTTTGAATACTTTTGCTAGGGAGTTGTTGACTAGGCTAGGTATAGAAGTTTGTCAATTTAATCCTAACGCATGGAGGTTGGTCGTCTCCATGCAAGTTTTGTGGAGGGAGGTGTTTGAGGGGAACTGTCCTCTTACTGTGGACGAGTTCCTTTATTGCTACAAGCGCTTCGAAATTAACCAATCCCTTGGCTTTTATCAATTCACTGCCAGGGGAAGAGATTATAGATTAATTAAGTCTTTAGTCTCCTCAGATAGGAACTGGAAGACAGAGTTCTTCTTCGTCTCAGGTTTCTGGGCTGGACACCCTACTGAGGTTGACAGAGACCCGTTTCCTCCCTACACAGGGGAGTTAGGGAACCTTCGTCCTGAAGGTATGCTCGTCCTATCTTTGTTGTTTATTGTCTTCATTTTTATTTGTAATTGTTTAAAAATTCTAACTCTAATCTTTCCGTGTCCTCTTTTTTTTTCTTTTTTTTTTTACAGGTGCTAGACGACCTTATTTAAGTAGACTTTACATTGAACGCGTCCAGAAGGTTCGTCTGTACACTGATAGGGCGTTCCATTCTCTAGTAAGTCTTCAACGTCTTGCCATCTGGGGTTTAGGTCCTAAGCCTTCCGCCGAAGCTCTTGCGCACGAGACTACAACTCATAAACGTAAGCTCTCTCTCTTTTCTTCTTCTTTTTTTTTTGGTAATTGACGTCCTTACTTCTAGGAATGGCAACGATGAAAGAAAACAAAAACAAGGGGGTGATGGACGAGGTAACTAAGCAGGGAGTGCAACCTCAGACTCGTCCATCGGCAGGCGAAAAACAGAAAAATATATGAGGGTTGATTTGGGTGATCTCCCAAGTAGGCGCAGTAGGAAGAAGAAAAGCAAGTCGTCAAAGCATCAAGACGTTCAACCTACTCCTCTCGTCCCTGATCCAGAGCCCCCAGTGCAGATACTTAGCTCAGAGCCCAAGGACCCTCCGTCTAAGAAGATCCCGTCCATAGTTCACGCACCCTCCTCGTCTCAACCTTTGAAAGAAGTTCCTCAACACCTTCTTGGGTACGAAGACCTGGCTTGGGAGAGGTTTATAGCAGCAGTGACTGATACGGACGTGGCAACCTGTTACAATATGTCCCTGAAGGATTTTGAGCACTCTGGTGTTCATGATCTTTTCAAGGTAAGTAGACATTTTTCGTCTCGCCTTTATCAACCACTAGAATATGTATTTGTTTGGTTCTAACCAAATCTTAACCCTTGTAGGCAATGTCCAAGTTTATTGCTGCGTCTAGGCAGGCAACTGATCTAGACAAGACGAGGGTTTTGTTGGAGAAGAGGATCAAAGAGGTGAAGGACGAGAACAAGAAATGGGCTGAGGTGGCTGCTAAAGCTATGGACGAGGCGAAGGAGCTGAGGAATCTTAATGAAGAGCTAAGGAGTGACGTCCTTGAGAAGGACACTCGTCTTGACGACCTCCAAAAGAGGAACAATGAGCTGAGTGCCCTTCTTGAGAAGGCCAAGGGAGACGCAGTTGCAGAATTTCAAGTGTCCAAGCAATTTACTGATATGCTGGACAGGAATTATGCAGCTGGGTTTGAGGACTTCAGGCTAGACGCTATTGAGAATTTCCCTAACCTTGACTTCAGTTCTATAAAGCTCAATCTTGGTGCTACCACAAGCTCCCTCATCCAGACGAGCTCAGAAGACGTTAACATTGAAGATGACGCTAGCACCCTACCCCCCCAGGATGAACCTAAGGACAATGCCCCTCCTACTTAAAGACGAGATTTAAGTTGTACTCTTTTTCTCTTCTTTTTTTTTTTTTTTTTTAACTCAAGTACATTAAGCTCGTCCACGGTTTTTAGGACGAGCTACTGAACAACTATTTTTGTTAGGGTGTTTGGACATTAGTTGTCCGCCTTTAAATAGTGGATTTTCTTTTCTATTATTGTATGAACGAGATTTCTTTTTGATATATTGTTGAATTTTTACTCATCCATAGGGGCAATGCCATGCATTTTCTTGTCATGCTTAGAATTTTGCAAAGTATAACATCGTCTTTGTGAAATGGTGATTGCCAGCATTACTCATCCTTAAACTTAGCTGGTTTTCACCTTTTATGAAGATAAGACAACCTTACGCTCGTTCACAAATTGAATTGTTTTAGCAGGCATCTTAACAAACGTGCTCATGCATTTACTCGTCCATGGGTTGGACGTGCATTACATTTTACCTCATCCGTTATATGGACGGATATCCTTTGAACTTGCTGTTATTCAGTGAAGCTAAAGTTTTACCTCGTCCTTTACTTGGACGAGCATACTTTGCTTTGCTTTTGGGAAAGCTTATTGACGTTAATTCTCCGCGTCCAGAGAATTTTCTCGTCTTGGGCTTTTCAGCCTTCTTATGGGTTGATTTGAACAAAAGTAGTATGTAAATCAAGAATTCACACAAACATTATGTACATAGCATAAATATTGTTCACAAATGAGGCACATGCTCATGAGCTAGTGCCTTCTAAAGAGTTAAACAAATACAAGCAAATCCATAACTTTGTCCATAACCACATCATAATAGCAATAAAATAACATTATAAAACAATACTGAAGATATGTAGATAAACAAGCTCCTTATAGGGATAAACAGGCTCGTCCAGGATAACGCTCATCCAGGTTGGCACTACTGGTAATACCTTCTCAGGTGTTCAACACTCCAAGTATGTTCCAATTTCCTCCTGGCCAGGGCCTCAAAATAGTAGGATCCTTGTCTCTTCCAGTTAATAATTCTGTAAGGTCCTTCCCAATTAGGTCCCAATTTCCTAAGAGCTGGGTTCTTGGTTGCGAAAGAAACTTTTTTCAGGACAAGGTCGCTTATGTTGAATCTTCTTGGCTTTACCATTGCATCATACTATCTAGCCATGAGGTTCTTGTACTTTGCCATCCTTTGTTCTGTGTCCGTCCTTACTGCGTCTATCAGATCGAGGTTTACACGGAGTTGTTCCTTGTTATCTTTATCTTGATACATCGTCACCCTGCGGCTGGCCATGTGCACTTCTGCAGGTATAACTGCCTCGCTCCCATAAGCTAACTTGAAAGGAGTTTCTCCTGTAGGGGTTCTCACCGTCGTTCTGTACGCCCATAAACACTAGGTAGCTCATCCGGCGATACTCCCTTTGCCCCCTCAAGCCAAGTCTTGATGATTTTCAACAAGGATCGGTTTGCAACTTCAGCTTGACCATTTGCTTGTGGGTGGGCAGGTGAGGAATAATGATTTTGAATTCCAAAGTGTTCACAGAAGTCCTTAAAAAGGGCATTGTCAAATTGTCGTCCGTTATCGGACACTAACACTCTAGGCACCCCAAACCGGCACAAGATGTTCTTTCAGACGAAGTTTTTTACATTCTTCTGCGTGATATTTGCTAAGGGTTCTGCATCCACCCATTTGGTCAAATAGTCTATCCCTACCACCAAGAATTTCATCTATCTGGTTCCAAGAGAAAAAGGACCTAAGATATCTAGGTCCCATTGAGCAAATGGCCACGGGGCCATCATCGGGGTGAGATACTCTGATGGTTGTCTGGGGACATTACTAAATCGTTGGCATTGGTCACATACCTTCACATAAGCTTTTGCATTTGCTTGGACAGTTGGCCAATAGTACCCTGCACGGACGACCTTGTGGATGAGTGATCTAGCTCCCGAATGATTTCCACAGGCTCCTTCATGAACTTCCCTCAACACGTAGTTTGCCTCGTCCGGAGCCATATACCTAAGGTAAGGTTGAGAAAAGCCTCTCTTGTACAGAACTTCGTCCATAAGTACATACCTGGCTGCTCTAACCCTAAGTTTTCTGGCTTCATCCTTCCCCTCCGGAAGCTTTCCGTCCTTCAAGTACGATACTATTGGGCACATCCAATTTTCCTCATTCTCTATTTGCTGCACTTCCGGGAGATCTATGCTTGGGACGTACTGAACTTCATCGAACTTGTCCATGGCTCCTGTCCCTGAGGCTTCCTTCACTAAAGTATCTGCTTCCACGTTCTCCTCCCTTGGGATTTGAACGAAGTTAGCTTCCTTGAATTTCTTCACAAGCCGTAACACTTTTTCCAAGTATTTTTTCATTCGTCCTTCCTTCGCCTCAAACTCACCGAGTTCGACAACCCACTGGATCAATCGTCCTGCGGCTTCCAACTTGTTCATGGCTTTCTTAAGCGGGTGGTCTGTCATAACATTGATTACATGGGCTTGGAAGTAATGCCTCAGCTTCCTGGAAGCCGTGATAAGTGCGAAAGCTAGCTTTTCTATTAGCGGATATCGTCCTTCCGCTCCCCTTAATGCCCTGCTAGTATAGTACACTGCCTTTTGTACTTTTCCCTCCTCTCTTATCAATGCTGAGCTCACGACATGCGGGGTCACTGCCAAGTATAAAAACAACTCAATGCCCTGCTAGTATAGTACACTGGCTTTTGTACTTTTCCTTCCTCTCTTATCAATGCTAAGCTCACGGCATGCGGGGTCACTGCCAGGAATAAAAACAACTCTTCTCTCATCACGAACGGACTCAGGAATGGAGTAGTAACGAGATACGCCTTCAGATCTTCGAAAGCTTTCTGACACTCGTCAGTCCATTCAAATGCTCTTTTAAGAACCTTAAAAAATGGCAAACATTTGTCAGTAGCTTTAGAGACAAACCTGTTAAGGGCAGCGACTCGTCCGGTGAGAGACTGGACTTCTTTAACATTTCGTGGTGGCTTCATGTCCAGTATTGCTTGAATTTTGTCAAGATTCGCTTCAATCCCCCTATGGGAGACCAAAAATCCAAGGAATATCCCCGATGATACTCCAAAAGCGCATTTGCTGGGGTTCAATTTCATATTGTACTGCTTAACTGTGTCAAAAGTTTCCTTCAAGTCGTCCAAGTGCTTTCCCTCGTCCAAGCTTTTTGCCAGCATGTCATCTACATAGACTTCCACGTTCCACCTAATCTGTGGACGAAACATATGGTTGACCAACCTTGATACGTTGCTCCGGCATTCTTCAAACCAAAGGGCGTCACTTTATAGCAAAACAAGCCTTGACTGGTGATGAAGGATGTCTTCTCCTGATCTGCCTTATCCATCTTTATTTGATTGTACCCTGAGAAAGCATCCATAAAACTAAGTAATTTGTGGCCTACGATAGAATCCACCAGTTGGTCAATGCGCGGCAATGGATAGCTGTCCTTAGGGCAAGCCTTGTTTCGATCAGTAAAATCTACACAGATCCTCCACTTGTCGTTCGTCTTTTTGACCATTACTACATTGGCCAACCAATCTGGATAGTACACTTCTCGTATAAACTTCGTCGCCATCAACTTCTGAACTTCGTCTTTAATAGCATTATCTCTCTCAGGGGCAAATACCCTTTTCTTTTGTCGCACTGGCTTCGAGGAAGGACATACGTTTAGACGGTGGGTGATGACACTAGGATATATACCCGGCATATCCTCATGACTCCAAGCAAATATGTCAGTGTTTTTCTTCAAAAACTGGACGAGGTCCTTCTTAAACTTTTCTTCCAAATCTACTCCAACCTTGGTACACCTCTCAGGGTTATTTTCATCTAAGGAAATATCTTCCAACGTTTCAGTGGGCTCCGCTACAGCTTTATTTTCTTCAATATTCATGGTCTGAATTTGTTCGTCCATGGCCAACATAGCCATAAACATTCTCTTACTGCTAGCTGGTCTCCTTGTACTTGTCCTACTCCATGCTCTGTTGGAAACTTAACCGACAGGTGATAAGTAGATGTGACAGCCTTCCAACTGTTTAAAATTGGCCTTCCGATGATGGCATTATAGGAGGACGAACAATCTACCACAAGGAAGTTCACATCCTTGGTGATTTGTTGTGGGTATGCCCCCACTCTCACTGGTATTGAAATAGTACCCACAGGCTGTACCTTCATCCCACCAAAACCTACTAGGGGGGAGCTCGCTGGACGGAGTCGATCTCATCCTAACTTCATCCGCTGAAAAGCTGGATAATATAAAATATCAGCCAAGCTTCCATTATCCACCAGCACCCTTCTGGTCTTGTAGTCAGCAATAAGGAGGGTGATGACAATAGCATCGTCGTAAGGGTGGTGAATTCTCTCGGCATCCTCGTCCGTGAAAGTGATTGCTTGCTCGTCTGTGGTCCTTGCTTTCGGTGATTGTCCGAAAAGTTGGACGCTCTGTACTACTTTCAAGTATGCTTTCTTTGACTTGGACGACTGTCCTGTTGAACTTCCCCCTATGATAATTCTTATTTCTCCGAGCGGTGGTCGTGATGATTCCTCTACCTTCCCTTTCAAATTCTCGTCCTTGTGGTCTCGTCCAAGGAAATTTCTCATCTTCCCTTGCCTTATGAGATTCTCAATTTGCTGCTTTAAATCAAAACACTCGTCCGTGTCATGCCCATGATCTCTATGGAAGCGACAATACTTATTCCTATTGTGCTTGTTGGGATCTCCCTTCATTTTCTCCAGCCACTTCAAGGAAGGATCGTCTTTGATTTGCATAAGGACTTGCTCAAGTGGCATGTTCAAAGGGGTATATTATTGATTCCGCGCTGAAGAGACTGGCTTCTTATTATCTCGGTCTCTCTTATCTTCTGTTCGTCCCTTCTTTGGACGATGACCTTGCTCGGAGTGACGAGCAGGGTTTGCTTCCACTCTCTCAGCTCTCTTCCTCTTTTTAGCTATGATCGCGTCTTCTGTGTTCATAAAATTTTGGGCTGAATGGACGAGTTCGGCCATGGACTGAGGCTCTTTTTCATAAAGTTTGTGTATGAACAAGTCAGAATTAACCCCGTTATGGAAGGCTGCCAACAGTAGTTTGTCATCTACCTCGTCCACAGTCAGGGCTTCCCTGTTGAAGCGTGTGATGAAGGAACGCAGGCTTTCATTCTCTCCTTGCTCTATAGTTAACAAGCTGGATGAGGAACGCTTGTGTCTTTGTCCCCCAATGAAATTATTAACAAACAATTTGCTTAACTCCTCGAAAGAACTTACTAAATTCGGGGGTATTTTGCTGAACCAGACTCGCGCGGGCCCTTTGAGGGTGGTGGGGAAGGCTCTACACATTGTCTCATCTGGAACCCCTTAAAGGTGCATGGTAGTCTTGAAGGTGGCAATATCGTCAAAAGGGTCACGTGTTTCATCATACGAATCTGAGGAAGGCATCTTGAATTTCGGAGGAAAAGGATGGCCATTGATAGAGGCTGTGAAGTGGGAGTCTGTTCGGTGAACTAGGTCTTCTACAAGGTTAGTTCTCTTCATGTTCTCCCTCATCTCATCCATAACTTTCCTCATCTGATCTATTTCCCTTTCCAAGTGTGGTACCCTTCTTGGTACAGTACCCCTCGATTGGCTTTCTGGCTCTACGTTTCTTCCATCTCCTTGGCTCTGACCATGCTCTTCTCCATAGGCCTCATGCCGTTGTCCTCTGAGATTAACTTCCCTTATCTATTCCTAGTTCTGGCGGGTTAACTTCGCCATGGCAGCCGCCATAGACTGCATATGTTGGAAAGATGAAGGCTGCATGGCAGGCGCCGATTGTTGGTTACGTTGGGGGTTACTAGAAGCATCTCTACTCTCTTGAGGGCCTGGACTAGTAGCCCTTGATCTTGTCCGAACCATTTTAACCCTTTGTCGGAGAAAGAAATTGCAAAACTCAACAAATGAAGTTCAGGGGTGACAAATTTCTTTCCCACAGATGGCGCCAACTGATGAATCCTTGGAAATCAGTGGGCTGAAAGTCTCCAGCTGTTGATGATCTTGAAGGCTGAGTCCTGAAAAATCAAATAAAATCAGAGAAGACCGGTGGAGGCCGGTCTAGAATCCCCCGATGGTAAAGTCAGTGGATTGAAGTAGAAAGGGAAAATACTTCTAGGACTTTACTTTTTTGTTAAAAGTGTCTGAATGAATTACCTCTACGTAAAGGAGTGCTTATATAGTGTACATGGAACGGTTATTTGTCATAATAACCTCTCCTATTGTTGAGGAGTTCAGAAAATTCAGAGGTAACTTCCATAACTTCCGTGGAATTTACCTTATTTGGACCGGTGCTTCATTGCGATTAGTGGAGGCCTTGGTTTGTTTGGCAAGGATTATATTTGTTAAGTTCAAAATGCTCGTCCGCCAGTTATTAGGGACGAATGAGGTTCTTGAGGACTTTGCCTCACGCATCCCATCTCTCCATTCTTTTCCCACGGACGATTCATGTGGACGAAATAGGACTGTACATTTTCAATCAATACACCATCAATCCTAAAACCTAAAAAATGATCAAAATACCCACAATACCTAAAAAATGACTGAAATACCCTTAGCAACTTAAAAATGACCGAAAATACCATTAGAATCTTAAAAATGATCGTACTTTTGTCACATTTAGTAGTTCCTTTATTTTTTTTAGTCACACTGAATGGTTCCATCATCACATTAGATAATACCAACATCACATATGACCGAACTTTTGTCACATTCGATGGTTCCCTTATTTTCACATCAAATGATTTTATTATCACTTTGGAAGCCATGTGTAACGCCACATGACCTAAACTAATTTTTTTTTAATGCTAATTTGAATTTTCTCCAATGGTGAGCTTCTCTTTCTCTCTCTAAGTAAGTCTTGGTGTCCCTTTGGCCCTCTTTGCATTTGAGATACTTTAAAAATAAAAATTTGAAAATTTGAAATTTCATATTTTGATAAAAAGATATGGAATTGGATAAAGAGCCTAGGTCTATCACTTTCTCGCTCTCTACTTCTCCAAGTAACTCTTTGGAATTGGTGGCTTAAATTGTAGTTTTTCATCAATTTGAATAAAAATCCATGACAATGATTTCATATAAGTTCCAAATATATCATTATTGTCATCTCAGAGTTAGAGAAATACTTTAGTTTTTTTTTTTGGGTAATGAAATTAAAAGGCAAATGGGTCAGAATATGTTTCATTATTCTATGCCTAAAAATAATCCTTAAGAAATCATGACAAATTAAATCACATAGAAGATAATTCATGATCTCGCATAGCTTTTGACCTCAACAGGTTTTGATGAAATGACTCTTAAGTCTTCAATATGTGCTTAAATGCTTGCTAAAAATGCTTAAGGGGCTGTTTGGCTCACTTTTTTTCATCACTCAATTTCTGTCACTCATCACTCATCACTTAAAATACCCTACCCGTTTGGCACCATCACTCATTACTCATCACTCAATATTTTTCACACTATTTGTGGGCCTCATACTTGTCACTCAGTGTAACTTTTTTTTTTTTTTCACTAGGTTCGGTGAGTTTGGGTACTTGGGAAAAAAAAAAAAAAAAAAACCAGAACTGAAGACCGAACCAAAGAAAAAAAAAAGATTGATCAAAAGTTGCGGCTGAGTGGGTCCCCCCTGTGTGTTTAATTACAAAAATGTCATTGAGTTATGAGTTATGGAAACTGATAACAGTCAAAATGGTTTTCAGTTTCCATAACTCATAACTCAAAAATCAGAGAATTGAGTGATGGAAACAGAGTTATGGAAACAGAGAATTGAGTTATGGAAACAGGCCATCCAAACACCCCCCCCCCTTAGATTTTATATTATTCTAATAAAAGTTTGATTAGTTAATTTTAGTAATTTTTATTTATTTTTCATATCTTAATATTTTCATTAAAAATTGGATGGTAATCACGTTACACTGGACAGTACAAATGTCATAGACAATGGTACTTACATCACATATGATGTTCCTCTATATTTTTGGTCACATTCAACTATATTGACTACCTTTGTCACATTTGATGGTCCCCTTATAATGCAAGATACAAGATTATGGCGTAATTGGTTTATAAGTCTCATTCTCATTAGATTCAATTCCAAGAACCTAACATTCTAATATATATTTTTTTTTTATCGTAATTGATGGTGTATTGATTGAAAATGTACAGTCATGTTTCGTCCACATGAGTCGTTTGTGGGAAAAGAATGGAGAGATGGGACGTGCGAGGCAAAGTCCTCAAGAACCTCGTCCGTCCCTAATAAAGGACGGACGTGACCTCGTCCGTCCTTAATAACGGAGGGACGAGCATTTTGAACTTAACAAATATAATCCTTGCCAAACGAACCAAGGCCTCCATTAACCGCAATGAAGCACTGGTCCAAATAAGGTAACTTCCACGGAAGTTATGGAAGTTACCTCTGAATTTTCTGAACTCCTCAACAATAGGAGCGGTTATTATGACAAATAACCGTTCCATGTACACTATATAAGCACTCCTTTACGTAGAGGTAATTCATTCAGAAACTTTTAACAAAAAAGTAAAGTCCTAGAAGTATTTTCCCTTTCTACTTCAATCCACTGACTTTACCATCGGAGGATTCTAGACTGGCCTCCACCGGTCTTCTCTGATTTTAATTGATTTTTCAGGACTCAGCCTTCAAGATCATCAACGCCCGGAGACTTTCAGCCCACTGATTTCCAAGGATTCATCAGTTGGCGCCATCTGTGGGGAAGAAATTTGTCACCCCTGAACTTCATTAGTTGAGTTTGGCAATTTCTTTCTCCGACAAAGGGTTGAAATGGTTCGGACAAGATCAAGGGCTACTAGTCCAGGCCCTCAAGAGAGTAGAGACGCTTCCGGTAACCCCCATCGTAACCAACAATCGGCGCCTGCCATGCAGCCTTCATCTGTCCAACATGTGCAATCTATGGCCGCTGCCATGGCGGAGTTAACCCGCCAAAACCAGGAATTGACAAGGGAATTTAATCTCAGAGGACAACGGCATGAGGCCTATGGAGAAGAGCATGGTCAGAGCCAAGGAGATGGAAGAAACGTAGAGTCAGAAAGCCAATCGAGGGGTACTGTACCAAGAAGGGTGCCACACTTGGAATTGGAAAGGGAGATAGATCAGATGAGGAAAGTTATGGATGAGATGAGGGAGAACATGAGGAGAACTAACCATGTAGAAGACCTAGTTCACCGAACAGACTCCTTCTTCACAACCTCTATCAATGGCCATCATTTGCCTACGAAATTCAAGATGTCTTCCTTAGATTCGTATGATGGAACACGTGACCCTTTTGACCATATTGCCACCTTCAAGACTACCATGCACCTTCAAGGGTTTCCAAATGAGATAATGTGTAGAGCCTTCCCCACCACTCTCAAAGGGCCCGCGCGAGTCTGGTTCAGCAAAATACCCCCGAATTCAGTAAGTTCTTTCGAGGAGTTAAGCAAATTGTTTGTTAATAATTTCATTGGGGGACAGAGACACAAGCGTTCCTCGTCCAGCTTGTTAACTATAGAGCAAGGAGAGAATGAAAGCCTACGTTCCTTCATCACATGCTTCAACAGGGAAGCCCTGACTGTGGACGAGGTAGATGACAAACTACTGTTGGCAACCTTCCATAACGGGGTTAATTCTGACTTGTTCATACACAAACTTTATGAAAAAGAGCCTCAGTCCACGGCCGAACTCGTCCATTCAACCCAAAATTTTATGAACACAGAAGACGCGATCATAGCTAAGAAGAGGAAGAGAGTTGAGAGAGTGGAAACAAACCCCGCCCGTCACTCCGAGCAAGGTCCTCGTCCAAAGAAGGGACGAATAGAAGATAAGAGAGACCGAGATAATAAGAAGCCAGGCTCTTCAGCGCGGAATCAACAATATACCCCATTGAACGTGCCACTTGAGCAAGTCCTTATGCAAATCAAAGACGATCCTTCCTTGAAGTGGCCGGAGAAAATGAAGGGAGTTCCCAACAAGCGCAATAGGAATAAGTATTGTCGCTTCCATAGAGATCATGGGCATGACATGGACGAGTGTTTTGATTTAAAGCAGCAAATTGAGAATCTCATAAGGCAAGGGAAGCTGAGAAATTTCATTGGACGAGACCACAAGGACGAGAAATTGAAAGGGAAGGTAAAGGAATCATCACGACCACCGCTCGGAGAAATAAGAATTATCATAGGGGGAAGTTCAACAGGACAGTCGCCCAAGTCAAAGAAGGCATACTTGAAAGTAGTACAGAGCGTCCAACTTTTTGGACAATCACCAAAAGCAAGGACCACAGACGAGCAAGCAATCACTTTCACGGACGAGGATGCCGAGAGAATTCACCACCCTCACGACGATGCTATTGTCATCACCCTCCTTATTGCTGACTACAAGACCAGAAAGGTGTTGGTGGATAATGGAAGCTCGGCAGATATTTTATATTATCGAGCTTTTCAGCAGATGAAGTTAGGACGAGATCGACTCCGTCCAGCGAGCTCCCCCCTAGTAGGTTTTGGTGGGATGAAGGTACAGCCTGTGGGCACTATTTCAATACCAGTGACAGTGGGGGCATACCCGCAACAAATCACCAAGGATGTGAACTTCCTTATGGTATATTGTTCGTCCTCCTATAATGCCATAATCAGAAGGCCAACTTTAAACAGTTGGAAGGCTGTCACATCTACTTATCACCTGTCGGTTAAATTTCCAACAGAGCATGGAGTAGGACAAGTACAAGGAGACCAGCTAGCAGCAAGAGAATGTTACCTGGCTATGTTGGCCATGGATGAACAAATTCAGACCATGAATATTGAAGAAAATAGAGTTGTAGCAGAGCCCACTAAAACGTTGGAAGATATTTCCTTAGATGAAAATAACCCTGAGGGGTGTACCGGGGTTGGAGCAGATTTGGAAGAAAAGATTAAGAAGGACCTCGTCCAATTTTTGAAGAAAAAAACTGACATATTTGCTTGGAGTCATGAGGATATGCCGGGTATAGATCCTAGTGTCATCACCCACCGTCTAAACGTTTGTCATTCCTCGTAGCCAATGCAACAAAAGAAAAGGGTATTTGCCCCTGAGAGAGATAATGCTATTAAAGACGAAGTTCAGAAGTTGATGGCGGCGAAGTTTATACGAGAAGTGTACTATCCAGATTGGTTGGCTAATGTAGTAATGGTCAAAAAGGCGAACGGCAAGTGGAGGATGTGTGTAGATTTTGCTGATCTAAACAAGGCTTGCCCCAAGGAATCCATTGCCGCGCATTGACCAACTAGTGGATTCTATCGTAGGCCACAAATTACTTAGTTTTATAGATGCTTTCTCAGGGTACAATCAAATAAAGATGGACGAGGCAGATCAGGAGAAGACATCCTTCGTCACCAGTTAAGGCTTGTTCTGCTGTAAAGTGATGCCCTTAGGTTTGAAGAACGCCGGAGCAACGTATCAAAGGTTGGTCAACCATATGTTTCGTCCACAAATTGGGCTAAACGTGGAAGTCTATGTAGATGACATGCTGGCAAAAAGCTTGGACGAGGGAAAGCACTTGGACAACTTGAAGGAAACTTTTGACACACTTAAGCAGTACAATATGAAATCGAACTCGAGCAAATGCGCTTTTGGAGTATCATCGGGGAAATTCCTTGGATTTATGGTCTCCCATAGGGGGATTGAAGCGAATCCTAACAAAATTCAAGCAATATTGGACATGAAGCCACCACGAAATGTTAAAGAAGTCCAGTCTCTCACCGGACGAGTCGCTGCCCTTAACAGGTTTGTCTCTAAAGCTACTGACAAATGTTTGCCATTTTTTAAGGTTCTTAAAAAAGCATTTGAATGGACCGACGAGTGTTAGAAAGCTTTTGAAGATCTGAAGGCGTATCTCGTTACTGCTCCATTGCTGAGTCCGTTCGTGATGGGAGAAGAGTTGTTTTTATACTTGGCAATGACCCCGCATGCCGTGAGCTCAGCATTTATAAGAGAGGAAGGAAAAATACAAAAGCTAGTGTACTATACTAGCAGGGCATTGAGGGGAGCGGAAGGACGATGTCCGCTAATAGAAAAGCTAGCTTTCGCACTTATCACGGCTTCCAGGAAGCTGAGGCATTACTTCCAAGCCCATGTAATCAATGTTATGACAGACCACCCGCTTAAGAGAGCCATGAACAAGTTGGAAGCCGCAGGACGATTGATCCAGTGGGCTATCGAAATTGGTGAGTTTGACATCTGATACCAACCAAGGCATGCTATAAAGGCTCAGGCCCTGGCAGACTTTATTACGGAGTTCACACCAAGCTGCGATGACGTAGAAGAAATGGAAGACAGTAAAAAATGGGTCGTCCATGTGGATGGCTCATCCACGCAGCATGTAGGAGGAATAGGAGTGGTTTTGCAATCCCCAGAAGGAGACAAGTTGAAGCACAAGATCCATCTGCAATACCAAGCAACCAACAATGAAGTTAAGTATGAACCCTCCTTAAAGGGTTGGAACTGGCTAAGTCGGTGGAAGCGAAGTCAATACTCGTCCTAGGAGACCCTCAGTTGGTTATGGGCCAAATAAATGGGACGTATGAGGCGAAGGAAGGACAGATGAAAAAATACTTGGAAAAAGTGTTACGGCTTGTGAAGAAATTCAAGGAAGCTAACTTCGTTCAAATCCCAAGGGAGGAGAACGTGGAAGCAGATACTTTAGCGAAGGAAGCCTCAGAGACAGGAGCCATGGACAAGTTCGATGAAGTTCAATACGTCCCAAGCATAGATATCCCGGAAGTGCAGCAAATAGAGAATGAGGAGAATTGGATGAGCCCAATAGTATCGTACTTGAAGGACGGAAAGCTTCTGGAAGGGAAGGATGAAGCCAGAAAACTTAGGGTTAGAGCAGCTAGGTATGTCCTTATGGACGAAGTTCTGTACAAGAGAGGCTTTTCTCAACCTTACCTCAGGTGTCTGGCTCTGGATGAGGTGAACTACGTGTTGAGGGAAGTTCATGAAGGAGCCTGTGGGAATCATTCAGGAGCCAGATCACTCATCCACAAGGTCGTCCGTGCAGGGTACTATTAGCCAACTGTCCAAGCAAATGCAAAAGCCTATGTGAAGGTATGTGACCAATGCCAACGATTTAGTAATGTCCCCAGACAACCATCAGAGTATCTCACCCCGATGATGGCCCCGTGGCCATTTGCTCAATAGGGCCTAGATATCTTAGGTCATTTTCCTCTTGGAACCAGACAGATGAAATTCTTGGTGGTAGGGATAGACTATTTCACCAAATGGGTGGAAGCAGAACCCTTAGCGGATATCACGCAACAGAATGTAAAAAACTTCTTCTGGAAGAACATCTTGTGCAGGTTTGGGGTGCCCAGAGTGTTAGTGTCCGATAACGGACGACAATTTGACAATGCCCTTTTTAAGGACTTCTGTGAACACTTTGGAATTCAAAATCACTATTCCTCACCCACCCACCCACAAGCAAATGGTCAAGCTGAAGTTGCAAACCGATCCTTGTTGAAAATCATCAAGACTCGGCTTGAGGGGGCAAAGTGAGTATGGCCAGATGAGCTACCTAGTGTTTTATGGGTGTACAGAACGACGGTGAGAACCCCTACAGGTGAAACTCCTTTCAAGTTAGCTTATAGGAGCGAGGCAGTTATACCTGCGAAAGTGCACATGGCCAGCCATAGGGTAACGATGTATCAAGATAAAGATAACAAGGAACAACTCCGTGCAAACCTCGATCCGATAGACGAGGTAAGGACGGACGCAGAACAAAGGATGGCAAAGTACAAGAACCTCATGGCTAGACAGAATGATGCAATGGTGAAGCCAAGAAGATTCAACATAGGTGACCTTGTCCTGAAAAGAGTTTCTTTAGCAACCAAGAACCCAGCTCATGGGAAATTGGGACCTAATTGGGAAGGTCCCTACAGAGTTATTAAATGGAAGAGACAAGGATCCTACTATTTGGAGGCCCTAGACGGGAGGAAATTGGAACATCCTTGGAATGTTGAACACCTGAGGAGGTATTACCAGTAGTGCCAACCTGGAAGAGCGTTATCCTGGACGAGCCTGTTTATCCCTATAAGGAGCTTGTTTATCTACATATCTTCAGTATTATTTTATAATGTTATTTTATTGCTATTATGATGTGGTTATGGACAAAGTTATGGATTTGCTTGTATTTGTTTAACTCTTTAGAAGGCACCAGCTCATGAGCATGTGCCTCGTCTGTGAACAATATTTATGCTATGTACATAATGTTTGTGTGAATTCCTGATTTACATACTACTTTTTTTCAAATCAACCCATAAGAAGGCTGAAAAGCCCAAGACGAGAAAATTCTCTGGACGCGGAGAATTAAGGTCAACAAGCTTTCCCAAAAGCAAAGCAAAGTATGCTCATCCAAGTAAAGGACGAGGTAAAAC
Organism: Quercus aquifolioides; assembly: GCA_019022515.1. Classification (NCBI taxonomy): domain Eukaryota; kingdom Viridiplantae; phylum Streptophyta; class Magnoliopsida; order Fagales; family Fagaceae; genus Quercus; species Quercus aquifolioides. The sequence goes on along the minus strand of CM032327.1, from coordinate 63,520,702 downwards.
TTTAGCTTCACTGAATAACAGCAAGTTCAGAGGATATCCGTCCATATAACGGACGAGATAAAGTGTAATGCACGTCCAACCCATGGACGAGGAAATGCATGAGCACGTTTGTTAAGATGCCTGCTGAAACAAATCAATTTGTGAACGAGTGTAAGGTTGTCTTATCTTCATAAAAGGTGAAAACCAGCTAAGTTTAAGGACGAGTAATGCTGGCAATCACCATTTCACAAAGACGATGTTATACTTTGCAAAATTCTAAGTATAACAAGAAAATGCATGGCATTGCCCCTATGGACGAGTAAAAATTCAACAATATATCAAAAAGAAATCTCGTTCATACAATAATAGAAAAGAAAATCCACTATTTAAAGGCAGACAACCAATGTCCAAACACCCTAACAAAAATAATTGTTCAGCAACTCGTCCTAAAAACCGTGGACGAGCTTAATGTACTTGAGTTAAAATAAAATAAAATAAAATTAAATTAAAAAAAAAAAAAAAAAGAGAAAAAGAGTACAACTTAAATCTCGTCTTTCAGCAGGAGAGGCATTGTCCTTAGGTTCGTCCTGGGGAGGTAGGGTGCTAGCGTCATCTTCAATGTTAACGTCTTCTGAGCTCGTCTGGATGAGAGAGCTTGTGGAAGCACCAAGATTGAGCTTTATAGAACTGAAGTCAAGGTTAGGGAAATTCTCAATGGCGTCTAGCCTGAAGTCCTCAAACCCAACTGCATAATTCCTGTCCAGCATATCAGTAAATTGCTTGGACGCCTGAAATTCTGCAACTGCGTCTCCCTTGGCCTTCTCAAGAAGGGCACTCAGCTCGTTGTTCCTCTTTTGGAGGTCGTCAAGACGAGTGTCCTTCTCAAGGACGTCACTCCTTAGCTCTTAATTAAGATTCCTCAGCTCCTTCGCCTCGTCCATAGCTTTAGCAGCCACCTCAGCCCATTTCTTGTTCTCGTCCTTCACCTCTTTGATCTCCTTCTCCAACAAAACCCTCGTCTTGTCTAGATCAGTTGCCTGCCTAGACGCAGCAATAAACTCAGACATTGCCTACAAGGGTTAAGATTTGGTTAGAACCAAACAAATACATATTCTAGTGGTTGATAAAAGCGAGATGAAAAATGTCTACTTACCTTGAAAAGATCATGAACACCAGAGTGCTCAAAATCCTTCAAGGAGATCACCCAAATCAACCCTCGACGATATTTTTTTTTTTTTTCGCCTGCCGATGGATGAGTCTGAGGTTGCACTCCCTGCTTAGTTACCTCGTCCATCACCCCCTTGTTTTTGTTTTCTTTTATCGTTGCCATTCCTAGAAGTAAGGACGTCAATTACCAAAAAAAAAAAAAAAAAAAGAAGAAGAAAAGAGAGAGAGCTTACGTTTACGGGTTGTAGTCTCGTGTGCAAGAGCTTCGGCGGAATGCTCAGGACCAAAACCCCAGATGGCAAGACGTTGAAGACTTACTAGAGAATGGAACGCCCTATCAGTGTACAGACGAACCTTCTGGACGCGTTCAATGTAAAGTCTACTTAAATGAGCTCGTCTAGCACCTATAAAAAATAAATAAATGAATAAATAAATAAAAAAATAGGAGACGGAAAGATTAGAGTTAGAATTTTTAAACAATTACAAATAAAAATGAAGACAATAAACAACAAAGATAGGACGAGCATACCTTCAGGGCGAAGGTTCCCTAACTCCCCTGTGTAGGGAGGAAACGGGTCCCTGTCAACCTCAGTAGGGTGTCCAGCCCAGAAACCTGAGACGAAGAAGAACTCCGTCTTCCAGTTCCTATCTGAGGAGACTAAAGACTTAATTAATCTATAATCTCTTCCCCTGGCAGTGAATTGATAAAAGCCAAGGGATTGGTTAATTTCGGAGGGCTTGTAGCAATAAAGGAACTCGTCCACAATAAGAGGACAGTTCCCCTCAAACACCTCCCTCCACAAAACTTGCATGGAGACGACTAACCTCCATGCGTTAGGATTAAATTGACAAACTCCTAAACCTAGCCTAGTCAACAACTCCCTAGCAAAAGTATTCAAAGGTAACCTAAGACCCCCTAAAAGATAAGCCTCGTAAATACCTATTCCAAGACGAGGCTGACAACACCACTCTCCCTCGACTGCTAACCTAGGGTTAAGCTCATCTGGGATTTGGTACCACTTCTTAAGTAAATTTAACTTACTATCATCCGTCTTTGAAGCTACCCCTATGGCACAACTATAAACTACCTCAACCTCGTCTTGATCAGTGGACGAGGGAGCACTCGTGCCAACCTTACAGCCTGACTCAGATCTCGTCCTAAGCTCTTCCTGAAAAACTTCCAAGGGAATTCCAGGGATGCCAGACTCATACTCGTCTGTAGTGTTCCCTTCACTACTACTATCACTATCGCTATCACTAGAACCACTAAAACTACTAGGATCATTATACTCGTCTATAGCCTTATCCACACTATCACTAGACGAGGAAAGCACAACCTCAGCCATTTTTAAAGAAAACTTAACTAATGACGAATATAAGGAAAATACCTGGATCTAGAACGAGGGAAGGCTATAGACGCAGGAAGCTTCTAGACGAAGATCTAAGACGAGGAAGGACGAGGAAGGAAATTTCAGAAACGGGGAGGGTAACGGAGGTATTCTACTATTTATAGGCAACTGACTTGAGCACACAAAGCGACACAACCAATCAGGAGATGACACGTGGCGTTCACCTCGGAGAAATAAATCGACGGGACTAGTCACGAATAAAATGATGACACATGGCACATCAATTCTGACACCAAGTACATACATTCAGGGAATATAACGCACTGTTACTTCTCCCCTTGGACAACCCTTGTGAACAAGAGGGCAACTGATGGTGTATTGATTGAAAATGTACAGTCCTGTTTCGTCCACATGAGCCGTCCGTGGGAAAAGAATGGAGAGATGGGATGCGCGAGGCAAAGTCCTCAAGAACCTCATCCGTCCCTAATAAAGGACGGACGTGACCTCGTCCGTCCCTAATAACGGACGGACGAGCATTTTGAACTTAACAAATATAATCCTTGCCAAACGAACCAAGGCCTCCACTAACCGCAATGAAGAACCGGTCCAAATAAGGTAACTTCCACGGAAGTTATGGAAGTTACCTCTGAATTTTTTGAACTCCTCAACAGTAGGAGCGGTTATTATGACAAATAACTGTTCCATGTATACTATATAAGCACTCCTTTACGTAGAGGTAATTCATTCAGACACTTTTAACAAAAAAGTAAAGTCCTAGAAGTATTTTCTCTTTCTACTTCAAGCCACTGACTTTACCATCGGAGGATTCTAGACTGGCCTCCACCGGTCTTCTTTGATTTTATTTGATTTTTCAGGACTTAGCCTTCAAGATCATCAACGCCCGGAGACTTTCAGCCCACTGATTTCCAAAGATTCATCAAGGATTATTTCAGTCATATTTTAGGTTTCAAGTTCATTCAGTATTTTTTTAGATTCTAAGGGTATTCTGGTAATTATAGAGTGTTTTAGGGGAATTTTAGTCATTTTCTAGTTTGGGGGGGGGGGGGATAATTTGGTCATTTTTTAGGTTTCAAGAGTATTTCGATCATTTTTTAGATTTCAAGGTCATTTCGGTCATTTTTTAGGTTCATTTCGGTCATTTTTTAGGTTCTATGGGTATTTCGATCATGATTTAGTTTTCAAGTGCATTATGATCATTTTTTAAGTTCTAAGAGTATTTCAGTCACAAATACCCTTAGAACCATCAAATGTGACAAAAGTACAGTCACATGTGATGCTAGTATTGCCTAATATGACAATGGAACCATCAAACATGAGAAAAAAAATAAATGAACCACCGAATGTGACAAAAGTACAGTGACATGTAATGTTGGTACTACATAATGTGAGAATAGAACCATCAAATGTGAGAAAAAAAAATAAGGAAACCACCAAATGTGACAAAAGTACTGTCAAATGTGATATTAGAACTGCACAATGTGAGGATAAAACATCAAATGTGAGGGAAAAAAAAATAAAGGAACCACCGAATGTGACAAAAGTACAATCACATATGATGTTAGTATTGCACAATGTGATAATAGAATTGTCAGATGTGAGAAAAATAAGGAAACCATTGAATGTGACAAAAGATAGTACATATGATGTTGGAACTGCGCAATGTGAGGATGGAACTGTCAAATATAAGGAAAAAAAAACCACCAAATGTTGCAAAAAAAAACAGTCACATGTGAGGATAAAACTATCAAATATGAGAAAAAATAAAGAAACATCAAATGTAACAAAAGTACAGTCACATATGATGTTGGTACTGCACAATGTGAGGATGGAACTGTCAAATGTGAGAAAAAAAAAATGAAGAGGAAACTGCCAAATGTGACAAAAGTACTGTTAAATGTGATGTTGAAACTGCACAATATGAGAAAAAATAAGGGAACTATCGAATGTGACAAAAAAACTATCACATGTGATGTTAGAACTGCACAATGTGACAATAGAACCGTCAAATGTGATGTTTTGGTAATCTGATATAGCAGATTGCCAACTAGTGAGTACCATACCAAAAAAGAAAGAAAGAGAGGTATGGTAAAATTACCCACAGATTTCATTACAATTGAAACCCTTAAAGATGTGATTGAATCTTAAATATATACTTGAAACATTTTTCTTCTTCCTAGTATGAATGGTATATGATGCATTATTAATTAATATGTTACTATTCACTTGGTGTTTGGATAGTAGTATAGAAACTAGTTTTCTTTCCATAAAAGTCACAGTAAGATATACAAACTCTCTTCCTATAAGAGTTTTCTTTCTTTGACTCACTTGTACTTTCCTTGTTAGAAACAAGGTCTTAGGAGAAGGAACGAAGCACAATCGCGAGACAGTATCCATGTCAAGCTCCAAAGATCCATTTCCAAAGACCACTCTGAGAACACCCAAAACGAAGGCCACTTGTAATTTTCTTCTATTTTCATTTATTTGAAAACAGTGGTTGTGGCACTATTTCATTGGAGGGCGTTAAAAGATATTTCCACTGAAGTTTTAGATAATATAATTTCTATTCAATTTATACTTTCGTGTCTTTCGCTTCATCAACTAGTTCTCTATATCTCACCTCAATATACAATGAGAGAGATTGAAATAATTGTTCTATTGAACAAAAAAGTTATTTTATTTGTAACCAAATTAATAAAAAACAATATGTCAGATCATGTTGACGCAAAAAAATATAATACAATATCAGGTTGTTTTTCATCAACGAAAATGCTGACACGAAAAGATTGCATCAACCAAAATTTTGATGTGAAAAAAATATTAATTGACACCAAAATAATTTGTTTTTCGTGTCAACTTAAAATGTTGACGTGAAAATTTTAGCCGTCACGATTTACCGCACCACTATTTGGTTGACGCTCGGCCTCAAAGCTCAAGCCCAGTGTCTTCACTCATGTACGCAGAAGTGGTAATATAGTTAATTGCCGATAAATTAGCAAAGAAAGTGAAACGATTGTTAATTCCTCAGTTTTGGATAGAGGACATTCCTGAGGATGTTTCCCTTGGAATGCATGACAGACTTATTATGTTGAATATGTACGTTTTTAAACCTCTTAAAACACAAGTTGTTTAACCTAGTTATTTAGCCAAGTGATTACTTAGATAAATTATTCAGATCTAGGTTAACACATTCAAATCATATCATGTAAATAATACAGAAATATAAAGAACACACGGTATGATAACCCAGAAAAATCAAACCGGTAAAAAACCTAGAGAGAATTTAACCTAGCTATCCTCAAGGTAAAACAGATCCACTATGAAAGAATTGAAGTTTGTACAATAAGATTTAAATCACTAACATCCTATTGCTACCTCGAGTAGAAAACTTACTACCACGACCACGTGACAGCTCCGGGTCCATGGACTACTTCTTTCCATGATCCACTGCAACCACAAGTACTCCCACTTGTGACTTTGAGACTCCACTCAAATGTTTCAGATCTTCTTTAAATTCTTTATGCAGTAACTCACCAAGTTCTTGACATGAATCTTGATCTTGATAACCCTAAGTGTGTATGAAGATAAACACCTCTAGATCTCATAAAAAATTCAACACACAACACATCAAAAGACCTCTAAAACGTAGATAGGGTTTTTCCTTTTATACTTGGAGTAAAACATAAAACCCTACACGTCAAACCGGACTTGGGCTGAGTTGGAAAATTCTCAGAAAATTAATCTGCACGAGGTTCGATCGATCGAGCCTTGCAGATTTAGACCAATGAATCCTGCAATCACTCGATTCCAACTTTACAAATAAACACACTTTGAGCTGCCTAAATCTAGACTCTAAGTTTTGATCATGGTTTGACAACACATTACAAATTGAAGTTCTAATACATTTAGTTCCTAAATTCTTAGAACCTAACAAACTCTCCCTTTAGCAATCCGTGACAAAACACATCACAAAACTGAAATGCTCAAAGTTACAAACAGCCCATTAAAAATTAAAAATACCCAAAAATAATTCAATCTAACTACTATCTATCAATCGCCAGTGTAGACAGCAACACGACTGAATTAACCTGTAAATTCCTGAAATACTCAACAAACACATAAACGCATGTGTGGAAAATACAAGTAAAACAAAATAGATTTTTGATTTCACATAACATAAAATAAGACATATACCATGAATAACCTCATAATATAAATCAATAACCAATGTATCATATGTGAAACAAGAAACAATAAAAGAAACATAAAAACATAGTGTCTCCCCCTAACATATACAACCCAAAAAAATCATCACCAAAAAAATACATCATGAGCCAAAATAAAATGAAATACATCAAGAAGCTCCTAGATACAATCTATGTACCCCAAAACAAAAACTCCCCCTATCTCTATGCACAATATGTACTCTCCCTTTTTGTGACGAATTGCCAAAGGGCAATCAAGGCTCATCATCAAAATGAGGTGGTGGAGTAGACCGTCGAGCACTCACCAAATCAGCACGTAAAGCCTGAAGCTCCGCAAGCACATCCACCAAAATCTGTCCATCCGCCGCCCGAACGGCCATGACAGTGTCCAGCATACTCCGTAGAGAAGCATCGCTCGAAGAAGGTGGAGGATCAACAGCAGTGGTAGGATCGACAAACTCCTTAGCAGAAGGATCACCAGATAGAGGAGGCCGAGATGCATCACCTGTGGAAGACTCAACTCTAGGGCATTTAGAGCTAGCTTTCATCTGAGCTACTCTTTGCCTAAGGAATGTGGCACCTATGGGAGCGATGATATGGATTGGCTCGGATGTAGGAAAATCCTCTAAACCCAAATCTAACAAAATCCTATGAATGAAGAAAGAAAAGACCATGCCCTCTCGAACTACTCCTATAAACGTCAACAAGTGATTGAATGAAAAGAGTAGGAAAACTCATAGGAACATCAGTGACAAGAGCATACAAAAATGCACATCTCTCAATGGGAATAATGTGTAAATGAGTGATAGGCCAAATGGAATGACACGAAATCCGGAAAACAGATAATTGAGCTCAATTAGCTCATGAGAGGTGACACGAGGATCAGTACCCCACTGAATGGAAGTACCAGTGATGTAAGACATAATGTCATCAAGAGGAGGGACCTCGGTGTAAGGATAGACAGGCTACTGTACCAAAGGTACATGAAGAGCAGAGGCCACTACCTCAGGAGTAATGACATACTCTTCACCCCTTATCCAACTCGTCACATACTGGACATTGGAATCATCGGAGTGGACAGACAAGTTTGAGTAGAACTCTCTAATCAAAATAGCCAAAGGAGGATGATCTACATCTAAAAGAGGCAACCAACCCCTACGATCAAAACTCCTACGTATCTCCGGATCAACCTCATCTAGAATCACTTTACGCTCAGGCCACACCTTTCTATAGACATTCAGATTCTCATAGGTTTCTTGGTTTTTTGAGGTTAGAAACCTATCACTCTAGAAACCAGGGGCAAAGGGGGTGGTGGTTTTCTTCGCTTTAGTCTTTCTAACCATGATGCTAAGGGTTGGAAAGAAAAGACAGAAACAGAAAACAAAGAAAAAAAACCAAGGGTAGACTGCATTAGAGAGGGTTAAAGCACAAAAATCTCAATAAATAACAATCTATATGATGCATGTAATGAATACACATATGATGCATGCTCTAATGCATTGAAATTTGTTCAATTTTACTTCATAAACCATCAATTGACTTGAACATATAGTTTTAGACCAAAAAACCCCAAATTTTGAACAACCCAATTTCAAAAAAAAACCCCACAAATTGATCAATTTATCATTACACTAGTTAGATAAATTGATCAATTTATCTAACAATTGATCAATTTTGAATAACCAAATTTCAAAAAACCCCACAAATTGATCAATTTATCATTACACTAGTTAGATAACATCATATAATAACATAATCAACCAATAACACAAGTCAATTTCACCAATTTTAGCCCAATTGAACAAAATCCCCAATTTCTTAAAGTTTCAAGCCCTAGAAATTTCAATTTTTTCCAAATCACAAAATTAATCAAATTAATGCATGGGAATCATGTTAATAACATCCAAGAACAAAAACCCATTAAACAAAACTGATTAAAAACAACTGATTTGAACAAAAATCTCAGAATCCCTAGGTTCAAAATTTTCAATAAAAATGCATGAATCATGTAATTTTATTAAAAAATAAAGGGTAAAAGAGACTTATTAGTGCTTGAGGAAAAAAACCTTGGAAATATTTGTGGAAGAAAATGACAAATTTGGTTTAGATTGGATCGGTCGAAGAGGAATAGTGTAAAAGCTTTTGGAAAAATTTGAAAAGTGTGAAGAACACGTGAGAAAAGCTTCTTTAAAACACTCTCAGATCGAATTTCGATCGGTCAAAAATAAGCTTCAATCGATCAAAAAAAAGATTCGATCGATCCAGCATCAATTAAGCATCGATCGAGCCAGGCAGATTCAAACCAAAATTTTTATCACAATTTCGATTGGTCAAGAAGCAACTTCGATCGATCGAAAATCTGGAATTTTAAAATTTTTGAAAAACAGGGCATTTTTATGCAAAAACTTCTCAAAACACAATATTTCATGAATGAAATGCATGAGTATGAGATTAAAAGTTTTTCAAAAACACTTGAGTTCAACCCAGATCTTCCAAAAACACATTTTTGAATCAATTTGTCCTCAAAAACTCAAACATAAAACACATTTTGCATTAAAAACAAGGAATATATAATCTTGGATGGCCAAAACAAATTCACACACAATATCATGTACTAAGTTTAGCAAAGAATAACTTGTGTTGTGTGTGCAACTAGCAATAACTTAAGATATATGTGAGGTGATATGTAGATAGTAATCAATAACATTTTCTACAATATTCATCACATAAGTTTGAAAGAGACTATCACACAATGAGTTACATTATATAACTCTCACATCTCCTAGAAAACAAGCTTGCAATCATGTAAGTTTCTTGATTTGCCTCATAATATACACACCAATTTTATTTCAATGTGAAATATTTGATTAGCCAAATAATGTACACACCAAATTTATTTCATTGTGAGTTTATTATAGCCCAATAATGTACACACCAATTTTAGCATTAATTTGAGGCTACACCTTACGTTCTTTTTGTGCATGTGCTACACTTTCTCAAGCACAAAATCTTATGATATGCACTAAGGTGTTAATGATTGGTTAGTAAACAGTGGTGAGATGGTTATTTATGCCTTTCTCATTAAGTTCAAGTCCAAACAATCAAAAGCATGTGACTTCAAAAGTAAGATCAAGTGATCAAAAACTATAAACAATTCCCACACAACATGTACTACATAGCTAAAACTAGCAAAGTGCAGTAAAATAAGCTCATCCAAACTAAACAAGGTACACAAGCATGTTATGTGAAGATAATATGGCCAACCTTGATTATAAATCCAAGATAAATGATACAAAACACATTTTTCCTTCTTTTTTAAAAAAAAAAAATTATTGAACAAACAAAAAAAAAAAACAACCTATTATGAAATGCATGAATGTAATGCAATGCAAATCCTAAAAAACAAAAGGAAACCAAAACAATAAAAGAGAAATGGTCACAAAGAATAATGAGATGAAGCACAAGGACCATGAAAGCCAAAGATGAGTAGGAATCAGAATCACACCAATTACTTGACGAAGTGTCTCAAACTTACTTCTATCAAGAGATTTGGTGAAAATGTCAGCATTGTGACGTTCAGTAGGATATATTCAAGAGCCACAATCTTTCTTTCAACTAGATCCCTAATAAAGTGATATCTAATCTCTATGTGCTTAGTCTTAGAATGTTGAACAGGGTTCTTAAAGATACCGATAGCACTAGAATTATCACAATAGACAACCATGGTGTCTTGTGATATCCATAATCACTCAAAAGCTTTTTCATCCAAAGAAGCTGTGAACAGCAACTTCCAGCGCAATATATTCTGCTTCTGCAGTAGGTAGAGAAACAGAGTTTTGCTTTTTACTCATCCAAGCAACAAGATTGGCCTCTACATAGAAACACCCACCAGTGGTGCTTTTTCTATCATTGACATTGCCGGCCTAATCTGAATCTGAGAATCCAGCAAGAGACAAATTTGATTCTTTGCTATAAAACAATCCATAATCACAGGTTCCACTAACATATTTTATGATTTTTTTAACAGCATTCAAATGTGAAACCTTAGGATTAGATTGAAACCTAGAACATACACCAACACTGAAAGCAATATCAAGATGACTCGCAGTTAAATACAAAAGACAACCAATCAATATAATGTAACATCAACAGACTCACCCAAAGGATCATTGGTTAACTTTGTATTAGCAGCCATTAGTGTTCTAGCATGTGCAGCTTTTTCAAGTCCAAATCTATTGACTAGATTTCTAGCATACTTTGCTTGGTTGATGTAAATTCAGAATTCGTTTGCTTCCCCTGCAATCCCAAGAAATAAGTTAGTTCACCAACCATACTCATTTCAAACATCTTCTTCATTTCTTCTGCAAAAGATTGAGCAAGAGAATCATTAGTAGCACTAAAAACAATATCATCAACATAAATTTGAGCTACTACAAAATAATTCTTATCCTTTCGTATGAAGAGAGTAGTATCTGCAAATCCTTTTTTGAATCCATCCTCAGTGAGATATGTAGTTAACCTATCATACCATGCCCTAGGAGCTTGTTTCAAACCGTAGAGGGCTCTCTTCAACTTGTAGACATCATCCGATCTATGAGGATTAACAAAACCCTTTGGTTGTTCAACATACACCTCTTCTTGCAACATCCCATTCAAAAACGCACTCTTGACATCCATTTGATACAACTTGAAATTCAAATGACTGGCTATGGCCAAGAGTATTCTAATGGATTCCAATCTTGCTACCGGTGCAAATGTCTCATCAAAATCAATCCCTTCCACTTGTGTGTATCCTTGAGCAACAAGTCTTGATTTATTTCTAATAACTGTACCATGTTCATCTGACTTGTTCTTAAAAATCCACTTAGTTCCAATCACATTTACTCTCTTTGGTCTAGGAACTAATTCCCAGACATCATTCTAAACAAATCGTTGAAGTTTTTCATGCATAGAATTAACCCAATCAGCATCTTGAAGTGCTTCATCTACTTTCTTCAGTTCAAATTAGGATAGATAGCATGAATGAGTAATTACATTCAAGGATTTGGATCTAAATCTCATGTTATCATCAAACTACCCAATATGTTTGTGACAGGGTGATTTAACTTTACTCTAGAAGATGGACCTTTGACTAGAGATGTGGAGGTACCTTTTTGTTCAGATGAAGAACTAGGCTCACTTTGTTCTTGTTGAATTTCACGAAAAAGTGTGGATGGTTCTGAACTCGATGGTACTGAAACATCATCATTCAGTAACTATAGTTCTTCATTACTATGTTTCCCAACATAATCTTCAGGAATAGAATCATCAACCTCCATAGTCTTTTCTTAAACCGGAGGAGTGTTTTCTGAATGAGTTTCTGGACATAATTCATCATTGATCACCACATTTGAAGACTCCATGACTGTTTTAGTTCTCAGATTGTACACTCTATATGCTCTACTAGTAGAAGAGTATCCCGGAAAGTATCCCTTATTGCTCTTTGCATCAAACTTTTCTAGGTTCTCCCTATCACGCAGAACATAACAGTCATTGCCAAATATCCTAAAGTATTTGACAACAGGCTTCTTTCCTCTCCAAAGTTCATAAGGAGTTTTCTTGGAATCAGGTCTAAAATACACTCGGTTGAGTGTATGGCAAGCAGTGTTAACTGCTTCTCCTCAGAAGGACTTGGGCATCTTCTTGTTATGTAGCATGACTCTAGCCATCTCTTGAATAACTCTATTCTTCCGTTCCACTATTCCATTCTATTATGGTGTCTTGGGTGATGAGAACTCTGGATGTGTGCCTTGATCATTGCAGAAAGTAGCCAGTTTTGTATTTTCAAATTCTCTCCTATGATCACTTCTAATTCTGGCTATCACAGTACCTTTTTCAACTTGCAATTTCTTGCACAAGTGTATCATCTTTTCAGGAGCCTCAGCCTTATCTCTCAAAAGTACAACCCAAGTATATCTAGTGAAATCATCCACAACAACTAGAATATACTTCTTTCCACCTAAACTCTGAACTCTGGCAAGACCCATGAGATCAATGTGCAACAACTCTAGAGGTCTTGAGGTTTGAACTTCAGTTACAGACGGATGCATGGACTTCACTTGTTTACCCATTTGACATGGTCCACATATGCACTTCTCTATCTTTTCAAACTTGGGTAAACCAATTACTGCATCACACTTGGAAATCTTCTCTAATTGCTTGTGACTTATGTTTCCTAACCGTTGATGCCATAAGTCTACTTGATTGATCTTTGCACTGAAACACTTGTTGCTTATACTTGGTGTTATACCATAACAGTTGTCAGCTGTCCTAACACCAATACTCATGCAGTCACCTCCTCCATCAAGTATCTCACATTCATACTTGGTAAAGAGAACATTCAGTCCATTGTCACAAATCTGACGGATGCTGAGTAAGTTAGCCTTCAGCCCATCAACATACCAGACATCTTCAAAAACCAAAAACCTTGGAATGTCCACAGTTCCAATGCCTCTGACCACAGATTTGCTTCCATCTCCAAACGTGACTGTCCCAATCTTTCCTTCAAAAAGTGCCTTGAATAAAGCTTTATTTCCTATCATATGCTTGGAACAACAACTATCCAAATACCAAAGACAAGAATCACGTGCCTTTAAGGCGGTTAAAGCAATATAACACACATAATTATCATCACATGTAATTATATCAAGATAATCAAGGAAAGACTTAACACATGCAACAAGTGACACAAACCAAAAGTAGACAAGTTGGAATTTTATCAATAAGAACTTCAAAGAATCCATGACAACAGGGGTCAAGGATCAACTCTTAGATCAAAAGATCTAAATACAAGAGCTAACCTGCTCTAATACCACTTGTACGTTTTTAGACCCTTTAAAACACAATTTGTTTAACCTAGTTATTTAGCCAAGTGATTACTTAAATAAATTATTGAGATCTAGGTTAACACATTAAATCATATCATGTAAATAATGCGGAAATATAAAGAATACACGATATGATAACCCAGGAAAACCAAACCGATAAAAAGCCCTGGGAGGATTTAACCTAGCTATCCTCAAGGTAAAACAGATCCACTATGAAAGAATTGAAATTTGTACAATAAGACTTAGACTACTAACATCCTATTGCTATCTCGAGTAGAAAACTTACTACCACGATTACGTGACATCTCTGAGTCCACGGACTACTTCTTTCCTTGATCCACTGCAACCACAAGTACTCCCACTTGTGACTTTGAGACTCCACTCAAAGGTTTCAGATCTTCTTTAAATTCTTTATGCAGCAACTGAAGCGATCACTAAGTTCTTAACATGAATCTTGATCTTGATAACCCTAAGTGTGTATGAAGGTAAACACTTCTAGATCTCACAAGAGATTCAACACACAGCACATCAAAAGACCTCTAAAACGTAGCTAGGGTTTTTCCTTTTATACTTGGAGTAAAATATAAAACCCTACACGTCAAATCAGGTTTGAGCTGAGTTGGAAAATTCTGCAGAAAATTAATCTGCACGACGTTCGATCGATCGAGCCTAATTTTCAATCGATCGAGCCTTGTAGATTTAGACCAATAAATCCTACAATCACTCGATTCCAACTTTACAAATAAACACATTTTGAGTAGCCTAAATCTAGACTTTAAGTTTTGATCATGGTTTGCCAACACATTACAAATTGAAGCTCTAATACATTTAGTTCCTAAAGTCTTAGAACCTAACAGAATATTTAAAATTGCTTTGGATGGTTTCTAAAAAAAAACTATTTGGTTGACCACTTGACGCCCTATTAAAAAAACACACACACATACATACATATTTTTACCGTCAACTTTGTTTTTCTTGTAGTTAATAACTCTTTTACTAAAAGGAAAATTAAGATCGATTTTTCTTATAACTCAATTGAGAGCTTGTGGTGTTCAAATCACTCTTCTCCGTTACAATTATTGAATATTAAAAAAATATACAGCATACAGGAATAAAAAGAACTTTGCTGTGAGAGAGTGAAATTTTATATATAAAATTTGGTGATTCTAGACTTCTTCAGCATAAGATGTAGAGGAGAGACTAATTAAACAAAACCAGTATCCATGTCGCCCCACCAAACAAATATCCAATCCGGATACTAAAATTTTGATTAAAAAACTCCCAAAACTGAGCAAGGAATTCACATCCCTACCAATAAGAGACAGAGTCCAAACGTTAGAGCTTGCTTAGGAAAAGATTGCAACAATTTTGTTTCTTAGCTTGCTTCCATTCATGTGTTTTTGTCATACTTATTGATGTGGCTTCAACCAAGCATATTCTTCTTCTTCTTTTTATTGCTAATTTCAATAAGCATATTCATTCATAGGGAAGTGCAATCCTAGTTCACCTACTGCGATTAAAACACGTGTCAATTTTGATACACGTGTTACCATATTTAAGAGTTTAGTACATTTCATATATTATCAGCACCCCTTCTTGTGACAGGTCAGAAAAAAATAGTGGTTAAGATAAGATTGTTGTGGGAAGAAGTGTGACAAAGATTGTAATCCTAGAATAATTAAATATTAATTAAGTCTACTACTATTAGTTTTGAAAAGTCTAACAACACTAAATCTTTCATTTTTCCTCTTGATTTTATATTGTAGTGGACCCATATATAAAGATAATTTTATATTTTTCTTCTTCATTTTATATTGTAGTGGACTCATATATAAAGAGAGAATGCTTTTGGTATCTGTAGCCAGATTCATTAGTTTTACTATATGTTTAATGAAATTAATATTTTTTTTAAATTATATTCTTTTAAAGTATTGAGGTGAAATATTATGATTGATGCTAATAAAAATAGTATTGATGCATGACAAAATGTCGTCCAATCATAACTTGCATCATTGACATTTGTGAAATTTTTTGTGTTCCTAACATTTTTCATTCTTTTACTACAAAATGCTTATAGATTGATGTGACATTGATTTTGATTTGTACAACATTAACAATATAATAAATAAATTATTAACTATTTTTTTTGTTTTGTGTTCAAAAAATTCACATTTCATTATAGAGTCACATAATCACATAACATAGATTTCAATGTCTCTATGAATTTTAACTAGGCAAGACATTAACATTTTGCATCATTCAGCAGGGGAAAATAAAAACTCATAAAAATTTCCTTCAAATTTGAGAGAGGAAAAAAAAAAAAAAGGAAATTGACGTGGACTATATATTTATCAGAATAAATTTTAGAGAATATGGTTAATGCGTTTCTCAAAAAAAAAAAGAAAAAAAAGAGGTTAATGCAATTTTTTTATGTCAAAATCTATTAGAGGCAATTTTAATGTCTAAGTATATTCGTTTTTTAATGTGACTGCGATTTTTTGACATCATGCATGATATTTTTATGAAATTTATTTTAAAAACCTTTTTTGAGTGACTGTTACTGTTATTTTTTTATTTTTTATTTTTTACATGATAGAAATTCTACTATCGCCTAATCTAAATGTACATATGTGTGAAACTTCCTCCTTAAAACTTGAATCCCAACCCTTACTCCCCACACTCCACAATCATTTATACTATTACATTGTTAATGAGTATAATATGTCAAATTCATCAAATACACACGTTTATGTCATTTATTATAATCCAAATTTGGTGAATATAGGATGTAAAACTCATGTTTTATACCATCTATTAAGAGATTGTCATATCTGCTTTTTATTTATTAAAAAAATGAGAAGTGTTACGTCAATAATATTTTCACAATACTTTTGCAACAAATCATATGTGGTAATACATCGGCTATGCTTATATATCTCCTAACGTGTTGCTTAAGATCCCCAATGCTATCAAACTTTTCCGCATCAGAAATCTTGAACTTGAGAGGCAAAGGGATAGGGGCCTTGGACCCCAAGCCATCCATGTTGTAGAGACAATCATCCATCCCTTGAGCCTTGTGAAAGGCCAATTGCATCTTTTCCATTTTCTCTTTCATGCAACGGTTTCTAAGGTAAGCTTCTCGAATTTCTTGATTCTCTCATAATCGGTCTTATCCTTCTCATCCCAATCTTCTTTTTCCTCTTCCCCATTCTCTTCTACCACTATGGGCTTCTTGCTTACCTTCCTCCAACTTAGCAAGGTGAGCCCCCATCTTCTCAACTACCTAGCTTTGATCATCTACTATCTTATATATCTTATCTGCGAGTGTGATGTCACTTGAAGTGACCATTTCTTCTTAAGGTACCGTATCAACCTTGGTCAAATGTCTTCCGTCACTTTGTCAAGCCCAATTTGAGGTAAGGACATGCTTACTTTGTCTTGGTGGTGCAATGGTACCTAAAAAGAAGTCTCCTCTTATTAAGTTTATGTCCCAAGTTAAAAAGCTTCTTTTAATAGAGAAATGTTATGTTCACAACTTTTTCAAAACAAATCATAAGTAGCAGATTTATACAGATTTTTATTGGTGGGCAAAAACGTAATTTTAATGGTAAGTTTAAATTAGAACCAATAACAATTTGGCATTTATGATTTGTTGTGAAAATATTGTTGACTTAACACTTCTCTACCAAATAACACCACAAAAGCCTTTTACTTAAAACCTACAATGTGTATTTATATTTTAGTAATATATGATGATTTGACATATCTTTATTGGAGGATATAAACCAAAGGGTTATACCAAGTCTTTAAAGAATTTAATCTCTTTATTATAACCTTACTCTACTTGTTGTGGTTTATAAATTCTATAATATATATATAGAGAGAGAGAGAGAAAAAAAAAAAATTGGGTTCAAGTTAAACTTGGTGTAACTCTAAGCAATGTTAGACCATTCAATAACTTGTTATTGAATTAATATTTTGAAAATTCAACCGTTGAATTACATGTTCTGTATATTCTTAACATACATGCCAATTTTCATATCAATCGAATGCTATTTACCATTTGATCCATAAACTCATATTTTATGCATTATTTTAAACCACAAAAATTTGAATTTTAACAATTGATTGATGACATGGATATTAATTTTTGATCACCTTGAAATTTTATAAGCATAAAAAATATACAAAGATAATGTAATCTAACGGTGGATTTGTCAATATTCGTATCCAATTAAAAAATATTGAGTGGTGTAACATTGCTTAGAATTACATCAAGTGTAACTCGAACCCAACCTATATATATATATATATATATATATATATATATTGAATTTGAACTACTAAATTAGACTAACCTGGATGGCATAAATATATCAAACACAAATACTGGTGTGGTAGGGACATCACAAAAACCCAAAAAAAAAAAAAAAAAAAAAAAACTCACTTGACTTACACAAAATTTAAAAAAAAAAAAAAAATGTAGCTGATGAATTATAATAAGGCATTTAAGCAACCATTGAAAGCCTCCAATGGCTAGAAAGGTAAAGTCCTATATAAACTACATTAGACCTCAAGCAAAGGTACAAGATATCATCTTTCATAACCTTAGGAATCGATTAACATTCTTTTCCCAACATTTGACTTTATCATCGGAGGCTCATTGGCTGGCACCACGCCGGTGACCTTTTCGAAGAGAAACATCCTTCTTTATTTTTGTACAAGACTACAGATCCTTGTGGTCAGACTCCGTCTGGATGAACCTATAAACTGACGAATATGGCTTCATCAGTTTGGCACCGTCTGTGGGGACTTTCAAACTCTAATTTGAAAATGTAGCTTTACCATTTTTGCTATCTAGATGGAATCTAATGTACCACAAGATCCAATGGTGTTAGCTCTGCAGGTTCAAACGCTCACAGCCAACATAGAAGAACTCACTAGACATAATCAAGAGATGAGACAGCAGCTACAGCAAGAGGGAAACCATTCATCGGCCAGGAACGACGTCAACAGGAACGAAGACAAGGAGAACAGCCACAACAGAGATGGATCAAGAATGACAGACGGGGCGAGTAACGACCTCCTTAAAAGCATGAGAAAGGAGATGGACGAACTGAAGAATGAAATAAAGGAAAAAACGAATAGAAATTTGGATGGAATGGTGAAAATGACTAATTCCCCTTTCACAGCAAAGGTCTTAGAGTGTCTGTTGCCACCTAAGTTCCGCCTCCCCCAACTCGAGTAGTATGATGGTCTTAAGGATCTGTTAGATCACATAACCGCCTTCAAAATGACCTTGAGCCTACAGCAAACCCCAAACGAGATCTTATGTCGTCTTTCCCGACGATCCTTAAGGGAGCAGCATCGGTATAGTTTAGCAAACTAGCCCAATCGTCCATAGATGACTTCGAACATCTCAGTAATTCATTTGTGCGGCACTTTGTTGGAGGACAATGCCAAATGAGACCAGCAGATCATCTGCTCACAATTAAGCAAGAAGAAGGGGACTCATTGAGATTGTACGTGAAACGATTCAATAGAGAAGTACTAGAATTGGACGAAGCAGAAAACAAAGTGCAACTAACCACTTTCAAGGCCAAGTCAAAGTCCAAAGAGTTCGTGGTAGCACTAGCAAAAAGTCCTCCAGAATCAATGACAGAAATGCTATTAAAGGCTCAGAAGTACATGAACACGAAAAATGCTTTAGCCGCGATTAGAATGGGGGAGACGCGGAAAGAAAAGAAAAATACTCAAGAAAACGCGAAAGGAAAGAAAAGGGAAAGAGGAAACTGTTCGTCTAGCCATGACAACATTAGATCAAGGAATGACAAGACAAGAAGGAAGGTAAATTTCACACCCCTAGTGATGCCTGTCGATAAAATCTTGATACAGATTAAGGACAATCACCCACTCAAGTGGTCGAAGCCATTGAACTCCTCACCTAATGCACACAATAAAAAGAAGTATTGTTGAATCCACCAAGATCACAGACATTACACGGACAAGTGCAGAGACCTAAAAGGACAGATAGAAGAACTGATCTAGAAGGGAAAGCTACAAAAGTTTGTGAAGAAAAACACGCCAGGAAGATACAAGCACGAACAAAGGGCAAGATTGGAAGATATACCCAAGGACGAAGGAAAAAGCAGGACCATCCAAAGAGCGTTGTAGGAGAGATAAGGATGACCAATGGGGGTCCAACTGCAGGGGCCTCTTTCAAGTCTCTTAAAAAATTACAGCAAAGGCAGGTCAATAGCATCCACACTACACCACCGTCAAAACATAGACAAAGAGAAACCATGGACATGGTTTTTTCAGAAGAAGATGTCAGGGGGGTGAAACAACCATATGACGACCCATTGGTTATCATACTCATGATAGAAAGGTTCAATACTAGGCGAGTCCCAGTAGATAATGGGAGCTCCACTAACATCATTTACCTTTCAGCTTTCCAGCAGCTGAAAGTAGATCCAAAGAAGTTTCGTCCTTTCGAATCCCCCCTGGTCAATTTCAGTGGAGACAGAGTATACCTAAAGGGAATAGTAACACTGACGGTCATAGCTAGCTTATATCCCTTTCAGGTAACCAAACAACTTAACTTTTTGGTTGACCAACGCTCAACCGCTGGAAAGCTGCAACCTCAACATACTGCCTGAAGGTGAAATTCCCGACAAAACATGGGGTGGGAGTAATAAAAGGAGACCAAGTCTCAGCCCACAAATGCTATTAGGCGGTGCTGGCTTTAAAGGAGAACCACACGTGGATGATCGAGGAGAAAAATTCAAAACCAGTAGAGGCCTTGGAAACCGTTGGGTTGGTAGAATGGAAGACAACGAAGGTAATGAAAGTGGGGACGAGCCTCGGTCCCAAGACAAAGGAAGAGATAGTCAAGTTCCTAAAGGAAAATCTAGACGTCTTTGCCTGGAGTTACGAAGACATGCCTGGCATACCTAAAGACATTATCCTACATCACCTGAATATAAATCTCAAAAGGAAGCCCGTCCAGCAAAGAATGAGGGTTTTCACTCCCAAACGAAACAGAGGCATAATGGACGAGGTAGACAAATTGCTAGTAGCCAATTTTATCAGAGAACCCTGCTACTCAGACTAGTTAGCTAACGTCGTTATGGTAAAAAAGGCAAATGGAAAATGGAGGATATTTGTGGATTTCACGAATCTGAACAGAACCTGCTCGAAGGACAGCTTTCCTTTGCCAAGAATTGACCAGCTCGTCGACTCAACGGTGGAACACAAGCTCCTGATGTTCATGGACGCACTCTCAGGGTACAATCAAGGATGATCGTCAAGGCTAGTTACTTTTGGCCCACGATGTTGGAAGAAGCGAAGGAGTTCATCAGGAGATGCGACAAATGCCAGAGGTACGGAAACGTCCAACAACTACCTAGGGAGAAGATGACGGCCATAATGTTACCATGGCCATTTGCACAATGGGGAATCGATATAGTGGGCCCCCTACCCCAAGGTAAGAAGCAAGTAAAATTTTTACTTGTAGCAATCAATTATTTCACGAAATAGATAGAAGTAGAAGCACTAGATACCATCATAGAAGCATGAATACAGAACTTTGTGTGGAAGAACATAGTTTGCAGGTTCGGCATACCAAGGATGATCATCTCAAATAATGGCTGCCAATTTAATAGCCAAGGATTTAGATTTTTCTGCTCAAACCTTGGCGTCAAGAACCAATTTTCTTCACTAGAGACCCTCAGGCCAATGGACAGATAGAGGTAATTAATCGAACCCTGCTGAAGATCATCAAAGTTTGACTAGAGGGAGCAAAGGGCGCATGGCCTAATGAACTATCCAATGTCCTATGGGCCTATCGAACCACGGCCAGAACCCCAAAAGGAGAAACACTGTTCAAACTCACCTACAGCATTGAAGCAGTAACCCTGTCAAAGTAGGGGTCACTAGCATGAGAAGCTAGTTCTTTGACGAAAAAAGGAAATGACGATCAACTGAAGGTAAACTTGGATTGCCTGGACGAAATAAGAACTAAGGCATCCCAAAGAATAGCAAGGTATAAGCAGAAGATGTTCGGTTACTACAACCAAAGAGCAAAGCTCAGAAGATTCGGCATAAGAAACCTCGTCCTACGAAAAGTCATACCGACGACCAAAGACCCAATGCAAGGCAAACTAGGACCAACTTGGGAAGGCCCGTACAAGATCATCCATTACTCAAGACAAAGAAGCTACCATCTGGAATCCATGGACGGTAAAAAATTATCTCGTCCGTGGAACATTGAGCACCTCAAGAGGTATTATCAGTAGACATCAAGTTTTGTAATCATTAACAGTCTTCGCTTATGTTTTGAAAGCAGTTCATTAAAAGAATTATTCGATAACTGTCTTCGCAGATATGTTCCAAGGAAAAACCAATGGGCCAGTGATAAAATCCTTAACTAAAAAAAGGATGTAAATAACTTGACAAGGCCAGTGATAAAATCCTTAAACAAAATAGGATAAAAAACACATCGACGAGGCTAGTGATAAAAATCCTTAACCAAAAAGGATGTAAATCACTTGACGAGGCCAGTGATAAAATCCTTAAACAAAAAAAGATATAAATCACATCGACGAGGCCAGTGATAAAAATCCTTAACCAAAAAAGGATGTAAATCACTTGACGAGGCCAGTGATAAAATCTTTATGCAAAAAAGGATATAAATCACACAGACGAGGCCAGTAATAAAAATCCTTAAACAGAAAAAAGGATATAAATCACTTGATGAGACCAGTGATAAAATCCTTAAACAAAAAGGATATAAATCACACTGACGAGGCCAGTGATAAAAATCATTACCAAAAAGGATGTGAATCACATAACGAAGACCAATGACAAAATCCTTAACCAAAAAGGATCACGTAAACAAGCTAAAAACAATACAAATTCTCTTCAGGAGAGCACAAGTCATACAACTAAAACGACGTGATGAAAATTCTTTTAAGGTTCAGGACGACCCAGAATGACACGAATCCCACCTAAGGAGAATGCAAGTCATCTGACGATCCAAAAACAAAGCAAGCTCCAGCAGGCAGAAGCTCATAAGTTTTCATACATCACAGAGAAACAGAAATTAAACAAGCATAAAGCGGGGTTATGGAAGCAAACCAAATGACAAACATACAAGCAGAACATAAGTTAACTTCGACATAAAAAGGAATATTGTTTGAGTTAAAAGCCCTAAGGGGGCAAAGCAAGTAAATTGTCTAATTATAAAAGCCCAAAAACAAGCAGAGCACCATAAAAAAAAAAAAAAAAAAAAAAAAAAAAAAAAAAAAAAAAATTTAAAAAAAGAAACAAAGGAAAATATCAAGCAGCAAATTAAGGGGCTTCATCTTCAACCTCAGGTGCGTTGCCTTCAGCAATAGCAGTAACAGTTTCGTCAACTTCTATCTCCTTGTTCCTGCTTTTCTTTGGACGAGGAGTAAGCTCTTCAAGAGAAACCGTAGGAGACGCAGTCCTAGGCTCTTGAATGACGAGAGCAGACGAAGCCTTCTCAACGGGCTCCTTCTCAGCTGCTCTTGGCCTTTTTTGGCTAATGTTGGACAAAGGCTTTCTTCTTAGCCTTCATCTTAGCATACATCTCCTGGCTAAACTTGGTCGCCATTTCTACAACACCAACAAGAATTACAAATAAAGCATAGGTGAGCCACATATAAGCATGACAAATTTTCAAGGCAAATACTTACTTCGCTCCTCTCTCAACAAAGATCTCAAGACGTAGGGAAAAGGTTTAGGCCCCAAGAAATGACGGTACAAAGTACGAGTGTCAACAAGCTCGTTGAAATCATCAATAGTCTTAGCGTAGTCAAAAGTCGCCTCAACACGCCCCTTATATCTGCTCTTCAACTTCGGACGAACAGTAACTGAAGAAAAAACATACAAGACGAAGGTTAAAGTCATATTCGACAACAAAACTAAAAGAAATCTTTATTATCAAAAGTTTTTCGCAAAAAAAAAACACACCAAGTTTAGGGACCTCCCACCTACAATCTGGGAATATCACCCTAGAAATCATCAAACGGAGTCTCCCAACCACTACCATAAAACCTAGATTTCCAATGTCGAAAGGACGAAGGGAAATCAACTACGAGCCTAGATTTATTATCCCAAGGTATGAGTTCGTAATAACCAAACTGCTTGGACTCCTTGAGACAATACAAGTATAAAAGCTTGTCCATCCTAATCATATCCCCATCGTTTGCAATCAACCAAATGGTCATGCAACTAATGACAGTCCACCATAAGTTCGGCATAAGTTGTCCCGAAGCAATGTTAAGACAGTGAAAGAGCTCCATAATGAAAGGATGGACAGGGTATCTAAGGCCACACAAAAAAGCAACCTCGTAAAAGCAAACCTCGCCATGAGCAAAGGCACAGGCTCTCTCATTCTCACAAGGAAGACGAATCCTAGTTTCATTGGGAAATTGAAACCTATCCCTAAATCTAAAGAGTGTATCCTCGTCTATACCACATGGTTCGTTGAGAGCATGGAAGGACCTAGGGTTTTTAGAGGATGGGGGTTTTAAAGAAGAAGGTTTAAAGGACGAGGGTTTTTAAGCGATGGTATCTATCTCCATTTCTGCTGGTTTATCACTAGAAGATAATCCTGTCTCCAGCTCGGTAGACCTAGCTACAGACCTCGGCCCCTTTCTGTAGACATTGCACACAACAGACGATACCAATTTAAAGATTGATGCAAAAGGGGGTACAAGCTAATCAACTGGTCTAAAGGCATTATCCCTAAAGACAAAAAGACCAACCTGGGGATGATGGCCACTTGAAGCTTCAAGAAAAGCTCCTAGGCGAGCAAAAAAGAAAGAGACAGAGGGGCAAAGATTCCTAACCTCAGAAAATTCTACCATTAACGCATTGAAAAGAAAGCAAAAAGGGTTAGAAAGGATTGTACCTGAAAAAGAAAAAGGCCTAGGAAGCTCTAGCTCGAAGGAGAGATTTACAGGAAGGAAGTGCAAGAAAATAACATGAAGAAGAAGAAAGAGGAAAAGAAAAGCTTTTAAAACATTCCCAGAAGCAAAATTGAAGCACGGGAAAACCAAGGGTCTCCTCGAGGGACGTGCCCACGTCCAACCAACCAACACCTGACACGTGGCCATGATGCGTGCGGTGCCGTCACATCGCATTAAATGCAAAGGAAACGAGATCTCAAAAGACACAACTGGAACGGAATGACCTCTCATATTCCTAAGACTACCAATACATGTAATGACGATTACGGAATAGGGGGCAAATGATGAACCAAAAATTCCCATCATTCAAAGGAACTGTAGGACGACCAAAGCTCCATAAATGAACATTTATGGCATGATCTGTTACACATAGACGGTCGTAAAGATATGACCGTTGGAAGGATCTTCACCCAATTAAATTGCCAGAAGCATTACAATAAGGCATTTAAGCTACCATTGAAAGCCTCTAACGGCTGGAAAGGCAAAGTCCTATATAAACTGCATTAGACCTCAAGCAAAAGTACAAGATATCATCTTTCATAACCTTACGAATCGATTAACATTCTTTTCCCAGCGTTTGACTTTATCATCGAAGGCTCATTGGCTAGCACCACGCCAGTGACCTTTTCAAAGAAAAATATCCTTCTTCATTTTTGTGCAAGACTACAGATCCTTGTGGTCAGACTCCGTCTAGACGAACCTATCAACTGACGAATTTGGCTTCATCAGTAGCGAGCAATAGTCAAGGATTTTGTAATTCATTGGTATTATCTCATTTTTTTTTCCTATAAGGAGAGTTAGCGAGAGGGGATCATAAGGAGAATCAATGTTTGAATCCCCTCTCTAATATTATTGCAACTAACGAATTAAAAACAAAAAACAAAAAATACAACCTCATAAAAAATGAAAGAAACTTTTACATTTTACTATGTAAGAGTTACCTTTCGACAAGTTGAAAGATATAAAATTTTGGATGATGCTTCTAGTTTGTATCTCATGAAAATGCTTACTTCAAATATTTTAATCTTAATCGTTAATTGATATTCATGTAAACAGGATGATTCTACCGTTACAATCAAAAAGATGTAAACATGATGATTATTTATACACTTTCGAATATTTATTTTTTCGAAAATAAAACACTTTAAAATATATTAGATATGAATATACCTAATCATATGATTCTGAATGTTATGTCATTTCATTTATTCGTTTAACATCTCACTCTGCATACTTATGTCACTGTAAAAAATGACCTGACAACATGTATCACTTTTTTTTTTTTTTCAATTTAGGGAAAATGGAAAGAATTTCATAGTCAAGAGTTAAGACTCTATTTTCTATATATTTAACAGTATATGTGATATCATATTTTTAGTTTAGAAAATAATAAGAATAATTGCAGTACACTATTATCACAAATAAATTAAAATGATAATAAATATGATGGATGTCATAACGATAAAATAAAAAATAAAATTTTTAATTACTCATAATTTAAAAAGTGATACATCAACGGTGAATGAACGTGTAAAAAAGTATACGGGAAAATTTATAGTAACTGTGTTAGATTCGTAAACTTTTTTTTTTAGTTCGAAAGTTACAGATTGATGGGACAGCTACAAGCTCTTCCTCTTGTCTAGATTTGTAAACTTTCAAAGGGATCGGAGAGATTCATGTCCCATCATATATGGCTTACAATATAAAGAAAGAAACTATTCTATTACTAATAGTAATACTATTACTAGCTTCTTCTTCTTTTTAATAATAATATTATCTATATTTTAAAGCATTTTTGTTTGTGATAATTTCTTGGCGAAGGCCTGTTTGGATTCGGGATTTTTCTACATCGTAAGCCGCAGGATAAGCCAGGAGTTTATGGACGAGGTTTTTGCTCAGAGCAGAAGGATGTTCGAACAACCATTAAGCGAGAAAATGAAGCATTTAAGGAATGAGAAACATAGGGGTTATACCCCTGTTCTTGACGAGCTTTTGGACCCTGAAAACCAACTTAAAGGTTTGTTTTTTGCTACCAAGTTTCACCTTTTTTTTTGAACTGGGTCTATCCTTATTTCATATATAATTTGTTTGTAATATTGTAATTGCAGGAGATTATAAGGAAGGGTATTATATTGGAGAGGAAGTAGCTGAAGGTGACCCAAAAGCAGAAAAACCATTTTATGGTCCAAATGTTTGGCCTGAACGAGGTAACGATAGGATAATAGGACCATGAAAACCAAGTTCAAGCCTTTTTTTTTTCTTTTTCTTTTTTAATGTTTGTTGCTCTCTCTTTCTTATGATTCTATAGGCAGTTAAAGTAGATCACTTTTTTTTTTCTATTGCCTTTTGGTTGCTGTCTTTTTAGAACTACTGCCTGGATGGAGGGAGACAATGGAGAAGTTTCATCGAGAGGCTTTGTAAGTTTTAGCAAACGTAATAGTTTGTATAATGGAACTATTAGCAAGGTCTTATATGCGCACACATGTGACATGTACATGCCGGTAGGATAGTTTCTTAAGGAGTCTCTTCATGTAATTTTTTTGAACTGTATTAATTTGTGGGTTTAAACTTTGTCATTCCATCAGTTGTCATAATTGTTCCCATGAATCAATTTTCTGTATAATGAATTCAAATAGGGTAAATTACCAACTATCTATTCCTTTTTGTGCATTCAGAGAGGTGGCAAGGGCAGTTGCCAGGATAATAGCTCTTGCACTTGATCTGAAGGTTGATTTCTTTGACCGGCCAGAAATGCTTGGCGAGCCAATTGCAATCTTGCGCTTACTACACTATGAAGGTTGAACTTACAATTAATTTTTGTTTTAGGAACAATATTTTGAATTTTTTGGCCTGCTTAATTGTTGTATCGTTAGTAATACAGGGAGGGGTTTTTTTATTAGGTGGAATTTCTGATCCATCAAAAGGGAATATTTGGAGCTGGAGCTCATTTTGACTATGGCTTGATTACCCGCTTAGCAACAGATGGCGTCTCAGGTCTCCAAATAAGAAGACTGCTCTAAAAATGAACATTTTTTTTATTTTTTATTTTAATTTGGGTGAAGTAAAACTCAAATGACCGTGTAAAGTACTAATTAGTTGTTGCAATTTTGTTAATTACTCGCAGATATGCAAGGATAGGGATGCTAAACCTCAGATATGGGAAGATGTACCACCAGGTCCACCACTAAAAGGGTGAGTACATCTATTATGTGTAACGTTTGTTTAGTATACATATATTATGTCACATTGTGTAGTAGCAATAGCATGCATGCTGATGCATATTACTTTATTGTGAATCTTGGTGACATGCTGGAGCGTTGGAGCAACTGTATTTTCAAGTAATGTACATCTTTTGTCCTGAATAAGAGATAATTCTGTAATTAAAATTTTGCTTTACATGATTTCTACTCAGGTCCACGTTGCACAGAGTTTTGGTGAATGGTCAAGAAAGATATTCAGTAACCTCTTGTTTCTGTTTTTTTTTTTTGTTTTTTTCCTTTTCTTTTTAGTAAATATGTTGTAAGGTTCACAACAGTCTCCCCCTCATTGGCTTTCCCTTGTGTGCAATACACCGTTCTCACTCGAATTATGAAAGACTCTTTGAGTAATTAATATAACATATAAAGACACATTTTAACTCAAAATGCCTAAACTCAATTAGTCTATGTGCTAAATCATATTATATTAACAACTTATTATTCTCATCATAATTTAATGTGGCACTTTACTCAGGTGTACATCCGAAAATTAGTATTAAACTTAGTTGTGGGCACTGGGTTGTTTGGAAATCTAAGATATATTATTCTCCCAAGCCCTTGGTATCATAATTTGCATAAAATTGTGTCTATTACTTTCATGTACACATTTTGAAAGTTATAATGGTTCATGCATAACTTATTAAAAAAAAAAAATTTTCCCCTGCGGCAGATTGCATATTTCGTGGAACCAAGTCATGATTGTCTTGTTGAGTGCTTGCCAACCTGCAATTCAGAAAATAATCCTCCCAAGTAAGTTAATGCCTCTTGTACATGTTCACCATTTGTCAAGGATATTAAAGATCTAAATCACCCCAAATTTATGTGGATAATTAGGTACGTGGCTAGCTATTATAAAAGTATAATCATATGGATGGACTTGGAAATATTAAACAGTGCGCATTTCTCTGTTTTTCCAGGTTTCCGCCAATTTTATGTGGGACTTACTTGAGCCAACGTTATAATTATCTAGGGGGGAGAGGATTCGAGTTGCGGGATTAGCAGCATATTGTAATTATCTCTAAAAAAAAAAAGTTAAGGCAATAGCCAACAAGTATAAGATTTAATTCAAAGACCGATAGAAAGGTAAAAAAGTGGGTCCGTGAATGGTGTTAGATGGCATCATGAAGCACAAATGTTGGATATACTTATTTGTAAAAAATAAACCCTTATGCCTTTTTTTGGGGGGGATAAGTAAATGAGTATTTATTAATAAAAGATGGGAAAATTACACTTTACCACCTTGAATTATGCCTCATATTATACTTTGCACCCTAAACTATTTGAATGCACAGTTTGCACCCTAGACTATGACCATTGTTACACTTTGCACCCTGACGTTAGTTTTATTATTAGGTTAGACAAAAATATAAAGCACGTGACGTCGTGACCTGTACACGTGTATTGCTTAAGTGTCACAAACTTAAAAGACCAAAACCCCCCTCTTCCCAATCAATTAAAAAAAAAAATCAGTTCTCTCTCATGTGTATCAGCCCCTCTCCCGAAATCAAAATCCTTTGCTAAATCCCCAAATCAAAATCCTATTTGATAGTTTTGAGTGTGTATACGTTGCTATAAGGTTGTCATAGTTTGGTCATAGTCCTCATGGTGGTGTTGTGAACGATACTGGTGAAGAGAATTGATGAGGCCAACAAAAGGACGTGAGAAGTAGACCTGCTTTAAAATACAGCAAGGAAAAAAAAATTAACACAGTCAGCCATGCTAGTGGCAATCAAATAAAGAAATAAACATTGTTTTTGTGATGAGAAGGGGCTTTGGGTTAAGGAATTTGGATGAGTCACGCTAGTAGTAGTGGTAATCAAATAAAAAAAAGGAAAAAAAATCAATTAACGCAGTGGTGGAGCAATGGTGTGCCAAGGGTCTGATACGCAGCATGAGAGAGAGAGAGAGAGAGAGAGAGAGAGAGAGAGAGCTGGGAAAAAAAGTTTTTTTTTTTAATTAATTGGAAATAGGGGGTTTTGGTCTTTTAAGTTTGTACTACTTAAGCAATACACATATGTAAGTCACATGTTTCATATTTTCGTTTAATTTAACAGTAAAACTAACATCATGGTGCAAAGTGTAACAATGGTCATAGTTTAGGGTATGTTTGGTTGAGGTGAAAACAGGAAGGATGGAAAATAGGGAAAGGAAAATAGGGTGGAAAATGTTGTTTTCTACTATTTGGTTGAGGAAAGAAAATATGAGAGACAGAAAACAGGGAAGAAAGTTTTTCCTCCCAGTCCCACTTTTTTTATCCTCCCAAATTGTGAGGAAAATGGGGAGAGAAAAGTGCTATGAAATGCATTTTACACAAATACCCTCTCTCACCTACCCTCTCACCTACCTCTCACTTTATTCATGACCTGATAACTTTTGCCTCTTCTCATCCTTATCACTTTACCTTCACAGCACATCAACGTCCAGGTTCTCTTCTCTCTCTTTTTTTTTTTCTTTTTTTTTTACTGACCATGTTTTTTCTGGTTACAAAATCTTTTGCCCAATTAAATTTATATGTACACTATTGTAATTTTTACATTATAATAATAAAAACAATAATATAAATTTATATGTATGATGTGGTAAATTTTATATTATTTAATGAGTACAAATAAATCTATTTCTTATATATTATGTAACAAGGGTATAATAGTCAATTTATGTAAATTACATTTTCCATCCTTCCCTTTTTCTCTCCAACCAAACAAAAGAGTTTTCCACCCTCTCACTTTTCCACCCCTCCAACCAAACACACAAGAGGGAAAACCAAATATTTTCTATCCTCCTACTTTTCCATCCTCCCACTTTTTCACTCCTCCAACCAAACGGACCCTTAGGGTGCAAACTGTGCATCCGAATAATTTAGGGTACAAAGCATAATCTGTAGCATAGTTTAGGGTGGTAAAGTGTAATTTTCTCATAAAAGATCACTTCATGTTCATGATTGAATTCAAAGAAGTCAATCTCAGTAAATAAAAAATAAAAAAATAAAATTCAAAGAAGTCAAAAGAATTACAACAAATTATGTACAAATGAATAAATATTCTAAATTAGTTTAATATGTTGAATGCAGTTAATGATTGAGTTATGATTTATCCAATCCATAAAAAAATAAAATAAAATAAAAAGATTTATTCTGAGACTTCAACACAATAAATGGAATTGTGTGTGTGTGTGTGTGGGGGGGGGGGGGGGGGGGAAGAGGTGGGCTTTTTGAAAATACCTCTCCCCTATAATATTTTTTATTGAAAACTCAAATCCAAAATGGAGAATATTGGAATGTAACATTATCAGGGCTGAGGTCTTCACTAAAACGATTCATCAGAATAAGTTTTTTTGTCAAAAGTTCAAGGACTTTTATCCTAGATTTCTCTCAAGTTCTCCTCTTCATCAAAGATAGCCAAAAATAAATGATACCAACTTCAAATGACTACACTATGAGAGCAACACAAAAGATGATGAATGGTGGATTTGAAAGCTTTTTTGTTAAAATTCTTGTTGGTCTACATTTTGAACAAAATACTAAATTGTGCATGTTGTTTAATTTAGAGAGAGCCACTTCATGTGATTTGATTATCATCACACCTTTTGTTAGGATTAATACCCTTAAATCCTATTGTGTGATGCTATGTATGTTATTATATATGAAATTACGTATGACTTAATGTTGTAATTAATAAAGTTATTTTATTATTATCTAAAATAATGGTAACATGAGTATTTGGACATTATCATATAGTCCATGAGATGCATAATATGTGATTTATGTGAAAGTCACAGAAGATATAAATCACAAGTTCTTTGTAAATTCAGAATTTTAGTTTGTAGTCGGTG
Organism: Quercus aquifolioides; assembly: GCA_019022515.1. Taxonomy (NCBI): domain Eukaryota; kingdom Viridiplantae; phylum Streptophyta; class Magnoliopsida; order Fagales; family Fagaceae; genus Quercus; species Quercus aquifolioides. The sequence continues at coordinate 63,489,033 of CM032327.1, read as the reverse complement.
ATAAAATTGGGCATTTCATATGCGAAGACTATAACATATCAACTAAGATGATTTGTCTTGAACATGGAAGTGGGGACTTCTAGTTGATATGTTGATATGTTTTAAGAGTTAAGACATATTGAACTGAACCGCTGTGAGATTTATTATTCTCCTAATGACTGTCAAATGAATAATAAATCTCACGACTTCTATTTACATGAACTCTTAATCCTAAGAGAATAATGGACCTGATCATGGAATGTAAATTGCTTTGATATATCGGGAGTGAGATCTAAAGTAATAGTCAAAACCTCAGTATGTTGGGCAGCCATATTTGGTGTTGATGGAACATATATTCTCAAGATGGAATTCATAATCTCTTAACGGAGATATAAAATATTCTCTTGAGATAAATTTAATGGGTTCAGTTATTCAAAGAGTTAGGCCTAACCACTTTGGTAAGAAGTTACTAAAGTATATATTTATGAAATTAGATTTCATAAATATATGATGAATAACTTTAAAGGATTAAACCAGGTACTCAAGGATTAAGATGTAGTAATCTTCAAAGTGACAGTCTATATTTATGACTTTGTATTACTACGAATATTTTATGAAGGCATTGCATGTATAATAAAGTCTTGAGATATAATCTATTAATAAAGCCTAGAGTACAATTATATTTATATAGTGGTATTAAATATAATTAATGGTAACTTTAGACTTGTCAAGAGTTGACAAAAAAGCCCAAGGCCCATTGGAGCTAGTGTCTTATTTGTTCCTTTTTGGTCCCCCTCCAAGCCACATACTAAGCCCAATTGGAAAGACACGAAAGGCTAGCCCAATTAGATAATCAGTTATAAGAAGAGAAACATACAGTTTTTTTGTAAGAAAATGAAATGATATGTATGTGAGGGTTGGACACTCTTTCACACTCTCTTGACCATACACATATAACTGATTGAGAGACCACACTTCTTAGGCATCAAGTGGAATTTGAGTGAAGATTAAAAATTGTTCCCAAGTGCTTCTAATCTTTGTTTTGAAATTCACTACACCAAGGTACATTCTCTTGTTCTTATATTCTGAAAATTACATAGTACATGTTATCAATTGCGAATGAAGTAGATCCTTTAATTTTCCGCTGTATATGTTTTGTATGCGATACAAACATGTAATTTTCCAACACCTTTTTCTTCGTCAGAAATGCAAAATCGTTTTCAAAGTTCTTCAATAGATGCATCGATCTTGAGGGGTATAAAGTGTTAATAAAACTAAAAGACAGAAGATGAATGTAAAGGAATGGATGGACGGGAGGAAAAGACAAATATAGGAAGAAGTTAAAAAAGGGAAAAAGGAAAGGAAATGAACAAAATCCCTATCACATGTACAATCTGAAAAATTCAAATCAAAGAGGTTAGAATCTTACGAATGAATGCGAGTTGATAGTTTCTACTTTCCAAGACCTCTAGGAACTAGGGGGGATAGAAGTTAGAAGAATCCTTCTTTTATAAATTGAGTTATTCTTTGAATCTTAAATTTTGATATATTTAACTTGGCTCGTTGAAAAAAACTTTAGGCTCCACCACTACATCAATGTGTCTTCACTTTTACATTATAAAATGTATCTAAACCATTAAACCATTGTTTCTAGGATACTAGAAAGTATGAGTAATTATTCAATATTCCAGTATTAATGTTTCCTCCACTCACATAATAATAAGTCTTACTAATTTAATTCATGCGTAGAGCTCGTTATTCATGCATGATAAGAGAGTATTGTGCATAAAATAAAAATAAAAAATAAAAAAATAAAAACAAAGAAGTAGGATATTCCTAAGCTTATATCATTTTTCTCTAGTAGAAAATTGAGACTTTTAAATAAAACACAAGTTACAAAAAATCTTACTCTTTAAAGTGACATCATTTAGTATATTTTCTATGGGGGAGTGGACCAAAATCTACTCCAAAGACCTTAGGCCGAAGAAGAAGTCCTGAGAAACCCCATCTGTGGAATGGGCTCAGCCCAGGGGCCAACAAGGGATGAACAAGACTCCCGTTGAGAAAGGATCATGTGGGCTCATTATTGAGGTAATCCGTGAAACCCATCTTCCTGAGAAAACATGGCCCAACAGAGAAGCGGTCATTTTCTTAGCCAATGACACCCTATTTCACCTACTTTTCCTAGGAACACGTCGAAGAGAATGCAGAGCCTAATGTAATAGTCACCTTCGCATTTAAGGCTTTACTCACCTAATGTCAGCCACGTTGAATGCTAAATGACTAACCTGAATAGTGAAAATGGCTCCAAAAGTCTATTTTCATGATCAAGAAATGGCAAGAGAAGGTGCTGCTGAGACAAGTATCCCCCTAAATCCAGCTAAGAATAGGACAACTGGAAGAGGAGGAGGATGGCTATAAAAGGAAGAGGAGAGCAACAAGAAAGGGGATCGAGAAAAAACCTAAGGAAGAACAAGAAAGAGAAAGTGAGAAAAGTCTTTACCTGTATTTACCCTTGAAACCCCTATTTGTACCTTGGGAATACAATTTCTATGCATATAAAGCCTTGATTCAGTTATATTTGCCTCTAATCATCTTTTTGATCTTCCCATTATGGCCCCTATTTGTACCTTGGGAATACGATTTCTATCCATATAAAGCCTTGATTCAGTTATATTTGCCTCCAATCATCTTTTTTATCTTCCCATTATGGATTTCCATCTCCCATTTTTAAGAAATTAGTTGTGTAGATCTTGAATACCAGGCCAGTTCTCTAGCTTTGTGTTTTTGAACCCCACATTTTCTTTTCTTTTTTTCTTTTTTAAATGGTATGGATTTTTAGAATTATCTTTTGTAATTTAAACTAAGATAAAACAAACAAAAATAAGGTATTTGAACTTTCAAATATCATATTTTAAAAATATAAAAATAAAATGGACGAATGACATGAAGAAATAAAATAATAAAGAATAATGAATGATTAAAATAGTTGTCACTACTATTTCTCCACACACAAAAAAAAAACAAAAAAAAAAAGAAGAAGAAGTTGTCATGACTCACTAGTGGTAGGTTCTAAACTAAAACTTTTAATTAACTCAATTGATAAAGATTTTTGACATTTAATAAGAGATTTGAAATTCAAACTATATTGATACCGAAAATCGATTAGTATCTTAATCTGATAATAAAAAATAATTATCATGAAATAAATTTCATAAGTTGAAATTCTACCATTCTATTAAAAAATAAAAATAAAAAAAGGCCACTACTGCTCACTAGTGTCCACTCCCGCCAACCACCTAATGCATTAATAATGATAATATATTGCCTAATTCAAATGGAAAACGTCTCCCATTAAGAAAAGGAGGCACGACCACGTCCCAAAAGCGACTTGCAAATTGTAATTGCGTGTCTTGATTGTCTTCCATTTTTTTCTTTTTTTTAAACCTGTATAATTAATACTACATCTTTCATTAAAAGGAAATTAAGGCTGCGTTTGGTTCAATGTAAAATGTTTTCCAAGTGTAAAATATTTTCAGGTGAAAATATTTTCAGGAAAAGAAAATATTATCAGGTGTTTGGTGGCATTTTAAAAAATACTTTGAAAAATATTTTTTAGTGTTTGGTTGTGTTCTTGAAAATACTATAGAAAACACATTTTCTACTTGATGCTCACATTTTCTCATCTTCCAAACAAATATATAATATCAAACCAAATCAAAAAGTTCATCAAATCCGGTCAAATTAAGAGAAGAAGGAAGAGAGAGAGGCAACTGGGTTCGATCTAGAGGCGGCGAAGGCAAGATCGGTGACATGGGTCTGATGGCGACGAGATCGGTGGGTGGGTCTGAAGGAGGCGACAACAACGAGATCGGTGGGTGGCTCTGATACTGGCGACGAGATCAGTGGGTGGGTCTGACACCAGCGACGAGATCGGTGGGTGGGTCTGACACCGGCAACGAGATCGGTGGGTGGGTCTAACACCGGCGACGAGATCGGTTGTCTTCTTCACTTTCCCTTCTAGCTCTCCCTCTGTCTTCGGGTGTGTGCTTGAGCTCTCTCTCATTCTCTCTCTTCGGGTGTGTTTTCCAGAAAAAAGTGGTTATTTTCCGGTTAAAGTGTATTTGATTTTCTGTTGACCGTATTTTCCGTAGCTGCCAAACACACACAAGGCTGTAAAATGATTTACTGAAAGTGTTTTTAGGCGAAACAAACGCAGCCTAAGTTTAAGGTCTAAACAATAACATCAAGCATACAGACATAAAATGCAGTGCCAGGACAGGGAGTTGAACAAAACCAGTACACAAAAGAACAAGAAGACAAGTATCCATCTCTTCTCTGCCATATCAGTATTGGCCAAACTCCCAAAACTGAGCAAAAGAATTTACTTCCCTACCAGTAAGAGACAGAGTACACTACTCCAGCTGTAAGTTTTTTTTTTTTTTTTTTTTTGAGTAAACGATAATACTTATTAGAACACACTCGAAAATAATAATAGTATTTTAAATCAGATTTATAATACATTACATAATCAGAGTACAACTACAAAATGGTCTAACCTTTGTACAAAGGTTAGGCCATTTTGTAGTTGTAGACTAGGGTTATAAATAGCGGACATTAGACACACACAACCAATGTGGGATAAACATCCCTATTTTCTTTTTTACTCCAGCTATAAGTTTATTGCTTAGGAAAAGCTTGTAACATTTTTGTTTCTTACCATTCAAACATATAATTGATGTGGTCTCAATCTCAATTCTCAACCAAGCCGCAAGCATATTTCATTCAATAACCAACCTGGGTAAGTTTGCTGTACTAGAAGCATATTCATTCATATGCTTTAATAATTACTTCCATCAAATTAATTCTACTACTATACATCCCTACCAATAAGAGAGAAATTCCAACCGTAAGCATAATAGGAGCACCGTTAACTTTCCACACATTTTTTTACCCACACGTATTTTTAAAAAATACAAACAACGTTACCAAACGGCCATTTACGTACCTCCATAGAATCCACCACAACGCTATAGTGCAATCCCATAGGCCTATAGGCCATAGTCACATCCCACCGTCTTAAATTGATTCTATTAGGGACACCAATTAATAATTTCGCAAATGTTTTTAACTCCATCGAATTCTCCAAATCCAACACAAAGGCAGGAAGAGTAGTCTTTTTCGGAAACTCTATGGACACCAAAACTTTCACCAAATTTTTCACTCTTAATTTTGCATTGTGACGGGCCCCCATGTGGGGTGAATGCATGAGCGTCTGTGAACTACTGAAATTTCCGGGTAATTATAGAACATACTCCAAAAACGGTGAGACTTAAAATTCATGTTTTAGAGAGAAGAACACATTTATAGTACTCCCATAATATATATATATATATATATATATATATATATATATATATATTAATATTTCAAAATTTCCTATCTATAACAAGACTCATTAGTTTTACAAATAATTCTTATGTATCCTTGAAGTATGGTGAATGATATTCCCTCATCTCACATTCATGTTAAGATCTACTCATTAAATTCATGGTAGGGTCTACCGTGAATATGAAAAAATAGAGCACCATTTCACTCTACTTCACAATAAGTCTATGTTAGAGCATTTTAATATTATTTATTTAATTAAAATGAATAAATATGATAACATAAATATAAAGATATGATTTTTTTTTTTTTTTTTTTTTTGAGGGGGGATATGAGAGTTAATATGAAAGATGAGAAGTTAGTGGAATGTTTAATCTCATATTGAAAATAAGAGACTCTTCTATTCTTTTTAATTGTGGTGATTAATGTGCTGATATATATTGATTCAGATAATATACTAGATACGTGCGCAAGAGGGAGGTGAAGGGAGAAAGTTCTAATGAGATAAGGAGTTTCTTATTCAAATAAATAATATTCAGAAGTATTATTCAATTTCTGTTAATGTTTTTCCATTATTATTGTGTTTGCACCAACAATCTATGGACAATTTTTTTAATATAAATATTGAAATGATATATAATGATTGGTGCTAATAAAAGTGGTATTACGGCTTGTGAAAATAATGTTTCCTTAATCACAACTTGCCATGTCAACATTTGTGAAAAGATTATGATTTTATTTGTGCCTTCACTTTACTACAAAATGCTTTTAAATTGATGTGAAAATAATTATCATTTGTACCACATTAACAGTAAAATAAATAAATTTTAATTTATTTTTTGTTTTGTGATTAAAAAGTGACGTCAAATTTTTTTTTTTTTTTTTTTTTTGCTAAGAGCCTTTAGCTTAACAAACCATATTAGGGTTTCCAATGTCCAAAGTTCATATCCTCATTCTCCCATTGTAACTATTGAATTTTATTATTATTATTATTATTATTATTATTATTATTATTATTATTGTGGGGGACTTGGGCCAGGTGATTGGTACCGGCCCACCAAGCTTAAGCCCAAATACACAAGCCAAAACTAGCCCGGGGGATTGGAGCTGGCCCAAATCTTGTGGGGATGGGCCCGACCCAACAATAAGTGTATCAGGATCTGAAGAGAAATGTTAGGTGAACTTGTTAAGTGTTCGGTCACATCTCGACCCACTACTAACCGTCAAGACAGTACGAAATTAACAAGGAAGTAGAGAAGTTCAGATCGGCACCGAGCGCTAGAAGTGCTTTTGGGAAGTCTTTGCGGAGCACTATTTAGTGTTTGGAACAAGTTTCAAGAGAATGCTCAGAAGACGTGATGATTCCTTGGGATTATAAGTGAAAGTGGGATTGCATGGAACTTGGCAAAACAATAATGATTAAAACCCAACTAAGAAGAGATTATATAAGTGGAGTGAGGGCAGATAAGTGGGGTGGGTGAAGGGCTTGCTAAAAAAACAAAAGAAGAAGAAAAGCAAGAAAGAAGTAAGAAGAAAAGGGAAGAATAGACACAAAGAGGGTGGACGAAAGAACTGAGGGAGATATACGAGAGATAGTAAGGGATTAATTCTGAGAAGGAGAGGGTTTTTGGGCTAGAAATCACGAGGGTACTTGTAGTTGGGCTGTTAGGCTCTGTTTGAGGCTAAATCTGTAGCACTATAAGGAATCCCACCAACAAATAGATTTGGAGCCCAAATCCACTTCCATAATTATTTACGTTAGTAGGGTTGAGGCACCACAATTGGCACTGTCTGTGGAAATCCTACTCAACCAAAGGCTTTGAGCTAGCTTAACATCGTCCAACTATGGAAGGTCTACATGTTGGAGAGGGCTCTGCTGGAGGAAATCATTCGAGGGCTTCCTCAAAAGGTCATAGGAGGTTGGAGCAAGAAGGATATCAGACTAGACATGATTCAGACGAGGGCTCATCGCAAGGGGAACGAACCGTGTCTTACATCCCCAAGCGACCTAATCGCAGTGATCGGGAACAAGAGCTGGAGAATTTACAAAAGCAAGTTAAGGATCTAGAGATTAAGCTGAAAGGGCAACGTTGTAGGAGGGACCAAGATGATTCGTCTGATGACCCGATTACACAGGGGGAGAGTCATCTCATGGTGGCGGTTCACGTCGGTCGAGGGACAGATCTCACGAAACCATAGGGCATCGTCATGAATCCCTCCATCGTGATAGGCACGGGCATCATAATGCTACGTTGGACGCCATGAGCCGGCCATTGAAGAGAGCTGCCCGTTCACCCTTTTCTGACGAAATTGAGCATATGGAAATGCCGAGGCGATTCACCGTCCTTCGTTTACCATTTATGATGGAAAAACTGATCCGATAGAGCATGTAAGTCACTATATTCAGATGATGTCACTTTATTCCCAAAACGATGGTTTGATGTGCAAGGTGTTCCCGTCCAACCTTGGGCCGACAGCAATAAGGTGGTTTAATGGTTTAAGGAAATGTTCTATTTGCAATTTCGTGGAGTTGATGCAGGCGTTCGGGGCAAGATTTATAACGTGTAGCAAGGTTCCTCAACTGATAGATGCATTGTTATTCATGAGGATGAGAAGTGGGGAGACCCTCCGATCTTACGCAAACAGGTACTGGGAGTTATATAATGAGATAGGAGGAGGGAATGAGCGGGTAGCCGCCAGTACCTTCCGACTTAGGTTCCCGCAGGAGTTGGAACTAAGGGACTCTCCATCTATACATCCCCCTGAGGACATGCATTAGCTTATAAAAAGGATTGAAGAGTATAAAAGGTTGGAAGATGACCAGCTACAAGGCAAAGGCAAAGCCTCGGCCTCTTCACAATACAACAAAGACTATCGTCCCGAGAGGTTTTAGCAAAGAACTAGGAAGGAGCCAAGAGTCCCGAGTATGGGCTTGCACGCAACAGACCGAGAGAGTTAATGTGACGTTTAAGGAGCCTGTCTATAAAATCCTTGAGCGCATTAAGAATGAACCTTACTTTCACTAGCCGGGGAAGATGGGTAGGGACCCGGCTAGAAGGAATTAGAGCTTGTATTGTACTTACCATAAAGAGAAAGGTCATACTACCGAGCAGTGCCGTGTGTTGAAGGACCACTTGGAGCAGCTCGTAAAAGCGGGGCATTTGAAGGAATTTGTGGTCAGCCAAGAAGGGTTAAGTGTAGGTCAGGGCTCGGGAAACCGAAGTATCAATGCACTTCCCTCGCCCCTAGAGTTATTGAGGTCATTCATGCAATTTCCATGGGAGTAAGTGTGAGCCGTCGGAGGGGCATATTGAGTGTAGTGATCCCGCCTGAGGTAGATGCTACGGACCGACCTAAGATGAGGCTTAGGAGGATCTCGGTCCCGATCACTTTTGCTGAAACATATTTAGAAGAAACGTCCCAGCCACATGATGATGCCTTGGTGGTGACTTCTCAGATTGGTGGATTCTTGGTAAAGAGAGTTATGGTGGACCAAGGGAGTAGGGCTAAGATCATGTACCCCAATCTATATAAGGGACTAAGGTTGAAACCCAAACATTTGACTAAATATGACACACCATTTGCAGGGTTTGACAGGAAGGTAGTAACACCTGAGGGGCAGATAAAGCTCTCGGTGGTGACTGAAGGAAAAGAAGTTGAAGTAAATTTCATTGTAGTAAATGCCTTTTCGCCGTACACAAAGATTTTGGGATGGCCTTGGATTCATGCTATGAAGGCAGTACCATCTACATTACATCAAAAGATCAAATTCCCTACTGAAGATGGAGTCACGGTGGTCCGGGCTGATTAAAAAGTAGCAAGGTAGTGCTTAGTAGCAACAATAAACCATGAGATCAAGTAGAAGAAACAAGTTAACCGGGAGCAGTTATAGCAATTACAGGATATCGAGGGTTTGACAAGGGTAGACAGTGTGGAAGAATTGGTTTAAGTATGGATTATGCCTTACTCCGACAGGTATTTTTGGGTAGGAAAGAGCTTGTCAGTAAAAGATCGGGTGGAGATTCTTCTGTCATTAGTACAAAATTTGGACATGTTTGCATGGAACCCGTACAAGGTTCCTGGAGTGGACCCGGCTTTTATTATGCACAAGTTAAATGTAGACCCTCTGGTCCCACCAAAGAAGCAAAGACCGAGGAGGTTAGCAAAGCCTCACATGAAGGCAGTGAAGGAGGAAGTGGAGAAATTAAAATGAGCGGGAGCCATTAAGGAAGTGTTTTCCCCCGAATGGTTAGCTAATACAGTGATGGTGAAGAAGAAGAATGGAAAATGGAGAGTTTACATTGACTTTACTAACCTAAACCAAGCATGTCCAAAGGACCCTTTCCCTGTACCGAAGATAGATCAGTTGGTGGATGCTACAGTCGAACACTAGAGAATGAGCTTTTTAGATGCCTTTCAAGGTTATCATCAGATTGCTTTGGCACCCAAGGATTAGGAGAAAACTTCTTGATGCCTTTTGGGCTAAAGAATGCTAGGGCGACGTATCAATGAATGGTTACTCGGATGTTCAAGGATCAGATCTGGAAAACTATAGAAGTTTACATTAATGACATGGTAGTGAAGAGCAGGAAGAGTGTGTGCGTGACCTAGTTGAGGTCTCTGAGATACTAAGGCAGCATAAGTTACGCCTTAATGTAGATAAATGTGCCTTTGGAGTGGGACCAGGCAAGTTCTTGGGTTACATGAAAACCACTCGAGGGATAGAGGTTAACCTTGACCAGATTATAGAGATTCAACAGTTGTACCCACCCGACAACCCTAGAGAAGTGCAAAGACTTACTAGGATGATTGCCGCCTTGAATAGGTTTGTCTCAAGATCAGCAGATAGGTGTAGGCCGTTCTATCAATTGTTGAAGAAGTGAAAGGGTTTTCAATGGACGGTGGAATGTGACATGGCATTTAGAGATTTAAAGTGCTATCTAGCAAGTCCACCTATTTTATCCCGACCTGAGCCCGAAGAAGATTTATATATGTACTTGGCAGTATCCGACCATGCTGTTAGTTCGATGTTACGCAGACAAAGGGAGGGAATCCAGAGACCATTATATTATCTCAGTAAAACATTGGCGGACGCAGAGACTCGGTATTTACCGCTCAAAAAAATGGCACTGGCATTGGTGCATTCTACGAGGAAATTGCCGCATTATTTCCAAGCACATACGATATGAGGGCTGACCGAGTACCCCCTGCAATCGCTTTTAAGGAGGTCGAATTTCACTGGGAAGATATCAAAATGGGGAACGAGACTGGGAACATTTGATATACGATACAAGCCAAGGAATTCCATTAAGGGTCAGTGTTAGCAGACTTTATGGCCGAATTTACTCCTGCGCTAGAAGACTCTGTTGGAATATGCCAAGTCACAGTAAACGTTGGCAAGTGTATGTGGACAGTGCATCTAACGCAAGAGGGTCGAGGGTCGGGGTTGTAATGGTGTTTCCAAAGGGATTGAGGTTGGAAAAGTCACTCAGATTGGGTTTCCGCGCTTCGAACCATGAAGTTGAATATGAAGCCCTCATTGCTGGACTCCGAGTAGTGCAGAAGCTCGGTGCTGAGAAAGTAGAGGTGTTCTTAGATTCAAGATTAGTGGTGAGTCAAATAAAAGGGAGCTTTGAGGCAAAGGACTCCCGCATGTCACGATATTTAAAGTTGTTCAAATCGCTACAAGCAAACTTCCAAAAGGTCAGCGTGGTTAGAGTACTGAGATGTTAAAATAGTCACACTAATTCATTAGCCACTTTGGCTTCGTCTTCAGATGAATGCATTCCTCGAATGATCTTTGTAGAGTTGTTAGAGCAACCAAGTATTGAGCAACGGGCGGTTGTGGCCGCTACTTCAATGTTAGAGCCTAGTTGGTTGGATCCTTATATCGCTTTTTTATCTGATGGGTATTTGCCAACTAATGCGAAAGAGGCGGAGAAGGTGCAGAGAACGTCGGCTCATTTTTGGTTATCTGAGGATAAAAAGTTGTATCGACATTCATTTGGAGGTCCATATTTGTTATGTCTCCACCCGAGCAAGATTGTCGAGCTGCTAGCTGAGCTGCATGAAGGGATATGTGAAGGACACTCGAAGGGAAGATCGCTAGCCCACCGAGCCATGACTCAAGGATTTTGGTGGCCGAATATGCAACGGGATGCGGCTGACTACGTAAAAAATTGTGATCAATGCCAAAGACATGCTCCAATCCTGCATTAACAAGGCGAAAACTTGAACCCGATCATCAGCCCTTAGCCCTTCGCTTAATGGGGGATAGATATAATTGGACCATTCCCTCGTGCGCTGGGGAACAAGAGATATGTCTTGGTCGCAACAAATTACTTTACCAGATGGGTAGAAGCCAAAGCCTTGGCAAACATCAGGGATATGAATGTGAAAAAATTTGTATGGAAAAATATCGTTACAAGGTTCAGGGTTCCCTGGGTGCTGATTTGGAAAAATGGGCTCTAGTTTGATAGTAAGGCCTTTCGGGAGTATTGCAGCTCATCACTGGTGTACCCCCAGAGCAATGGACAGGCAGAGGCAACGAACAAGACAATAGTTAATGGTTTGAAGAAGAGATTGGTGAAAGGAAATTGGGTTGAGGAATTGCCGAACGTCTTATGGATCTACCGAACAACACCTAGAAGGTCAATGGGTGAAACCCCCTTCTCCATGATGTACGGAGTAAAGGCAGTCATACCAATAGAGGTCGGCTTGTCAAGCATGAGGGTAGCTGATTTTGCACGAAGGAATAATGACGTGCAAATGGTTGGGAATTTAGATGCCTTGGAAGAAAGATGAGACATGGTATCCGTTCGGCTTGCGGATTATTAGCAGAAGTTGGCCTGAGGATATAACAGGAAGGTGAAGCCTCGGGAGTTTATGGTAGGAGACCTCGTTTTGCGAAAAGCAGTAGGAAGTATGAAGGATCAGAATACAGGTAAGTTCACTCTAAATTGGGAAGGACCCTACCGAGTACCAGCAACGGCTGAAGCAGGAGCTTATTACTTGGAAGATATGGAAGAAAGACCTTTACCCCAACCATGGAACATTTGTAATCTAAAAAAGTATTATCCATAAGTGTATTGTGAAATGTGTAAGATATGTCTAAGGTTGTAGATAAGCTTGAACAGAGAATGTGGAAAGAATTCAGTTATTATGCGTTGAGTTATTTATAAGCATTAACAAATTTCTCTAAGAACAAAAACCTGGCCTCGACCTGACTTCGGTCACCAACCAGGTGGAAACCTTAAAAACCTCTCTAAAGACAGAAACCTGGCATCGGCCTGACTCCGGTCACCAACCAGGTGGAAACCTTAACAGACTTCTCTGAGGACAGAAACTTGGCCTCGGCTTGATTCTAGTCACTAACCAAGTGGAAACCTTAACAAATTTCTCTAAGGACAAAAACTTAGTCGTGGCCTGACCCCAATCACCGACTAGGTGGAAACTTTAATAAACTCCCTCAAGAAGAGGAACTTGTTCTTAACATAAACCTATTCACCGAATGGTCTAAGAATAAAAATAAAAAAGAGAGACTATAATGGATCTTTCTTAGAAATGGGGGCTATCTTGATAGAAGTGCCTTAGTGGTGTTAATTAAATATCGAATCCTTCGGTCCAAGAGTACGTAATAAGTCAATCACTTAGTCGAGAAACACGAGTACATTGCATGTGTTACCGAACGTTTACACTTAGATTTTTTTGGAGTGCAATGGTACAATTTTCCTTAAAAATAGTAAAATTGCCTGTGTTTAAGGGGCTCAGTCATGCAATCACATTATAAGGAAATAAAATAAATAATTTGATCAGATTAATATTAAGTCAACTTAGCAAAGTTTAATACACAAACACCATTCCAATTAGTTAGATACATAAAGTTTTGGCAAAGTTATGACAAAAAAAAAGGGCATACATAATCAAATGGCTTAACAAAATCAAGAGTTTGGATTATCGGGCGCAGCGAGGCTTGTCAAAGGAACTTCATGACAACAGGAGGGGCCGAGCCAAGAATTGGTTGGGTAGCGCCCTGTGTCTCAGTAGGAGTGGTGGTTGCCGGGTTATTCTCATCAAGTACCACCACGTGAGAGTCAATCTGTTGAGACAGCTCCCTCATTCCAGGGCTTTCAGCACCCTCCTCCTCTTCACCGCCATCCTTGGATTGTTCTTGAGCTTAGGCCTCAATCTGTGGGTCCTCGGGTAGTGGAATTTGGTCGGCATTCCTGAACGGGGAGGTGTCAAGGAGACCGATAGCATTCACTGCGGCCATACAACCTTCCGTGAACCTGAGCCTCTGAGCTTGAAAGATCACCGGTCCAACCAAGTTCTCGGCCTTTTTAAATCCCATGTTATAGTATTCTTTTTCACAAGTCTTCGGCGTCTCCTTTAGGTCGGCGAGTTCTTTGTCACGAGCAGAGACAAGGCTTGCAGCCTCGGCAAGTTTAACTTCAGCCTCGCCAAGCTTACCTTGAAGATCCTCTGCTTTCTGCTCGGTCAATTCCCGTGCCCCTTTGGTGGTAGTTGCTCGTCGCTCCATTACATTCAACTCCAAGGTCTTTTCATTCAAGCTCACCTCGGCTACTTGTCTTAGGGCTTTCTCCTTGTCAGCCTCTTCCATCACGCCCTTTAGCCGAGCCTCTACAACATGGGTCATTTGGGCGGCCTGAGACGATAGTAGAAATGATCGAAGGTCAATATAATCCAAGCACCAACACTTATAGAAAATGAGAGATAAAAAATATATATACATAAAAATAAATAACAAATAAAAACAATAAAATTTTAGAGAAAAAAAATACTCACTGCTATGGTATGCCATTTTAGTTTAAGGATGAGATCTTCATCCCAACAGCCCGAGTAGTGCTCCAGATCAACAGGGAGTAATAGAACCTGCCCGAGGCTGTCAGACACTTGTCCCCCAAGGCCGCTCCTCCAAGTCCGAACGTAGGAGTCAGACGACAAGACTTTGTCACCCAAATGGAAGGTACATTCTCATCCTGTCAAGGGATTTGAGGAGGTAGAGGCCATTTGAGAACCGATGATGGTCGGCTGATTCGCGGGCCTCGTCTCTTGGGGGGTCCTAGTAGGCGGTTGAGTCACTACCCCACCCAAAGCTGGAGTAGGGGGCTAGTCAGCAGGTGGGGTGCCGGACTCAGTTATGGCATCGTCGGTACCCCTCGATCTCTTCCTTCGTTGATGGGGAGCGAGGGGAGTTGTCTGCTGAGAGGTTGGTTGAGGAGCAGCCTGGCTCCTTACGGACTGTGTGGCTGGGAACCAGCTATCTAAAGTCATAGTACGCCTTTGAACCATCCCTACAGTTGGGTTGATGGGAATCGGGGCTTCTAAAACAAGGGCTTTTACTGGAGTATGCACAGCCCAACCCTGAAAAATAGTGTCAGCCAAACTGTCACATACAGGTTTGAGCAAACCTTGTTTGACTTTTTAGGGCCCTTGGTGTCTCACCTCGCCGTTGGTAAGTCCGTTCGGTAGAAATCCGAGCAGCCGAACATCGAGGTAAGACAAAAGTAGGCTGCCGACCATTAAAGTGCCCGAGGAATCTTGGTAGCTAGTATAAGAGAGCACGCAACCAAGGATCATATGGGACACTCTCAATTGTCTGTCGTAATGTACAAATATTTCCGAGCACAGAATGAAGTTGAGCTCCCAGGTCTGTACCACACTTAGATCCGGTTGAAATTTTTTTGAAACTATAGTGAGGAATAATGAATGACTCAGCGAAAAATGTATATAATAACAACATTAAAAACATACCGAACATTAAAAAAAATAAAAATAAAAATGAAAGAAAGAAGAAACTTTAAGTGAAAAGTATGCACGGTAGGGTCATGTTAAGGAGTCGGAAAAGAAGGTGCCGACCTATCTGACGAGGAGAGGTCGGGCAGGTAAGTTCGCCATTCAGCCAATTCCCACTCACTCTCACAAACTCCCCCCACAAAGTTCCTATTAGAGTCGGGAAGACAGGATATCAACCTAACCATAGTGTTTCGGGTTTGAAGGTAATACCCGTGCTTCAAGCTCCCCCAAATAGCATATAGGAAGTTAATATCATGATGGGTGAGGCTGAGGCCATATAGTTGATTAAGACGCCCTACACAGCTGACTACCTTATAAAAGTTGGGTAAACATTGGTCGGGACTAAGCCCTTAAAAACTAAGGGTCCTAAGCAACAAAGGATCTACTAGAAATCTAACCCCACCCTCTACTATAGACATTAAAGGAAAAAAGACTACATGGGGTAACCTTTGGTCTTCTATGTCTCCCTCATGACAATATGATATGTTCACATCACGAGGGATGACAAACCTAGCTTTGAAGGATTCTACGTCTGTGTTAGTTCTTAAAAGATATGAAAATCCCATTTTTTCCTATCTAGTTTACTATGAAATAGACAGGGGGAAGAGGACTTACTGAGTAACTTCTTGATGATTAGGATGGTCTTGGAAGGAATTTAAGGAGTTGGGAAGAAGGAGGAAATAAGACTCTAAACTTGAAAAGAACTAAAGAAAAGAATAACGTAAACTATGTTAGTCTTTATAGGAGTAAATGTCATTTAATGCAACTGCAATCAATTAATTAATACAGACCGTTGTTTCTTTTCACGCGGGTCTTGGCAATCGAAGTGTCAGATCATCTCGACTATTCGATATAATGAATACTGTCACGCGTGCACCAAAAGTGAGCTGTCATGTCTACTATATTGATTGACTGCGGTTGATCTTCCCGAGACATAACCGTCATTTTTTCAAAAAAAACTAGCCGATCACCAAAGTAGGAATCCCCGATCCTATCTCCACTTCGCGAAAGCAGGATCGTGGTGGGCTATTGTAGGGGGGACTTGGGCCAAGTGTTCAGTACCAGCCCACCAAGCTTAAGCCCAAATACACAAGTCGAAACTATCCCGGGGGATTGGAGCTGGCCCAAATCCTGTGAGGATGGACCCAGCCCAACAATAAATGTATCAGGATCTAGAGAGCAATGTTCAGTGAACTCGTTAAGTGTTCGGTCACATCTCAGCCCACTACTAACCGTCAAGACAGTACGAAATTAGCAAGGAAGTAGAGAAGTTCAGATCGGTACCGAGTGCTAGAAGTGCTTTTGGGAAGTCTTTGCGAAGCACTATTTAGTGTTTGGAACAAGTTTCAAGAGAATCCTCAGAAGACGTGATGATTCCTTGGGATTATAAGTGAAAGTGGGATTGAATGGAACTTGGCGAAACAATAATGATTAGAACCCAACTAAGAAGAGATTATATAAGTGGAATGAGGGCAGATAAGTGGGATGGGTGAAGGGCTTGCTAAAAAAACAAAAGAAGAAGAAAAGCAAGAAAGAAGTAAGAAGAAAAGGGAAGAATAGACACAAAGAGGGTGGACGAAAGAACTGAGGGAGATATACGAGAGATAGTAAGGGATTAATTCTGAGAAGGAAAAGGTTTTTGGGCTAAAAATCACGAGGGTACTTGTAGTTGGGCTGTTCAGGCTCTGTTTGAGGCCAAATCTGTAGGATTGTGAGGAATCCCACCAAAAAATAGATTTGGAGCTTAAATCCACTTCCATAATTATTTAAGTTAGTAGGGTTGGGGCACCACAATTATATTTTTTTTATTATTATTGTTATTATTATTATTATTATTATTATTATTATTATTGTTATTGTTATTGTTATTGTTATTGTTATCATCATCATCATCATCATCATCATTATTATGGGTGAGTTTGGTTCAGCTTTTTGAAGTTGGGCTTTTTGAAAAAGTTGAGTTTTCAAAAAGTGCATAATGAAAAAGCTGAGTTTCAAAAAGCTGAGTGTTTGGTAAAAACTGTTAAAAAGTGCTTTTTGAAAAAGCTGAGTGTTTGGCTAACACTTATAAAAGTTGTAGTTTGAGGGATAAATTACCAAAAAGGACAATGTATATATAAGGGAGTTTATTTCTTTTTTTTTTTTTTTTTTGGATGTGAGTTTATTTCATACTTAAATTAACTACTTCATATACTTAAATCAAATTTTCTCTTTCTAAAAAAATTATTTTTTTCTCATCAATATTAGCTAATAATAACTTACCACTTAAGATTTATTGTGAAATTATTGTGATAATTGATACTGATTTTAATTTAAACGTACTATTACTTTTTTCTCTTTCTAAAAAAATTATTTTTTTCTTACCAATATTAGTTAATAATAACCTACCTTTTAAGATTTATTATGAAAGTATTGTGAAAATATTGTGATAAAATTGATACTTATGGGTACCTAGGATGTACGGATCTTCGGGCCAAGGGCTTTTTACTTTGTAGCCTTTTACACCGCATCCTCGGCATGTCCTTCAACGTCCTAGGACGTCCTCGGATGGCTTTGCAACGTCCTAGGCATGCATGGCAACGTCCTAGGCATGCTTGGCAACGTCCTCGGACGGTGTCCTAGGAGTCCCACATCGAAGGAAAACCCCCCCACTTGCTGCCTTATAAGCTGTGAAGCGAAGGGAGTAGTGTACCATCAGTTTAGTTACTAAACTGATGGTACACTACTCCCTTCGCTTCACAGCTTATAAGGCAGCAAGTGGGGGGGGTTTTCCTTCGATGTGGGACTCCTAGGACACCGTCCGAGGACGTTGCCAAGCATGCCTAGGACGTTGCCATGCATGCCTAGGACGTTGCAAAGCCGTCCGAGGACGGCCTAGGACGTTGAAGGACATGCCGAGGATGCGGTGTAAAAGGCTACAAGGCAAAAAGCCCTTGGCCCGAAGATCCGTACATCCTAGGTACCCATAATAAAATGCAACGTCCTCGGACGGTGTCCTAGGAGTCTCACATCGAAGGAAAACCCCCCCACTTGCTGCCTTATAAGCTGTGAAGCGAAGGGAGTAGTGTACCATCAGTTTAGTTATTCGAATAACTAAACTGATGGTACACTACTCCCTTCGCTTCACAGCTTATAAGGCAGCAAGTGGGGGGGTTTTCCTTCGATGTGGGACTCCTAGGACACCGTCCGAGGACGTTGCCAAGCATGCCTAGGACGTTGCCGTGCATGCCTAGGACGTTGCAAAGCCGTCCGAGGACGTCCTAGGATGTTGAAGGACATGCCGAGGATGCGGTTGTAAAAGGCTACAAGGTAAAAAGCCCTTGGCCCGAAGATCCGTACATCCTAGGTACCCACAATACTGATTTTAATTTTAACGTACTATTAAAATTATTTTTTTCTCTTTCTAAAAAAATTATTTTTTTCTCACCAATATTAGCTAATAATAACCTACTCTTTAAAATTTATTGTGAAAATATTGTGATAACATTTCTTTCTTTCATTTTTTTTTTCCTTTTTTTTTTCTCTCTTTTTTCTCCTCCACACACCTCCACACACGTACCCTTCTCTTTATTCTTTTTTCTTTTCCCTCTTTTTTCTCCTCCACACACCTCCACACACGTAACTTCTTTGCCCTTTTTCCCCTCCAGAACATTCACTTTACTTTTCATTTTGTCTTCTTTCTTTTCCCTTTTCTCTTTCACTTCACCTCCATAACGTTCCACCGCTGAGATCCTTTTTTTTTTTTTTTTTTTTTTTTGACAATTCGAAAGCTGAGAGGAAGACAAAAGATGATGATGATGATGAAGAAGAAGATGAAGATGATTGAAACATTGGGTTTGTATTTGATTTTGATTTTGGGTTTGGGTTATGGGTTTTCAGTTAATGGGTTAAATTTTGAGTTGATTTTCTGTGGATTTTGGGTTTGATTTTGAGTTGATTTTGAGTTGGGTTTGAAATGGATTTTGTTGGTTGTGGTGGTAGACCGGTGGGTTGATTGTTGATTGTGTTTTGGGTTGATTGTGGTGTTGATTTTGTTGGGTGGTGCTGTGTTTGTAGCAAAACGGTGAGGGAAGAGCAGAGAGATGAGAGGAGAGGAATGAGGCGCACGGATGACTTACCATGGAGAGGGCAGAGTTGAGAGGAGATGAGAGGCGTGAGGGAGCTGCGCAGACCAGTGAGATGAGATGAGATGAGGGGAATGAGGGCCACTGTGTTATTCAAGGGCAATTTCGTAATTTAATTCTCCCAACGGATATATATTAAAAGCTCAGCAATGCGCGTTTCATTTATGCACCCCAAGCCCAGCATAACACAAAAGCGCGTTTCTTCAGAAAAATAAAACGCAACTTTTTCAGAAAAGTTGCGTTTTAAACTTACCAAACGCCAATTTTGGGCTGGCTTTTTTAAAAAGCCAGCTTTTAGGCTTAAAACGCCCAAACAAACGGGCACTTATGTGGTGGTGGAGGATTTGAAGTATTTTTTGAACTGAATTTCTCTTTATTGGAAGAGTTGAGCAATGCTATTTGTAATTTTAGGGTTATTATAAACTTTAATACATAAGCTTTAATTGATGTGTACATTTTTTCTTATTTTTTAATAATTCAATAGTTAGAAGAGAAGCATTTTCCAGATCTATAGGGGTTGCTACCAGTGTTATAATTGAATTATGGGCTTACAAGATGGTTTATTATTAGCTATTAATCACTCGTTGCAATTTCTAGAAGTTGAACTTGATGCAAAAATTGGTGTGAATCTTGTTAGTTCTAATTGTGGTTCAAAGAGATCATACTTTGCCCTTCTAAATGATTGCAAGTCATTGCTTAGCAAGCTTCCTCAAGTCAGGCATATTTATCGCAGAAATGTTAGCCAAGAGCAGATGCCTTCAGAGTGAAGATTTTGTTGTTTTTAATGATTCCCCCTCCATGGAACTTTCTCTTTTGTTAAGCTTCGATGTTCATGGTTTGTACTGCAATAGAATATCTGTCTCTATTGTGCCTTTGGTGGCTAGTTTTTTTTTTTTTTTTTTTTTTTAATGTTAATCTCCTTATTACCCCAAAAAAAAAAAAAAAAAAAGGAATTTTGAACTCTGAATGTTCAATTGGAAGCACCATAAGGTGTCAGTCGAGTTACAAAACTCTTAGTAATGTCAACTTTTAAATAAAACACAAAAATGTAATCGAGAACTTTATTATGATGTTCTTGATGTTACACCAATCACAATCATCGTAATGTCAATTTATAAAATTTTTGTAGCAAAATTGATAGTGACTCTAGCATCTCTCTCTCTCTCTCTCTCTCTCTCTCTCTCTCTCTCTCTATATATATATATATATATATATAGGTAAACCTAAGAGAAAATCCAATTAAATTTCAAATTGGATTCTAATTGTTATCTAATTTTGTGCCACGTGTCTAATCTATATATATATATATATATATATTTTTTTTTTTTTTTTTTTTTTTTTTAGGTGAGTTAATGTTATGCAAAAGACGAAAAGTCTAATAAAAAAAATAAAAATAAAAAAACCCAATAAAAAAGAGTAAACTTATGTGTATATCCAAAAAATAAAATAAAATAAAAAGAAAGAAAGAGTAAAACTCATGTATATATCTATGTCTTAAACAAGATATAATTTGAATCCATATATGTTTAATTGTGTTGTTTTTAATTGTACTGTGCATATGCACGGATCATATACTAGTTTTCAATAATGCTACATACATAACAAATTTTACAATTTTTTCAAAACTTGTTGAGGTGGCAGAAATCAATTAATGGTGAAACATTACTTTCACATAAGATCACTGCTAACGTTACTTTTCATTACATATCAATTAAAATATTACTTCTTTCTTAAAAAAAAATAAAAAAAATTATAATATTACTTCTCAATAGTTATTTAAAAAATTGTAAAATGTGCTGTGAGATCAGATTTATTGTTAAAATTATATTAACATTGTTCTCTAAAATTTATTCCCATGTATGGTTCGTGTTGCTTTTTTTCTCTCAAATTTGATGCAATTTAAAAAAAAAAAAAAAAAAAAAAAAAAAAAATTTCTTGCGTAGTTAAATTTACGTAGACATTGAAAACTATGTTTTGTCATCCCTCATATCTTTCGTCTCAAAAGAAAAATCCCTCACATCTTATTATCATCCTCGTTCTAAAAAATCTATTCCAAGATTTCTTGAAAAAAATAAAAAATTCTATTCCAAAATACGCTCCATGAATAGAGGTAATTTTTCAATGTCTACGTAAATTCTACATGGTTCTTTTAGAAAAATGCTACATCTACAATGTTTTAACATCAAATTATAGGGTTTTTTTTTTTTTTTTTTTTTGAGAAACATACACACACAAATCATAGGTGATAAGTTGTTATTGGTTCTAATTTGAACCTATTATTGAAATTACTTTTTTCTCACCAATAACAATTCGTAACAACCTAACACTTAGGCTGTGTTTGATTAGAGTGAAAAGTAGATGGGGGAATGGATAGAAAATAAAGGAGAGAAAAATAGCGAAAAAAATAGTTTGAGTGGCTATTTGGTTGGGAGGGGAGGGGGGAGAGAAAATTGGTGGCCTCGGGTGTTTTCTCCCCAAGCCCACCAAAAATTAGTCTCCCCAAATTAGGGAGATTGAAGGAGAGAAAACAAGTTTGCTCCTTGCTACTTTTGGACAAATTTACCCCAACTTTTGGAGCACCACATCACCGTACTCCAAAAGTATTTAAAGAATTTCCTATTTTGAGTGCTACTGAGGTTGTTTGTTTGTTTGTTGTTGTTGTTGTTGTTTTTTTTTTTTTTTTTTTTTAGTGCTCATGAGTTTAATAAGTCAAATTGATGATAATTGACCATCAAATAAATACGGCTATGTCAATTATATCCATCAAAAAAAGAGTTTTAAAAGCATTATGTTAATTTTTTTAATCTCATATTCTGAATTTTATAAGCTTTTAGTGTCTAGTACATGGTTGTCAAAATCGCGATTTGGATCATAGGATCGCACGATTTTACGATCCCACCTCACCAAAATGTTAAGGATCGCACGATTTTACGACCCTACCTCACCAAAATGGTTAGGATCGCACTAGGATTGTAAAAATGGTAGGATCATACATAGGATCATGTAGGATCGTATAGGATTGTAGGATCGTATGAGATCCTACCAAAAACATAAATTTTTGGTTTTTTTTTTTTACGGGATAAATTTTTTGTTTTGATGAAGCTTTGAGGGTTTTTATTTTGTCACGTTGTGATGGTATGACTTTTTATTTTTTATTTTATAAAATTATGTCAACTTAAGCAAATGTTTTCTAGTTTCTAGTTCACTTGTAATCAAAATGAAGGAATGCTTCATCATTTCTAAATGAAGAATTTGATGTTGGCTTTGCTACCTTTTAAGCTATAATGTTGTTAAATTTGTTTGATCAATATACTAATTTGTGTTCTAATATTACTATCAGTTATGCTTGTATTTGTATATTGATTGATTGATTTTTTTTTAGCATGCTCTTTAATTGTTGCTGAGTGGTATAACTTGAATAGTTGAATGTGAAATTGTATTATGATATCTTTTGCAGCTCTAGTATACAAATATATAATGTCTACATAGATGATAAAATGGATGATGATGATTAGGAATTTAGGACAGTGGTTATAAGAACCTTAGAATGGGAATAATTAAATATTCACTTCACCTTAATATTCATCTTGCTTTTTGGATTTCATATTGTAGTTAGCTAGTTTCCATTTGCTAACTTATTTTGGATTTCAAACTTGGAACTTAGAAATTGGAAAATATTTTCCATATGTTTTGATAAATATTTTGGTATTTGGTTGCTAATTAAACATGTATTGAACTTTTTAGATACATTGGGTTAAAATTTAAATATATTTGTTATGTTAGTATAGACTTAGCGATGTATGACATGCAAATTACATCATATGATGCAAATCTAAGTTTTTTTTATGGATGAATTTATAATTTACATGATTATTCAACATACAAAGCCATTATCTATATGTTTTTGCTTTAAATATGAAAATATGTAGGATCTTACGATTCATGATCCGATCTACAATCTACGATCCCACCTACCTTCAATGATCCTACGTAGAATCCCGATTTTGACAACCTTGATCTAGTAGTTAGGAGAAAAAAAATTTAGACCTAGTAAGTATGACACCAAAAGGTTGACTCCAACATCATACTAACTATCAAATTTTTTTTTTAATGAAAAAAAAGTTTTAGAAAAAGTGATACTAAATCACTCACAACATATTATTTTTCAAAACACTAGGAATATATATATATATATATGTATATATATATATATATATATATTGGATGACTTAAGGAAACCTTATTCTCTTTTTGATAATTTGATAGTAACAACGGGAGGAGGGGATTTGATTTGATATTATGGATAGACCCAAGAGGTACCAACTTATTAAATTACAAGTTTCTTAATAAAGAAACCATATTCTAGTTATTATGACTTATAAATTCTCTATTAAGTAATTAGATGAACCCGATGGTATAAATCAAACACAATGGCAAGAGAATAACTAAAAAAAAAAAAAAAAAACCTCTACGATTTATTCACAACTAAAAAAACATCATGGCAATCAAGGGCTTGTAATTTTGTGGCATTAATTTGTATATTTATTTCAAATGTTTTAATATTAACCTTTTAATGATATTCATATTAAAAGGTTGATTATTAAAAGGACAAAGTTTAGTTACAAAATTGGTTGTAGCCTAAAGCAATAACCTTACTCAATATCTTCTTATTGGAGGTGAATTTTGAGAATTCCACCATTGGATTACATCTTCTTCTTATATCCTCCATACTTGCAAAATTTCTAAAAAATTAAAGATCAATAACTATGTCATCAATAAATTGTTTAAATTGCTAGTTTTTGTAGTTTAAAATTATGCAAAAAATATAAGCTTATAGATCATATAGTATATAATATCCAATTGACACAAAATTTAACATGTGTATTAAGAGTATAAAGAACATGTAATTCAATAGTTAGATTTTCAAAATATGTAATAATATTTATTTTATTGAGTAAAGTTGTACCCTTAGACTACAACCAATTTTATAGTTAAACTTTGTACTTATTAAAACACTTTAAAAATATATGAGTAGTATTAGAAATACTACAAATTTTACTTTCTTAAGCTTACAAAATGATGTATCACGAATCACAAAGAGGCAATTCAAATATTCATTAATGAGGTATTTGAAGCTTACCAATTACATATCAATTTGTAAGTTTTATATAATAAAATTTTTAATACCTTTAGCATTTTCCTAAAAATTTACTCCCTCCATCTCGTATTGTCTTTTACATTAAAAAAAATCATTTAATAAATTTTCTTTTACATAAAATGGCATAGGTTTTCAGTGGAATGTGGAACTTGAGTTTGAGAAATTAAATTCTACTTTGAACTCCAATTTGACAAAGTTGAGTTTTAAATGTTACATAACTAAATAAGTTGTGATATAACTTTTTTAACAAAATAATTTTCAAAAACGGAATATTTAGCACCAAAAAAAATCTCAATTTCAGGTTAATAAACTAATAAATAAGTTTCTTAAAGGATGAAATTTTTGTAAAAGGTATAAAAAAAAAAAAAAAAAAAAAATCCCAATAGATTCATTATTGGGACACAATAATCTTAAGCTTTTACTGACCTTTTGTTAGATTATTCCACCAAACACGTCGAAACCCCACGAGTCAATTGGATGACGCCACAATAATTTACAGTAACTTTGGTAGATTCGTATACTTTGAAATGAATCGGAGAGATTCATGTCCGACCATATATGCCTTGCGATATAATTAAATACTCAATTCGTAAGGATAAGTTTTTATTTATTTATTTATTTATTACTTTCCCCAAAAAATTTATGGCAATTTTGTTGGATTCGCAGACTTTGAAATGAATCGAAGAGGGTTCATGTCCCACAGTATAAATAAATACACAATTCCAAAGTAGTTATGTTGCAGCAGCCAAGAAACAAGAGAAAGAGAGAGAGAGAATTAAGGAATTTTCTTAATAGCTGAATTTGAAAGAACTACCCAAATGGGTATGCAGGGAGCCTCAAAAACTTCAGTCCTCAATTGTATTGATCTCTCCACTCCCGACCTTCGCCAATCTGTTTCATTACTTAAACAGGTACTGTTCAATTTCATACCCATACCCATACCCATACCATAAACTATTACTATTACTATTACTTTTTTTTTTTTTTTTTTTTGACAAAAGTGGTAGAAACTATTACTATTACTTTTATTTTAAAGCATTTTTGTTTGTCTTAATTTCTTGGCCAAGAAGGCCTGTTTGGATTCGGGATTTTTCTACGTCGTAAACCACGGGATAAGCCAGGAGTTCATGGACGAGGTTTTTGCACAGAGCAAAAGGATGTTCGAACAACCATTAACTGAGAAAATGAAGCTTTTAAGGAATGAGAAACATAGAGGTTACACCCCTATTCTTGACGAGCTTTTGGACCCTGAAAACCAACTTAAAGGTTTGTTTTTTCCTGCCAAGTTTCAATTTTTTTTTTTTTTTTTTTCCTCCAACTGGGTTTATCCTTATTTTATCTATAATTTGTTTGTATTGTAAAATCAGGAGATTATAAGGAAGGATATTATATTGGAGTGGAAGTAGCTGAAGGTGACCCAAAAGCAGAAAAACCATTTTATGGTCCAAATGTTTGGCCTGAGCCAGGTAACTATAGGACCCTGAAAACCAAGTTCAAGCTTTTTGATGATTGGTGCTGTCTCTCTCTCTCTCTCTCTACCATATGGTTCTATAGGCAGTTAAACCAGGTCACTATATATATATATATATATATATTGTTCCAGAAAGTATGTTATTGAATGTTGAACTTGTTGCTGTCTTTAGAACTACTTCCTGGATGGAGGGAGACAATGGAGAATTATCATCGAGAGGCTTTGTAAGTTTTAGCAAACGTATAGTTTGTATAATGGAACTATTAGTAAGGTCTTGTATGCACACACATGCACATGCACGGAGGATATGTAATTGGCAGTTTCTTAAGGAGTCTCTTCATGTAATTTTGGTTAACTGTATTAATTTGTGTGCTTAAACTTTGTTATTCCATCAGTTGTCATAATTGTTCCCATGAATCAATTTTCTGTATATAGAATTCAAATAGGTTAAATTACCAACTATCTATTCCTTTTGTGCATTCAGAGAGGTGGCAAGGGCAGTTGCCAGGATAATAGCTCTTGCACTTGATCTGAAGGTTGATTTCTTTGACCAGCCAGAAATGCTTGGCGAGCCTATTGCAATCTTGCGCTTACTACACTACGAAGGTTGAAATCACATTTTTTGTTCTTGGAACATTTTGAATTTTTTGGCCTTGTTGTATCGTTAGTAATACAGGGACGGGTTTTTTTAGGTGGAATTTCTGATCCATCAAAGGGGATATTTGGAGCTGGAGCTCATTCTGACTATGGTTTGATTACCCTCTTGGCAACAGATGGCACCCCAGGTCTCCAAGTAAGTAGACTGCTGTAAAAATGAACATTTTTTTTGGGTGAAGTAAAACTCAAATGACTCTGTAATCTGATTAGTTGTTGCAATTTTGTTAATTACTCGCAGATATGCAAGGATAGGGATGCTAAGCCTCAGATATGGGAAGATGTACCACCACTAAAAGGGTGAGTCAATTTAACATTTATGGAAATAAAATCGTGCCTCAACATATGTTGTAACGTTTTTTTAGTTTACATTATCTCACATTGTGTAGTAGCCTATTTTCTATTGCATTTGTGATTATTTCTGTTGTGAGTTTTTATTCTGGATTCTATGAATTCATACTTCCGGATCAAACTTGGTTTTGAGCTCTTTACAACTTAATTAGATACTATAGCATTTAATAGGAGTCCCATCAATTTTTTCTTTTTCTTTTTTTTGATTAGAGGAAGTCCCTTTATAAATAGATCTTAATGTAAAGCATGCAATTCAATCAATGAACTTACTATGTCTAGTATGTTATTGATTTGAAACATTATACTCCCACTCCAGCATCATAATATTTTTGTTCCAGCCTTCCAGGTTACATTACTGTTATTGATAACATGCCAGTATGCCACCATCTAGCTGTTTATTGTTTTGCTGCAATGTCTATTAGCATGCAGTAAAGATCTTTCAATATGCACTGTGTGAAGAATTACATGCTTGCATGATAAAATGTTAAAATGTAATAGAAAGCATTCTGTTTAGTTTGGGATGGTGATATTACTTTTTACGGTTTATCTTTGACAGAGCGTTTATTGTGAATCTTGGTGACATGCTGGAGCGCTGGAGCAACTGTGTTTTCAAGTAATGTACATCTCTTAGTTGTAGCAATGGTCCAAATTTCACTTTGTCCTGTATAAGAGATAATTTTGTTAATAAACAAGCTTTGTAATACGTTTCGCTCCCCAGAGCTTTTCATTCTTAATTGCATTTGGTATTTAGTTGTTATACTTGACTGTTCTAAATTGTGTTGGCCTGGTCACTTGGTGGCTATCATGTAAATGATCTGGTAGAGAATCATTTTTTATCTTCTAATTGTAACATTTCTTTCCTCTAATAAACTTGTCAGTTGTAATTGAGAATATGTGAACTTAATTGAAAGGGTTAAACCAGGGTAATATTTGGATTTGATTTTTTATTTGAGGTCTAGACTGTTTATATTGCACCCTTTGTCAATATTGCTATTTGCCATCCAAATTTTCTTGAAGAATTCAAGTTGTAGATTTAGCCGTTTTGGAGTCACTATACATTCTGAATCCCCAATCAAAATATAAGAAAAATTATTCAATCATGTATGAGCTAGTATTGCACTAATGAACTTTAAACTACTAAACTTTTCCGTAGTGCTAGTAGTGGTAATTATACTAATTTTAATGAGCTGTTAACTGTTAGTGTTGTCCTGGTTTTACTGGTAATCTAGCTCCAGGTTGAAGTCCACAGGGCCTAGATTTCCCCAATACATCATTTCCAAGACAATATTCATGAACATATTCTTGCCACTGCTGATCTGTTTGTTTTACTTTTTTTTTATAAAAGTTTGTTGTTGAGCATTCTCTGGGATGAAAACTCTCTTTTCGTTGCCAACTTTTCTGAAAATCTTCTTCTTTACTCTTGTTTGATTGACATTTTGCGTTACATGTGTACTCAGGTCCACATTGCACAGAGTTTTGGTGAATGGTCAAGAGAGATATTCTGTAAGGCCCCTGTTTTATTTTTCCCCTTTCTTTTTGAGTGAAAATTGTTGCAAGACCCTTTATAAGCTTTTGATGATCCGTGCTTATAGTGTCAGTTTCTGCAATATCATCATATAAAGGGTCAACATTATTTTCTATCTGTTTTCTCTTTCATTTATTACTTGCAGCTGGGATGTTTTTTTGCAGGGTGCTGAATTGTGTTACAAATGGCCATTTACAGTTTCGCCATTTGAAAATTTAGCTACTTGGACCTACTTTTTAATATTTTCCCCTATTAGTGGCAGAATCAGTTGTGGTAGTTTTAAATGTGTTACAAATGGCCACGTAGAGTATTACTGTTTGAATCTTTAGCTACTTGGATCTACCTCTTACAATTGTCCCTATTAGTGGTAGAATCAGTTACGGTAGTTTTATTGTGGCCATCAGGTTGATCTAAGATAAATTATTCTCCTGAAACCTTGGTATTTTATTGAGCCAATTTGACTTCATTTTCATTATCAATATTTGTAGTGCACTGATTCTCTTGCCCCACTGACTTGCTCATTGTGTGTGAAGTCTGATCTATTGTGTTAGTTATATTAAGTGACTTGCTCATTTTGTGTGAAGCTTTATCTATTATGGTAGTTATGTCCTTACAATTATTGGGGGTATTTTCGGTATTTGAGAATACATTAAAAGCCTTATGTGTACTATGATAATTTTACACACACGAGTTATAGAATTAATGTTTTGAAAATTTCTCTGTTGGATTACATGTTCTTTATGTTTTTAATATACATGTCAAATTTATGCTAATTGGATATTATTTACTATTCGATTCATAAACTCTTCTTTTGGACCATAATTATAAACACAATAACTTGAAATTTAAAATATTTATATAGCCTAGTGATAACCGAATGGATGGTTTATATACTTATGATCCTTGTAACTTCTTTTGTAAGACATCATAATAAAAAAATAAAAACTAAAACTGCAACAACCATGTGGACGTCAGATATTCTAACATGCGAGAAACTTTGGATAAGCTTACAGATGCTATTTTGGTTAAATATCCTGCTAGAATAGCAACTTATCAAGAACTTGGATATTCTAAGTAAGACCTAAGATATAACTCATCAGACCACTTTTTAATTCCTAACACAACCCGAAAACCCTCTCTTTGACAATTCTAAACCCTAAATCCACATCTTCCCATCCCTAAACGCAACCACACGTAGACATATTCACGTAGACCTAATTTTGGGTAAGCGACATAAATCTTGTGTTCTTATATGTTCGTGCTTTAATCTTTCTTGTTTCTATTATGTTATTTGTAGCTCACAAATCATGGATTAGATTTCTCCTCTCCTAGCAATTGCGAGTACGAATAAAAAGACAAACAAATCTTTTAGCTTCTTTCTATTTTTAAGACCATTTGAAATGTCTTGGTGGCTTAGAATGGAGTTGTACAGTAAATGAAATATCTTAGCTGAGTGAAGGAACTTTAATTTGGATCCTAGTCTTGTTTAATTTGCATGATATTTAAAGGATTGTACTAATGCATAGGGCTTTCATTGATGCTCCCATTTTTGCGGAGTCTAGGACGGGGTTGGCAAGTAGCCTTATCCCTAATTTTTCATGACATTTACATTTTGTATATTTGGTGTAATTCATTTAGTGTTTTTATTTTTATTTTGCTTAATTTACAAAACATTTTGTCTATTACTTTCATGTACAAATTTTGAAATTTATAATGGTTCATGCATATCTTATTTCCTTTTCCCTGTGGCAGATGGCATATTTCGTGGAACCTAGTCATGATTGTCTTGTTGAGTGCTTGCCAACCTGCAAGTCAGAAAATAATCCTCCCAAGTAAGTTAATGCCTTACACATTCACTATTTTTCAAGGACATTGAAGATCTAAATCACCCTAAATGTATGTGGATAGCAGTTATAAAAGTAGTCATATGCATGAACTTGGAAATATTAAACAGTGCGTTTCAAACTCGAACTTTTCTATTTCTATGCATTTCTCTGTTTTTCCAGGTTTCCACCAATCTTATGTCAGACTTACTTGAGCCAACGGTATAATGATACTCATACTGATCGGAGCGTATACAAAAAACCTCAAACTTAAATTTTGCCACAAAATATGTTTTGAAGACGTAAGTGTCATCACGGACTCTAGCAATAGGCCGGTGATTTCTTCTTAAAGCATTTGTCTTCTTTGTGTTGTATATATGGTTATTCTCATCATTTGCATGAGTCTCCAATAAGTATAAGAAAGCGAGTGAAATAAGAAGCAAGAGTTGTGTGGTGTATGTAGCAAAATGTAATGTTATAAGTATCAATAAAACTTCTCTTTTATTGAGAATTCACGTGTATTCTACTTGAGTGTGGTGAGACTTATTACTAAGTGTTTGATAAGATTCTTTCTAAATGTTAGAATTATTATTATGGAAAATTTTCCAAAGCAAGAAAACTCAACAGGAGATCTAGCCTCCCTAAGTACCCAGTAAAAAGTTCTATCAAACCAAGTATAACCAGTTAGCAACATTTTATAGATATTGTTGGACTTGGTTTCTACATATTTATATTTCTCTAAGCAATTCACATGGGTTGGGAAGATTTTATCAGTCATTGTTACTTTATGATGGAATAGTAATGTATACCTAACAGTAGTGAACACCCAAACTCAAAAATCAGAAAATACTCATTTCTCCAAACCCAAATCAAAACACAATCCCACAGTACCGATCAAAACACAACCCCACAGTACCGGAGCGGCGGACCTTTTTTGAGGATTTTGATCTTAGTACCAGAGCGGTGGCGAGCAGCGATGATTGTTGTGGTGTTGGGGCTCTTCACTAGCTGAGATTGGGTTTGTTTTTGGCTACTCTTTTCTTTCTTTGGGGATGGAACTCGAGCCTTAGAGGCTCAAGTTTGATAAGCAATCTCAAGTCTAAAAGAATCGAGATGCTAGTTTACAAATATGTTTCATAAGCATGCTAACTAACGAATTTGTTTTGAAAATCATGTTAAATAATAATTATAAAAAAATAAAAAATAAAAACTCGGTTGTTGGAAAAAAAAGGTTTTAGGGGCTTTTATTACCATTTTTCAGATTTTCTTTCACATCATGCCTATGTCCTCTTTGTAGACTTACCGTCCTATATAAGGTGTTCCCTAAGAAGTACGCCTTAACCGGGTGGGTCGGAAGTGGAGGATCAATGGTCGTTACCTGGTTTTGGTTTAGGAACTGACTTTTTGACCCCTTGCAAAAGTTTTCACACCAAATACTAGATTCGAAATTAGGGGACGTCTTGAGAAGGTATTAGCCACCAAATTCCACCCGTGGCCAACCTCTACTCTTATGTTCTATAACTTAGTTCTAGTAAGGAATCCGTTAATGAGCATTCCTAAAGCATGCAAGACAGTAAACAAATAAACACATCCATACAACCCTACATTATCCATAGGTTCTACATCTCTTGATCATTATTATATGATCTATAATATGATTCTCTCATTTTCAATTTTTTACTACATTATGAAAAAAAAAATGTTTTTTTAAAAAAAAAAAAAAATTCAATATAAGAATAGAGAGAGAATATATATTGTACGACACTAATATACCCAGGCCTATTTGGGCCTTGAGCTGCTGTAATGTCCAGGCCCATTTGGGCCTTAAGCTCCAACCCAACATTTAGTCCATTTCACCCCTTGGCCCGGGCCTTAGACCACTCTAAAGCCCACTGGGTAAGCGATCTTCATCAGCACATGCTACACCACTTCACCTGGATCACGCTCTGCGAACCACTCCCCGAGCAAAGAGACAACTGCCCGGGGGTGTCGTCCCCCGGCCGCCCAGTAGTGTCTTAGGGCGTACCACTGCCGAGCAATTCTACTGAAGTGGGAACCAGTTCCAAAGCCACTCGCACCACACCCCACTCCCACCTAAACACCTACTTAGGGTTGATGACATTGGACCTCTTCTACCACCAGCCATAAGAGTAATCATGATTCTCCCACTAATTTTGAGCTATAAATATGAGGAACTGAGGAACAGAAAAAGGTTGTTGAAAGGGGGATAAGGCTACTTAGAATTGAGAGGAATAGAGTCGTAAGAGTGAAAGAGAGGAATTACCAAGGCTTGGTAGTTGTTGCTAGGTCTTTAAGTAAGAACTACCCAGAGTAGGAAATCTAAAGCCCACATTACAAATAAATTGTGAGCCCAAGGGAGAGCGAGCCTGTCAAACTCATTTTGGGTGCACACATATATATATATATATATATATATATTATATATTCCATAGGTTGACGCCTTCTCAATTAAGTAATGAATCAATTAAACACATTGCAGTAATTTCATATTCGCTAATTGTAAGTGATATTGTCCTGCTTCTTCTTGTAATGAGTGACCTAACCTATCTCCTTCCATGTAGATTTTTTTTTCTATTGATAGATGGGTAGTTGTTAAATTACCTATTATCCAAAAAGTTTAAGCTATTGAGATATGATAAATTTAATCATTTAATTACATACTTCTAACACTCCCCCCTTACGTGTGGATCGAAACTCGTGAGAATTTCAATGGGAGGTAGAGTGGAGGAGATAGGGATTGAACTTAGGATCTCCTACTCTGATACCATATTAAATTACCAATTGTCCCAAAAACTTAAGCTATTGGGATATGGTAAATTTATTCATTTATCAGCATTGGTGGAGCCAAAAATTTAGCAATTTGGCACCACAAAAAGTTACTTTATTTATTTTACCACCCCACTTTACAAAACGCCCAACAGCAGTGATTTTATTTTAGCATATAACACAATAAAAAAATATAAACAATACAATAAAATAATATATCCACTACAATAAACAACCACCACCACTACCAACACAATAAAATAATATTTTTTTAATAAATTTTTTTTTTTTAGCATTGAGCTTCAATGCACACGCAAAGATAGTTGTGCACTGTAGCTCAACAGCCAAAAAATTTGGCTTTGCCTCCACTGATATAGGAGAATTTTGTTATATTTGGTTGATAAATTTAGCATTTTAGCAATTTGCCTCTATCAATACTAATGCTTACCACATACTTCTAACACTAGTTGCTTTGCTCTCTTCTGTGGTTCAATAGAGATTATTTGCTAAGCCCTAACAAAAATAAAAAAGATACCATTCAATCTTCTATATTGTAATTAAGAGTCAAACGCCTAAACCTGTTTTTTTGCTGCATTTTCAATAATGCAGCCAAACACTAGAAAAAAATTTGTTTTTCTGAAAATGTTTTTGAGTAAAAAAACATTTTTGACATAAAAATGTTTTTCAAAATATTTTTAGAAATGCAACCAAAACCGAAAAATAAATTGTATTTCCCTCAAAATAATTTTCCTTTAAAAACATTTTATGTCAAAATGAACGCAACCTTGATTTCATTAGTACAGAATGATTTTTTGTTAAAAAGGCGACCATGGATGAAGCAAAAAGTTGCTCTAGCCATATTGCTGGAATGAAGAGATTTCAATTAAGTTGACAATTTTTAGCACGGCAGCAGACAAAAATGGGAGAATATTACAATTAGGGGTGTCAATGTTTGACCTAACCCGCGAACACAACATGAACCTGACACGAGTTTTTGCGGGTTAGGGTTGAGTCTTAATGGGTTTGGGTCATAAATTGGTCGACCCGAAAGCGACACGATAAAAAACGTGTCATAATAAGTAGGTCAATCCGCATAACCCGCAATAGACACGTTTGACACGCCAATTTATTTGTGTCAACCCGAAATGACCCACTTAACACACCCGTTTAATTCGTATAACAAATAAATATTTATTTTATTTTAGATTTGTCAAATACCTTTTATATCCAATATATATTTTAAATTTAAAAAGAAAAGTGAGTAATTACAAAAACTTACAAGGGATATAATTGGAAATTGAAACTTTACAAATCCTAGATCTCTAAACCCTACAAACCCTAAATCTCTAAACCTTCTTATAAATATCTATTTTTTTATTTTTTTTATTTTAGCTGTACTACTCACTCTACTATCTGATAGACTCACGTCCAATTCTCAAACTCAAAGTCTCAAACCGATTATTTCTCTCTCTCTCTCTCTCTCTCTCTCTCTCTCTCTCTCTCTCTCTCTCTCTCTCTCTCTCTCTCTCTCTCTCTCTCTCTCTCTCTCTCTCGTGTTTAGTGAGTTTCAGAATTAAAGAAAACTGTTTTCTTGGTGTTTCAAAATTCTGCAGTAATTTTTTCTGCATAATGTTTTTGTTCTATAAATTTTGAACTCATGGGTTGTTATTAATATAAGATATATATTAATTGTTGATTAATGCCACAGTTGTAGCTTTTGTCTTGTGCCGTGCGTTTTTTTTTTTTTTTTTGGTGTTTGTATTAGTGTTGGACATCGTCTGCATATCTTGCAAGTGGGTTTATTGAGATAGTTTATAAACTAGATCTGATAGGTATTGCTTTTAAAACTGTTGAGGCCTAATCATATTTTGTAACTACTAATACTTATATATTTTTTTTTTGGCATAGAATTTGCACAAATGAAATTGGATAAGCTTGTGAAAGATGTTATGAATTCAGACATCAACAAAGAATCTATGGATGATAATCATAGTCATAGTCAAGATTAGTCTACTGTTTGCTCCAATTCTTTCAATGTTGATACTAAGCATTTGGCGAGTTGCAAGGATATTATATTTTTGTTGAACTATGTTATTTCATTTTTGTTAAACTATGTTATTCTGAATTTTTGGTTGAAGTGTATACACTTCTTTTAGAGTATAAAGAACTTATTTCTAGATAAATGTTATATTTTTGTTGAACTATATTATTTTGAATGTGGGTTGAAGACTTGAAGTGTATGCACTGCTGTTGAGATGTAAAAAAAATTATTTCTAGATGAATGTTATATTTAATATTATATAGGTTGAAATGGGTTGTGTTACATTCATATCAACCCAACACGACTCGTTTATTAAGCGTGTCAAATGGGTTGGGTCAGGTTAACCCGCCTTATTAACAGGTCGGGTTAGGGTTGAAGGATCATGACACGATTATTAAATTGGTCGGGTTAGAGTTGAGCAATTTAGTCGAATACCCCTATCTCGACACGACACGAACCCGACACGCTAACCCGAATTGACACCCCTAATTACAATTTTATTCGAATCAAATCAACAAGGTTGTAGGGTACAAGCATCTTCATTTTTGGCTTTTATTAACATATAACATGCCAGAGTTATTATAGTCATATTCATAAGTTATTTTTGGGAGAATGGGCAGAATAACTATAGAAAGGATTTCTATATAGTTAGTTAGGCAATGCTTGAAACAATAAGGAAAAGTAGACATCTCGAGTTTTAGAAAATCGAGATCCATTTGGATAAATCTCGAGTTTTCGAAACTCGAGTTCCATGCAAAAAAAATTTTAGTTTTATCGCCCCTATAGTGGCGTTTTTAAGTCCTATAGTGACGTTTTAAAGACCTATAGCGGCGTTTTTTTGCAAAAATTTTTCATAAGTGTTCAATACTAGGTTCAGGGAGCCCTATAGTGGCGTTTTTATGCCCTATACTGACGTTTTAAAGCCCTATAGCGGCGTTTTTCTGCTAAATTTTTTTATAACTTCATTTTTAAGGCCTATAGTGACGTTTTTAAGCCCTATAACGGCGTTTTCTGAACTCGAGTTTTTAAAACTCGATTTTCACTTGGATTTTTTTTACAAATCAAGCCTTAAAAACTTGATTTTTATATTGGAACTCGAGTTTTAAAAACTCGAGATGCTAGTTTTCAATATACTTCTCGATCGTGACAACTAACTAAATTTTTTAATATTTATTGTTATTTAGAAAAAAAATTCAGTTATTTTTGCTTAAAGCTACTTCAAAACACACCATATGCGTCATACAGCTTGATAGCAAGATTCCGACAACATAGTGAATAGTGATAGTGATAGTACAACACTAAACGATTGGAGTATGTCCATCAACTGTTCAACGATAATTTCGGTAGACTGGTGTGTACATGCAACTCTCTGCATATTTCACAAGATCCTTAGGACGAGGAAGACGTGTAGCGACACCTACAAAAGCATGATAAGAAGAAATCATAAACAAAATTTAATGGTTTCAGAGTTTAGTAGTGAGAATTTGTGCAAGGATACCTACAACAAAAATTTACTTACCAAGTTCGTATGCCTTGGCAGCTACATTAGCAGCTATATGAGCTGAAATTTTTCTGATAGTAGAGAATCGTGGGTATATCATCCCCTTATCAAAGTTCTCCTTTGTTACTTGTGAAGCCAAGGCTTCCGCTGTTGTTGGAGAACAACAAAAGTCAATTAACCCTTTGCCAGTTAAGCAAGATTTTTTTATAAAAAAAAAAAAATCATATGTTTTGTGTTTGAGTCTAAAATTATTGTTAAACAAGATCTAACAGCATAATTTTTGAAGTGGGACTTGTTCCTCATAACAAGAGGATAGTGACAACAAGAAAAGGAAGACTAAAGTTTTTTTTTTTTTTAATCTTATTTAAATGGGCCATTTTACATCAGGAACCTGTTTATATTCCAGATAATGCCAACTTTTAAAGATAGTAGAAAAGACATTTTATGGATTGTCATCCTTATGTTGCCTACTTACAAGCTGCCAGAAGCATTTCATCGTGCACACGGATAGCTCCAGAGATTATCAAACCCAAACCAAATCCAGGGAAAATGTAAGCATTGTTGGACTGAAATGACAAGGAAATCACACACCTCAGTCGTTGATATCCAACCAATTTTGAAGAGAAATACTAATGAAGAAAATTGCATTACCTGGCCAGGTACATAAGTCTTCCCATCATATTCAACAGGATCAAATGGACTTCCACTAGCAAAAATTGCACGACCCTTCAATTTGAAAACAAAAGCGACAAACATAAAATAGAGTCAACTGTACTTTGCAATTGTTGAGTAATCAATCATCCTTTGTATGGTGAAGTCCTCAACCAAGTTATGGCACATTTAGCTGTGTAAAATTTTACCTTACTCCATGTATAAGCTTCTTCTGCAGTACACT
Organism: Quercus aquifolioides; assembly: GCA_019022515.1. NCBI lineage: Eukaryota > Viridiplantae > Streptophyta > Magnoliopsida > Fagales > Fagaceae > Quercus > Quercus aquifolioides. Next base: position 63,451,520 of record CM032327.1, on the reverse strand, counting down.
CAGACTGTGAAGTAGGGTTGGAGAGAGCCATAATGATAGGTTTCTGCATGTCATTTATTGAATTGGGCTTAGCTTTTTCTTTATGGAAATATAGTTTGAAAATATAAACAGGATTCTGAGAGAGAGTATGTACATCATTGCAAGAGGCAAGGGCCTCAACCACCTCCTTTGTAAATGTTTTTCCTACCCCGGATGATCCAATCAAAACTGTTGGTTTAATTGCCTGAGGAAGTAAGAGAACATGGTAAGGGACCAAGATACACATGAAGATTACTTACTGGAACTCAAACAATGACATCTTTTCACACCTTGACAGCATCTAAGAGATCCTTAACAGGTTCATGTTCATGAGCCCAAGGCTTCTTGAAGTTTTGAAGTGAATCCTTACGAGAACTAACAATCAATCCCTGAAAGAATACTGGTTCTCCTTAATAGTAGAGAGGGGAAATCTTTGAAAGAAAAATAAAAAGGATATCTAATGGCTAATATATATGTTACGAAAGAAATTTTGATCAAGCTTACTACCTTTGAGTCGACAAGCCAGATCTTCTTGCGTGTCTCTTCTAAAGGAGCCTTTGTCTACAACAGGCAAATGGAAACTATCAAACAATATAATACCACCAACCATCATGTTTAAGAATTACGACAGAGTGCAACTCTGTTAATAAACCAAAGATGGGCATTCAAATACCAATAACAAGTTACTACCTGCTTCGAAATCTCAAGAGCTATAAGCTCAGCTATACCAGTTCCAGCCTGCAATCATTAAACAACAGAAGCTAAATAAGTAACTTGACTAATAGTGCAGGATTATGGGGATTGAAGCGTGCATGCACACACACACACACACACACATATATATAAGGAGGAAAAACCAATATGAAGTCGGGATGGAAATAGCCCAAAGAAGAGTCTTACTTCCCCAGCACCAAGGAACAAGAATTTTTGCTCAGCCAGTGCACCACCAACCAACTTCAGCGCTGCAACTACCCCAGCAAGAACAACAGCTGCGGTCCCCTGAAACAAAAGGAGACAATGAAATCAAGAACAACATAAAATCCTTTTAAGTGCAAGCTTCACCATTAATGCTACTTCAAACCTGTATATCGTCATTGAAAACAAGATGAGTTGTGCGGTATTCTGCAAGCAGCTCAAAAGCGTTGTGATTTGCAAAATCTTCAAACTGCAAACCAATTTAGATGAACTAGACAACATCAGAATTGGATGAATATTTTAAACTACAGAAATTTTATCAATCAAGGATGTAATCTAACTCATGCACAACCTGTATCAAAACTTTTTCACCATAATTCTGCTTGACAGCGGACATGAACTCATGCAGAAGTTCATAATATTCCTGAAAAGAATTGTCAAAATCACCTTAGGGAATGCATATTATACTATCACTTTTAAAAATTTATGAACCAAAATTGGAGCAAGGTGCAAATGTAAACTATGAAACCTTCCCAGTTGCCCTCCTCTGTCTAAGCCCAATGTAGAACTCATCTTTCAACAACTGTTCATTGTTTGTCCCCACATCAATTGTTATAGGCAAACACTACAAGAAGACAGTCCATACAATTCTTGATCAGAATAAGGGATATTATGTGATTACAACCAAGGCTTTTATTTTGAACTTGGTTTTGCTTGGCATAGAGAAATGTTCCCCAAGGTTTAAAACAAAGTACATCATGTGACCAACAATTTACAATGTAGTAAAACGAAGCAAGAACCACAAGTTTTATTTGAATAAACTTACTGCAGAAGGACGAACACCTCCGAGTGCTGTATACAAAGACAATTTCCCCACAGGAATCCCCATCCCCTAAAACATATCCAACACCATCATGTGAAGGCTAGTTCACTTTTACAGCCCAATAATTTACATAGAACCCTGTTTAATAAGTTTAGAATTTAAAAACGATGATTGACAATATAACTACCTGACAGCCAAGATCCCCAAGTCCCAAAATTCGCTCACCATCCGTCACAACAATTGCTTGAATAGTCCTCTCAGGCCAGTTCTTCAACACCTCAAGAATCTTGCCCCTGCGAAATTCAAGCACCCCTTCATATTATGACTAAAGTAGCTCTAAGTTGCACATAGTTACAGCAGAAACAGAAATTCATACTTTTCTTTCAAACTTATGTAAAGACCCTGAGGGCGCTTGAAGATGCTCCCATACTTCTGGCAAGCCTCACCCACAGTTGGAGTATAGACAACTGGGAGCAATTCCTCAACATTATCAATGAGAAGCTTGTAGAACAGCCTTTCATTCCTCTCCTGTAAAAAAATAAAAAATTTAAAATTTAAAAAAAAAATATATATCTGTATTACCCCTCTTTCAAAATTTCAATAGGACTTCATTCATCACACAAGGATAAATTAAGTCCATTTGTCTTTCCACTGAATTCTAAGCACACAAACATGCATTCCAACAAAGCCTCATTAAAGAAAGGGGTTTAATTATACCAACAATAGAAAGATGAAGGAAATAAAGAAACAACAAATATGTTAAGGCATCATAATTAAACAAACCATAGTCCTACAATGTCTCAACATCTCAAGATGATCCCAAACTTGAAAATACACAATCAGTCCAAATGTCATTATGCACAAGACAATCATTTTCAATACTATTCAAAATATTATCAGACAATTTGTCTGCACGTGGTGACCATATGCAAACAATGTACAACAATCATCATCAAAACTAAATTCAATGACGGTGAAACTCCTAAGTCCTACCTGAAGCTCCATCAAGGCAATGTATTTTTGCAGTGGGACTTGATATTGTCGGATGTTCTGCATCAATTTCTTCTCCTGGGATTAGTAAAATACAAAAAAGGGTCAGCGAAAATTCAAACTATGAGAACAATGAATCAGATAAAACGATGCTATAAGCCAATATCACTAATACAACCTGAAGTTGTTGAGACAAAATTATTGGAGGCAGAAGACCGCGCAAGTAATGAGCATCCCTCTCTTTCTCAGTGAAAGCAAGTCCTTTGTTGTACTGGGGATCCCTAAGCAAAGAATACCCACTGCACCACAACCACACACACCCCACAAAATTTAGTTCAGAATTCAGAAAGTTGCATGTCAGAGATTATAGTATAGTTCTGAAAAGCGATCAAACAGAGTCCCCTGTTATCTCAGAGTAGCATTTTTGGCTTCTGAACTTCATTTATATTTACATTCATTAATTTATATGTTTTATCCACGTAAATTATTTTTTGGCATCAACCAAGTGGGGCCTCAGTTTCTGAACTGAACCCAGATCAGAATGCACCTTAATCTTTAAGAAAATGACAGGAAACTCACAAATAAAAAAAAAAAAAAATTTTTTTGAAGGTTAATAACACGATTCCAGTAGCATAAGATCAATAGGATGCAAAAGAAAAAAAAAACAGAAGTGTAATAAACATGTGATCACAAAAACGAAACCTTCATTTTAAGTATTCAGGAACTTTCAGATTCTAAAAGACCAAAAAACTACACTACAAATCATATCAAAAACAAAACAAAAAAGAAGAAGACGAAGACAAAAGAATAAGCGTCAGTATGTACTAAAGCAGATTCAACAACAAAACCAGTACAAGCAAATGAAGTTCACTATACTTTGACAAACTACATGATTTTAATCAATAACCAACAATCAAATACAAATGAATATGATCTTTTTCATTTTTGGTTGTAAATAAGAAAAGTAAACACTAAGCTAAACTAAAACCAAGAAAAAGAGAAATGAATGAATCATGATGTAAGAGAGACCTGGCGACAGAGAAAGTCCAGGGAGTAACAAGCTTGTCCTCTGTGGCGCGATCCTCACCGTACACATCCTCGACGCCGCCACCAACGGTAGATTTGGGGTCCAGGTCCAGCACCGACTGGCCGTCCCTTATCTCCTTAAACGTGCTCTCCATTTTTTTTTTTTTTTTTTTTCAGTTATCTCAGTTCAAACTTGAAAAAGCCAATACTACAGTCTACACCACCAAAGCTAACTCTAACACTCTGTGTCTCCTCTGTGATACACAACAGGCAACAGGCAGAGCTTAATATATATATATATATATATATAGCACAAATGCTACTAGTTATAACTCTCTAGCTCTGCTTTAGAAATCAAAGACACACAGCAAGACTTTGCTTCTTCCCTTCTTTTCTTTTTCTTTTAAGATGCTATATTATCCCATCAAAAAAAAAAAAAAAAAAGATGCCATATTATTATTGTAATGATCAATCATCAAACAAGTCAAAGAGGTGTGTCGTTTTCAATTTGAAAAAGGAGAGACAATCATGTTCACAAAGTGATAATTTTATTAACAGAGTTTACTTATGTAAAGTTTGATTACTTACTGTTTGTTTGGAATGACGGATGAGACAAGGTATTTGGCGAGCTACAAAATTAGTTGTAGTCTTATACTATAATTTTATTTAATATTTTTTTATTAGAGGTAAATTTTGACAAATATACTATTGGATTATATCTTCTTTTTATATCCATTATACTTGCAAAATTTTAAGAAAATTAAAGATCACTAACTATATCATCAATAAATTTTTTAAATTGCAAGTTTTTGTAATTTAAAATTATGCAGAGTATATAAACTTATAGATGATAGAGTAAATAATATCCAATTGACACAAAATTTGACATGTGTATTAAGAGCGTAAAAAACATGCAATTCAACGGTTAGATTTTCAAAATATGTAGTAATATTTATTTTATTAAGTGAGTTTGTAGCATTAAATTACAACTAATTTTGTTGCTAAATCTTGTCCTTTTATTTTTAGAATTTTTTTTTTTAAGTTTTTTTTTTTTTTTTTTTTGGTGACAAAAACAAGTGATTACTTGAATTTATCATTATGCACCTATCACAACAGATTATATTAGTACAAATATTCTCAACAATAATGAAAATATAATAAGAAATATTACGTTCTTAGACTTATTATTCTATTTTTCCCCAAGTTTTAATTTTAATATATATTGATAGACTAGTATGATCCCAGACAAAAGAAAAGATGAAATCAGGCCAGGTTCTGATAAACTATGATTTTGGTGTAAAAAAGGCATGTTAAGAACTCAGACAACTTACTCTAATACACGATAAGTTACTAATATTTTTGAAGAGTAGTGTATGGGTTGGATATTTAAGATATCAAAAGCCCCTCTAAACAATTAGAGAAAACTGAATCCAATCATTAAATAGATATAAACAAGTGGTAGTGGTGGTGGCCACGATCGAGAAAGAGAACACTATGGTATGGATATGGATAATAAAAGATCAAGACCAATATTAAAGTGGCTTTGGCGACATTATTGCAACAAACATCTAAGATAAATTGGAGAAAAAAAAAATTGGAGAGAGAGTTTTTGTCTGTGTTCGGAGGTGGAGAGAGATAGAAAAAGAATAGGTGGCACTCTCACGTCTCATCAATTCATGCACAAAAAGTGGCAAATTTTGGCTTTGGGTTTTACTATTAATTAATCACTAATCTGTGCCATGCGAAAATAAAATCTACCGAATGCCAAGTAATTATGTAAAATACCATTTAAATTTTTTTTTTTTTTTTTTTAGAAAGAAATACCATTTAAATTAAAAGACAAATATTAGTGAATCTCATTATCCTTAGTTGTTTGTGTTACATTTAGAGTTTCATATCTAATTTACTACAATACTACTTGTAGCAACTAAAACTCACAATATAAGTATATTACATGAGGCCAAAGCTTATATCATCTTCAAGCTTCCTTTAACCTTACAAAGTCCCTAACAAAATTTCTTTTGTATTGAATTTGATTTCAGAGGAATTATTCAAAATTATTTGAATTAAACCTCACAAATTAGAAAGAAAAAATAAATAATATTACAACATTGTAGCTGATTAATATACAGATAAACTACTAATTTAACATGATAAATCACTATTAGTAATTTAGAAAGAAAAAATTAACAAAATTAAAGTTGTTACCCATTTAACCTAAAACTTTTCATATTCCAAAGTTGTCAAACACCTATTAACAAATAGATATTGATATAAAATATTTAGTAATTCCTTCAATACCGCAAGTTGTTCATGCTATAAAAAATTTGAGAGAATAACATAGCAAGCATCTTAAACTCATTATTACAATAGCGATGGAGACAGAACATGCCATTAAAGAGACAATGAATTATGATAGTGTTGGAGGCAAAGTAAAAGATTTAAAAAAAAAAAAAAAAAAACTGAAGAAGCAAGCGGGTTGGCTAGCATACCAACTAGTTAATTTATATCAAAAGACATAAAAATCTTATAATCAAATAGAATCTCTCTTAAAAGTAAATAAATACATGTGGTACAATAAGATAAATAAAAGGTTTGTCAAGATGATCAGGTTTGGCAATGAAGAAGACGCAGCAGCTATTGATGAGAGTAATCTCTATCTTAAACTTGTGATGATGATGAAGATGCAACAACTACTAATTATGCAGATCTAGCAAAACCTTATTTTGATTCAACTACAACAAAAATGATGATAATTACCATAAAATAAATTTTTTTTTTTAAAACAGCCTTTTATGATATAGCAACATCAAGGGGAATAAATAATAAACAAACCTATGAACTAAACAAATTGCAGACACATATAAACAGAAGTAGAACATCCACTAAAGTGTTTCGTTTCCTTAGACAATGTGGCTCAAGTCACAGCAAGCCCTGAAATGAAAAATTATGAAGATAAAAACGATATTGGGACACTTCACAACAAAGGTTGGGTAATAATGATAGTAATTACTCCCTCCGTCCCAATTTGTTATTTAATTTAACCATTACTCCAAAATAAAGGAGAAAGAATATGTATACCTTTCCAACTGGACTCCAAAGGAAATTGTAAAATGACAGCTTTATTTTTTCCCATGTATGCCACATTCCATATGATACATATGTTAGGAAACCCATTCTTTTTAGAGATACTTTAATTAATGTCAGCTCCCTAAGGAGTTTTTCTTTCTCTCATACTGTAAGGCAAGGTAATGCTGTTGTACATACTTTAACCTAGAGAGCAAAACTTTTTTTTTCCCTTTATTAGTTTGGATGGAGGCTATTCCATCAGATGCTGATGCTTTTTTTTTTTTTTTTTTTTTTGGCTGATTTTCCAACTTCTTAATCAAATTTCAAGCATAGTCTTTTTCCTCAAAAAAAAAAAAAAAAAAAAAAACTAAACTAAACACATAAAGAAACAGAAAATTTTGGATCTTGTGACTTCTTTTGTTATTCTTTTAATGATAAAATGATAAAATTACCTTAATAGAGACGTGGAACACCATGAACTTCTTCTGGCATATGCTAATGCAAATTTTCAATAGTACTTAAATTTTAAAATTAGTATAAATTTTTTTTAATTAAGATATAAATATGTGGATGAGTTTAAAATTGATCATTACCAAAATATAATTGATTGAATGCTCTACATCATATCATCAAGAATTTATCGTATTTACTTTTTTTCACTTGAGCTGGATTAATACATAATATTGCATACTAAACCAAATTAAACAACTTCAACACCACCAAAATAAATAAGGACAATGAAGTGCTAAATTTTTTTTTTCTATTTCTTTGTTGTATATCTGATGCTCTACACAAAACCCGATACTTCTCTTTTGCTACAATGGATATAAGTTTCTATTCTACATAGACACTTATAGCAAAGGATATTCATACCAGCTAGTTCATGAGAATATCATCAACCCCAATTATTATTAGTATTTGAGAATACCAACAGTTCTCCAAATTCAATTTCTATTAGAAATTAGTACAATTTAATTTCCATCAAACTAAATATTCATGTTGGAACATATATTGAGTTCGTAAAAACTGAGCATATCCACCTTAAACAGAGGCCAAAGAAGGCCAGCATCAAGAACTTCTGATATGTAACTACCAATTTTTGTGGAATTAACCACGCTAAAGAACTTAATAACATATCACCAGCAAATTTTAATTATTTCAACCAACCCAAACAAATAAAGAGAGTAATAAAAATTCACACCAACAGCTGTGAGTTGCAATACAAATTCTAGTCACCAACAGCCGTGAGTTGCAATACAAAATTCACGCTTGAGTTATACTAATGCAACAACAATAAAAATTCTCAATGTCAACGATACTCTAAATGAATTGTTCAGCCTCTCTCATTAAACAATATCTACATAAACTGTTCAACCTCTCTCACTGGTAGTTTCTGCTTCAGCAAACAATTCTTTTCCAATGTCAAGGATACTTTACATATCATCACTTTGAAGCCAAATATTCTTTTGGTTACCTAAACCATTCGACCAACAATGGAATCTCCTTCCAAAGCAATAGGCGTGTAATCGCTTTATTTATATCCATGTGATGGCCAAGAGTATAATCAAAACTAATAGAAGGCATTTTAAATCGATTCCAATGATGAAGGAGGGATTCACTTAAATGAGGAGACCAAGAAAATGGGAGAAGTGTCATGTTCTGAGTATAGTATCGAATTTGAAACTCTATATTTCAGTTTGCTAACTACTAAAACACCTTAGCAAATTGAATTTCTGTAGGCATAGATTACACTATTCAATTGAATTTCTACATGCATGGATTCTACTAAAACTCTATCATTCAATTTTCTAACTACTAAAACTTTATCACACGGATTACACAATATAAACCAATAATGTTATAGTCTTGAACATTAAAAAAAAATACCAAATCAATTTTAAATATAGAAACAAACAATCATATATCAATACAAATACTCAACCTAAATACATAAAAACCCATATATGACCCACAACAGAAAAGAGGTAGTAACAAAATTATTATAAAAAATAAAAAAATAAATAAAAAATAAAAAGCAAAAGAAAAGAACAATACTATTAATCTACTCCTTTGAACTATTATGCAGGGCAGTCACAAGAATAGAGGTCAAGAGCAACTGAGATTTAGAGAAACCTAAACTGAATCATCCAGCTTTTCAGTATTAATATAGTGTAAGGAGAGAAAGAGATGAAGGAGTTAGAAAGCCAAAGTTTGGCGTTAGGAAGCTAAAGGGTTGTTTGGATTTGCTGTTTCCATCACTCATAACTCAAAATATGTGGGTCCCACGAAAAAAAAACTCTGTTTGGATTTGTTTCCAGTTTTTGTTTCCATCACTCAATTCTCTGATTTTTGAGTGATGAGTTATGAAAACTGAAAACACATTTTAGGTGTTTTTAGTTTCCAAAACTCAGTTTCCAATGGCATTTTCGTAATTAAACCCACATACCCAGCCGCAATGTTTGACAAACAAACTTTTTTTTTGAGAAACCCAGCCACAACTTTTAAAGTTGAAAAATGGGTGATAAGTTAAGGTGCCAAATGGGGAGTTTGGGAAATTGGGGTATTTTAAGTGATGAGTGACGAAAATTGAGTGAAGAGTGATAAGTGATGACAAAAAAAAAAAAAAAAAAAAAAAACCAAATAGCCCCTAAAGGATTGTCGTTTGAGTTTGTAACCATGAAACACAAAGGGTTACCATTTGAAATTGTAACCATAGAACACAAAGAGTTGCTGTCTAAAATTGTAATCATGAAAGAGATATGGTTGAGAATTATTTTCTTTTTATTAGTATTTTTAATTTTAGGAAAACTATTTTTGAATTGTAGGACAAATTCAGGAAAAAGAATGGTAATGACATCGCTGCTGATATGGCTCAACTTGAGTGTAGTAATATTAAATGCTACACTTCAATTTTTAGATTTATATAGATATAGATTTGGAGAGAGAAATTGAGAAAGTGTATTTATTTTGTATTGAGTTTGTGAATATGCGTGTACTACTACTACTAGTTTAGTTTCTACTTGCTTCTCAAAAAAAAAAAAAAAAAAAAGTTTAGTTTCTACTTTAATTTCTACCTTTGTCTGCCCAATTAAAACAGAGAAATTGGCAGCGGTTTACTTGTTTGAATAATAGACATCCGGCGAAGTATGAAAAGTAGATCTGTAAGCTTTAGAAGAAGGGGTTATGAGTGCGTGGGTTTGGTTACAAATACAAGTGTACGTACTGTTGTGTTGAAGAGGATCTGTTAGGAATATTAAAAGAATAACATGGAGGATATTCACTAATCACTATGTATGAGACCGAGACACTTTCCTCTTTTTGTATCTAATGTCAATACTCCTTTTATGATTTCAGTCTAAGGGTCCACTTTGCACAATCACTCACGCCAGTAAGCTTAAATTTACTGGATTAGGAAAACAACAAACAAAACGAGAATTATTAAAGTAACCCCACCCCCGCTATGAATCTATGATGATTATGTTTTAATTTTTATTTCAAGATCCAGAGATATGAATGGACGAAAATTTTATTAAAAAGTTAATTCTACCTTACCACGAAAGAAGATACCCCACCGCTTAGATAAATTAATTAATTGCATGTGATTCTTGGACTTGTCTTTAATATATAGTTTGGACACACACAGACACCCACCTACTGAATACGCGGTTTCAGCTCAACTCAACACGTTATCTCTACCAGTTTTTTTTTTTTTTTGGTCCAATCATCCCCAATGTAATTATGTAACCGAAAACTTTCTTTATACAACACACTAAACACCTCAAAGCTAAAAGACACGCAAAAAGACAAGAGTCCATCCTAGGATCATTGCACAACACACTAAAAAACTTTATCAAATGCCGACACCATGACTATATAAATAAAATAAAATAAAATAAAACGAACTTTTTTTATTTTTATTTTTGATACTTTGGTTAGATACCGTGGACATATCACGAAACGCTAACTAGTTGAGTTATAAGGTTTTTTACTAAGAAACTAAAACTTGATATATTTAGGTGCCCACCCACAACTGGTTTCTCTTTGGATTTTTTTTTTCTTTGATTTTCTTTTTAATTAATTACTCCTTCCATTCCAAATTGCTAGTCCTATTTCGAAAACTCAATTTTTTAAGAAAACGTCATTTATTACCTTGCCTCTTGTAAAAAAAAAATGTATAAATTTTCAAAACTACACTTAAATAAATTGTTGGTTCTATTTACAAAACCCAAATTTTTAAATGCTCCTTAAAATAAAGTAAGGGTATTGATGTCACATAAGTTTGAAGAAACAACGCATGCTACTCTCTCAAAAATTAATTTGGAGATTTCGTCCTACATCAGACCCCTTCACTTGAAACAAACTCATCCTCGAGTTCATCTTTGAGATCTAAAATCTTCAATGCCAAGCAAATAAATATTTGGAATACTTGAACACATTGATCTTCTTTCTATACTTGCAAGTCATCAATGAAATAAACAAATCACTTGAATTTCTTTTTACCAAATAAAAATAGGCAATGATTTAATTTTATTGAGATCCTTGAAAACTTCCTCTTCAATTTCTTCCTTAATGGTCTCTGCCATCTTGACTTCAAGGTCTTTCTCTATAATAGGGTCTTCATTAATCTCCTCCACAATCTTGATTAGAGGTTCTTCTTCTATATAAGGCCTTCATTATTTCCTCATAAATCACTATATTTTCTTCTTTGACTTCTACATAATCTTCAAGAAAAGTATTTTTTTTTTTTCAACATGTAATTCTTCCCCTTAATGGTGGAATATATGACTCTTCAAAATAATTCAAGTATGAAATTCTTGGCAAATAATAATCATGTTTTGTATATGACAAAAGTTCATCACAATCCAAAGGATAAAATTTAATAACAAGCATCCTTTTCATCCTTGGCCATGAATGAATTTTGTCTTTACCTTGTCGGACTCTATCAAACTGTATTCGTTCCCACCAATGTAAGGCATACTCACTAAGTTTACACAAAAAAAGTTTAACTTTTCTATCATAAAAAATATTCTCATAGTCAAATAAATCATCTAGATCAAGCAACTCATCAAGAAAGCAATTCTTTTATAAGGTCTTATAAAATTTGCTTACCAATAAGTTGCCCGTAAGTTACGTCTCCGCAGCAGTTATCCCTATTGTCTCCAAGCTTAAATGGCGCCATCCTAACAAAGATATTTGTAAATGCTTGTTGTACGTCACGTAATACTTGCTAAGTTTTCTGCCACTAGAATTGCTACTGTCTCATAAGTTAGCTACTAAACCAAAATAAGTCAAGCTCTGATACCAATTGATGTCACAGAAGCCTGAAGAAAGCACACATGATACTTTCTTAAATGAAACAAAAACTAAAACATTGGTTTCTAGTAATGAACCTTTTCTTGAATCCACAGGATAATAATTTTTTAGAATCCACCATAAAAAGAAATAGACAAAGTCTTAATGTTATTAATTTGAAAACTAAATTGCCTTTGGAAGCTACAATGCCCTAATTTAACTAAACAACATTAAAAGCACCTAAAATTAAGGAAATAATAACTAATATGAATGTTTGTAAACATGTGGCTTCTAATTTTAGAAAGAAGACATTTTGGGACATCTCATAGTCATAGTTCAAACACCTCGGGCGCAGTTAACGTGCGTTTGGAAAACTCCCAACCGATGAAATTCGAAAAAGTCAGAATTGTTCAAATTTGGTTAGAGCGTTGAGAACAAGTTGAAGTTCAATCTAGCATTAAATGTTTTGGTGCTTTTGCACCTAGAAATTTTGACTTCATTAAGAGATTTACAGATGGTTATGTTATCAGGAACAAACCCCCCCTCTTTTTTTTTTAAGAAACAAACTAACTATTAAACACACACAATTACACTCTCACCAAGCAGGAACAAATATTGACTACAGTATGAATACGATTTTTACCAATATAGTATGTCTTAAGACTACACAAAGAAAATGGCAACACTCACTCGGGGGAAGACATACTTCGATAGTTTGAGGAGCTAGATATAACATATTATGTACTTATAATACATTTGTCATTTCCACTACATGGAACCTAGACAATTTTAACCAGTTCTAGTTTTCTTTGGGCGACGTACCAAAAAATATACATATGTTCTCTAGTCTCTACCTCTTTTAAATAATATGTTACACTCGAAGACGTTATTTTCTCTATGATGAACTACGATGAACTGTACAATATTCCGTCAACTAATTAAATATCTCCCGTAAAACAGATCGGAGACAGACAAAGGACCTTTCATCTTGTTTCTTGGCATATAAGTTAAGGAGGGCTGAACCTGCAATCCTCCAAACAAAGAAACAATATTTGGCATCTCTTCGGTGATTAGCAAAATCATAAGTGACGTGATATATTGCAAGAGCCTCATTGTAGACCTCATCTATCCCCCTTTTACACTCTTCAAATTCCGCAGCACCATACAATATCTACAATGAAATGAGTAGTAGTCAGCAAAGCAATAAAAAGGAAAGGGGTTTCTTCAACCTGAAGATTACTTTTCATGGGAGTGAATACTCTAGAATTTAAGAAGCATAAGCTAAAGCATCACCATCTTATACTTCTTTATGACTTCATCAGCAGCCTCGTTTTTCCCCTCATGACCATTCTGCAAGGCTGCGGTCATGTCCTGCCTATACTGCTCATAGTGTTCCTTCCATTTTTCCATGCAGGCTTTAGGGACTTCAACATCAAAACATGGAAGTTTCCGAACTTCTGAATGGCGCAAAGAAAACATATTACAATTCTTGTTACATGATGCTCTCTGAATAGCACAAGAAAAGAAAGAAACTAACTTCTTTCAAAAGCCAATTCAATAATTTCATGAGTTTAAGCACCATATGATGTTCAAAACTTCTAACTATACAATGTTATCATTTTAATTAGAATATTAGAATACTGCAGAACATAATTTGAAGAAGAAAATTTGCCACTGAAGTCCATCTTCTATCCTTTAGACATTAGATTAACCGTATCTTTTCTTATTCATTAAACAGTCTAGGGGCTGCCGTGGGGGAAAATTAATTGGAAAAAAGACAGTAATTGTAAAAAGAATCCTCACCTTTCATGGACTGATCTTCTGTTTGATATTTATTAACCGTATCATAAATTAAACCCAAAATTGATGTTGAATTGAAAGAATTATCCCTCTCCATGTAATGTGGAAACAATTCAGCCTTCAGTTCTATTGGAACTTCAATCTGCAAATAATAATAACAATAATTACAAATTTCTAGATAGAATCAGTCACTACAAGGCAACTTGGGAGATCAAGAATCAAAAACACAAAATAGCTAGATATAAATGTGGGCGTGGGTATCTACTTACACAGAATTCTAAAAACCACTAAGAGCTCCCAACAATATACTATCATAAAACAACAACAAAGCCCTTCCAGATTTTGTCAATGTTCAAGTGTCCTTCATCACATTAAACCACCAAACACCTATTGATGAGATTGTTGCCTTAAATTTTGCCCACATTCATCAATATTCACACAAAGTTTTCTTTCCAGGCATCATTGGACCTCAAAATTGAAGACAATACAGACACATTAGACAAGCAGGGGTTTTACTCTGGCAGGGGTTTTACTTAAGTAAAAAATGCTATTACTTAAGTAGAAGATATGGTTATAATCACCACATTGGTTGTTTGTAAATTGGCACAAGTCAAGCAAATCAAAGAAGCCAACTATCATGACAAAACAATACCAGAAGTTTAGAGACTTCTTCGTTGATTTTGGAATCCCAGATCAATTAGAAGAATAAATGAGGTGCAATAGAATTCCCAAGCGGTTGCAAAATTAATCCTTTTGACACTTAATTCTGATGTAAAAAATCTAAAGACTGAAGTCCAATCCAACATATGCATCACTTCAAAAGGAAAACCTTCAATTACTAGTTTGTTAATCGAAACTACTTATAGATCAATTGACATATTCTGAACATCCTGGTTCACAAGTTTAAAGTCCTCGTTGGTTCACTTTTATTTAAATGGATGAATCTAAGGAAAATAATTCTCATCTGTGCTATTTGCCACATGGCCTCAATGCAATCTACTGTAAAAACAATCTTTGAAGTTTACAAAAAGGAGAGGTAACCAGGTGATAAGTTCTGAAAACTTCAGCCTGAGAAGGTCATGATATGAACAGTGGCAAACACTAGATATTCAGCCTAAATTCATACAGAACTACATTGCAACTCGTGCATAGTCACGACTCCTTGAATATCTATCAAATGTTTAAAAAAGATATAAAACTAACCTTTTGTCCACCCTTTTTGGGTGCATCTAGAGCATCATAATATATATCAATTAATTTTAGTATGTTTGCTTTCACACAAACTCTCTCTTCAGTACAATCATCTCCCAGAATAAGAAGCCGATCCATCAGTGCCAACCAGCTATCTGCTGCCATACCTACAGCATAACTGTAAACAGAAGAAAGTAATTTGAATATAAGCATCATGACCTCATATTAATGAAAGTTTATATCAGCATACCATATTTTTTACATAAGAAACAACTCGAAGAAAACACCATGCTAGGAACCATAGTCTCAGTTCTCTAATAAGACAGATTATCCACTACCACCACATTTTTTTTTTTTTTTTGATGAGGTAATGAGGAAACCATCTAGGAAGCACGGGTATAAGTATAGATACAACATGGCAACACAGTGATTTTTGAAAAATTAGCCCTTATTAACCCTTACCTAGGAACCATGGGTATGGCACCCCAAATGAAGTGTCCATGCTCCATGGGAAACCATTCAACTTGATCATAGAAAGAAAAGAACATATTTATGGGGCCAATATTATATATTTATGCTCTTTTTGAAGGCCTTGCACGCTTGTTAAGAATTAATAAGTTGGATAAATTAATAAATCTTTTTAAGGGGCCAATATCATATATTTAATATTTTAAGGGGGGCTTTTAGAGAATAAGATTGTAACCCTAGAAGTATATATAGACAAAGACAATCTAAGAGAGGAAACTACTCAAGATACTCAAGGAGATAAAGCTTGATGACTCTATTGAGGTCAGAACCCTAGGAAACCTTTTTCTTCTCTAAATCTTAAACCCATATAGAAATATCTGAAATTTTAGAATTTTGCTTAGGGTAACTAGCCAATTGTGAAACAGTATGAGTTTTCCATGGGTATTACTATGAAGCATTAAAAGGGTTAGGCCCAAATCTCCTAGATGGCTGATTATTATATTTATTTAGAGTCCGGTGTTAATTTCATTGGATCCAAATGTCATATCTGGTAGTGTGGTTCATCTGCCAGAGTTCTTAACAAGGTTATACAAAGGTTGATTTCCAGAAAGGTTGATCCAGGTTGTTAGAA
Organism: Quercus aquifolioides; assembly: GCA_019022515.1. Lineage (NCBI taxonomy): Eukaryota > Viridiplantae > Streptophyta > Magnoliopsida > Fagales > Fagaceae > Quercus > Quercus aquifolioides. The sequence goes on along the minus strand of CM032327.1, from coordinate 63,435,297 downwards.
CTTGGTTATTTATTAAGTTGTCAAACTCACTCCCCCCCTTTTCCCCCTTTCAGATTCGGATCTTAAGGAATAGCAAGCGATGGGGCTTCCACTGGGGTGTGCTCCTGAGAGGAGTCTAGGAATATTTTGAAATAAGAATGGATTTTGGTTCTTAGAATTTTCTTGTCATTAGTATTTTATGCACTTGAGATTGGACTTTATTTTCTTTGATGTTTTGGAGACTATGGCATTTAAATTATTGATGGTAGTTGGATTTGATTTTACTTACTGATTATTTGAGGTTAGTTATGCTCTTTTTGAAGGCCTTGCACACTTGTTAAGTGAAACCTTTAAAAGTGCACGGCAGTTGCCACATGTATAGCCTCTTGGTTGGGTTGGGGGCATTACAATATGACTTCTATCTGATTTATGTTTAGCATTACAAATTGACACCCCAGCAGTTTTTAGAGATCCAACAGTAAGTTGAAACTTCAAAAGAGTAATCAATTTAAAAAATAAAAAAATTTCAAACAGTATTTTTCCACAACCTATACTTGTTCATTACAAAATAAAAAAGTAGAATTTAGGATGATAATCAGTAAATATGGGGTACATAGTAGCCACAAGATAGTAAAGCTTAATGACATCTGCATAAACCTTCACATTTGAAAAAAAAAATTAAAGGTACAAGACAGAATACATACCTTGGCTGAAACCTGGTTGACAGGAATAGTTTAAAAAGCTCTTGTTCAAGTTCCATGGATGAAAAATCAGTTGGCTTTTTAAGGGGGATAGCATTATTGGGCACTTTATGCACTGAATAAGATGGTGTCCAAGGTTCACTCACTTTAAAATGTTCCAATAGCTGAAGTAATTTCAATAATAAATGGTCAATGTAGAAAGAATCTAAATAATGTCAATTATAAATTGAAATAGGTACTAAACAGAAGCTTGAACCTTTGGTGTTGATTTGGCAAAATCTTAGCATTCTCTTCAAGATATTAACCTTATACCTAACCAACAATCATTTACCCTTTTTTTTATTTACTCAACGCAAAAATGATTCAGTGTATATCAATATCATTTTTTTCCTTAAAAAATTTTGACGCTTTTTTTTTTAATGGAAGATATAGAAAAAGATTTTGACACTTGAACAAGTGTTGAAAGTAACAATTTTTCAGTTTCACCAGACAGCCTGAAATTAGACCTATCAACCAATATAAACATGTATCTTAAATTCTAAAATTGGTACCAAAACTGAGATGTCAATTTGGTGCAAAATGATATGTTCACAAGATCCATGATCTTCAGTTAAGGAGACTTAAATATTATATAAGATCAAAGATCATGTTCTTACCGTGTTAATTAATGAAGATTTGACAAGTAAACTTTTATTTCGTCAGATAGCCCAGGACATGCTATTGATGTCAAAAGTAAAAATATTTCAACATAGTTGACATCAAAAGTCAGGCTTTACTTGTTTTATACTGTTCATGCTTAAAGTCAAAAACTTTGAAGACAACAATATTGGCAAGCCAATGTTTTACAGTTGAGCTGTCAATAAACAACATATTCACAAGTTACAAAGTAATTGCATGGTAAATATTGGCTATGAGACAGAGTAATGAACACACAACGTAAGCAAATAATGTTTCCATGAAAAGTTTGAGATGTAATTGCTAGGTTTTAGATGTAAGTTAATTCCTTGTGATAAAACTAAAATTTAAAGTGTTTGCAATTGATGTAATTAAGTTAGCTTGAAATCGTTTCAAGAAGCTACAAAGACTGCTGAAGAAATTTGAAGCTGAGAATATTGCTTAAGAAAAAAATCAAATATACACAACCAAAACCTTAAAGAAGACAAAAAATTTGCGAGATACTTGCTCGGCTTTCGCTTGATGGAGATTGTGCAGACAGTAGAAACATAATCCAAGTTCTGCTAGAAGAGGGATTCTTGCAAAAGTTTACCCCTACCTTGTGCATCTATATAAATCACATGTTGCACGACTAGGGATGTTCACAGGTCAGAAGGGCTCAGGTTTTCCCTGAAACCATCACTCAACCCAATGGCAGCGGGTTGGAGAGAAGGCCAACTGATGCCGACCAAGCACCAGCGGGTTATCAGTAGATTGGGCCATTGGGTTTCACAGTCGGAGTTGTCGGGTTATTAATTGGATATCTAGACAAGGGAAACAACAACAGATGACAAGGATCTTGACCATCATGGTCAGATCCAGACTTCGGTGGCCAGATCTTGACCTCGACAGGTTGAGAGATGCCAGATCTTGAGCTCAACTACTATAACTCCAATGGCATTTAAGATGGAAAAGGGAACAATTTGTCTGTCAGTAAGGAACTCCCAGAGTCTGACTCAGAGAGAGAGACAAGGGATTGGTTAGGTCAGTTTCGCCGGGTCCAGGAATCCAGGAACCCAAGACTCAAACCGAAAACTGAGTTCCCAAGACCCACCACTTGACCGCCTATGCACTCGGAGACAACCACAGGTCGCCATGTCAGTCCAGGCAGGCCAGGTGGGTTGGGTTTTCCAGCCCTATGCACGACTTATTGACCAATGGAAGGCTGCCATACCAGGCTAATAGATTCAAATCTTGAAGCCTCCTCTCTTAAGCCAACCGAAATATCATGTGTACCCACTCATCTTGCGATTCCAAAGTGCGTAAATAAGATGCTTCTTTGTAACCTCAGAGTTTGATTCTAGTGAGTTCACTGCTGCAAATCTTCGAGGGATTTTTTAAGAGTGTCGTAGTTCTGTTTGGTGTGGACAAGATGTTATTGGAGAAGATCCATATGGAAGAATGGGCTACTGTAGTTAGAAGGCAAACAAAGCATTTTCTAAGGTTACAATAGAGTCTAGATTCAAAGGTTTTGAGAGTAGACTATTTTTAACTATTTCTTTTATAATGGATTTTCTAACAGGATTAGATCCCAGTAGTGGTTTTTACATTAAAGAGGTTTTTCAGAGGTTTTCCACTTTATCACCAAAATTTATGTGCCATTTACTACTTTGAATATTCTTGTTTTCATTTGGTGATTGGTTACTGTGGTTTAATAACTAAGTTGAATTATTTGATTGGAAATTATGTAACTTGTTGATATAATCCACTGCATATGTGATTCGGAGTCTAATGAGATTTTTTTCAAGAACCAATTGAAAATCATTGAGTGAGATGCAAGCAGGTACCTAAGAGAAACAAATGAAGAATTAAGGAGTGCTATATCAAGCTGAAACCACTACTTAAGAGTAGCATTTAACAAGTTCAGACCCAAACGTTGGCATTGAATGAGGTTCACCGAAAAAGACAAATCCCTATGCATATGTGCAATGCAAATTACTGAAAGATAAGTAAAGCAACCATAGATACCATTATACTAATATACTGAAAAGAGTGTAGGACAAGCGTTTAGAACTGAGATTATACCAACTATCAAGGCGGCAAAATTTTCAGATAAAAAGAAAAAATGCTCTGAAACTAAAGTAAATGTAAATACCAACCTGAGGGTTTCTTGAGACCCAATACATGTCACCATCAAAATCACCCCCTGCTATTTCGTCCCCCAAGGACCGTGGACCTTTACAAGGGAAGAATATGGCAAACTTTGCATTTCCAATGAAAGATTCTAAGGCCTTCACATAGGTAGCCTTTAAAACATGAATGTCGCCAAAGTGCAAACCAGGATTCCGGTACACTAATACCTTCCCCGAAATTTGTCCATTATCACTACATATATCGTTCAAAGAAAAAAAAATTAAATAAGTACAAAAAGAGCCTAATTAATTGCCACTAAAGTTGTCAGGCATTGATTATAAAAGAAAAGATTAACATATGATAATTAAGAAAATAGAAAATGTATCCACTTGTGTAAATCTTCACAAATCACAGTCTGATTAATAAGTCATTAACCCAACATATAACAAAAAAGCTTATTGATATTCGATACTACAATACTGTTGAGTAAGAAAAAGAGTAAGGTATCAGTGGCATACCACATAACAGTATGATCAAGATATAGACAATCTCTAAAACCTTTTATCAATTAAATGCAAAATTATTGTAATTTATCTTGTGATACTTTGAAAAAATTTTACAGTTCTTATACAATTGCAACTGAACTGATATTTTCAAATTCATTTTAGACCTTTTTATAATGCATTTAAATTTTCAACTTAAAGAAATCATGCCTAATCAAAACATCATTTAAAAGATATGTATAAAGTTAAACTTAAGGTAGCAACCTATAAAAAAGAACAGATGCAAGTCTATCCTAACTCATATGCAAAAGAATGTTTCATTTGCACATAATAATAATAATAATAAGGGTCCTTTTAACCGGCGCCCTTAGGGCAATTGTTAATAAACCATTTTAGGAAATTTTTGACACCACTTTCTTGGGAAATATAAAAAGCCGTCAAAAAATATTAATTGTTTTTTTCTTTTCCAATAAAAAGTTTCTAAACATATTTCTTAAACCAATGTCCTTAGGACATCCGTTAACTTTTCTCTAATAATAATAATAAAGTTGAGTCCAGCACATGATAGGAGAAGGTTAGAGAATTCCTCATTAGTTTTAGAATCCCACATCAGCAAGAAGAATCATAGGGAGGTCACTAATTACATTAAAAGTGATAGCCCCACATTGAAAAGAAAAAAAAGTAAGGAGGTCTGTCACTCCTTGTAAAAGGAGTGGTGGGGTAGCTTTGATGTGTGTGTAAGATTTAAGAGGTAAAACTGTTTTGTGAGAGAGGTATAGACTATGCTTTGCCTACTGAGATAGTGTAAGGGCACCTTTGATGTATTGGAGTTTTGGGTTAGTTTTTTGTGAAAGATTATGTGTAGTTGTAATTTCTATTATTAATGGTAAATTTTGGTTGTTGTTGCCTGTTAGTAGTGAAGTTTAAAAATCAGATGTGAGTATAACAAAGTAGACAATTAAAAATATCAAGAAATATAGCTAATTGATTTTTTTTAACTAGTAAATATAGCTTTTTTTTCATAAACGCTCAGAATGGTTTTTGAATATATACGAAACTGGAAAACTTCTAACAAGTATACGTACAGAATAACACAAACTTCATCACTTTCAAGTAGCCCAGTGGGATCAACAGTCCCCATTAAATAGTAACATTCAGGTACATGAAGCTTTCCTCCTTTAAGGCTCTTCTTTTCCTCCTTCATCAGTATAGAGAGTCGATGTTGCAAACATGATTCATCAAGAGGAATCCCGGATAAAATCATTCTTGCCAAACTAAAATCATCCATCTCCCCATGGTTAATAGAAACTGCATAAACAAAAAAGAATTGAAGGGGAGATCGCTCAAGGACTACAAGTAAATGGAAGAGAAAAGTATTGGCATGAGATTTATTTTTAGCAAGATTTAAAAAGAAGCGAATAAAAATGTTAAAATTAATTCCAGAATTCTAAATCAAAACCTAAGATTTTGCTTCCAATAAGGCCAGAAATTCTATTTTTAAAAAAGAAGATAAATTATGGCTACTCATAAGCTATAACCTTTAACAGGAAGACTACCTCTTAGTGCAGCACCCTTATTGGAGAAAACTCCATGAGCATCACTTAAAGCATTTGAAAGTATATCCATGAAATATTCTTTTGGGACACCTCCATAGCTTAAAAGTGCAATCAAATTTCTTGATAGATATGTTTTCTTTGGCTGATTGCTGGCAGAGTAGAACTGAAAATTAGACCACTTAAACGATAGAAACTAAAAACAGAAAAGCAGCACTTTCATTGTATCTAAGTTTCTCTTTCAGGAGAAATTTATATCATCAAACAGCAATACAAGCAAACCAGTGATAACAATATCATATGATGAGATATTATGTCAATTATAAGCTCACTACTTACCAATATAGTGGATGATGAGTCTGTCACATTCTCAACCACACCAAAGAAGAACTTTTTTTTTAATAATAAAAGAAATGGTAAGTCAAATTTAAGTAGGGAACTTTTTGCATGAATTAGCCTAGAAATCACAATCTCGGCCATCACTACTAGCATTTCTGCACACCATCATAGGCTACAGTTTCTCAATGAATATTTTACATTTGCATGACCACTTCGCCACAATAAGGATTAGCCCATGACCATGAGTTGCATATATGAACGGGAGTATCAATTTTTTGACAGAGACATGTAGTACCAGGCAATGCAATTACCAAATCATGACTTAAGTGCTTGTTACCTAGAAAATAGCCAAAGATTGTAAGTTATAGAAAAATAATAACTTTGTACAAGTTTCTTGACAAGAATGCCTAATACCTGTAGAATTACAGGCATTTTGTAGGTGAATTCATAACTAGTCTCAAAATAAGTTCAAATATAGGGGGACTTGGGTGCCATGTCCTCAAGTGTCCAACACATGAATCATCAAATATATGTGTTCTACAAATCATAGAAATTGATTGTGTCCCTTAAGAATTATTGGTTTTGGAATTCTACTATCGAAAGGAGAAACATGTGATATGACAATGCAAGAGGAGAGCAGGTTTTGTTATCATCAGTTAAAAGGTTGTCACTACGTATTTGCTATTTTCAGCAGAATTTAAGGTCATAGGGATCTTACTTTTCAGGACAACAGGAAATGTAATTGATCTGTAGGGCTGTGTATCTTCTTTCACTGTCTTGTGGTATAGGGCCAACAGAGTTTATACCTCTGTAGCACAGACAAGCGAGAAAATGTGCTGTGTACTGCGCCAATACGTGTATGTCCGTGTCTAGCACATTTCCGGAAAGAGAAAACAATTCTTTGATGTTTTATTTAAACCTTAAAGTTACTAAAAATGTTTTAATAAAATCTTATAGTTTTATTGAAACCTTAGTTTTTGGTAAGTTTCCTCTAGACCTCAAAGTTTGAAATAAAACTTCATTTAAGACAACTGATCACATGATAATGAATAGGGTTAACAGAAAAAATGTAATAGAAGGATTTCAAAATGGATGTTCCATTGGTTATTGATTTCATCATTCCAAATGAATTTAATGATACGATGGGAAAGAAAGATTCTTTGTTCTTGATGCTTCCAAGAAAGATTCTTTGTTCTTGATGCTTCCATAGGTGATTGAAGAGTTGGTGCAAGTTTCAAGTTTGAAGGACCTTATACTTCAACACTTAAAAACTCAAGGTCGAGTTTCTTCCAACCAGAGGAAAATGATGAAGCCATGGAAGATTAATTTGCTATTACTTCGCAAATTTACCTATTCAAGAATTATTTTATGGGGTCCACATGTGAAGTCCAATTGAACTGAACGTCATGGAATTTTGATGGTCTAAGTATGAGTCTTTTAAGGTTAAAAGTTAAAACAAAAACCCAATAAATACTTAACTTGGACCCAAAGAAAATAAACCTAAGATACTTAGAATACCCTAGAAGATTCTAAACTCAACTAAATTACCAAAACACCCTTAATTCGTAGTAATTGCAAAAATTACAGATTTGCCCCTTAATATAAAATTGACCATAACTAATAAAATAAAAACCCAAATTAAAAACTGTTTTATCCCTAAAAGAATCGTACTTAGACCATCAAAACCTCATGATCTTCACTTCAATTGGACTTCACACGATGGACCCATAAAATAATTCTTGAATAGGTGAGGCTACTAGCAAATTAATCTTCCATGGCTTCACCATTCTCCTCTAGTTGGAAGAAACTTGACCTCAAGTTTTAAAGTCTTGAATCAAACTTGAAACTTGCACCTACTCTTCAATCGCCTTTGGACACATCAGGAACGAAAAGATCGTATCATTAAATTCATTTGGAATGATGAAATCAATAACTAAAGGAATATCCAACTTGAAATCCTTATTGAATTTATCTATGATAGTAACATCAAAATCTTCCTTCATCTTGATTTTTCCATGATCAATTTTATGTTCAGCTTGCTCCTTTGTGATTACCATTGCAAGAGCACTGATATCTTCCTTAGGCTTGACCTCTTGTTTTTGCTTTAGTTGTTCTAGTTGTTTTGCATTCATGGGCTTTAACACAATTTGTGCATTATTGAACATAAATTTATATGTATTGTTCTTTTCACTATGATAACATCTCAATCACACTACCTTGTATGGTCTCGGATGTGATTCCATTGGTAGCTTCAACCTCTCGATAGTAGTTGCAAAAATAATATTTATGTCACTGCCACCATCAATAATAATCATTCGAGCTTCAGTCCCACAACACACTATGGTCCTAAATATTAAAGTAGGCTTCCAATCCTCCTCTAGCTTGGGTGCAGCACGAATATGCCTAATAACTGAAAGAAGAGAGGTATCTTCTTCTTCGAGATCATCATCATTCAAGGAACTTTGGTCTAACCCATAAAATTCTTCCTGTGTTGCTATTCCATTAGGAATTTAACAAAAATAAAATCTCCCAGCATATTTCTTCAAGCATCGACATGATCCTAGATGAGAAATTTTTTTTAGTGGCGGAAGGTTTGCAGAATAAGACTTTAGCAAAGAACTCGTGTTAGGATTTAAGTAGGATTTAGCTGTGATATCCAAATTGTAGGAAAAATTAGGGATTTGTCTGTATAGTTATGGTGGGTTTAGGATTAGGAAAGAAGAAGAATTAGAGAGAAATACAAGCTGTTCAGTAGTTGTATAAACAGTACATGTGAACAGTAACTTTAGAAAGAGAAGAGATAAGGAGAAAGAATCAACGAGGGCCAATTTCCCTATTGCTTAAAACACTCAATTTTTATCAATCAACATTCTCCCTTTTGAATACATTGAGAACAATAACTCTTACTTGTACTAGTAGTATTAGGATTCCTATAGTATTAGGATTACTAGGTTTTTTTTTTTTTTTTTTTTGAGAATGATTAGGATTACTAGTTTGACTAGTAAACCAAACCTAATCTTGGACCCAAAGAAAATAAACCTAAGATACTTAAAATACCCTAGAAGATTCTAGACTCAACTAAATTACCAAAATACCCTTAATTCGCAAGAATTGTAGAAATTACAGATTTGACCCTACATATAAAATTGATCATAAGTAATAAAATAAAATAAAATAAAAAACCCAAATTAAAAACTCTTTTAAACGTAAAAGACTGATACTTAGACCATCAAAACCCCATTACCTTTGTTTCTAAAAAAAAGAAAAAAATGACCTTCACTTCAATTGGACTTCACACATGAACCCCATAAAATAATTCTTGAATAGGCGAATTTGTAAAGTAATAGCAAATTAAGCTTCCACGGCTTCATCACTCTTGCTCTCCTATGGCTATGCCTGCCACTGCCAAGCTTGGATCAGAAAGCCATCCTGATTGCGTCAACCACAATTAGTCTCTCCATCCCTCTTTGCACTCTGTCTCTATTCGCATCTTCTGTCTTTTCATTTCTTTATTTCTTTTCTTTTTTCTGTTTTATTTTTTGTTTCTCTTTCAATCTTTCAAATAAATATACTGAGTAGTGATTTTGATTAGGTTTTTTTTTTTATTGAGCTATGGTTTATGAGATTTTTTTTTTTTTTTTTGGTTATTATTAATGAATTGATAATAATATAATGTACAAAATATGAAATTATGCAGAATACTTACTAGCATTTTTTATTTAATTATTTAATAGCATTATTTTATTAATCAATCTATTATTGTCTTTAAATTAATTTAGATATGTTTTCAAACATTTTATTGTTGTTACTTAATTTTAAAACCTAATATAAAATTAATTATGCCCAAAAATTTATAATATATACCTAAAAAAATATTAATTAATTAATTTTCATATCCCTATTGTGTTGACTCCTAATTTTTCAAGAAATGTTGTAGTGTTCTGTGTCATGTCAGCTTCCAAGGTTTATCCTTAAAACTTTTTTTGACATGTAAAGATTTTTTGGAACTCAAGGGAAGTTCCATCTCACTACCACAGATAAAGATGGACACAAATTCCACACGTTTTTGCATTTGGCCAGAATTAGTGTAGGGTTTAATACCTCTCTTTTTTTCTTTTTCTTTTTTACGAGGGGGTTTAATACCTTTCTATGAATAAGATTCTCTTGAACTTTTAAGATCTTCTAAATTGATTTGTTTACTTTATTTTCTTTTTATAAGTAAACTTAAAAATGGATTCATATTGTTGCCAGGCAAAGCTTGACTTTTCATCAAGCCTGCTAGGTAAACTTACAACACCATAGACAATTCACCAATAAATATCGGGATAGACTATCAGAAATTAAATCTCCCTTATACATGATTTTCCTATTCCCCATTTGAACCCAGAGCACATTTGATGGTTTCAAACAAAGGCCATTTTGAAAAATCAGATATAAGTGATAACTTATTAACTAGTACACATTAACTACAGAGAGCATAAAACTTCAAAATAGTATAGAAGTGTCAAATGATGAAAACCTTGTTCCCACTATCTCCAATGAATTCACCGTTCTGATATTTGACAGTTTTGGATCTGTCTCAACTTTAATCATTGAAGGTCGAACTTGAATTGTTCTAGGAGGAAGCTACAAAATTTGAATATAGAAAATGAACAAAGTATGCAATATTAGAAGCAGAAAAAGGAAACTAGATCAAAATCAGTCAGGAAAAAATACATAAATAACAAAGAGCATCACCAGCCAATCATTGCAGTCATTTAGGACATTTAATAACCAGAACATATTAGATATGAAAGCCAAAACCAGAATTCTTTACACTGAAGTGAGGAGCATAATGTATTACACTAACATCAGAGTATAAGTTGCTAAATTTTACATAATTATTAGACACAAAGCTGCAAGTCGGAGGTTGAATGATACTGAATTATAAGAACTTTTCATCATGCGAGTATTAAACAGAAGTCAGAGGTGATTTCCACTAGCACTATAGCGGCCAAAAATAATATTTAATCAAAGTAATCTAAAATTAGATATCATCAGAAGTGAGGCACATAGTTGATACATGGTTATAACTGTTAGAGTTACTGTTGTTATTTTTCCATTCGGTTGTTATTACACATTAGCGAGGGGTATTCCAGTAATCTTGCCATATCGCAGTAATATAAATATGCGCTAACCTTTCTCTCTTTTTTCTGTCTCTCTAACTTCTCTTCCTCTTTCTTCTCTTTTAACCATAATTTTCATATTTTACAATTCAACTAAAACCAACAACATTAGAGTCATGTTGAAGTATTTTCTAATATGTTCCACTAATGTCCCAAGTCAAAATGTTCCACTCCATTAAAATATTTTGTTCCAATAAAAATCCAATGATAAGGTCATCAATCAAATGGGTTGTGAACAAACCGAGCTATGTTCGTGCACAAGCTCATGAGTATCAAGTTTGAGATATATATATATATATATATATTGGATTGTATAAGTTCATAAGATATCAAATTATTTTTGCTGATTTAAATAGTCCATTTTGTAGTAAATGAACCTAATTTTTATACTTTCATAAACAAAAAACATTCTATCTTATTAACTCAAATAATATAATTTTAATATAACTTAGTTATTAATTATTCGCATAGATTCGATATTGGATTGTGAACATTCATAAGATATCAAATTATTTATGTCATTTATTAATGATATAAATAGCCCATTTCGTAGTAAAAAGTATATATAATTTTTAATAGTACACACTACACAGTAAATGAACCTAATTTTTATACTTTCATAACAAAAATCATTCTATCTTATTAACTCAAATTATATAATTTCAATATAATTTAGTTGTTAATTATTCACACAGATTTGCTAATGAAAATAATATTTTAGTCATGGTTCAACAAAAAAATGAACCAAGCTTGAACATGTAATTTAGTTTGGTAAAGAGCTCAAACTTGACTCATGTTCAAAATAAAACTAAATGAATAATCTTAAACTTTTAAGACTCGACTTTGCTAGGCTCGTTTGCAGCCCTATCCATCAGCACTAGCTTGGGGAAAAAATTACATTCTTGTTAGTCTCAGGAAGTGTGTTTAGGGTTAATTAATTTACCCTAACAATGCTGACTCAATATTTCTGCATTTGTGGTGTTAAGAGCATAATTGTTTTCAGTTAAAGTTGGATCCTTTGGAATTAAATCTTTCTTCAAGTAAGAAAGAAGTCAGTGCTCATTCAATGCACATTACCTAACTTGGTGCTTGAGAATAAAATAAGAAAAAATATGAGGAATACCAATTTTGAATAAACAAAGCGATACAAAGATAAGGAAATAGACAATTGAGTATGAAAAAGAAAGTACCTTTTTATTGACCAAAAGGGTTCCCTTAACAGCACAACCATTGTTAAAGAGACGAAACTGGATTAGCAAAGGCTGGAAAACAAATAATAATTGAAATGGGAATGAATTCCAATTCCAAAATAAACACACACACTAGTAAAGGCTCAAAAAGAGAAGGAAACACCAGTTTTTGATCAACATACTGGTTCTTGAGCTTTAGATTCTTGCCGTTGCATTGCCAAAAGATTACTTTCAAGTTCAACAATACTGGGATTTGTCTGACATTATTAAAGAGACCATTAATCAAATGATAAGTTATGTACACAGAAGATTAAATGACATATTTGTTTTATAAAAAAATACATAAAATAAAAAGACAATGAAATACAAAACATCCAGTCCGGCCATGACATAAGTTCAGATCATTTAACTCACAGAAACATAAACATAACAAACTGAGATCAGTTCGAAGAAACTAACTTTTCAATTCATTATTTTAATCTGTAGTCTACTTAAAAGGAAACATATCCAAAATCACAAACCTCAATATTTTCATCCCTTGTGCGCTCTCCTCTGTGTACATTATTACCGCAAATCAAAGCTAAATCCTCAGATATGAAACCAGTTCCATCTGTATGTATACGAGGTTTCTCAGGTTTTTCATAGACAACTTTACCCTCTCGATCCTGCAGTTTACCCATAAAGGAAAAAGGGAAAAAATGCATATTGAAGAGAAATGGATAAGAAAAAAATTTGAATTTAACCAGATTCATAGAAGACAAGAAATTTCATTGAAAAGATAATTCTAAGATCATACCGTGCAAAGTACATCTTCAATTCTTTGGATATTAACAGATGCTAAATCAACTTCTAGCTTTGTGGTCTTGGACAAGATAAGAGAAAACCTGACTTCACAGTAAAAGTAACTTTCAAATCATTATGAAAAATTCTTAGATATGGCTCTCAAAAGACTCTTTGGATTGTCAACATACCTAGCCATATAATTGGCCACACTAGGCAATCGATGTGCATGCATGAATAAAGACCTTCTTTCATAAACCGTTTCAATTGACTCCATACGAATGAAAAAACACTTGACAGATGAAGAAGTTGGGTCTTTTTTCTTTTCTTCTTTGCCTCCATCCTTAAACACTAATCAATATAAAGAAAACATCAATTACACTAGATCTTTTAACAAGTCAAAATTGAAAAGACACATGTTCTATAGGTTAACATGTCACTGGCAACAAAACGATTAACTTGAATGATGTAAGAAGCATGAAAAAATATAGAATCTAGTAAGAAGGAAATATGCACTTCTACTTGAACCCACACTGGTCCTACTCCAGCAAGGGCAATTGACAAAACTCTTTAGACTTATTCTGTAATAAGTGTACCCAATGCACAAAACTCCCACTTTTTACAGGGTTTGGGAGAGGTGATTGGTAGGCTGCTTTACACAACCCCCACACCCCCCTTTTTTTTGGAGATGCTGATTCCTGAGCTTGAACCCACGATAGCAAAAAAAACATTATACAAAATTGATACAATCTATATAAAAAGAATTAGGGAGGGATGAACTTGAATTTTCCATTGCATACGTCTGAAAGTGAATCTGTACATTCACACTCACACTCCAAAGTGCTAATTTCTGTTTTAGATAATTTAAAAGTATTTCTTACTCTAACATGCTTTATAAACCCATGGTCCTTTTAAACAAGGACATCACACTCATTAACCATTAAACTTGAGGAAGTCCATGCCTTTGATCAACAAGAAAAGTATAGTAGTAGAATATAAGGGTTCCGAGACTTGCTTTTAGATGTTTAATATTGAAATTAAAAAAAGGTATCAAGGACACATCCTGACTTGACTGCTTCAGATTATTAGTACAGTTGGAATAACAATGAGAAGTAACTGCAATAAAACAAAAACAAACCAAAATTTTAAAAGTTCATCTCTCCAACAGCATTAAAGAAAGGCTCACCAAAAAACCGATAGCGATAGAAACCAACAACAATCCCTTCTCTTGCAATCTTCTTGTACATGGAATAAGAATCCCAGGAACTATCCAGTTGTCTCCTGTCTGCCACCTCTTCAGCAAACTTGACAACCAAAACATTCTCATCTCCTAAAACTCTTTGTAGGTGAGTTTTTGTTTTGTGCAAATATGGGCCCTGAAAATAGTTACACTTCCATGAGTTTAATTAGATTTGAAAGAACTCTTATCCTTAGAATAGACGTCACTCATGTCATCATAAACATGCATCTACAGGTGTTTGGGAATGTCCCTCTATATAGAGGATGGGGACAACAAACCTTGAACTTGTACTTCCCATCCAAAGAAACATAACAGTGATAAATGTGCGTCTTTTTCATGTCCCAATCAAGAGTCTGCAAGACAACAAAAAATAGGAAAAGGTGAATTAGACAAATGCTGGAGTCGATACAAGGGAGGCTGTCACCAAAACATAGTTGTACAGCATTTTATCTCTCATAACTCTCAACGGTTAAATTGAAAATTAGTTTGAAATTTATCCACATTGCAGAAGATAATATTCCTTTCTTTTTCCTAATTCAACTGAATATATTCAATAGCTGAATTACCTCATTGAATATGTTCATTAGCTGAATTATCTCTCATCACTCTCTCTCTCTCTCTCCTGCTTTGTTGGAAATTTCCTGATTAGTTGATCTAGAACATAAAAGCACACAACCAAAGAGTCCTAGACTCATATAAATTATGTGTGGACATACTAAGAGGGCATGCATTCAAGAATCACCCAGAAAATAGAAATGGAAGAGAATAAAGAATGTGCAAGCAGACATTACTGATTTAGATAAGCAAAAACTCTTTTTTCCACCAAAAAAAAAAAACACAGCAAAGATTCAAGATTCTCTATCTTTAGCGGACTTCTCAAGGATTAAGAAATTAGCCAAGGCATAGTAACCATCACAGGTCAACAACAATAAGAACATAATATTCACCCTTCGTCGGTCTTCATAGTTGATGATGTACTTTTGTCCCAAGGCCTTCCAAACTCTTTCCTCAAAATCTACCATTCCTAAATGCTTCAAGGTTCTAATTTCATCTGCAGATATGTCAACATGCTCGAGCTGGTTTCTGTATATAAAAAGAAAAAACAAATATGCAGCTTAATATTCAGAGCTTATTATGCAGGAGGCCAAAAATAAAAAATAAAAAAAATAAAAGGAAGGAAAACTTACTCCCCGATGTAACTTAGGATTAGGAATGCCTTTCGGAACTCAAGCTCTCCCCAGGCCGCTAACTTGGGACTAACAGCATTTTCCAAACTCGAAGAGAATGAGCCTCTTAGGTACCCTTAAAATCATATAGCATTGTATGGTTTACAGTGTCAAGGAGAATCCAGCAATGGACACTAATATGACAGTGTGTGTGTGTGTGTGTGTCAGTGTTATACATGTTAAACTAGTTCACCCCCAACAAATAAAAACAGAAATTAGAACGTCCAAGAAATAGAAATGTGGAGGCTCAATGAAATACCATTCGGTGAGTTCAAAGAGGCCTGGGACCATCTCTCCGGAATTGTGGATTGAGTAACTGGACGACCTGCGCTCACAAAAATATACAGTTAATTAAGTTTACTTTTGTCACATCAAAATTTTTACAACATTTTTTTTTTTTTTTTTTTTTTTACCATTGCTGATACATGTCAAAAAATAGGGAGAGAGTGATAAATAAATTTCTTGTATTATTGATTGTATGCGAATTAGATCACTATTCACTAACCAATACAAGAGATAGCCTAAGAAAATATACCTAACAAACTAACTAATTCTAACTTATTACAAAATCACATGTGGAAATGGAAAAATACAATCTAGAAAATACAACCAAAAAAAAAAGCTAATCTAAAAAGACAAATTCTGAAAATATACAATATAAAAATTATTTGCTACAATCACTACTTGGCTACTTGCTAGGTGGAAGAAACGAAACTTCAAAAATATTATTTGAAAAAAAAAAAAAAAAAAAAAAAAAAACCGTTGATAAGCTTTGATCAAGAAACATTTTCATTTCCCGGAAAAGAAAAAATCAAAGTATTTCCTCTACCTCATAAAATAAAATTCCCCAATAAGCTGAAAACTTGGCTGGCTCTTTTACTTATTAGAGAAAACAGAAACCAAATTTGAAATAGGTAACAATCAAATCATGAACAGCGCAGAGAGAGAGAGATGTGAAGAGTGAAGTCGATACCTTGTGTTGGAGAGTAGACGAGGCGGGATTGGGATTGTGATTGTGAAGCAGGGGCAGAGGGAGAGGGAGAGGGACTGTGAAGCGGAGAGACGCGTGGTACTTTCTGATTTCGGATCATGTACATAATAAAGGCACTCAAGGTTTTCGTTATGGTCGAGGCCGCTATTATACGGAGCAAATTTACAGCCTCTTCCTCACCGAGCAACGCCAGCGCTTGTCTCACATCCGTCCCCGGCGGCGTCTGGTTCTGCTCCCTGCATATTTGCTGTATCAGTTGCTCCACCGCCTGCGGCAGCACCCAACCCTCCTCCGCCATCACTTTCAAATTTCAAACTTCAAAGCGCTACTGCTAGAGAGTTCGCGCGACTACGATTTCAATTTTTTATAGTACGGTGAGGGCGAGTGTAGATGCTTACTGTGTTCTGTTTTTTAATCAACGGAATTGAAGAGACATATACTTGAGAGCGACAGAGACTGTCGTCTGTCGATAATTATTATCGGAGTGACATATTTGTCGTGGTTTGGGGGTAATGTACTGGATTTTTTCACTTTGAAGTCACGTCACTCAAAATCAGAGATATCAAAGCGTTTTTTAAATAAATTTTAACATCACAAAAGTACTCCAAATAGAAAAGCAAAAGTCATGAAGAAAAGATAAAAGAGCAAAACGTCAAAACAATTGTACTTTTTTATATATTAGGCTACTGTGCTTTGGATCGTGGGTATGTACCGTTTAGATTCTAGGCCTCCGTTTGGGTTGCACGTTTGCGTCTGCGTCTGCGTTTTTTTTTTTTTTCACGCGTTCCAGCCATATTGTACTGTACACATGCTGTAGTGGCTACTGTTCATTGAACAGTAGCCGTAAACCTTGACTTTTCAACCCAAAATTACTGTTTACGGACCCACAATTTTCACTTTTCAGCAATTTTTTTTATTAAAAATGGGTCCTACGGTACTATTTACACATTTAAAAATTATTTTGCTACAGTGTTTCAGTTTTCAGTTTTCAGTTTTCAGTTTTCAGCTCTATCCAAACGGACCCTAGCTAAAGTTTGTCCAAAACAAAGTCACTGAAATTGAGATTCCATCGGTAAAGAACGTTTTTCAGTACCATGCTTTTTCTGATGATTGATTGCTGTTACTTTGCTTCCTTACTAAGTTTTGTACAGCTTTAACCCTTTGTTTAGTTGCAAACGAGAGCAGAGAAAAGAAAAGAAATAAGTAAAAGAAATAAAGAGGGAAAGAGAAAAGATATATGTAATTTTACTTTTATGCCCACATAAATATAAAAGATCGATGAAAATTGTGGGCAAAAATGTAAAATTGGTTCAAAAGAAATGAAGTATGTGGGGTTCACTTTTTTTTTTAAAGAGAGTTTTAACCTATGGCATCCGCTTCTGATAATAGTTCTTTGTTATCAAATCAAGACATCAATTAGTTATTAGTGTAGGTAGAAATTAAACTCTATATCTCTTATACAATCATAAGAGACTTTATTCCTTTGTTTCTCTCCAAATCCGTCTAAATTGGGTGGATTGCAAAATGTGGATTCCTCCTTTCTCTTCTCTCCTTGCCAAACACAATGTAAATTCTTAAGTAAATTGACCATGAACCCTTTGAGAACACAAATTTGGAGCAAAATGAGTAACTACCTTGATTTTAAAGCTACGTACCAAAATACCCCTCTTTCCAAACTATTTAGCAAAATGTCTATATTTTTTAACTCGATTTTGAGGATATCGAGTTTTACGGAACTTGATACCCTCAAAATCGAGTTCTATGTATATTTTTAAATAGAACTCGACATTAACAATGTTGAGTTCCACTTAAATTTTCAAAAAAAAAAAATTAAGTGACAAAATATGCATAGCTAATGTCGAGTTTCACTTGTAACTCGATTTTGTTAAAATCGAGTTCCAAAAATAGGGACATTTTGCTAAATAGTTTGGAAAATTGGTATGTTGCTACATAGTTTTTAAATTAAGGGTATTTACCCATTTTGCCCCACAAATTTGATCATAATAAGCTATGAAGATTTAAAGTTGTAAAAAAAAATTTCTCCATTTGGTGAAGGATTTTTTTTTTTTTCTCCTTTTGGTGAAGGATTTGAATCCTAGTTTTCATAATAAAAGAAATAGGTTATGTCGCATAATTATATGACTCGTGATATTAAGTTATAACCGGTGGTTGAACCATGCTCTACACTGATTTTTTATTAATATTTGTAAATGTGTAAATATTAGTCTTTAGACAATTATAGTGTTTTCTCTTTACATATATTTCATAAGAAATATGGTATTATAAAAAGTTGAATTTCTTTGCTTAATAGAAGTTTACATTTGAACCAAATTAGATCATGACTAAGTTGACATTCTCCTTCTTTAGCAAGTCCACCTTCAATTAAATGTTTTTTTACATTGTTATTGAAAGCTCACTAGTATAATTACTGTAGGTACTGGGTTTGAGCACTTCTTCTATTGGATGAGTGAACTCAGGCCCAACTAGCACAATACAATAAATTTATAGATAATGGGTTTGAGAACTAGGTCTTAGTGAGAGTTATAACAACTAGACATGGTTATGAGTGGATTGAATATCAAGGACGTGGACTAAAGTGTGAAATTCTATCCTCGGCCCTCATTTGAGGAGCTTGTTGTTCCTATTATTTCTTCAGTGCTTGGTTACAAATGTTTCAAAGATGATACAAATTGCTACAGTTAGAGGTGTTCAACCAAACCGCATAAACTACACAAACCGCAAAAACCACAAAAACCGCACCAAAATCGCCCGCAAAATGACATAACCGCACCGCACCGCAAGTAATAGTGCATCGCATCGCACCGCAAGTAATAGTGCACCGCACCGCACCGCAAGTAATAGTGCACCGCACCGCACCGCAAGTAATAGTGCACCGCACCTTCTCTATATATTAATATATTTAATTATTTTTAATATTAAATATATTATTAATAGTTTAATAACCCTAGTTTAAAAAAAAATAGTTTGATAACCCTAGCAAGTGTTGATTAGGAAAACAGTTTAATATACCAACTTCAAATCATTCAAACCGCATCTTATACACCGTACCGCATATGTAACCGCAAAAATGAGGTGTGGTGCGGTTATGGTTTTGGCTAAACTTTAAACCGCATCGCACCACACCGCACCGCACAAGTAACCGCAAAAATAAGGTGCGGTGCAGTTATGATTTTAGCTAAACCGCACCGCAAAGTGCGGTGCTAAAAATGACCCAAAACCGCACTGCACCGCACCGCAAACACCCCTAGCTATAGTATTCTCTGTTTCCAATTCCTCATCCCCTTTTTCTGGAGGATTTCTTACATTATATATCCCCTTTTTAATTGATCTTGGTCCTCCATTTGTTGATCATGCAGGTCGCTACTCGAGTGCTTGTCCCATCAGCCACCTTTCCAAACCTTCTGTGGGTTGCAATAACGAAGGCAGCACTGTTCAGGGGTCATTTCCTCATTAATGCGGCCAGAACGTTAGTTGGGGGCCTTTAATGCGGAGGTGACAGTTTCTCTTTGAATTGCTCCTCCACCGTGCTCCCATGGCTGACCCATTGTACTTGTCCTTTTTCTTGGGATGCTCTAGGAGGCTGCCTTTGATGGCGTGCTGCTCCTCCCTTCTATGATCTCGGTTGGCCAAGAACAGGATTGTCCTCGGCGATGTTTCTTGGCAATTTGGACTTTTTTCGTTCGTCCTCGGACATTTCCTCCTCCTTGGCATGGGCCTTGGGCTTAGTATAAAATGGGTCGGGGTTGCCAAATTCTTTGACCCCACAATAGCCCCTCAAAATCCTACTGTCCGGCTCCTCGGACGGAGAGGAGGATTTTGATGTCCTCGGCCCTCTGTCATGGCTTGTCAATTCTTGTCCTCCGTCAGTGCCAGAGTCTTTTCACCTGTCCAAGGCACGTTCCTAGTGTTTCGGTATACAGAGCGCGCCCTCATTAAATTCTGGCGGCTCCGTGCTCCTCACGTTTAACGGTGTGATGGTAATCTAACAATGGGGATTTCTTTAATTTTATGGACGAGAAAACCCGCACGGTTATTTTTAATTGGAGGTATAAATACCCATTCGAACCAATTTGCCTCTTTACTTTTACACTCAAGAGTTCTTGCGCACATATCCTGAGTTCGGTTAAATCTCCATCCAAACTCACGTCTCTTTTCAGCATAAAAAAGCCTGTCCGATGAGCTTTTCCTCATTTCTGTAAGTTTTCTTCTCTCTTTAACTCACGTTTTCTCTCTTCTAAGTTTATTTTCCTCTTATTCCTTTCTTTCTCTCGTCCTTCCCTAAGTCTTTTAGCCATTCCTAGGGATGGGTAGGTTTAAAAAGTTGGTTGAGTTTGAAGAGGCAATGGAGAAATTCATCGCCGATTATAGGATACCCAGTAATGTAGGTTTGAGATACTGTGAAGAAGGGGAGTGGCATTTTAGGAGGCAAAAGGGTGAAGTAGTGATTCCCATAATCGCCTTCATAGAAGGTGGTATGAGAATCCCTATGGGGCCGATGATGAGCGACTACCTTAGGCATTTCCGATTAGCTCCCACCCAGTGCGCCACCAACGTGTTTAGGATCCGGAGTTGTGTGGACGCCCTAAACAAGAAAATGGGGTTGAGGTTAACCCGTCACGATGTAAACTGGTGTTACAACCTCCAACACCTAAAGGGTAAATCCTATTATATAAAGACGAGGGATGATAAGGTTCGGCTTATTCAGTGCCTCCCAGAGTCCAGCAAGGGGTTAAATAAGGACTTTCTCATCGTGTCCGGGGAGTGGCACGATGACCTTCATTGTCCGACAGAGGAGAGGGCGCCAGGTGGGGTATTCAGAGTAGGAGAGGGTTGGTCTTTTGTGTTATCACAGTTTGTATTGTTCGGTTACTAATATGAATATGTTTTCTTTTTTGCAGATCCACACACTTTTGAACGACACCTTTATTTGGTCAACCGAGAAGATTTGGAAACCATCCTTAGGGCGGAGGTCTTTATGAATGAACCTGACAACCAAATCAGAGCCGTTCACAAGATCCTTGGGTACGATCCCATCCAGAAATCATTATCGGCTCCAAAGTACATGATCAGAGCCAAAGATCCTCGGCTTCACAAAATCACCGTAGCAGAACACGGGTTCTTGCTTCCCGAAGGATCTCCTATCCCAAAAGGCGTTCTATTAGTAGGCCCTTCTTCATCCCATCAGGCTGCCGAGACCTAAGGAGGAAGAGTAGAAAGAGAAGAAGATGTCGCTGATTTGGGTCCATCCGAGGACGAATTTGGTGTATTCGACCAGGTTAACCTATCCGAGGATCCCTCTGGTGACTTGGGCGACCCCAGTTTGACTGAAGCAGATCTCCTATCAGTAGGGACTTCTTCTTAGGCCGAGATGAGTTTTAAGAGAAAACCTCAAACCAACTTGCTCGACCTAATTGAGGGCCAACTGGGAAAGGACGCGCCGAGGAAGCCATAATCCAAGCTTCCTCATCCTCCACTCAAGCTTCAGCCTGTTCACACCAGGTCATCTTCCACCCAATCAAGACCACTATCTCCACGGTCCAAACTTCAAATTTCAAATGAAGCGCTACTGCTAGAGAGTTCGCGCGACTACAATTTCAAATTTTTATAGTACGGTGAGGGCGAGTGTAGATGCTTACTGTGTTCTGTTTTTTAATCAAAGGAATTGAAGAGACATATACTTGAGAGAGAGAGAGAGACTGTCGTCTGTCGATAATTATTATCGGAGTGACATATTTGTCGTGGTTTGGGGGGGATGTACTGGATTTTTGCACTTTGAAGTCACGTCACTCAAAATCAGAGTTATCAAAGCCTTTTTTAAATAAATTTTAACATCACAAAAGTACTACAAATAGAAAAGTAAAAGTCATGAAGAAGAGATAAAGAGCAAAACGTTAAAACAATTGTACTTTTTTTTATATTAGGCTACTGTGCTTTGGATCGTGGGTATGTACATTTTAGATTCTAGCTAAAGTTTGTCCAAACAAAGTCACTAGAATTGAGATTCCATCGGTAAAGAACGTTTTTCAGTACCATGCCTTTTCTGATGATTGATTGCTGTTACTTTGCTTCCTTACTAAGTTTTGTACAGCTTTAACCCTTTGTTTAGTTGCAAACGAGAGAAGAGAAAAGAAATAAGTAAAGGAAATGAAATGAGAGAGAATATAAAAGAAAACAATCCTCCCCTATAAGTTTCGAAATAAAGAGGGAAAGAGAAAAGAAATATGTAATTTTACTTTTATGCCCACATAAATATAAAAGATTGATGAAAATTGTGGGCAAAAATGTAAAATTGGTTCAAAAGAAATGAAGTATGCGGGGTTTACTTTTTTTTTTAAAGAGGGTTTTAACATATGACATTCGCTTCTGATAATAGCTTTTTGTCATCAAATCAAGACATCAATCAGTTATTAGTGTAAGTAGAAATTAAACTCTATATCTCTTATACAATCATAAGAGACTTTATTCCTTTGTTTCTCTCCAAATCCGCCCAAATTGGGTGGATTGCAAAATGTGGATTCCTCCTTTCTCTTCTCTCCTTGCCAAACACAGTGTAAATTCTTAAGTAAATTGACCATGAACCCTTTGAGAACACAAATTTGGAGCAAAATGAGTAACTACCTTGATTTTAAAGCTACATACCAAAATACCCCTCTTTCCAAACTATTTAGCAAAATGTCTATATTTTTTAACTCGATTTTAAGGATATCGAGTTTTACGGAACTTGATACCCTCAAAATCGAGTTCTATGTATATTTTTAAATAGAACTCGACATTAACAATGTCGAGTTCCACTTAAATTTTCAAAAAAAAAAAAATTAAGTGACAAAATATGCATAGCTAATGTCGAGTTTCACTTATAACTCGATTTTGTTAAAATGGAGTTCCAAAAACAGGGACATTTTGCTAAATAGTTTGGAAAATTGGTATGTTGCTACATAGTTTTTAAATTAAGGGTACTTACCCATTTTGCCCCACAAATTTGATCATAATAAGCTATGAAGATTTAAAGTTGTAAATTTTTTTTTCTCCTTTTGGTGAAGGATTTGAATCCTAGTTTTCATAATAAAAGAAATAGGTTATGTCCCATAATTATATGACTCGTGATATTAAGTTATAACCGGTGGTTGAACCATGCTCTACACTGATTTTTTATTAATATTTGTAAATGTGTAAATATTAGTCTTTAGACAATTATAGTGTTTTCTCTTTACATATATTTCATAAGAAATATGGTATTATCAAAAGTTGAATTTCTTTGCTTAATAGAAATTTACATTTGAACCAAATTAGATCATGACTAAGTTGACATTCTCCTTCTTTAGCAAGTCTACCTTCAATTAAATGTTTTTTTACATTGTTATTGAAAGCTCACTAGTATAATTACTGTAGGTACTGGGTTTAAGCATTTCTTCTATTGAATGAGTGAATTCAGGCCCAACTAGCACAATACAATAAATTTATAGAGAATGGGTTTGAGAACTAGGCCTTAGTGGGGGTTACAACAACCAGACACGGTTATGAGTGGATTGAATATCAAGGACGTGGACTAAAGTGTGAAATTCTATCCTCGGCCCTCATTTGAGGAGCTTGTTGTTCCTATTATTTCTTCAGTGCTTGGTTACAAATGTTTCAAAGATGATACAAATTGCTACAGTCAGGGGTGTTCAACCAAACCGCATAAACCGCACAAACCGCATAACGATGGCCTTCATTGTCCGACAGAGGAGGGGGCGCTAGGTGGGGTATTCAGAGTAGGAGAGGGTTGGTCTTTTGTATTATCACAGTTTGTATTGTTCGGTTACTAATATGAATATGCTTTCTTTTTTGCAGATCCACACACTTTTGAACGACAACTTCATTTGGTCAACCGAGAAGATTTGGAAACCATCCTTAGGGCGGAGGTCTTTGTGAATGAAGCTGACAACCAAATCAGAGCCGCCCACAAGATCCTTGGGTACGATCCCATCCAGAAATCATTCTCGGCTCCAAAGTACGTGATCAGAGCCAAAGATCCTCGGCTTCACAGAATCACCGTAGCAGAACACGGGTTCTTGCTTCCCGAAAATCTCCTATCCCAAAAGGCGTTCTATTGGTAGGCCCTTCTTCATCCCATCAGGCTGCCGAGGCCTAAGGAGGAAGAGTAGAAAGAGAAGAAGAGGTCGTTGATTTGGGTCCATCCGAGGACGAATTTGGTGTATTCGACCAGGTTAACCTATCCGAGGATCCCTCTGGTGACTTGGGCGACCCCAGTTTGACTAAAGCAGATCTCTTATCAGTAGGGACTTCTTCTTAGACCGAGATGGGTTTTAAGAGAAAACCTTAAACCAACTTACTCGACGTAATTGAGGGCCAACTGGGAAAGGACGCGCCGAGGAAGCCATAATCCAAGCTTCCTCATCCTCCACTCAAGCTTCAGCCTGTTCAGACCAGGTCATCTTCCACCCAATCAAGGCCACCGTCTCCACGGTCCAAACTTCCTTCTCCTCCTCAGCCGACTCTGCCTCCTCGGCCCGAACCCACCAATCCAAAAAGGAAGAGGGCTTCCAGAGGCAAAGAGCCAATGGATGGAGGAAATCTCGCTCCTCTCAGGAGGAAGATGAAGCCCGACGAGCTTCAAAGCAACTAAAAACCTGGCACCAGGGCCAAGAAAAAGAAGTCGCCACACAGTTCGAGCCCCAAGCCTAAGGGTGTGCATGGGTCGAGTTAGGTTGGGTTGAGGGGATTTTTTGACCCAACCCACCATGGTGGGTCAAAAAAAATTCAACCCAACCCAACCCATCACATAAGTCCAACCCAACCCACATGGGTCGGGTTGGGTCGGGTTGAACCTATGAGTTTGACAAATTTTTATTATTATTATTATTAAATTGAATAGAAAAAAATATTAATATTAATATATTAAAAAAATCCAAAGATTAGTATTAATGTAAATCCTTAAAGGCAAACAACAATAGTAATTTATTAGGATTTGTGTGAACTAATTGGCTTTTATATAGGATAGGAAGAACTGATTATTTCAAAAAATTTATTAATTACATAATATTATATATATATATATATATTAAATTAGTATTAGTAGGAGGAACCGAGGAAGTGCTACTCTACAGTTGGCTTTTTTTTTAATTATTAAATATATAATATATATTTAAATATATATAAGTGCCCTAAAGCTGGTTTTAAAAAAAAATTTATTAAATATATAATATATTTTAAATATATATTAAATATGGGTGGGTCGGGTTTGGCGGGTTTGTAATTTTATGACCCAAACCCAACCCGACCCGCTATAAAATTTTTTTTTTGTAACCCAACCCAACCTATCAAGCCTTAAAAACCGACCCAACCCGGCAGGTCGGGTTGGGTTGGGTCGGGTTTGGCAGGTCGGTGGGTTTTTTGCACACCCCTACCCAAGCTTGGCTCCCTGCCCCAATGCTCCATGGGAAACCTCTGATGGACAACGCCTCCGTCAGGGACTTCCGAGGGGGTGAAGGCAATTATGTGGCTGATGCGCTGGAGAAGTCTCTGCTACTTCCCGCCGATATGGCCGAGTTGGAGAATTTGAGGAGGCAGGAGGTCTTCCTCAGGATCAAAAGGTACTTGGGCATGGTAAGACTTTTAACACTTATGACTCCGTTGATTTTTGTTCTTTGGTTTCCAACTTATCGTGTGCTTGTTTCAATTGGCAGGCTATCCAGGCCACTTATAGGTTGGAAGAGGCAGCCAATGACCAGTGCAGGGCCGTAGAGCTTGAGCGTGAAAAGTGCCTGGATGCTGCGCGGACCCTTAAAAACTCCGAGGCCGATCTCTTGAAAGTAAGAGAGGATCTGAAAGAGATGACAAGGGCCAGAGATAGCGTTGCATCAGGCCTAGCTGGCGCTCAAAAACAGGCCGAAGACCAGATGAGGCGCCTACTCGAAACTAAGGGTCAGCTGGAGATTGCTAAGGAGCAAATCGCTAATCTGAAGAAGAAGTTGACCGAGGCAGAAGAGGCCAAGAATGTCATGGAGTGGGCCAAGGATGAAGCCTTGAGGGCCAAGGAAGAGGCGGAGTTCGTCAGGACAGAGGCTAGAGCTCTAAGGAGAAAGCCGAGGAGGAGGCTTTTGCCTTGGGAGTGGCCAAGACCCAGGCCATTCTCAAGGCTCAAGTACCTGGGGTATGCAGGCTCTATTGTTCCCAGTCTTGGAATGAAGCCCTTAAACAATCTAGGGTTGAGACGTCATCAGATCTGTGGAAGGTGGATAATGTATACTACCCTCCTGCCATCCGGGAAACTGCCCCCTCTAGCTCCGAGGCTGAGGTTGCTCCTGAGGAGGCCGAGACTGCTCGACTTGAAGCTGCTCTGGTTATAACAACTCCTGATGAGTTAGCCAAGGAGAGTGAGCTTTCTGGGTCGACAGAGACAAATGAAGGCCTGAACCCTGAAGCGCCCCAGAAGACTGCAGAGGCTACAGCTGATGCTCAGGCCCTTCATGCCAAGGAGTCAACTCTCCCAGTTGAGCCCCTTCAGACTATTCCCCCAAGTGAGGGCTCCAAGGATCCTGAGACCGTTTCTACTCAACTCTCCAAGGAAGGAATCAAGATAAAGCTGAAGAAATAGGCCATCTTGGCTAGCTTCTGTTTTAGTTTTGCCCCCTCCTCTTTTTTTCTCTTTTTTTTTTTTTTTTTTTTTTGAACATTGGAATTATTGTAATGAGACCTTTAGATTGAATGTATGAAATTCCTTTTTTATATTATGTGTTTATTGTTATTATTTTTTTTTTCCTTTTTCTTTAATAATGATTTCTCTTACTTATATCACTTATGCCTCGATTGTTAACCAAACAGTGTCAGCAGCTTGAGCTGCATTCCATTTTGAATCAGCAGCGAAAAGTACTAAGTCTAGAATATTAATTTCCACTTAAGTTACAAATGGTGGCTGAGCAATCTTGTCATTGCAGCTTACCCTTATCAAAGGGTCTATATAAAAAATGCCAAACTCTTAGTGCGAATCTTGTGTCTCATGAGTTGGTTATCCTAATGGGTAAAAATAGTTATGTGCATACCATATCTAAAATTAAACCTTTAAATTCTAACTCACCAGCATTAAGAGGACACTTAGTTTGCGTTTGCTTACATCTTTAGAGGGCAGGGTCCGAGTAGATGGTCCGAGGTACCAAGTGTATACTTAAGCTGTATTTGCAACTTGCACGAATGCTTGATCTTGCTAATTTCTTCAAAGATTTTGGTCCGAGGACCCGCCCAACATTTGGATTCTACTTGTCACCTAAGCCCTTGTTGAAAGTAGTTAGTTTCCTCATAGGTTTGAGTACGAAGACCATGCAAGACCTTGGTTCTATCTAGTACTTAGATTATTCTTAAAGTAACTAGTTTCCCCATAGGTTTGAGTCAAGGACCATGCAAGACCTTGGTTCCGTCTAGTACTTAGATTCTTCTTGAAGTAACTAGTTTCCCCATAGGTTTGAGTCCGAGGACCATACAAGACCTTGGTTCTGTCTAGTACTTAGATTCTTCTTGAAATAACTAGTTTCCCCATAGGTTTGAGTTCGAGGACCATGCAAGACCTTAGTTCTGTCTAATACTTAGATGGTTGCCAAAATACAAGACATATAATCATAATAGACTTAAAATTTGAATTAGAGAAATGCTTTCATTAATAATAATACATTCTCAGGTTATTTACATTCCATGGACAAGGTATAGCTTTTTCATCTAAGTCTTCTAAGTAGTATGCACCTATCCCTGCTACTGAAGTAATTCAGTATGGTTCTTCCCAATTGGGTCCCAGCTTTCCACAGGATAGGTTCTTGGCACCACCCACAACTTTCCTCAACACTAAGCCCTTGGTGCTAGTGATCTTAGCTTCACATTGGCATCATATCCCTGCTTGAGCTTCTGGTGGTAATAGGCCAATTGGATCACTGCCTTTTCTCTTCGTTCATCGATCAAATCTAGGCTCTTCCCTAGTAGTTCATCATTATTGCTTGGAGTGAAGGAGCTCGTCCTCAGCGTTGGGAAGTTTGCCTCTAGAGGGATAACAGCCTCGGCCCCATAGGTCATGGCAAAAGGTGTCTCCCCTATTGACCGTCGTGGTGTAGTCCGGTAAGTCCATAAGACGTGTGGCAGCTCTTTTACCCATCTTCCCTCGGCGTCATCTAGTCTCTTCTTAAGCTCATTAACTATGATCTTGTTGACAGTCTTGGCCTGTCCATTTCCCTGAGGATAAGCTAGAGTTGAGTACCTGTTTGTGATCCCCAGTTCACAACAGTATCTTTTGAAGGCTTTGCTGTCAAATTGGAGTCCATTATCTAAAATGAGGGTATGAGGGACCCCGAATCGTGTAACAATGTTTCTCCAGATGAATTTCTTAGCATCCACATCTCTGATATTGGCTAATGGATCAGCTTCGACCCATTTGGTGAAATAATCTGTGCCGACCAACAGATATCTCTTATTTCCTGAAGCCTTGGGGAAAAAGCCTACAATATCCAGGCCTCACTGGGCAAACGGCCACGGACTGGACAAAGGGTTGAAGACCCCTCCTGGCTTATGAATATTTGGGGCAAACTTTTGGCACTGGTCACATTTCTTAACATATTCTAGTGCATCCCCGGCCACCAATATTCCTGGGTAATGGCTCGGTGCGACAGAGATCTTCCCCCTGTGTGACTCTTACAGATCCCTTCATGCAGCTCTTCAAGTAGTAATTCTAATGCTTCAGGGTGAATACACAGTAAATATGGCCCAGAATAGGAGCGTTTATACAATTTGTGGTCCTCAGACAACCAGAATCGATGAGCGTTTTTTCGTATTTTCTCAGCCTCTGACTTCTCCTCGAGCAGAATATCATCTTTGAGGAATCTCACTATAAGGTCCATCCAACTAGGACCTACTCTAACTTGATGGATATGAACCATACCTTTTGCAACCTCATTTGCCCTATCCAGATGCTCGACAAGAATAATTCGAGGCAAATCCCCTGCCGAGGAGGTAGCAAGCGTAGCCAATGAATCTGCATGGGTGTTTCCACTTCTGGAGACGTGTGACAAGCTGAAAAGATCGAAGTATGACTGTAAGCGTTTGACCTGGCTTAAGTACTCTTGCATCCTCGCATCTCTGGCTTCCAACTCTCCCTTTACTTGGCCCACTACCAATCTCGAGTTCGAGAACATCTCTATTGCTTTTCCCCCATTTTCTGCACTATGGCTATTCCTTGTAACAAGGCCTTATACTCGGCTTCGTTATTTATGGCCGAAAACCCAAGTCTCAGGGATTTCTCTATGATAGTCTTCTCAGGAGATACTAGGACTAGCCCCACTCTGGACTCCCTTTGATTTGTTGCGCCATTAACGTATACCTTCCAACATGGGGGTCCTGGCATAGAGATTACCCCAACAGATTTTCCATCCATGTTTCGCCCCTTTGCTACTATTTCTACTGGTGGTTCAGCAAATTCGGCCACCAAGTCAGCCAAGACCTGGCCCTTTATAAAGGTCTGAGGCATGTACTTGATGTCAAAAGCTCCCAGAATTGTGCTCCATATGACAATCCTTCCAGTGTAATCGGCAGTCCGAAGTACATACTTCAAGGGTAGTTGGATTAGAACAACCACTGTGTGGGCTTAGAAATAATGGGGAAGCTTTCGCGTGGCATGAACCACAGCTAGTATGGCTTTCTCCAAGGGTAAGTATCTGACCTCAGCTTCATGTAGTGACTTGTTCACGTAATAGACTAGCTTTTAAAGGCCATTGTCATCCCGTATTAGCACCAAGCTCACTGTATGAGGGGCCACAACAATATATGCATATAGGACTTCATCGGCTCAGGAATGGACATGATAGGTGGCCGGGATAGGTACTCCTTGAGTTGCTGGAAGGCCACAATATAGTCCTCGAACCACTCAAATCCTTTCCACTTGTTGATCAAGAGATAGAATGGTCTACATCTATCCGCCGACCTAGAAATGAATCGATTCAAGGCTACTATCATTCTGGTAAGCTTTTGGACCTCCTTGGCATTTTGCAGTAGTTTTAAATCATTAATAGCCTTGATCTGGTCAGGGTTAACCTTAATTCCCCTATGAGTAACCATGTAGCCTAAAAACTTGCTTGATCCCATGCCAAATGAGTATTTGGAAGCATTTAGGCGTAACTTGTGCTTCCTTAAGACATCAAAGGTGTTGCTGAGGTCTCCTAAATGCTCGGACACCACTTTACTCTTCACCACCATATCATCAACATAGATTTCGATGCTATTGCCCAACTGCGGCTCAAACATCCTCGTCATCATCCTTTAATAAGTGGACCTTGCGTTCTTCAGACCGAACGGCATTACTTTGTAGTGGTAGTTCCCAATAGGTGTCACGAAGGTTGTCTTCTCCTGATCCTCTAGGGCTAGTGGTATTTGATGATAGCCTTGAAAGGCATCTAAGAAGCTCATCCGAAGATGGCCCTTAGTTGCATCCACCAACCGGTCTATTCGAGGCATGGGGAATAGGTCTTTTGGGGCATGCCTTATTTAGGTCCGTGAAGTCTACACAAACCTACCATTTTCTACTTTTCTTCTTGACCACCACGATGTTGGCCAACCACTCGGGGTAAAAAACCTCTTTGATAGCCCCTGCACGCTTAAACTTCTTCACTTTGTCCCTAATCGCATCAGCGTGTTCTCTTGATGGGCGCGGGGGTGGCTGCTTCTTGGGAATGATGGACGGGTTGACATTGAGATGGTGACAGATGAAGGATGGATCAATCCTTGGAACATCACAGGCATCCCAGGCAAATACGTCAATATTTCTTTTGAGAAACTTAATTAACTCCTCTTTCTCCTGAAGAGACAGCTAAGCCCCAACCTGAAAGAACTTCTCTGGGTTATCACCAATGACCACCTTCTCTAGATCTTCACATTTTGCCTCCTCGGCAGCTGTATCAGGAGGCGACACCGGGGCCTTTGATTGCTATAAGTTCTTTTCAGCAGAGGTTGAGGAATCCGCATCGAGCCGATGTGAAATGGCAGCCACCAAACACTGCCTTGCCGTGGATTGGCAACCACGAATTTCGAGAACCTGGTCCCCTGACAGGAATTTCACCTTCTGATGCAAGGAGGAGGCAACAGCCCCCAAGGTATGGAGCCAGGGCCTACCGACGATGGCTGTATATGGAGAGTAGGTGTCCACCACGATAAAGTTCACCTCCACTATCTATGGGTCGGTCTGGATGGGTAGCCTAATCATGCCTTTTGGAATAACAAGCTTTTCGTTGAAGCTCATCAAAGGAAAGCTGTAAGGCATCAAATCTTCTGGTTTTAACCTCAGCCCCTTGTAGAGGTCGGGGTACATAACCTCGGCTGCATTGCCATCATCCACCATCACTCTTTTCACATCGTAGTCCCCGATTCTGAGAGTGATCAATAGCGCATCGTCATGGGGTTAGGTGGTTCCAATCTTGTCTTCTTCTGAAAAACTTAAGATTGGGAAAAAATCCATTCTGGCCCTCTTCGGCTCTGGCTGGGACTCCTCAGCAGGTAGCTGAGCCATAGGTAAAACTCACGAAGGGCGCGTGCCTGTTCTTCCTGGTGCGGCCAAGATTACATTGATCGTCCCTACGAGTGGCCATAAGACAGTATCTCTCTGGGGCTCCTGAGGGGTCTAGCCTTGATGACCACTGGAATGATGCAGAAGGTGCTTCAGCTTTCCTTCTCGGACTAGCTAGTCTAGATAGTTCCAGAGGTTCCTGCAATTCTTTGTGGTATGTCCGTGGTCCTGGTGGTATTGGCAATAAAAGTTCTGATTGCGCCTCGTGGACTCTCCCGCCATCTTATTCGGCCACTTAAAGTATGGCTTGTTCTTGATTTTCTCCAACACTCAATGTACTAGTTCTCGGAATACAATATTAACAGTCTGTGTGTTGGTTATTCCGGATTGCCCTACGAAATCTCTCCTTGGGCGGTTGCTGTTATATCGCTCCGACCTAAAATCCCTCATCTCCTAAGGGATAACCTTCTCTTTTCCCTTGCCTTGCAGCTGGTCTTCCTCTACTCGTTTATACTTATCGATTCGATTTATCAGTTGGCGCACACTGGTGGTAGGCTTGCTAGTCAGAGACTTCCTCAAGCCGTGCTCGGCTGGGAGACTATTCTTGAAAGTGCTGATGGAGAAATCATCAAAATTGCCATCCATTTCATTATACATCTCCCAATATCTGTCCAAGTAGGCCTTTAGAGTTTCTCCATCATGCATGGATAAAGACAATAACGCACTTAAGGGCCAAGGAGCTCTGCTGTTTATAACGAAACGAGAGCCAAAGGCTTGGGTTAGCTGCCTATACGAATCTATGGAATTCGTCTTTAAGCCATTGAACCACCTCATCGCCACTGGTCCTAAGCTAGATGGGAAAACCTTGCACATTAGCGCCTCGTTTTTAGAATGGACAGTCATTCTTTGGTTAAACTGGCTCACATGCTCCACGGGGTCTGTTTTGCCGTTATAAATTGTGAATGTTGGCTGCTGGAATCGTCAAGGAAGTGTAGCCCCTTCTATATGGTGTGTGAAAGGTGACTTGGAGAGTTGATCCAGTGCCTTGCTCATGGCATCGTTTCCCAAGCCCCTAGGAGGTGGGTTTTTACGTTTACGCCTCCGGTAGTGCTCTTCTTCGTGAGAGAAGGTCTCGCTTGGAGGAGCTCTCGATCTTTGCCTATAGTCATCATCGCTTTCATCATCGGAGGGCATGTCAGGGCTAGAATGAGACCGCCTTCGTTATGCATGGCGCAGCTTTCTCTTCAAGTCGTCTATCTCTCGCTGCATGGCCTGCTTATCATTCTGTCTCTGGGATACCTGACTCCTATCTTCTTCTGGTTGCATGGCCCAGTTGTTATTTTGTCTCTGGAGCATGTGACTGCTCACACGAGAGTGGCTTCTGCTGGTTTGAGTGGTGTGCACACTTCCCTCTTAAAACCTTCCATTCTCTTCGTTTCGATTATGCTCAGAGTTGGGCAAGTTACCCTGTTGTTGGGATCTAGCCGGTTCAGGCTGATGGGAGCCTGCTTAATGAGGGTCTGATCCTACCATGCTTGATTGTTGCCCTTACTAACACACAAGTTCTTCCCACAGACGGCGTCAATTGTAAGGACTGGGTTTGAGCACTTCTTCTATTGGACGAGTGAACTCAGGCCTAACTAGCCCAATACAATAAATTTATAGAGAATGGGTTTGAGAACCAGGCCTTAGTGAGGGTTACAACAACCAGACATGGTTATGAGTGGATTGAATATTAAGGACGTGGACTAAAGTGTGAAATTCTATCCTTGGCCCTCATTTGAGGAGCTTGTTGTTCCTATTATTTCTTCAGTGCTTGGTTACAAAGGTTTCAAAGATGATACAAATTGCTACAGTATTCTCCGTTTCTAATTCCTCATCCCTTTTTTTTGGAGGATTTCTTACATTATATATCCCATTTTCAGTTGATCTTGACCCTCCATTTGTTGATCATGCAGGTCGTTACTCGAGTGCTTGTCCCATCAGCCACCTTCCCAAACCTTCTGTGGGTTGCAGCAACCAAGGCAACACTATTCATGAGTCATTTCCTCATTAATGTGGCCAGAACGTTAGTTGTGGGCATTTAATGCGGAGGTGACAGTTTCTCCTTGAATTGCTCCTCCAGCATGCTCCCATGGCTGATCCATTATACTTGTCCTTTTTCTTGGGATGCTCTGGGAGGCTGCCTTTGATGGCGTGCCGCTCCTCCCTTCTATAATCTCGGTTGGCCGAGAATAGGATCGTCTTTGGCGATGTTTCTTGGCAATTTGGACTTTCTTCATTCGTCCTCGGACATTTCCTCCTCCTCTGTGTGGGCCTTGGGCTTAGTATAAAATGGGTCGGGGTTGCCAAATTCTTTGACCCCACAATTACTAAAGCTAATTAAAACCCCCAAATTTTAATTACGGCTACATTAATTTTAGGCTAAACACAATTAAAGCAGAATATACATAATTAACCAATTAATTAACCAAAGTATTCAACAATTGCATGGATGAACATAGATGTGCAATTCTATAATGTAAAGGGTAGTAGGGAAAAGAATATCAAACCAAAGATAACACACAATGCATTATAGAAGAGAAAAACCGAAGAACTTAGTGTAAAAACATCTCCACGACCCTCTAAGACGAAATGATCCACTAGTAAATAAGTTGAAGTACAAGGACAATCCAAGAGACCTCCAAGCCTAATTTACCCGAAGTACCCTTTAAGCTCTAGCTATATTAGAGTCTTGTCTTTAATAGCTTTTCTGATCCCACAATACTGCCCGATTACACCGCCAAGCATTACCGACTAAATTTGGCTAAGCTCCAAAACACCCTAAACACTCAGAAGTGTGTGGGTTGTGTTTGAGTAAAATCCCCTCTCAATGTATGATAATAGGAGAGGGAATGAGAAAAGACTACAAAGGATTTATCTCTTAAGCATTAGAAAATTAATGGTTTTTAATTTTAGAAACAATATAATATTTTAGGACATCCTAAAATGAAATAAAGGACAAACAAATTAGCACGGAGGGAGTATATATTTGTAATGCTAAGGTAAATCATGCACTAAGAATGATGGACATTTGTGGTTAATTTGTAATCCCTCCTTAACCATGGATGCTCTTGACCTTGGAATGTGCGTATGTGTTCAAGACTTATGTTGTATGCACATATCCATGTTGGTGCATGGTGAACCAACGTGTGTGATTGCCCCCATCTGTGTCAGCTAGTGACATGTGGTATTGCTATATGTACGATACGCACTCATTTTGTGTGCCACGACGCACCTAGTTTGAAATGCTATCGAATTTTTGTCATGCAAATAAGGCAAAATGTTGCTGAATTTTCATCATGGAAATCTAGTATGAATTCTAAATGTGCTAGCAAAACATTAATGAAGGTCACACGCCTTTTCAAATTAATCTTCAAAGCCAAAAATATTTAAGCCTCAAAAGCTATAGCCAGTAGCTTGATTTTATCTGCCAAAAAGCAAAAAATTAAGAATTTATCAAAACAATGATTGTCTAGTGACAGATGTCATGGGGTGTCTTAACACCTTCCTCAAGCATAACCAAACTTTCAAATCCATAAATCAATAATTTTTTTATCTTTCTTTTAGATTAGGAAAAACTATTTTTTTTTTAATCTAGGTTTGGTAATAAAATCAAATTAGACATAAGAGACCAATTAAATTATATATATTAAGGTTCAAATCCTCGTACTGTTGTACCAATAAAATTATATATATTAGAACCAGAAAAGCAAAAGGCTAAGTGGTTTGAGTTTGAAAATTTTAAAAATAAAAAATAGCAGTCAATAAGGACTTATGATTAGAAGAAAATCATAAAAGATTCAACATCGTGCATTTATTATTCTCTATTCTTTTATTAATCACATATAGATGCAGAGTACAGTTAAGGATCACAAAAGAAACACTTAAGCCACAAGGTTTAAGCAAAACAAAACAATATCACCAAGTAGAAATGTTAAGTTCCTATCAGATAATGGCGATTTGCGGGGATTTGATCCATCAGTGAATTGCCTCGCACAAGAGTCTGCATTAGACTTAACTTCATTAATTAGAATCCCAGCAATCTCCAAAGACTTTTGAGTCTAATGCATGGATTGCATCAGGTAGCGTTTCAGCAACAGCTTTTTTGTACAGTAGAAAGCATTTATGAAAGATGCCGCTTAACATTTGGATCGGTGGTCTTTTCAAGGAGACTCTTTATCTGAGAAAATGTATCTGTTACATTGGACTGTGCTAATTCAAACGTGATAAGGACAAGCCCATTTACGCTTGCTTTAGAACTGCGAGTGTCTGATCTTCAAAGACACCACACGTAGATGCTTGACGAGGGTTTTGCTTTCACCACCATTGGCTTACGCTCAAAAGAAAAAAGAGTCTCCCCCCAAAAAATATCTTAAAAAGAAATATTATATATATATATATATATATATATATATAGGTGCTGATCTTAGCAATTTGGTTTAATAAAATTACACTTGCCCCCCTAACAATATTATTGTCCCTCTTAAAAGTCATCCAAAAAAAAAAAAAAAAAAAAAATTATGGATCTAAAATCCAAAAATAAAATTACACAACAACAAAATCACAATAGCAAAGCTAAAGAAAATATAGTCCAATCAACCAATTTTACAAAAAAAATAAAAAAGCCCTACCCTTAAAAAAATTTAAATCAAAATTAACCTATGAATTAAAAATTTTCAACTATGAATGTCATCAAAATTAGTATTAATTGTTAATACTAAATAGATGCTTATTTGGAGTTTTATAATGATTTTTTTTTTTAAAAATATTTCGGCCCCCTTAACTCCAAGTCATGGTTTCATTCTTAATGAAGAAACATGTAAAATGAAGCAACCATTTGTTACTGGAAATATGAAGTTAGTGGAAATGTGAGACTATGAGAGTAAATATGTTCAAGAGATCAAAAACAGGGGGGAAAAAACTATACATATATGTTTGTTGGTAATTTTTTTTCTAATGTGTCTTCAATTTGTTTAAGAGTAGTTTGAAATATATATTTTAATAGAGGTAATTTGAGATTGCATAGAGGAGTTAACTAACTTTCCCTGTCCTCTTAATATTTAGAAATAAAAAATAAAAAATTAAAAAAGGACAAATCTATGTTTTCACTTCCCCTTATATCATTTTTAATAACAAAAAGCTTATCTAGCCTAACACCATTTTCGCATTGAGAATAAAAATTGATTAGATTAGTATCTTTAAAGTTTTTATACACTATTTCCTCCATGAAATTCTTAAAATCCTCCTCATTTATTGTGAAAATAGATTTTATAAAATCATCAACATTTAAATAAAAATTACACAATATTAATTTAATATCTATTTAAATATTAATACCGTTAGAAAATTCAAATAACACATTTTACCAAGAACAAAATTTTAAAATTTTAAAAATTCAATTATGAAATTGACTTAGAAACCATTAAGTATTTTATTCTAATTTCTAAAACCGTCTTGGACCTTTTTTTTATATGGGCCATTCAATGTGGGGTGGGATCAAGATTATCAAAATCAAAATCCTACACAGGATAGGTGAGAGGGTTTGGGAATCGAATCGTAGGATCAGCACTAAGATCATAAGATCCTACTTTCCAATTGTTAGGGATGTTTTTGCGACAAGGGCCGAAAACGCGAGAACGCCCCAAATCTTCCCTTAGGTTCTTTAGAAGTGTTTATTCGTGGAGAGCCAAGTCCAAAATTCCAAATGTATAATGAACAAAAGGTTAATATTGTTTTAACAAGAGAGAAGTCAAAATGTCGTAACTGAAATACAAGAAAATGCAGAAAAAGCACACAGGTTCGAAACTTCGACCCACTGTCAGCAAAAAGAGGAAATTGAGAGAGGTTGTGAGGAAGAGAAAGAAGGTTCCCTTGTACCCATATTTCCACCCCCAAACTTTAGAATTGTGAAGATGTTAGCTGGCTAAATAGGCTTTTGGTCTCAAGTTTCAGCTGTGTGGGGAAAATGTAGTTGATTCATTTTGAATATGATTAGGGCCTTTTGTATTGAGTTTAGGGTGCTCTAAGTGACTGGATTTTTGTCAATAGAAGAGGCTTTGAACTCCAAGGTATCAATCAAAGAGGTTATGGTCAGATTTGTTTTAATTAGGTAAGAGGGTTTGCTTGCTTTTTGCATAATTTGGGAAATGGAGTGGCCTAAATTCATGGGCTAATATTTCCTAAACATGACAGGCCCTCGAAGTTTGCATTTGGTTGTTGTAGCAGACAAGGCTGGCCACTTAGGGTAAGCTATGTATTTTAGGCTAAAAGAGAGTAGAGCAGAAAAGTTGGGTCATAGTCAGCTAGAGCATGAAAGCTCTTTTGGGGTGGAAATTTCAGGTACAAGACCTCCTCCATGAGCCTGAGGTGCAATCAGTATCCATTGCCCACTTGGTAGCATGCATGCATTGGGCTTATGCAGAATGTCCAAAAGGAACCGACCCATATCCTCCAAACCACACTTACTCAATTTCCCTAATAAATTGCATAGGTTTGGGTCATGCTTAAAATAATAAAATATAATAGAATACATGAATTAAGCCCACAAGGAAGTCGGGCTTGTACAAAATGTGTCACGAAAATAGCTATCAACACCAATTAAAAATATATATTAAGAATGCTTATAATTATAATTCCTAATATATATTAAAGAAAAATTGAAATTTTTTATATAAATTAGTGAAATTACTAATAAAAAGCAAAATACCAAATTATAAATACATAAACAAAGTTTAAAATTCGAAAGTTACAACTCACAAATACCAAGTTTTAAGTACTCAAAGCATACATCCGTTTGGCAAATATTATTTTTGCCAACTTATTTTTGCTACTATTCATAGACCCCACTGCACTTTTTGGTACTATTTATGAATTCCACTCTATTATTTCAGCTAATTTTTACCTTTGTCTACAGTACTTTCAGCAAATGTTTTCAGTTTCAGCAAAATAAGCAGATCCCAAACGGACCCATAATGTCTCACATAAACAACTCAAAGCAATTACCAATGTCAATACCTAATGTCTCACATAAACAACATAAAAAAATAACAATGTTTCAAACAACACCTCAAACACATTCAATCATCAAAACCAAAGTTTTGGTTATCTCGGATAGTTCCTCAAAGTACAGTTGATACTTATAAACAACATTCTTGTCATTGTTAGTGGAGTTATAAAAATAAAAAAAGAAAAAAGAAAAAAGAAAAAAAAAGAAAACACCTTTGTCATTGATGGTCTCTATCACAGTGGCATCACCATTGGATTTTTTAGCTTCTCACACTCACCTTCTACTCTCTAATAGTCTAGT
This sequence comes from Quercus aquifolioides, assembly GCA_019022515.1. Classification (NCBI taxonomy): domain Eukaryota; kingdom Viridiplantae; phylum Streptophyta; class Magnoliopsida; order Fagales; family Fagaceae; genus Quercus; species Quercus aquifolioides. The sequence continues at coordinate 63,395,945 of CM032327.1, read as the reverse complement.
TTCTCTTTTGTCTTCTATAATTTTGTTTATATTTTTATAATTTTTTTTAATCAAATTAGGCTAAGGCCATTAGGCTAATCTGTTTATTACATTTTTTTTATCTGTTTGAGGCCTTTGGACTTCATTTGGAGACCCGAAATAAGCAAAAATATTTGACTTTTCCTTTATAGCACATGATTTTTAGTATCTCTATGGGATCAGGATCCTATAAATTCTGAATCAGGGTCCCACACGAATTTCACTATACTAGAGATTATAGTGAGATCTAGGACGTTTTAGAGATACAGGATCCTAAAATCCTAGTTGAGATACTGATAACCATGGGTGGAATAGCACAAGTCTACTTAATGAGCTTGGTTAATTTGTTTATTTTCAAAAATACTAGTTTATTCATTGGCTAAAGTACAAACTCTACCCTTAAAATTTGGAGATCTTTGGATTTTACACCTTGAAGATTCAAAATTTGGATTTTATCCTTTAAAGTTCTACTGAGTTTGTATCAGCAGCCCATCCGTCTATATTTTCTGTTCTTTTAAGCTACAAAAATGACGTTACATTATTTTATTGAATAAACTAAACATCCATGGTGATTATGTGGTCCTTAACGAAAGATAAGAATAGAGGAATTGCTGATGCAAACAGAATATAACTTCATGGAGTAAAATCCAAAATTTGAAATTTCAAGGTGCAAAATTCAAAATCCCTCTTAAAATATAAGGGTGTATTTGGACTTTAAACCTTATTTGTTTATTTGGTTAACGTGAGACAAAACATAGGTTTAAGCAAAAGGCCGGAATCTAAAAGCTTGCGGACGTTAACAAGTGAAATCATTTGGTCGTGTAAATTCGAAACAAACCCAATATAAAAACTATAAATAGCATCACGACTGAGAAAGGGGGAAAAAAAAAAAAAAAAAAGACCCGGAAAAAAAGAATAGGAAGGAAAAATTCATATTCAGAGCAGAAATCTGAATCTACATGATGACTTCACTTTGACTATTATTTCAGCGTCAAAGGATTACAAATCAATCACAAAAACATGTAATAAGTGACATATCAACAATTACATGCTGATCCAAGACCGTGAAGAGATGCAGCCAACTGTCAACCTTCACCCGAATCCAGTGTTCTAATTCCAACTAGCAGCAGTTTCTCCTGGATCAACTATTTCCTCAAATGATTGTATAACATGAAAAATAGACTGACAAAATTTCACCTTCATTTTATATATGTCTGTATTCCGTTGCTTCATTCTCAAGCAATTCCATGCTTGTCCAGAATTAGAAGAGATGCACCCTTGCAAAAATAAATGAGGCCTTTGGAAACCCTTTGCACCAACTTTCCAATTGGTGCAGCTGACCAATCATGGTAAGGTAGGGTTTGAAAGTCCCATAGATTCTGCAACTTCTCTAGCAGTAAAATTGTCTGCCTGTGCCTAAACATTGCAAAAAACACATCAATGCTTAGACAAATATAGCTTTCTTTCAAGTCATGAGGGACTCAGTGAGCGAGGCATGGGGTGGGGTAAACCCTAGTTTTGATTTTGACAGCAACACATACATATGAAGCAAAATTATATAGGGCACAAGAGGGTGCATCACTTCTGGAAGACACTGATTCCATTTTTTTTTTCTCTCATCATGAGATTGAGTTTATAACAGTGTGTGTGTGTACATATTAAGATTCCAATAAGTATCATGGCTGAATGCATATTTACAACATCTGCACAAATTACCAAAAATACATACCTGAAGCCGATGCAACAGATACATCAAGAAGAGATGTACAAATACCTGAAGATGATTTCTCATAGTTATCAAACAATTCAAATCCTTCCGTAATCTTCAAAATTAATCCAATTAAAACTGTTCTTACCAAATAAAAAAGCAGGATAACTCGAGCTGTTGGGTACCGCCAGAGAAATCTTGTGGCTCTGACAGCTCCTGTATCTAATAGTTTTGCTGCCTTCTGCAACTGTACAATGTAGGTTTAACAGTCAATTATCCCAAAAAAAGAAAAATAAAAGTTAATAACGGAGTCAAAACTAAAGAAAGGGAGGGCAAGAATGGTGTGAGATATGAGAGCAGAGGTACAAATACCTGTATGCTTGCCCCAACCATGTGGCGGTGATAAAGGGGGAGAGGCCTGTAGTTATTACTTTATAAGAAAATTTGCAAGTATGATAGAAAAATTGTAAATCAAGACAAAATTGCTGCTCACACATTCATATAGAGACACTAGCATATGTACAAAGCCAATCAATAAAATACCAGAAAAATTCAAGAAAAAACTTTTTCACCAAAAGTTGGAGCTAGCATAAGTAGAAAAGTCTGAACAAAATGAGAAAGTATACTTGAAATTACAAAGTCAACAAGGAGTGAATTTTTTTTCTTTTTTTGGATAAATATGCAGTGATTTAAATAAGAGAGTATTTTTTTTTTCGTTCTTTTTTTTTTTTTGTTGGGGGGGGGGGGGGGGGGGGGGGGTGAGAGGGGGGAGGGGGGGTAATTTCTAGGACTACAGGACTCCAAAAAGAAGAGAGAGAGAAGTAGAAAAAAAAAAAGAATGGTCAGGCAGTCATAGTATGCGTAAAGTGGAAGTAATTTAAGGCTTTGTAAAGTTGAATGGCATTGCTGCCAAGAAATTTAGTTGTCATAGTGCTTCCTAGAAAGACCTCCATTTCCTTAGTTTAGTCATGGAATAATAATAAATTCAGTAAATAAGAAGCATTAATCCACTATGACTTTCAACCAAACAAGTGATGACCAACTACGTTTTTATCAGATTATCTGCCTACCCAATAACTCATCAGTTTGGAACAAATCACTACCACCAACTCACAAATTGCTTCCAGACCAACTCCAATAAAGAGGAGTCCACAAGTTCTCCCAATTCTTTGCTCATTATTCAATGATCAGTAACGCCAATTCACACGATTAAAATGCTTCCAAGAAATTTTTTTTTTTTTTGACAAGTAATAATTTTGATTGATAAAGAGGGAAAAACCTCATGAACACAGGGTAAATACACAAACTGTAAAGAATACTTTATTTTCATAGGACAAACTGTAAAGAATACATTATTACGCCTATGAAAAGAATTCAAGGTTTTACTCTTCAAAGTTGAAATCCTTGAGGTTTGTGCAAAATTCATCTCCTCAATATATGATATGTCCACAGCAATCAATATCTATGACATGTAAAAGATCTAGAACAACTTTGAGATGACCATATGTTAATCACATTCAGAGATAACAATTAAACTTCACACAAAAAGTCAGGTCTGGTTAGGAAAAGCTAATGTGACAACTTTAAAACTGATGAAGACAACATATCTCAATATGCTCTGCTATTGACAAGGCAAAAGCAGCAGAGAAAGCATATATAAATGCCCAATAATGATCACAAAACAATCAACATACTCAAGTGCTTTCATTTCAGTGTCTTCTTCCCAAGATGTTGATGCCCGGCGGGACACTTTATTTCTATCAGCCTCTACCTGTTCAATATAACATCAAAATCATAAGCAAAACCAATGACAACTGAAATAATCAGATATACAGTGATTGATATTTCAAATCCCCTTGGGACCAAAACAGACTAAAAAAAACCAGTGATTGAACTCCGTAATATAAATGAATATGAATCAAGAAGCAAAGCAGCAAGCGTCATACCTGTGCTTCTTGAAGACGCTTTAATTCCTTCTCCAATTGAAACTCTGCTGCAGCTTTTTCACTAGCCATGGCTTCTAACTGTGTTTGTTTGTAGTACTGAATAATAGATAAAATTTAGACATAAAAAAACTCAAAATAATATTGGATATGTTAAACCATCTAATAACCAAATTAGGGGACTACAATTCTGAGCTCAAGTTACCAGCAGATCAGTTAGTTCACGGTAGCGCTTCTCTAGTTCCATGTGCTCCTGTTCAAGGACAGCTTTTATCAACCAATTAAAAAAAAAAAGTAATAAAATTCAATTAAAGAAAAGGCACAAAAGGGACACAACCCTAGTACACATGAAGTAAACAAAGGAAAAGTCCAAGCAAAAAATAAAAAGAAAAAGACAATAAAGGTTAACAAAAACTCAACGCGTACAAAAACTCTAGAGAGTCTGTAGTACAAAAAGTATGAGAGGTCAAGGTTTATTTTTAGAAGGTATTCAAAAATAAGACCTCCAACTTCATCAAGAGTAGCTCTTTCCCCTCGAAGACACAGGCATTTCTTCTCTGACCACTTCTCTTAGCAAAATGTCCCTTTAAGACATAACAAGTCCACACGAATAAGGCATTACCCATGAAACACCAAACAAGCAGAAAATCAAAGACCACACTTCCCAAGTCACTGCTTAATGTAAACAAGGATGAGCCACATTGTCTCCATGGCTTTTACACATAAAACACCAATTCATAATGATAATTATCACTTCCTTAGATTATCCGTAGTCACATATACCTAATGTTATGCACCACATCCATGGCGGTACATACTTTCCAAATGCTCTCTGCCAAGGAAAATAATTTTCTCCTTCTGCCATGCCTTGTAGTAGCTATTCACTTGGAAGACTTGTTTTTTGAACAGATCTATCCCAATTTATCTACCTCCCCATGATGAATCTTTGTGGCGTATATGTCATGCAATAATTGAGCCATAGATTCTATTTCGTAGTCACACACCACTTGAATGAATAGAGGATTCCAATTAAAAAAAAAAAAACTATTTCCGTGCTCTAGAAATCTGCCACCTTAGCATCTCTATCCCTAGCAATTAGGAAAAGATTATAATACCTCTCCTTAAGAGTAGTCTCGCCATTCCATAGATCATGCCAAAGACTAATTTTAGAACTATTGCCAACAACATATCTGATAAAACACAAGAAACAGTCTCATCTACTTCTAATATTCCTCCACAAATCCACACACCATATGGCCCCTAACCTCGTTAGAACACCAACTCTCCCAACAAGTGCCATACTTTAAATCTAACACCCTCCGCAACACATTTTCTTCCAGCCCAAAGCACCACAACCACTTTCCTAGCAAACCTGATTAACAACATTAGGTTCTCGATCCCCAATCCGCCATCACAAATTGAAGTTCAACAAACATTCCAATTGACTAAATGGAATTTGAATTCCTCACCCATTCCAACCCATAGAAAATCACTTTAAATTTTTTTCAAAAAGGAAAAAGATAATAGAAAACATAAATCACTCCCTTAAGAAATGTCCCAAAAGTCAAAATGGTAAAGGGTAGTGCAATGACATAAACAAAAGTTCTCATTTCTCAAAGCTCCAGCATAGCATCAGTAATTTTAGAAGCCAAATTGGTACATATACAACTCAAAATCATACCTGAATGAAAAAATTTTCTTTCTATAAATATGTAATACCCACTTGATGCAAAAATTTCAATCACAATGTCTAAGCTTTGAGAATAGATGTTTTATTACAAATTCTCTTCCTGGTTGTGCTTTACCATTCAATTATACCATTTCATGCTTTATAATGTAGACAGATTTTTCTCCAGGCATTCTTTTACTCTGTCAATCATGAAACCTCCCATGTGATATACAGAAATGGATAAAGACAATTTAGGTCTCTTTCAGCTCATGAGTGTCATAGAACCATAGATTCAATTGAGGTTTACAATTATAGCTCCCATGCTTTTTTTTTTATTTGTATCATCTCCCAGATAACTAAAGAGAATTGAGTCCAAGAAAAGACAGCGATTCAAATCAAGATTTATCTGGTACCCTGTCTAAGTAAAATCACAAAAGTAAGATTGCTTGGATTTAAAAATAGAGTTGTATATATATATATATATATATTCTGACATGACTTCCCACACACAACAGAACCAATATTTGTTGCTCCAAGGACCTAGTCAAAGCTGCAAGAAAAGACCATCTGGCTCATGACATAAAAGTCAACATTGCAAGAACTAAAGCAAGATGATAAAGGGTACATTTAGCCACCACTAGTAGTTAACAAGCTTTTTTTGGATAAGTAATGAAAAATTTATTAAAATATCAAAAGAGTGTCACCCAAGTATACAAGAAATGTACACTAGGGACAAGTACAATCAAACACACAAATTACAAACATCAATCAAAGCATGAACCAAAAATATTGAATGACTGCCTACAACTGACAACAATAGAGTTTTGAAGAAGAAAAGTTTTATGTCTGCAATTGTCCTTTCAAAATCCTCAAAGCTCCACTCTCCCGCCAAATGCACCAAATCAAACAATGAGGGACAACCATCCAAATAGCACCATTATGATGTCACCCAAACTTTCCTTGCCAACAAGCTTTTATAAAGTCTATATGTCCTTACAAAATTTTGAGGCATCTATGTCCAAATTAAAGTGCATTGAAACAAGAACTATAACACCCATGGTTTTTCAAGCTTCGATTAATTCAAGTTGACACATAAAAAACCATGGTCCGCTCACATCATCTACAAGGCAAAAAGTGGGATCAATTAGAGAGGTTACCTGACGTGAATAATGCTCAGCATCTCTCTTCATTGCAGCCATTTCTACTCTCGTTTTTTGCACTTCAGCCTGAGAACAAACATATACAAAGTAATAGCAAACAAAGCCTTAACCTGGCCAGCAAAAATTACACTGCAAAGTTACAAGATATAAACAAGAACATCATCAGGCAAAAAGGAATTCTAAGTTGAAAAAGGAACTGACCACAGTCCAGATGAGGTTAAGAGTCAGTTAAACGGAGTTAAGAATTGTGAGGAAAAAAGCAAATGAAACTTGCCTCCAAAGAAGAGAGTTTGCTCTCAGCATCTCTTGGCCTTGGCGCGCACGTTCGACTTCTTCCTGCCATGCCTGCATCTTGATATTTAAAAATCAAATGTCACTAGATGGATACCTATAACAAATTACCATAAATAACTATTCCTGTTACTGCCACCAAAGGAAAAACTTATTGAATTAAATAGCAGAATATTTTCATAACTATTGGACAGGAGAGGTGTTCCTTTTGGATATTTTCATAATGCTTCATTGAAAATAACAGGAGAGGTGTTCCTACGGGGAATGAACCATATTCACATTTAAAATGTATCAACCATTGAAAATATTACCCAACAACAACAAATAACCAAGCCGTACTCCCAAAATTTTGAGGTCGACTGTGGATCCTTAACAAACTAATCAAGGTCCACATGTAATCGTTTCTGTCATTCTATTCTATCCGAAATAAGAATCTATGTTACCTTCTCAATTGACAAATCATTTTTTACAATTTTTACTAATTTTATGTTAGATCTTCCTAACTCTTTGCATTCCCTAAACTTCAATCAACTCACTATTCCTCATTCATGCATTAATTTTTCTCCTCTACACATGATCAAACCTATCTTTAAACAAATTTTCTCATGTCGAATCTTATTTTTCCTTGTATTTCTACTTATCCATCTTAACATTCTCATATAAACAACACTCATTTATGAACATGTTGCTTCTTAGTGGCCCAATATTTACTAGAGCACTAGTCTTATAGAAACAACAAAATTCTGGTCGGCTATGGATCCTCAGCAAACTAATCAAAGTTGGTCACATTTATTCTTTATATCATTCTATTCTATTCGAAGTCATACTCTTTTTTTACAACAACTAATCTTATTTTAGGTATTCCCTTGGTAATGTTATATAGCTAGTCCTATAGTAGTCTTATAAAAAATTTCATTCAACTTAATAGGTATTATTTACAATCACACGATATTCCTAATGCACTTCATCCACTGTACTCTTACCCTATAATTCAGATCCTCTTCAATCTCTGTCCTTATGAATCATTGAAAATATTACCCAAAAGACAAGAATGAAAAGATAGCATCCCAAAGAGAGAGTAACTTCTACATTTTTGAAAGGCCCACTGTTTTTCTTTTATATATATATATATATATATATATAACTTCACCCAATGGGTCTTGAACCCATGACCCCATCCTCCACCCAAGAAAAGAAGGCACCAGTTGAGTTAGAGAAAATTGGTGCCCACTGTGAAACAATATTTGTGCGAGCATACACACACATATTAGTACCTCAAGACCACACAAAAACATGCAAGGAATAAACATATTAGTACTTCAAGACCACACAAACACACACAAGGAGTAAACATATTAGTAATTCAAGCATGTTTATTTGAAAATTAGGAATTATTGGTCAGTTATCAGACTATAAAAGTCATAAGAGAGAAACTGTTGGATCCCTGTAAATGATTACATATCAGGAATTATTTGTCAACTAAAACTTAATTACAAGAAGCCCTCTGGAGTCTATACTGTATGGCTGAAAAGTTAGATGTACTAACCTGAATCACTTGATTTGCTTCTTCAGGCGACTTCTTTTGTCCACGGCGAACACGAGCTTCCATATCTTGCAGTTCTTGATTTAATGATGCACATTCAACCTAATCGCATATAATGGTTATAGATTTATAACAGTTTACCAGGCATAGAGAGAAAACCTTCATTATGAAGAAAAGAGATGAAATTTTTAATCTACCTCAAGCAGTGCCACCTTCTGCTCAAGCTCTGCCACCTTTGCTGTCCTCTCATCTGCTATTCTCTAAATATGAAGCAATTATGGTAAATGAATAAATATGATGGAGATAATGGTCAAATAACAGGACTATACTTCTAAGTTTCTATTAGAAAAGGAAGTAAAATGAACCACTTTTGACAAATGCATACTATTGTGGAACTCCAAACTTAATAATGATGATGATGATGATGACTACTCAAAATTTATTTCAAAATGTAACATGTTAAGCAATCAGTCACAAGCATCATGAGTGCTTACATTACCTGGATCCTTGCAAGGGCTGAGGATGCATCAACAGCTCTATGTTCTAATTCTACTTCTCTTTCCATAGCAGCCTGTTTCATCAGATATAGGTTATCACATTGCAAGAAAACAATCCATAATAGTTAGTAAATTAATTCATCTACAAACCATTTTTGTAGCATTATGCGCAGCACGCTCTTCTTCTGCTCTCCGCTCTGCAGAAGCAAGCTCCTCCCGCATGGCCTGGGAAAGAATTTTATCTTACAAATCTCAGAAAAGAATTCCACTACTCAATAATCTCATAATCTCATGATAAGATACAGTATGTGATAACATCAAAGGATCCAAAACATAGGAAATGTTATATGCAAGAAAAAACCAACCAACTTACCTGCATCATCCTTGTCTCTGTCAGTTCCCTATTTCTCATTATGGATTCCATGTTTGCCTGATGAAAATAATCTTAAGAGTTAGAGCCAAAAAAAAAAAAAAAAAAAAACCTAAGATTCAGCAGAACCTCATATAATTGTAAATTCAAGTGAGAGTCTGCATATATTGCCTACGGAATAAGAAAATTATACAGGGCACGTCAAAGGAGTAAAATAATGAAATATAGACGGAAATGGAAGTAGGTAAATCACATGGTTACTCTTGTCCTAACTAGAAAAACTATTAGCAGTGGGATTATTCCAATCCTCAGAAACGTATTGTGGTAAGAGATTTGTTATGACAGTGGAAGTGCGATGTAGTTTGTTTACAGGAAACTAAGCTTGCCGGTATGGATAGATAGCTGGTTTGCAGCTTGTGAAGTTGTCCTTATGTGGATTGGGTTGTGCTAAATGCGGATCAAACTGTCGCCGCCTGCGGGGGGGGGGGGGGGGGGGGGGGTGTATTCGATAATGTGGGATAAAAGGGTTTTGGAAAAGTTGGAAGATATTGAGGGAACTTTCTCAGTTTTGGTTCGGTGGCAAGGGGTGGCAGCTGGTTTTATTTGGGTATGCTCAAGGGTCTATGGCCCCAATGAAAATAGTGATAGGGGTCACATATGGGATGAATTGGTTGGTATTGAGCAACACTAGTTTCTCATGATTGGGAGGAACACCATCCAGATGGGGGTATGGCGAGGGGGAAAAGTCCTTTCAGGTTTGAGAACATGTGGTTAATGATGGATGGGTTTGTAGATAGAGTTCACTCATGGTGGAATCGACATTCTTTCTCTGGTACACCTAGTTTTGTGCTTACCAAAAAGTTGAAGGCCTTGAAAGAAGACATTATTCAATGGAACCATTGAGAGTTTGGTAATGTTAAGAATTGCAAGAGGCCTTGAAAGTTTTGGATGCTAAGGAAGGAGAGATTGGAACCTCTGATGGGGAGAAATGTGAAAGGTTTGATGTCAAGTCCAAAGTGGAGCATCTTCTTTCTTTGGAAGAAATATCATGGAGACAAAATCGAGGATGTTATGTATCAAAGAATGAGATAATAATACTAAGTTTTTCCACAAGTTGGCTAATTCCCATAGAACGCATAATCATCTGAGTATCTTAGAGGCGGATGGGGTGATGTATGAGGAGGAGTCCAAGGTAGTTGCTCAGGTAGTACAATTTTATAAAACTTTGTATCATGAGCCAGAAGGGTGGAGACCTTTCGTGGGGGGTTTAGGGTTTCACCAAATTGGGGGAATGGAGAGGGGTTGGCTTGAAAGGAAGTTTGAGAAAGAGGAGATTCCTTAGGTCGTTAGAGACGTGGGAGGGGATAAAGCTTCGGTCTGGATGGTTTCTCTATGGCTTTTTATCACCATTGCTGGAGAATAGTGGAGAAAGACGTTTTAGCTGTCTTTGAAGAGTTTTATCAACATTTTAAATTTGAAAAATCTCTTAATGCTACTTTCATTGCCTTAATTTAAAAAAAAAAATGATGACTCCAATATCAGACATTTCCGGCCTATCAATTTGGTGGGGAGTGTATATAAAATCTTGGCTAAAGTTTTGACAAATCGTATGAGAGTGGTTTTAGATCAGTTGATATCAGAATCTCAGAATAGCTTCGTGGGTGAAAGACAAATCCTTGACTCAGTTCTTATTGCAAATGAATGTGTTGATAGTCGAGTGGAGTGGGATATCGGGGGTCATATGTAAACTCGATATTGAGAAAGTTTATGATCATGTGAATTGGGAGGTTCTCCTGGATTTGTTGAATGGGCTTTGGGGGGAGAAGTGGTGTAAATGGATCCAAACTTGTATATCCACAGTTCAATTTTCTGTATTGATCAATGGCTCTCTAGCTGATTTTTTTTGGTAGTTCTAGGGGATTGAGACAAGGGGACCCACTATCTCCTATGCCGTTTTTTACCATGACGGAGGTTTTTAGCAGGATGTTGAAGAGAGTGGAGAGTGCTAGCTTTCTTTGTGGTTTCAAGGCTGATGTTAGGCAGGGTGGTGGAGAATGTGTTTCACATCTCCTGTTTGTAGATGATACTAAATGTGTTTCACATCTCCTGTTTGTAGATGATACTATTATGTTTTGTGATGCAAATGTGAAGCAAATCCTTCATGTTCGGATGTTGTTTTCAGGCTGTGATAGGCTTGAAGGTCAATGTGTAGAAGAGTGAAATGGTTCCAATAGGAAAGGTAAATAATGTGCATGCTTTGGTTGAGATTTTGGGCTGCAGAATTGGAACTTTGCCTATGATTTATCTTGGCATGCCATTGGGGGCTTCTCATAAATCTACTTCAACTTGGAATCCTATTCTGGGAAAAATTGAGTAAAAGTTGGCTGGGTGGAAGAAGTTGTATTTGTCAAAATGTGGTAGATTGACATTGCTCAAGGGTACGTTATCTAGTCTTCTACTTATTTTCTATTGCTTTTCACTATTCCTACTCATGTGGCTAACAGAATCAAAAAGTTGCAAAGGGACTTTTTGTGGGATGATAACAAGACTCATTTGGTAGGATGGGATAAAGTGTGTGCGCCTATGGCCAATGGTGGTTTAGGTAAAAGGAAATTAACTAAATTTTTTTTTTGATGGTAATAAAACTTTTATTCAAAAATGTTGAGCGTCATGTTCATGATGGTGAACATTCTGATCAAGGCAAAATACAGCAAGTTCAAAAACTTAATCTAATAGTGTAAGAATTCAGAAATGGAAATACAATTCGTAAAACCCCAAACACGCGACCACTGAAATAAAGTACTGAAGAGAAGAGCTTTTAAAAGATGTAAGGTTATTTTCTTCAAAGATGCATGTATTACGTTCCGTCTAAACCAGCCACATTAAACATGCTAGGACCATATTCCATATGGTTGACAGATGCTTTCCAAACCAATTTTTCCAAGCAAAGAGGAAAGAGCTAACAGTCTTCGGCAATACCCAATAGATCCCGAATACCTCGAAAATTGCACTCCACAATGCATGAGAAAACTTACAGTGGAGTAGAAAAATTAACTACATTTAACAAGGCTTTACTAGGGAAATGGCTTTGGAGGTTTGGGAATGAGGAGACTCAACTTTGAAGGAGGGTGGTAGCTTCGAAGTTTGGGGAAGAGTGGGGGGGATGGACTTCTAAGTTGGGAGGGGGTGTTCATGAGTGTGGTTTATGGAGAAGTATCCGTATGGGTTGGGAGGATTTTAGCAAAAATACTCAATTTGTTGTTGGGATGGGGAATAGAGTGAGATTTTGGCAAGACGGGTGGTGTGGGGATCAACCTCTCCAACCGGCTTTCCCAAGACTATATGGTATTGCCACTGATAGGGAGGCCTTTGTTGAGTCTTCTTTGACAAGGTTAGGGGCAGGGGAAAGGAGAAGTTGGGATGTTTGATTATTTCGAGATGTTAATGATTGGAAGTTAGGTACAGGGGATGACTTTCTTCGTCTCTTGGACTCCAATATTCGTTCAATAGATATTGGGGTCCGGATGAGATGGAAGTTGTAGCCTAATGGAGATTTTGACATCCGTTCATTTTACAATAAGTTGCGAGGTTCTTCATCCGCTATCTTTCCTTGGAAAGGTATTTGGAAAGTTAAGGCCCCTCGGCGTGTTTCCTTCTTTGTTTGGACTGTACCTTGGAATAAGATTCTTATAGGTGACAATTTGAGACTTAGAGGTTTTGATTTTGTTGACTAGTGCATTATGTGTCGTCGTTGTGGGGAGACTGTGGATCATTTACTACTTCATTGTGAGAAGGCTCATCTGTTATGGAGTTTGGTTTTTAAATCTTTTGGGATTTCGTGGGTCTAACCAAGAACAGTTCCGGATTTGCTTTTTGGTTGGTGGAATTAGTTGGGGAAGCATTCATCTAACATTTGGAATTTGATTCCGTTGTGCTTATTGTGGTATTCGTGGAAGGAGCGCAATAGGCGGACTTTTGAGGGCTTGGATAGCTCTGGAGATCAGTTGCTTGCTGCTTTTAGTGGATCTCTATTCGAATGGTCTCAGGCATGGGGACTCACATCTACTAATTCTCTCCCTTCATTCCTTTGTTCTCTCCTCTTTTGCAATTAAATTTTTTTTTTTCCTTTTTTTCTTTGTTTCTTTCTTTTCTTTGTAAATTTTGGTTTGCTTTATGTTTTTCATGCATAAAGTAACCTTTTGAATATACATCTTTCTTACTTATAAAAAAACAAAGATTATGAAGGAGGTTTTCAGTAGGATATTGAAGAGTGGAGGGAGCTGGATTACTTTGGGGTTTCAAGGTTGATGGTAGGCCCGTGGTGGGTAAAGTGTTTCACATCTCTTGTTTGCAGATGACACAATCCTCTTTTGTGATGCAAATGTGGAGCAAATCCTTCACCCAGCAACAGGCTATACAACCTATTACCCATGTACAGATGGCATCACGACACATGCAACTAAAATCTTCATCAATAGCTTCAACATCCATGCACATTCTTGTGCTTCCTTCCAAAATTTAAAAAAGCCTTCTGCTCATCCTTGGTCCTAGACTTAATAAATGGTCTGACACACACCATTTGTGCAGGCAAACTACTCTGCGATTTTAAAGGGTCTTATTCTGGCTAAAACTTTAAGAGAATATGTTCTTTAAATACTAACGACAGAGTAAACTGAGAAAGATGAGTTTTAGGCCGTGTTTGGTTGGGAGAATGGAAAAGTGGAAGGATAGAGAGATAATTACTATCATGTCCTTATTAATAAAAGTAGAAGGATGGAAAAAAAAGTGAGGGTAATTTTGTAGTTTTCTCTCGATGCCAATTCTTTCCTCTTTTATTCCCAATTTGGAAGTAAAAGAAAATGGTGGGCCTAGGTGGAAACCTCCATCCACCCCCATTTCTTTCCTCCCTCTTTTCACTCATATTTCCTCTCCTTTTTCCTTCCCTCATTTTCCATCCTCTCCCTTTTCACCCCAACCAAACATAGCATTAGAAGGTAGGATAAACCACATATGTATAGCCAGAGCACCATATTTTCATGTTTAATCATGCCTACCCAGTCTGTTTCAACTTAAGATGAACTAACGCTTACATTGGACATCAATGTAGAAAATGAAGAGTGATGAAAGGACAGGCCAAGACAGATACATTAGGCATAGCGCACTAGAAAAGACTGATCATACATATAGTGAGTTTGTTGAACCTGCAATGAAGCTAGATTTCCTTCAGACAAAGCAGCTTGTTTCTTAAGTGCATCCATAGAGCTGATAAGTGCCTCAATTTCGGAGTTCTTTGCTGCCAAGGCCTCAACCATATTTGACTCTACTCTTGACACGTCAACTTTGGCTGCAGACAAATCTTGCTGTAGCTGCTTTATGTGAGCCTCATAGGATTTACTCAGCTCTCTCTGTAAAGAAAGCAATTTAGCTAGTAAGATCATTCCTTCAGTAGCATAATATCAAGATCATAACAGAAAAACCAGGAAGTTCAACCCTCAAATGGGCAGGAATGCTGTTTTACCTCTGCAATGAGAAGTTCCTCTAGCTGTGCATTCTCACTTTTGTATTCTTGAAGACGGGAAGAAAGTCCGGCACAGACCTGAACATTTCTGACAAAGATTAGAAAAGCATGTAAACAGGATATTCTGACCATCAATTTACTCTTCTGTGGGGGTGGTCTGCTCTCTAGATCACATATAGAGCGTGCTTATCCCATCTTAAGAGAATGGTTCGCTCAGACAACCAACTGGTTGCTAAAAGGTAAGCACATCAAAATGGTAGAGCAGTTTGCATTTGGCTAGATAGTTTAAACAAACTGATTGTTTTATAATATAGAAGAAAAGGGAAAAACAATCGTGCATAAGATGAAAATTGTATCCTATTAATTTTTCTTTGGTCATGGCCAATTAGGGGCTGGATGCAGGTGGAACCCACATTGATTTGCACTAGACATGATAAAAGCAAACAAATGACTATAGTTTGATTTGTATCTAACCTGCTAAAGAGGTCTATACTAATAAACATGACTTACATAAATTTTTGATCCTCTAGTACACAACTTATTCTCAATATTCTTTTATTCTCATTCCTTAGAAATAAGTGCCCATATAAACATATATTCATATGCCGGATGGCCTTGAAAGGATAGCATTGGATGAAGCCATGTTATGGATGAACCAGAAACCAACAGAAATGGTTGCCACCAGTATTTTAGATTTATTGATGAATATTGTATCCCAACAACAGGACAAAATACATTCCATTGGTAATTGCTGGTTATTGAATATGTGGGCTCCATTAGTTCCATTAACAGTTAGAATAACATACTTTTTTATTTTTTTGAAAAATATGGCAAAGACCATACTTTTAGCCACCAGAAGCCAGCATTAAATTTTAGAAATAGGCAATTCATTTTTCATCAGCATAATATAATTCATAGAAAAAAGGTAGACCAAAGAGACCCCAAGATAAACCAATCTGATTATAGTATACATCTGCAAAATGCAAATATTAAAAAATAAAGGGAATTTAAAGAGCTTACCCGAGCTAGTCTTGCCTCTTTAGACTGACCAGTGGAAACTGTAGTTTTAAGCAGTCCCTGAGCCTGCACATGGACTAAAGGAACTAGTCAACACAATCTCTAAATGCAGGCAGGTAAGATGATACAAAGCTTGAACAAATATGGTGCAGTACAGTCTTCCCTGCACTAATTACTTTACCTCATCAAGTGGGTCCTGTACTTTCATGGGAGAACCATCAGCTTTAGTCTCCTGTTGCCTGTTTTGATCGATAAGAGGTTCAACCTTGACATCAGCATCCTTCAATTGGGTTTCACTGTTACTGGGAGAATCAGTAGATACAGATTGAGATCTCTCTTGGTCAATGTTCCCAGTATCATCTGTGTCTCCAGATTTACTTTGGCCAGCATCAATTGGTTCATCTTCATTAACAATGTTAACTCCATCGGCAGGTAAGGATAAAGGAGGTTGTTCTTTGTGAACATCTGAAGTATTCTCATTGACAAGCTCAGCATTTGAATGTAAGGAGACAGCTTCCATATCAGCAACAGTTGAGAGGACTTCCATATCATCAGCATCATTTTTAACCACATCATTTGCCAATGTTTCTGTTAAAGGAATGCTACCATGGGGGAATCTTTGTTGATACTATGCTGCTGGCCATCGTTTGTTTGGGCAACAGACTTAGTAGGAGTCCTTTCATTTTCAATTAATTGAGAAGCCCTATCATTTTCAGGTGTCACATCTACTAGGGATGTTAATGTACTAGTTTGCTCCTGCAAAGTATCAGATTCATTCACAGGGACTCTCTTTTGAGCCTGCAAAATCAACATGTGAAAAGAAGAGTCATTTGACAAGAATATATCAATAAGAACTACTTATGGCTACAGGTATGCTTGCAAGTACCTTTGTCTTTGACTTTCTCTTGGCTTGAGATCCTTGCCCATTAGCAACTTAACAGTTCAGAAAAGGAAAACAAAAAGGGGAATAAGCACCAGAATTTTCATGCAAGAAAGTCAATACCAGTTACAGCCATCACTATACCACTTTAATTTTTTATGGAGGCCATTTAGGGTTTATTTGTCACTATGGATACAAGCTAGTAAGCTTAACTTTCCTGGAATATGGAATCCTATTAGTTTGCTTCTTCATCTAAAAAATTCCAAAAACATGGATCCCACAGGCATTCCAATTCTTATGGAAACAGGAGAGTTTCTTCAGGAAGCAAACATCAATCCTAGCCTCTACTCAAAAACCATAGTTAAATAGAATTAAAGATACCATGAATTGATAAAGCCATGAATGAAGGTTCAAAGTCTAGTTTAACACCTCTGGTCCTATACATCAGTGGCTTAGTGCATAATTAAATGTAAAGGATGCCAAGAGACTTAAGATCTACACCTGTGGATTGCAAATCAGCTTGCTCATCGGAAAATTCGCTGACAACCCGCTTTGCTCCTCGATCTACAACTTCCAAAAAGCCTAACCAAAAGCAAAAGTTTCAAATTTTTAAACAACTGATTAATTTATTACATAGGTTTATTTATCACTCTGTATGTTTGGCAACTCAATCATACAATACGTACTTTTAAAAATCAAAAGTGCAAGAACTAGAAAAAAAAAATTTATGTAAAGCTTTTATACGTGGATATAATAAATGCAAAGAAAAATTATTTACTGACACTATATTTGAAGTAAAAAATTTTAGAATGGTGATAATAAACACAAGTAGGGGTGGGCAGAAAACAGATAACCCGACTCAACTCATCTGATTTAGACCGAACTAATATAGCGGAATTGGGTTTTGCATCCCCAAACCTGACTGGTCTCAGTCTGCCCGAACCCACTTCCTTCACTGTCATCCCTTAACCCTAGTTGCCCTCATCACCCCTCATTGAACTTACCCAACCCCCCCCCCCCTTGATGGGCTTGCCTGCCTCACCCACCACATCCCACAGCAGCATTGCCCCAGCTCACTATTGTCTTCCCCACATCAGATATGGCCTTGTTGTTGCTATTGCTTGCTCATTCTCCCTCCTTCACCAAGCACTCACCCACAACCCAATGAAGCCAATCAATCCAACCGCCAACTCGAAGAGGAATCTCAGTCGACAATCCAACCCCTTTCGGTTGGCGACTGTTTGAAACTTCTGCACCCGAGAGTGAGCAGGTCAGATGACGGTTTGCCCCCTACCTCGCCCGAACCCGTGGTCACCCTTAAACACAAGTAAAAATCAACCTCTTTTGTTTTTGTGATACAAAGTCATAATGCGGAAGGCCATGAGATGTTAACTTCCATAAGTTATTCTACTAATATATTAAAATAGGTAAGCTTCTTATAAAGCTTGTGATAAAATTAGATCAATGAAATCGGTTACCTCAATGTGTACATTTTCTTTTTACTAATTAAAGAAAGCTGAAGTAATATCCCCAAGCCACATTTTCCTTCAGAGAGCTGCAACATCACTTCTGATTATTTGGCACTATTTCCATCACAAGAACAACAAAGCTAATCTGTAATCATACCATTTAAAGTATCCTATCCATTATTTTCATCTACCAAACACTTCAAATCAATATAAGAACTGACCAATGTCATCTCTCCTTTGAAAAACCTCCCAAGATAACCAAAATTTGAATTTTCTTGAATTGCAACCTCAGGGGATTGGTTTAGTGTGATCCATGAGGTCCTGAGTTCAAGTCTCTTAGCCAACGCCCAAGAGATTAATCAGGTGCTCTTCCAAAACTGATCCCAACATAGGTCTTAAAAAATCCTTGACACCAATTGAAAACAAAACAAAGCATACCCAACAACAATTCACGATTAAGATCACACCCATTCCAATTCCAAAGCCGCGCACTTCTTTCCATTTAAATTAAACCATATCTGAACAATAAGTTTCTTTATAACATTCCAATAGGAAATTGTGCAATGAAGCAAACCCTAAAACAGCCACACCTTGAAGAAAAAATTGAGCTAAACAGATTCCATTAGAATACTCCTCACACATTCCATGCCCCAAGTAAAAAAAAAGAAAAAAATGCCGCCAAGCGAAAACTATTTTCATTCTCATTCAATTCCAATGCATCAACTTCACTACAAATTCAAAATTAAAGTTTTGTTGATAAACAAAAAATGAATAACGCTGGGATCAGACCTAAGCTAAAACACAAATAGAAGAAGAAGAAGCAGAAGCAGAGCAAAATGAGAAAGAAAGAACAAAGATCCACACCTTCTGCTTTTTTGAGCCACGAATCCATTTTGAATTTCGGATCCGAAACAATTGCGCCCTATTCCATCAACCTGTCGGAGACGGAGAGCCCAACCATACTCCCCCACACTTTAAATTTTTAAATGAAATGCCTTTTTTTTTTTTTTTTTTTTTTGGTTTTGGCTCTGATAGATAAATAGATTAGAAGATGTCGATGAAAATTAAAAAAAAATCAAATCAAATCAAAAAGTCATTTAAAAATAAATAAATAAATCTGAATCTGCGTTTTGCGTTTTGCTTTTGCTTTTGCGCACCGGATCGTTTTGTGAAGAAGGGCAGTCGTTAGTTAAGAAGTCTGCGTGTGTTGTGTGTGTGTACGAGTAAAATTGAAGAATGTCAGGTATTGTTCAAGTGCTACCACGACTATTCTACCTTTCGCTGTTCTTCTCCTCTAATCTCATCATATCGTTCACTTCTCGTTTTGTACGCACTTTTGCACAGGGATTCGTCGGTGTACCAGCCCAGCCAAGAAGCAGGCCCTCTGTTTTTTTTTTTAAAGCCCAACTAGTTTTTTAACTTTTTCTTTTTACTCTTTTGAAAAATTCACACTCTAAATTTTACCATAATTAAAACCGTCTAATCTAAGTGTATATGAAACTCCTTCCTAGAGACTTGAACCTCAATCATTGCCTTTCGTACTCGCACTTATACTTGTAGAGTGACAATCGCACCAAAAATGTGTGCCGGTCATCTAGTATTGCCATTATAAGTCCCTAAAATAATGCTATTTTGGTCTGTTTTAATATTTAATATTTATTTTATTATTTATTTATAATTTAAAAAAAATTAATTAACAAAAAAAAAAAAACCCAGAAATTTAAAAACTGGGCAAACACGTCGTACAATCCACGGAGCTTAATCTGAACATTAAAAAACAACACCCATCTTTACCACCTCTCCGATGTAGCTTGAACCCTCACTTTGTACCTTTTATTTTTATGAGATCTCGCTCTGTGCCTTACTAAAACCCATGTTTCATATGATTGGAAAGATATACAATCAAAGCCCCTTTATTCCTAGGTTTCCGGACGAAATTGTATTTGTAGCTGCGAAATATGGCACCGAAGGAGTGATGGAGGAAATAAATATGCAGGCCGGCTCAACAACTTTGGGATTTTAGGTGAAAATTTTAAGCAAGTTTTTTTTATATATTTAAATATTAATCAAATGATATATATATATTGAATTTTTTTATTTAATGAGAAAATATATATAATAAGAAAATATTTATAGATAAATAAAACACAATTTATAATTAAAAATGATAATTTAACTAAAAATAAATTTTAAAGTATAGAACAATAAATCCTGGTTATTTCAATTTTTTTAAAACTGTGATCACTTTAAAATCAAAACCTACATAAATAAAAATTAATTTAATATATAATTCAATAAATTAGTATCATTATAATATAAATGAATTGATATGATACACGTTAAATTATTAATTGGTATAATAATGGATAAAGTGAGAAATCTTGTTCAGATAAAAAAAAAAATAAAAAAAAAAAGGTGAGAAAGCGTGTTGTTTAACTAAGAGCTGCACTGCACAATTGCGCACTGTGAAGCCTGTGCTGCTGTGCGCCTGTGCAGCAGTGCAGATCAGCAGATGTCCAGCGTCCAGCTTGTACTCTATCATCCTTTATATGGCTAAGTTTAAGAACAAAAATCGTGTCCTATCATAGCAGAACAAGGTCCAATTAAGAGAGAGGGGCAGAAAAGGGTCTTATAATAGCAAAAAACGTGTCTCATGATGGACTCCCATCAAATAATTGTGCGGTGAAATAAATTAAAAAATATATAATTATGTTGTATTATTAATGAATTTCTCTTGTATTAATTTTGATTTTAGTATATTTTAAGAATAAATTAATAAATTTATCTCTTAAAATTTAATTTTGTTAACTGAAGTTTGACTATTTTTGTTTTTTTTCTTTTTAATTTTTTGCATTTTAGAATACAATAGGATCTTTTTAATGCATTTTATTAACCAATAAAAGTGCTTAAATTTTTTTTAATTAAAATATATAGATAAATATATTATATATATAATTTTTTTTAACAAGCGGAAGCCTTTTTTTATTTGGAGACCTTAAGCGATTGTATCAATTACATCACCTATTAAGTCGCCCTGTAAATATGTCAGTGATATCTAAAGTCTTAACTACTAGCTCTAGTTTCTCAAAAAAAAAAAAAAAAAAAAAAAAAACTAGCTCTAAACCAAGCATCTTCTTTTCAAAAGTCCCCATCGTTTGCCCAGTTTTTTAAATAACATTTATTTATTTATAAATAATTAATTAAATATTTAAAACATATGAAAGTTTAGGGGCTTAACGGCAGTACTGGATACTATTTTTAACAGTGGACTAAATTGAGGAGTTTTGAAACTTTAAAGACTAAATTGAGGGATTTTCATACTTAGAGGTAGAGGATTGATGAAAAAATTATTTCACCCACAAACGTATAACACTCGTCACACGCCTAAGTATTTTTGTGATTGAAAAATGTAGTAATCTCAAATTATAATGGATACAAATTATTAAATTTTTTTCCAAAAAAATAGAAGAGTCTCTACGCGCATGTATTTTAACTTTTAACTAGCAATATTCCCACGTGATACACGGATCTTTTTTTTTTTTTTTTTGAGGAACACACGGCTCTAATATATATATATATATATATATAAATAAAAGCAAAGCTCAAAGAAAGCTCAATTAGAATTTCAAAATTAGAGTATAATTTTACACCATATATCTAAGTTTATGTGAGGATCATACCATAATTATTTTTTAAGTGTTCATTCTCATTAAATCACTGTATTTCTTTAATATCATATAATAGCCACCTATTTCAAGATTCAGTTCTCCTTCTACAGTTCTACGTTTCTTTTGGAATATGAGAATATCAATAAGAACCTGCCTATTCACTTCCCCAAATCCAACCGTTCACTTTTTCCTCAAATCAGAGAACCAAAATTCCATAATCAAATGCATATTAGAAACCGAAATTCCACTCCTATACAACTAATGGTACATCTTACCACACCGGTTTAGGATTACTTCATATACAACTCCCCTTACTTTTTCAATGAATACTATGGAATTTGAAAGGGATCTCTCGAGATCAATGATGCATGCTTTTGGGTATTTTTGTATCTTATATAGGACTTCTCCTTCTCTTCCAATTTTATTTTTCTTCACAATTTTAATGGTCCTGGTTTATGCTCTGCAAAACGCATTCTAAGCATTCCTAAGGTTTGCTTGCTCCTTTCTTTCCCTCTTGCTTTGCTTAATACCTGTTTTGTTGCAAGAAAATGACCACGTGTCTTGCGTTTGGTGTAAAAAAAAAAATTGTTAACAGGAGATTGTCATAAAATTGGGAAACTTTGCTGCTAACGAAGTGAGACATTTTTAACAGCTTAATTCTCTTAACAAAGGTCAGCTATTTTTTATTGTTTATGTTCTTATTATTAATGGTCAATTATATGATTGGTCGTTGATACTTTTTTTTTTATTAGATCTTTTAATGTTTTCATTTTTATGGTAATAATAAAATAAAATAATTCGAAAGATTCAAACATTTCGTTGTTGTGGAGTATAATAACCTTTTCATCGATAAAGATAATCATGTCAAGACTGATGAGGTTATTTCCACTTCTCTCATTCACTGCTTTCCACATTCTGCGTATTCGCACTCAAATTCTCCATGTCTCCTTATCATCAAATATTTGATCAAGAAAGTTGTATCCTTTGAACATTGTTATACCAGACAACTACAACGAAATGTAATTATATTAGACATACTATTACAAATGATAATGGAAGTTTTGCTTAAATTTTTTTTTAAAAATCGTTGTAAAATAAAACCAGTATGCCTTTGTAGATCAATAAAAGCTCACAAATAGGATATTGTAGGGGGTGGATTCGAGCGCTCTCTAAGGATTGAGAGAGTGGACCCAAGCCCAGCTAACCCTCCAATAAATTTGTAAAGTATGGGCTCAAGAGCTAGGCCTTAGTAAAGAGGGCAACGGCCATGCATGGTTGTACGTGATTGCTAATAACTAAAACGTGGGTTTGAACACACAATGAGGCTCCTCGGACGTGCCTTATGGAGCTGGAAACTCCTATTATCTCTTTTCAGTAAGGTTACAAGAGTTGAGAGAAAATACTTTGCTACAGTATTCCTTTTTCTCTGGTTTTTCGTCCGTCCCCTTCACAAGAGGGATTTTTACATTATATACTTCCTACTCAGTTGATCCTAGCCCTACATTTGTTGCTCAATCCGGTTTCCGCTTGAGTGCCTGTCCCATCAGCTGCATTCCCATACCTCCAGTGGGTTGCAGCGCTCAAGACGGCACTGTTCAGAGGTCCTATCCTCATTAATGCGGCCAGAGTGTTAGTTGAGGGCATTTAATGTGGAGGTGACAGTTCGCCTGGGACTTGCTCCTCCGCCATGCTTCAATGTCCGGTGATTGGTTCTTGCTATTTGCTCCTTGGATGCTTGGGGAGACTCCCCTTAAAGGTGTGCCGTATGCCCACTTTCTGTCCTCGGCCTACCGAGGATGTAACCATCCTCGGCAATGCTCCTTGAATCCTGGGCTCTAAACTTTCGTCCTCGGGCCTCGGATCGCGGAGGCGTCCTCGGCATGGGCCTCTGGGCTTGGCTTGGAGTGGGCCGGGGTTGCTGACTTATTCTGGCCCCACAGATATCATATACCTCTTGGCAAATTGGAAAATATTTCTTTGTACACAATATTTTTAGCAAGGAACTGTGTTTGGTTCTTGTCATTTACTATCAAGATTTTAAGACCATTTCTATTAATGACTCTAGATATTGCAACATATAACTGGCCATGATTGAAAACAAGCTGTGGTAAAAACAGGCCTACTCTATTCAAAGATTGGCTTTGGCTTTTGTTTATTGTAATTGCAAATGACACATGACTTTCCTTTCCCCTGTTCTTTATAACCATTCTATCGCCAGTGTCCCTAGAAATTCTGTAAGTCAAAAGTCCTCTCTCTCAACCGGAAGCGACCATGGAAGGTACTCTCTATTGGCTTAATTTTCTTGATCGAACGGCTAGGTCATGAGAAGCCTTTTTTATTTAGATTGTACAAACCACTTTTTTTTTTTTTTAAAAAAAAAAAAAATCCAAATTTACTTTTGCAAATCAAAAACTTCTAGCAAGATGAAAAATTATAGTCCTACATATTAGCACACCGTCTCAGCAATTTTATTCATTTTCTTCTTTTCAAATACCCCACATTAATGAGGATCAAATTTCTAAGGTAATTCACCCAAATTTTCCAATTTTATCCATTGATTTCTCTGTCTCAAATTTTGCTTTATTATTTTGGTGTGGATGCAATTACCAAAACCTTTTGTTACATGAACACAAATTGTTTGTTCAAATAGTTAAGAGTGTTTTGTTCTTTTTGTAGAACTTAATTTTGCTAAAATTGTTGATTACATACCTCCTATTTTATCTTCATAGACTATTTGATTTTTAGTTGTGCAAGAAGACCTGCCTAACTTGATAGCTTGTTTAGTTTCACTATTGGTTTGGTTCTTACATGTACGAGTGAGTAATTGGTTTATTTGATTTATGTTGTACCTGTTTTTGCAAATTCATACCCAAAAACCCATAAGGAAGAAAACCCAATAAAAAGCAAGGCCCAAAGACCCACCAAAAAGACCAAAAAAACAAAAAAGAAATAAAAGTCTAGACTTACGTTTGGGCTGAGAGAGAAATGCAAGGAAAAACGACTAGCAGCAAAATACAGACTTTCTGCAGAATATAAATCTTCTGCAAAATACAGATCTTTTTTCAAAATAACTTTGGTAGACTAAGGCAAATTGGGTCTAAGACCCATTTGATCTAGTAAACTTTATTTAGCCTACAAAGGCCCAAATCCTTTTGTATAAAAGGATAAGAAGCCAAACTTATCTCTAGTAAGAGACACAATGAAGAAAAACAAAAGCAATAGCAGCCGAAAACGCATGAAGGAGAAAGAATTCAAAATCAGAGAAAAAATAAAATTAGCAAGGTAGATGAGTAATGTAAGGTCTGGGTTTTGCTCTTCTGCATCCCAGCCATGCAAGGGAGTACGGTCCACAGCCGATGAGGTGCAGAAGGTGTGGTTGGTGGAGGGGGAAAGGACCTAGATTTGGTATCCCGCAGAGACCACTTTTGGGAATATGCTTTGTTGGGAAAGTATCTTTGCCAAAAATGGAAAGAAGATAGGTGAGAACCATCTGATGCATGTTAGAGAATCAATGAGAAAGAGAGAGAGAGGCAAGGTTATTGTGGCATGTTGGCCTTACCCAAAAAGAGGAAAGAAGTTTGTTGCTAAGCAAGTAGAGAGACTAAACCCACTACTAGCGGCCAGAAGGTAGTGGAATTGAACCCACCTACACACAGTCAAAATGATACGTTGTGGGTGTTAGCTAAATGCCTACGGCAAACAAAATGGTTGGTGAAAATAAGGGTAAAAAGGAAAACCACCTAGGCTTGATCTTGGGTATAAAAGGAACGACACCCATGAATATGGGAACAAGAGGAAGAGGAAGAAGAAGAACACCAAGGAAATCTGAATGGTGAGTTGAAAGTGAAAGAAGATGGAAAAGAGAAAAGAGAAAGAAAGTGATATTTGAGAGAAGAAAGAAAGTAGAGAATACACAGCAGAATTAGCATGCATCATTAGGAATCCTTTCCCTCTCTCAAAAAACACTAAAGCACACTCTTTGCAACCTCCAAAGAATGACTAATCTGACTCACATTCCAAATCATTCAACTTTGTAGCATAATTGGGTAACAAGGTTGTGTGAGTTAGATTTGAGCTTTCTTAATCAACATCTTGTTGAGAGCGTTTTTATTTTGATTCATGATTATGCCTATAGAAAACTCTATTTATTATTTGCTGATACGTGTATTAATTTGTTTTGCTTTAACCAATCCTTCCATACGTGTGTGTGTATTTGCAGTCCATATTCTGCAAAGTATTCTTATATATTTATATTTGAATATGTATAAGTATATATACGAATATATATATATATATATATATGTATATATTTGAGAATATGTTAATCCATGTAAACTAACATTTGCTTGATTATATATATATATATATATATATTGCAGTCCATATTCTGCAAAGTATACTTATTTATTTATACGTGAATATGTATAAGTATATATACGAATATATGTATGTATATATTTGAGAATATGCTAATCCATGTAAACTAACATATGCTTGATGAGTATTTTCTTTGGGTTTTAGAGTTTATGTGCAAAAAGTGGAGAAATATTTCCATAGTAGAAATGGAGAATGGTCATTCACATTGTTGAAAAGTGTAGAAAACTTTACTTCACAGCAAAAAGTTAAGAAAAGTTAGTTCTGCGACAGAAGCTAGAGAAATGTTCCTTTTGCAATAGGAATAAAAATAAGCCCAGTTTGCAGTGTCGTCTCCTGGACTTTGGACTCAATGTTTGTGCACAAACTGGTAGTGGCAAAATGGGACCTTGGAGCCTGTTTCGCGGGAGCATCGGGCCCAACTTCCTCCCTAGAAAAAATCTAGAGTAGAAGTTGTCTAATAACATCAAGACATGTATCTAGGGTACGAGAATTAAGAAAACCACCCCCAACAGTTTATAAGACAAAGTTGGTCCAATGGTGTTTGTGATGAGGGTTGAGAAGGCTCCACTAGAATTGTATGCAGACATAGGCGGTTTAGATGAGGCAGTTGAACTCCTGAACTATATAATGGTTGGTGAAAATAAGGGTAAAGAAGGAAAACCACATAGGCTTGATCTTGAGTTTAAAAGGAACAGCACCCATGAACATGGGAACAAGAGGAGGAGGAAGAAGAACAACACTAAGGAAATCTGAATAGTGAGTTGAAAGTGAAAGAAGAGAGAAAAGAGAAAGAAAGTGATATTTGAGAGAAGAAATAAAGTAGAGAATACATAGCAGAATTAACATGCATCATTAGGAATTCTTTCCCTCTCTCAAAAAACACTAAAGCACACTCTTTGCAACCTCCAAAGGATGACTACTTTGACTCACATTCCAAACCACTCAACTTTGTAGCCTAATTGGGTAACAAGGTTGTGTGAGTTAGAGTTGAGCTTTCTTTGTCAACATCTTGCTAAGAGCATTTTTATTTTGATTCATGATTATGCCTATAGAAAACTCTATTTATTATTTGCTGATACGTGTATTAATTTGTTTTGCTTTAACCAATCCTTCCATACATGTGTGTGCGTGTGTGTTTATTTTTTGCTGTCCATATTCTGCAAAGTATTCTTATATATTTATATGTGAATACGTATAAGTATATATACAAATATATGTATGTATATATTTGAGAATATGCTAATTCATGTAAACTAACATTTGCTTGATTTATATATATATATATATATATATATTGCAATTCATATTCTGCAAAGTATACTTATTTATTTATATGTGAATATGTATAAGTATATATACGAATATATGTATGTATATATTTGAGAATATGCTAATCCATGTAAACTAACATATGCTTGATGAGTATTTTCTTTGGGTTTTAGAGTTTATGTGCAAAAAGTGGAGAAATATTTCCATAGTAGAAATGGAGAATGGTCATTCACATTGTTGAAAAGTGCATAAAACTTTACTTCACAGCAAAAAGTTAAGAAAAATCAGTTTTGCGACAGAAGCTAGAGAAATGTTCATTTTGCAATAGGAACAAAGAATAAGCCCAGTTTGCAGTGTCGTCCCCTGGACTTTGGACTCAATGTTTGTACACAAACTGGTAGTGGCAAAATGGGACCTTGGAGCCCATTTCCCGGGAGCGTCGGGCCTAACTTCCTCCCTAGAAAAAGTCTAGAGTAGAAGTTCTCTAATAACATCAAGACATGTGTCTAGGGTACAAGAAGTAAGAAAACCACCCCCCAACAGTTTATAAGACAAAGCTGGTCCAATGGTGTTTGTGATGAAGGTTGAGAAGGCTCCACTAGAATTGCATCCAGACATAGGTAGTTTAGATGAGGCAGTAGAACTCCTGAACTATATGAAGGTATCAAGCCTCCTAAATGGGGTTGGTCATATTGCATATTTTTTAGGTTTTAAATTTTATTGCAGTTAATATTCTCTCTATTCTACAATATTTGATGTTACGACTCAAATATTTTAGTGGAATAAATTTTTTAGACATAACCTATATTGGACTTAAAACTCAATGACAGGATCCTTTCTTGAATTTTATATTACAACAAGTGAGGCTGAGGGATTAATCTATTCCTATATACATGACATGAAGTTTAGAAAAGTAATTATTATAGTTAAGGGATATAATAATCCACAGCTTTCATATGCCTTTTGAAAATGTAGTTACATGGAGTGGCTTAAGTATATCCTTTGTTGATTTTAGGCGGTTAATGAATTGGATGATGTTTCACATCATTTCTTATCATTCTAATGAAATTTTTATTCATAATTGTATTAATTTATTTCTTCAATTCATTGGAATGGTCACTGAAGTTAGGATGCGATGTTTTATCAAGTTGGATGCATCTTCAAAGCAACCAGGATAGGCACCTAGGTTCTTGCTTCTGTCAGAGTTTGCGGTTACTTTTTCCTAAGTGAATGCATATCTTAGTGGTTGAATTATACTGAAGTCCCTTACCAGCTGAAGTCCCTTTCCTAAGGTAGGCCTTATTGCTTTTTGTTCTCATCTTCTTTGACATCTTGTAACAACATATCATACAAAAATTTGATTGAAATATATAGAACATCAAGGATTCCTACATTTGCATTCCAAGTTTTGTTGGTTTTGGACGATTTCCCATCATCCAATCATATTCAAGCTGACAATGATTGTTATGTTCTTAACTGCATGCTATTTAATTTGAAGATAGAAAATAATTTGTTTGATGAGCCACATGCTAATAATAAACTTTTTATGTATCCAAGATCAAAATGTGAGATTTGTAAACAAACTTAATGAAGCAGTATCACATTTAGTCATTGTAGGATTTGATATGGTTAGATATTTAGCTTAATGGTTTGTTAATTTCCCATAAACACAAAAATTCAAAAAACAAAAAGTATTCTATGCTTTCTTTTTAAATATTTTCTTTAAAATATTATTGTGATTAACTTTATTACCATCATTGTAAGGGATTTCATTTTTCTTTTCTTTTTTTCTTTTTTTTTGAATTTATTCATCTATGAGCTAAGTTTTTTATTCATGCTGTAAATGCTTATTCAATTTTGGGGAAGGTGAATTTTTTTAGAGTTTTGAATTTGGTGAGTGTTGTAGGTTCAACAACTGATGGTAAATAGAGATCCAAGTTGACTGATTTCGTCAAGCTATAAAAGTTTCCGTACTTTGACTTAGTTACTTACACATGCATTCTTTTTCTTTTTCTTTTTTTTAGTGACATTTTGGGTACAAACCACGATAGTGCTTTGAACAAAGCTCCATTTGAATTTTGAAGAAACAAGACTTTCACTAAATGAAAAAAAAGACTAATCTAGAACACAAAAATGGTATAATTTACCTCCCTTAGCTCAAACAAGAGAAATACAACATGTGCAAAAATATCTTGACCTTGATACTTATGACTAAATACACACTGTTTTAATTGGAATTAGAAAAATATGCCATGCAGCTTTTTGACCTTTGTTTAAATAGAGGCAATAAGATATTAAGATGTCAATTTTCAAACATATTAAAATTCATTGCAAAATTTGGAATAGTTAAGGGCTGTATATTAACCTACAATGGGGATTTCCATGTTAAAGAGTAAAAAGCAGGGTAATTGGAGACCATCTCAAAACAAGGGAAGGCACCTTCTTCTAATGGAGTAGCACTCCTCTATGGTTGACTCACTTTTGATTTTTTTAGATGCCTGCTTCATTTTTTATTATTCTTGATTTAGTTTTGGCCAGATTGGATGAGATTTTCTCTTTCAGTAATTTAAGATTTTGTTTGTTCATTCATCCATTCCATGCAAATGATTATGTTTTTATTACTTTCCGTACCATTTGAAAAAATGCATGAACCAAAGTTTCCATCACCAAAACTCATCAAAACAAAGCCTTAATCTTAGTAGTTTATAGCATTAAAATCTTCATCTCTCTACAAATTAAAGCCCCATACACATTTATAGATTGTTGACTCTTATGTTGCCTATGTTGAAATATTTCATGAACATGGATGCACATATTTGCAAATTTGCTCCTTGAGTTTTGTCTAAAGTCTAACTGAACGGTTTTTGAACAAATACTTATTTTCGACAGTTTTCATTTATATGCAGCCCATGAAATGACCTGGTGTGGTGAGGGGCTTTAAATTATTATGAAAACTGAGAGACGGAGTGATAACCCAAGAGAACTTGTGATCATTGAGGAAGAAGGATCTCATTCTTGATCTAAAGGGATTGCTTGTTGATATAGTTCAATATCATTTAAAGAATTGCAAATCAAAATTTAAAATTGCAGGATGGGCAGTGAGAAATAATGTTATATACTTTTTCCACTCATCGTATTCAATATAATTTTACCCTTTGAATATGATATATGTTTGTTTCTTATTTTCAATATTCAAGAAGTCATCTGTAAGGAAGTATTCAAAAGCCAATTTGTAAAGATTTCTCGAAGTTTTGCTTTGAGAGATTGGAAGTGGGCGTATGGTCCTCAATAGCCAAGTATCCTTTCTGCCAAATTAATATTGTTGATCATAGATTGCAAAGTTTGATCATTCTTCTTTCTTTGCTTTTTTTTTTCTTTTTCTTCAAATCTGGTTAATGTTGTTGATGTGGTATAACTAACCCCATATTAGACTCTAAACAAATACAAACTTTCTGAGTCTTATGTTATTTTTGTTTATTGAATTAGAAACAAGTTGTTGAAATGAAGCTTGAAGATAGCACTTTTCAAAAATTTGATAAAGAGGTAAAAAAAAAAAAAAAATTTGAGTTGATTGTGGATATTGACGGAAAGCAAGAGATTGTAATTATTAAGCATATTGTGGAAAATCCAATTGAGGTCAAATATGATGATGTGCCCTTAACCCTTAACCCATAATCCCCAAGTTCTGGTTGATTTGTAGAAGATGACTAGACAATTTGTTGATTTTCTTGGAGTATAAAATTTTGATTTTATTATTAACCCTTTGTTGATTGATATTACAAATAAATAGAAGGCAAATGAGAAGAAATTGTATGCTACACTATATGAATGGTACAAGTTTCAAAATCGGATCAAGTTACTAAAACATTCAAAGTATTTGCTGAGCGGAAGATTTTAGATTTTGACTATCAACTTGAGGACACTTTTTTTTTTTTCAAGTGGATGGGTCTGATGTAGGACAGAATCTACCATTAGACTTTTATTTATTTATTAAATTTGTAATGTAATTTTTGGAATTTTAGAATTAGGGTAATTATTTCCTTATTTTTAGGTGCTCTTAATGTTTTTTAGGTTAAATTAGGTTCCTATGATGTTTCTGGAAAAAAAAAAAGGTTCCTATTATGGTTAGACATTAATTAGGATTTATTTTAAAATACATCTTCTTGTTTGTCAAGTTTTATGAAGCATTTTTTAACAAGTTTGTAACCATTTTTTTAACAATTCAAATTCAATTTAATAAAATTATAGAATTTTCTCTCAATTTTTTGATAGATTCATGACTTTTTTTTTTCTCTCAAAAGACTCTCGTGAAGTGTTTTGCTTATTGTTGCTTTTGCACTCACTTCATGATCAATGACTCAATAAGAAGTGTGGTGGGCCTTTTGTGTTGTTGGATTTTGATCTCTTCTGCTGTACCACGGCCTGTGATTCTAGGGTAGGATAGTTGGGGTTGGCTTAAGTGAAACACACCTTAGGCCAGTTTGTGCACAAGTTGGGTCATCCCAATACAGACACGCCTCGGTTGGAGTATTGAGTGTACGGCATGCCCATGGTAGGAACAATTGTTACAGATATTACAGTAGGAAATACAACATGGCAGAATAACTGTAACATTTGACAAATAACATTAATGCCTAAATAAAGGGAAAAAGAAGCCTAATGAGGTTATGACAGAATAATACAACTGTGGGGAACAAGGCTGCAGTAAATAGTTCAATAATAAGGCAACAAATTAATCATTCATCAGCCATAAAAATAAAACTCGTCTACTAGAGGAATGAGCTTATCTTCTTAGTAAACATAAGTCCAAAAAGGGAACCAATCTCCAATGTGAGTAATCTCAAAGGAGGCCTCTGCCATAGAGATTACGCACTTTGGAAAAAGGACCT
The DNA here is from genome assembly GCA_019022515.1 of Quercus aquifolioides. NCBI lineage: Eukaryota > Viridiplantae > Streptophyta > Magnoliopsida > Fagales > Fagaceae > Quercus > Quercus aquifolioides. The sequence continues at coordinate 63,363,659 of CM032327.1, read as the reverse complement.
AGATGGTTTAAACTTTAACTCTTAATTCCTCAGAGAGTGGGTTTGTCAAGAGGGGGAAAAATTGGTAGTCTATTGATGCATGCCTATATTCCTATCACTTATGCTTTTCTCTAGTTTGTTGTGTTTTTCTTTTCTTTTTTTCCGTGATGATGATACCCCTCCCTCTGGTGGTCCTCTACTGTTCACAGCTACCACCCTTTATACTATCTGTCGTGACAGGATTTACTATTTTTACCCCTCAACAGCTTTTGGCTCCTTATGGGTGTCCTTTCAAGACTGCCCATTGGCCTGCCAGTTGCCTAGCCACTACCATTGCACTGAATGTGTTGGTTGCACCACTCCTCATTCCCAAACAAAATGGCCTGTCTTGTTTCTTGCCTCCCTTTGTTTTCACTACTCTCAGCAGGAAATACAACATGGCAGAATAACTGTAACATTTGACAAATAACATTAATGCCTAAATAAAGGGAAAAAGAAGCCTAATGAGGTTATGACAGAATAATACAACCGTGGGGAACAAGGCTGCAGTATATAGTTCAATAATAAGGCAACAAATTAATCATTCATCAACCATAAAAATAAAACTCGTCTACCAGAGGAATGAGCTTATCTTCTTAGTAAACATAAGTCCAAAAAGGGAACCAATCTCCAATGTGAGTAATCTCAAAGGAGGCCTCTGCCATAGAGATTACGCACTTTGGAAAAAGGACCTAGATGGTTTAAACTTTAACTCTTAATTCCTCAGAGAGTGGGTTTGTCAAGAGGGGGAGAAATGGGTAGTCTATTGATGCATGCCTATATTCCTATCACTTATGCTTTTCTCTGGTTTGTTGTGTTTTTCTTTTCTTTTTTTTCCGTGATGATGATACCCCTCCCTCTGGTGGTCCTCTACTGTTCACAACTACCACCCTTTATACTATCTGTCGTGATAGGATTTACTATTTTTACCCCTCAACAGCTTTTGTCTCCTTATGGGTGTCCTTTCAAGACTGCCCATTGGCCTGCCAGTTGCCTAGCCACTACCATTGCACTGAATGTGTTGGTTGCACCACTCCTCATTCCCAAACAAAATGGCCTGTCTTGTTTCTTGCCTCCCTTTGTTTTCACTACTCTCATCTAGTTAAGGAGTAAGCCTCTCCCTCACCTACCTCTATGGCATGCATCAAGTGGTCTCAGCTCATTCTTACTTCTTTTGGTGAGATGTCATCCTAGCAGGACATTTCTCCCAAAGAAATTTGAGCAGAAACCCCACCCTTCTTTCTCCCTACCGCCAGACCACACCTTCTGATACCCTTGACTTGTGACCCACCTCCCATGTATTGGCTGGGTATAAGTAGGTGGTGCTTAGGCCCTTTGTGTATGCTCCACTTTCGTCTGAATCCGTTCCTTTTTGGCCTTCACGCCATTCCTGCTGCCTTTTTGTTTATCCGATTTTGCTGTACGTTCTGGTGGGTATTTAACCTTTGTGGCGTGAAGGACATATGGGTTTTTAGGCTCATGCTCCTTCCTTGGGCTAGACATTGCTTGGGTGGAGGCCTTCTCCTTCCTACCTAGCCCATGTTCTCTTCTTTCCTATGTTCATGGGCCTCTTGGCTGGGGATCCTGCCATGCCACTTCATTGTTCCTGCTATATCATTACCTCTCTTTTATTTTTTGTTATCCGTGGGCTTACAGGCTGATGCTCCTGCCATGCTAGTCCACTTTCCACATCTTTACCTCTTTTGGACTTTATTGGCCAACATTCCTACTGTGCCAGCCCATTTCATTCTTCGAGCCATTTACTTCATCTTTACCTCTTTTACTCCCGTGGGCTTTTTGCTAAATCTTTTGGGCTTCCTCGGCCCAATGACCACATCCTTACCTCTTATTACTTTTTCGGGCTTATTGGCCTTGAAGCCAACCCAATAGATTTACTAATTCATTTCCTAGGCTTCCCCGGCCCATTTACTTCCTCTTTACCTCTTATTGTTCCCATGGGCTTACTACTTCATTCATTGGGTTTCCTCGACCTATTTACTTTCTCTTTACCTCTTATTATTCTTGTGGGCTTGCTGGCCATTATTCCTGTCATTCGGTCTGCTGTGCTTGCTTTACTATTTTCTCTTCTCACTTTCTTCATATTGTTAGGTTTCTTCTGCTATTGGACCCTTTTGTCAAAAGTGGGCATCAACAAGGAGGTACCACCATATTCCCCAATTGAAGATTATGCATTTTCTGAGTGTTGCAGGCTAAGTAAAAGGATCCCCCTAATCCTTTCTTCTTCTCCTTTCTTCTTCTTCTTCTTCTTCTTTTCTTTTTTTTTTTTTTTTTTTTTTTTTAAGAAAAAAAAAAGGATAAATTTCAGAATTTATTTTTTCTTTCAACTATAGTGCGGTACAAGTGTCTGAGATGGGAGGACCCTGGGCGTACCTTTATAATTATTGAGCCCAAATTTAGGTATCCACTACATGCTTCTTTTTCTCTTATTACCTAATTAACAAATTAAAGTTACAATTCTATGGACTAATGTGTTCCAAACAAATGTTGTGGTAGTTCTTTCTCTCTCCTACGGCTTGTAGGAGAGAGAAAGTTTCTCTCTCTCCCTCAGTAGGAGCTTTTCCCTCTTGCCTAGTACAAGCCTTCTCTCCCTCTTCCTATACGGTTTTTCTTAGTCTCAGTAGCTTTTAAGGTTTGATTTAACTCCATCAGCAACTTGGATCAAACTTTCACTGGGGGTTTTAAGCATCTACAACTCTTTACAGAAGTGTTTGAAGTTTTCTCCATCTCAACCACGTGATCGGACTTCACGAGGTGCGCGCGCGAGCCTTCAAGTTCTTTCAAAGAACTGCTTGGATGATGGGTTCTGATCAAACGTTTGTAGATGTGGGAATAATGGCTTTCCAGGTTAGGTTCAAGTCTGGGTTTCAAGTGGAGCGGCTTCTTCTCTTTTGTTTTATTTGTGGTGTTCTAGGTCATAGTGAGACCGATTGCCTCAGGTATTTTGGGGGCTGGATTAGAAAAAGCAACGGTTTCATGGAGGTTTTTGAGAATCATAAAGTTGCTAGCTGTGGCGGGTCGGAGGAGGAAAGATTGAAGGAAGTCACCGGTGTTCAGATTCCGGTGGTTGCTAGTCAGGCGTGGCTGGATCCGGAGCATGCGCACTCAATAGCTCTGTCAAATCACACAGGCTCCGACAACACCTTGAGCCCAACGCCTTCCTCAACTGTGCACTCCCGTGATTCCCAAAGGTCTTCTGTGAAGGGTAAGAATGTAATTGTCAAGGCCCTGGTTTTAGGCTCTCCTTTGTTTGCATCTGAGGCCCAATTTTCACCCAGCCCATTTCCCACAAATAATCCCTCTCCTTTCAATGAGCTCACCAATTCCCCTTTACGCCCACAGAGGGGGCTTTTAAAAAGGGTTGCTGGAGCCCAAGGAAAGAAAACTCAAAACTTTAATATGCAAACACATGTTAAATGCTGGGCTCTCGAGTCCATTGGGGAGAGTGGGGTGTAGTTTGTTGTTGTTTTTTCCTCCCAGTTGTTGTATGCTCTCTTAGTTGTACCTCTGTTTTTAGTTTAATGAAATCTTCATGTAATTATCAAAAAAAAAAAAAAAAATCTATGGACTAGTAGTTGTTTTGGTGAGCTCGACTTTTGTCTTGGCTCCACTCTCACAGCTTTTAATGCATGATCGGTGGACTTTGTGATCCATGCACCAACTATAAGGTCATAGAACTTAGCCCCACAAGGCCACCAGAGTGATACCCTCTAGCCAATCAAAGAGAGGCATGCCATAAACTTGTCATTCATTTACCCGTGTCGAGTCCCTCTCAACTCAAAGAAGCTTGATGTGGACTTTAAGGAGCAATTAAACGTCTGAGCAAAAGTAGAATTGCATGATTTTATTCTCCGAATGAAAAAAAAATGGTATTATTCTTAATATATATACTCATATTTGTTTATTCGCTAAGTAAATTTTTTTTTTTTTAATATAAGATAGAAATTCTACTCTAGCTTAATCTAAGTGTATATATGTGTGAAACTCTTTTCTAGAGACTTGAATCTCGACCATTGTCCCCCTACACCTCACACCCCACAATCACTTATACTTGTGGAGTGACCATCGCACCAAAGGTGTGCAATGATGATATTTCATTGTTAATACAGCATATGAAGAGATAAACTGTATATAAGATTAATGCCATGTAACTGAATTCCTTCCTATTTACACACATGTATTGATGCACATATATAATTGATCCTACTAGTAGTCATATGCATGCATGTAATTCTGGAAAACTTTACCAATTTGAAATCACTTTGGTTGAAATTGAACGTGCCACTAGTTTCAAAATTGTAAGAATCGATTGATTACTAGATGATCATGTGCAAGGCCAGTTCTTAGGCTAGACCATTTAGGCCAATGCCTACCCCTATTATATATAAAATGTCCCAAATAATTAATTTTATTGAATTTTTAATTTTTTCTTATAAAAATATAATGGAGGTGTTGTTTGTTCTAAATCTCTAAAAAATTGAGGGCCAGTAGGCAATAGAAATACAACCTAAATGAAACAAAAATTTATATTAAAAAATTGTTGCAAGTGTAGCAAATCATCATTAATTATCAAGAATTTATAACAATTTAGGGTCTGTTTGGTTGGGGAGAAAAGTGTGTTTTGTTGAGTTAGGGCATGACAATATTTGTGGTATCACAAGTTGCAACTCTACTATTAAATTTTTTTTTTGAAAACAAAACCAATATTAATTCTGTAGGGGGTGGATTCGAGCGCTCTCTAAGGATTGAGAGAGTGGACCCAAGCCCAGCTAACCCTCCAATAAATTTGTAGAGTATGGGCTCAAGAGCTAGGCCTTAGTAAAGAGGGCAATGGCCATGCATGGTTGTACGTGATTGCTAATAACTAAAACGTGGGTTTGAACACACAATGAGGCTCCTCGGACGTGCCTTATGGAGCTGGAAATTCCTATTATCTATTTTCAGAAAGGTTACAAGAGTTGAGAGAAAATACTTTGCTACAGTATTCCTTTTTCTCTGGTTTTTCGTCCGTCCCCTTCACAAGAGGGATTTTTACATTATATACTTCCTACTCAGTTGATCCTAGCCCTACATTTGTTGCTCAATCCGGTTTCCACTTGAGTGCCTGTCCCATCAGCCGCATTCCCATACCTCCAGTGGGTTGCAGCGCTCAAGACGGCACTGTTCAGAGGTCCTATCCTCATTAATGCGGCCAGAGCGTTAGTTGAGGGCATTTGTGGAATTCACAGTTGCAACTTACTATTAATTTTTTTTTTGAAAACAAACCAATATTAATTCATTCATTCATGCTTAAACAATCCTGATACAAGGCTTCTATAATCGGGGGAGGGGAGTCCTCTATCCAATAAAATTCATTATCAACATTTCTAGCATATTTGGCCAAAATATGGGCCACATGGTTTCCCCCTCTTCTAATACAACTATATATCAGCATATTGCAAACCACGAATGCTGCATTTGATGTCCTCATACACATGTCCCAACAAAGAAAGATCGCCTGAAGTGCTTGCTACTGCATTCATGACAGCAACGTTATCACCTTCTATGATCAGCTCAGAAAAACCAGACTCCACAGCGAATTCAAGAGCTTTTCGACACGCCAACGCCTCTACTTCTTCACTGCAACTGACCGAGGGCCCTCTAATAGACATGGCAGCCATTAATTCACCTGCAGAATTTCTGATTACTGCTCCAAATCCCGATCTCTGAATTCCAGCAAAAACCGCGGCATCGAAGTTAAGCTTGTACAATTGTGAAGGGGGTGGTTTCCATCTCTATCCGGTCTGTGGCGCTATGTGTGGAATATTAATTTGTGTGTAATATAATAAGCTAAATCCTAAACTAAATCAAGGTTACAATACTTGCGTAACAAGTAGAAGTATAATTAGCTTGGGTTCAAAAAAAGAAGAAGTATAATTAGCTTACTTGTCCTCTAAGTAAAATTATGATAACTTTGCTCATCCTCAAAGTAGGATTAAAAAATACACAAAAATTAGAGTTATATATCATACTTGGGTCTTAACTAGGATGAGTGCTTGGTATCTCTTATTTCACTTTTCAATTGTTGGTGATAATTGAAGGGATGATCGCTTCTTTGTCTTTATCACATTCCAAACTTGACCCACTTGAGATGATCCGTCAAATTGACGTGCGCCCTTTGAGATTTAAACACATAACAATAATTGCTAGCAATTTCAAATTAAATCTTGCAATTTGTTTAATTAGTAGAAATTTTAGGCTAGAAGTCTAGAACTATGTGTTAAAAAAAAAGTGACAACTGAAAAAAAGAAAAAAGAAAAAGAAAGATCGCTAATAATTGAAAGGAAGAAATTCTCTTCATTCTATAGTATAAAGAATAAAAAGGAATTTTTATTTATAATTATAAAAACAGAAAACCCAATCATATCAAGGAGTAATTTTTAAATACTCTCGGAGCACGAAGAATGATATTCTTTTTTCTCACATTCATGGTAGAGTCCATCATTAAATTCATGGTAGGGTCCACCATAGATGAAAAAGGGATAGCACTATTTGTCCGTATTCCAAGAATATCTAAAAAATTTTCCATATCAAGACTAAGATTTTTGTACATATTCTCATCAAAAAATAAAAAAATAAAAAAGATTCTTGTACATATTACGTACATTACATATATGTAATGTACGTAATATGTACAAGAATCATAATATAACACTATAAAAAAGATGAAACAAATCAAATATAAAAATTGATGGGTGTCGGCTTAACTTGTCCCGTATAGGGCAGGGTAACCTTACAACCACCTCAATGAATCAGAACCACTAGTCTACAGAGACAAAGCGTTAGAACTTAGAAACCTATTAAATCCAAAGCTTCACCTTACCAAACCCTGAAATGCAATACATTAAAATTCAACACTGGTCGTGGACAAACATAACGCTCTTTATTGAATCTTCTTTATCATTCAAGCTCGCAGTAGGTAACAGCTTTATAAAAAGAAGAGAAACGTATAAACGAGAAAGTTATCTGAGAAAAGGAAAATTCATGAATTATTTTTTTATTTTTGGTGGGGTTTCTCTTTTTATATATTATCAACATGGACATTGAGACAGTAGATCCGAGAGGAAGAGAGTAAAAAAAAAAAAAAAAAGTTGAACCAAAATCAAAAAATTATCCGAATACAAAAGTAGTTAACACACTTCCTCGACAAGTAAACCATAAAGTGCTATATCATACGATTATGAATAAATCATGTGACTTTAATTTGATATAGCAAAAAAAGAAAAAGAAAAAAAAGAATGATAGGTTTACTTCAAGCGGAGGGTGTAGGGAACAAGTTTCTTCATACATATATCCATATGGAACTCTAGCTAGCTAGCCAGAATAGAATTGATATCACAGATCGAAACTGTTGCGCGCAAAAGATTAGAAAATTCATTTCATCGACCCCACACAGCATGGTACGGTGATTCAAGTGCAGCCGTTCTTTTTTGCAGCTTAAGGTCCTTGTAAAACTTGTTAATAAACTCTTCAGCTGCTTTGTCCACTTGGCTATCACCATCGTCCTTCAATGGAAACGGCGAGTCTGTCACTCGCAGCTGCCTCACCATAGGGCTTTTTCCAAACCCAGGTAATGTAACCAAAGGAGAGGCCTCAACGATTTCATTGTTCAACATCTCCAGCACTTTCTGGACCGCATTAACAGTGGTCACATCGTCATAGCCGTAAGACTTGGTGAAAAAATGGTGGTGTTTGCGCTTGTTGAAATGAAAAGGGTAGTGTTTAGCGGGGCTATTGCTACAGCTGAATTCATATTCACGTGGGGATATGAAGGAAAGGGAAGCGTTGGATTTGCAACTCAAGGAAGAGAAGTTGTTGTGGAACATGAGGTTGTTTGCCATGGTTTTTCCTGCTAGCTTGCCACGCTTCAGCATCAAATGGAGATCAACCATTATTTTGCTCTTGCATATGCCTTTTCTTATCATGAAGAACACTACACGTATTATGTTCCATAGCTTCTTCGCTACCACCGGCGGTGGGCTTGGTTCCATTTCCATTTCTGGTTTTTTGTTTTTGTTTTTGTTTTTGTTTTGCTTTTGCTTTGTGAGAGAGAGAGAGAGAGAGAGAGAGCTAAAAGGTTTTTTGGTTTTGCTATGACCATGAGGGCTGGAGGAGAGAGGCATATAAAGGGCAACGAAATAATTATACTAATTATTTTAATTAGTAAATGTTATGACAAGTATTCCACTCTCTCCTATAGCGCGTAGTACGAGTTTAGACAAAACAAGGGTTGTGAATTTAAGAATTTTGCCTGTTTTTTATTAATGCTGGTAGAGAGTGATTATAACGCGCTGAATATTAGCGAGGGTTATTACTTTCTTCTATGTATGGAGATTACTAGAAGGTCCCTATGATAGAAACCAAATTACCTAAGTAAGTCCTCGGCCTCAATGATTACAGATATTTGGCCTTTTGTCTTGGACACCAGGCAATATTTGTGAGATACAGCCAATAGTCCAATAGCTTCACTCACACATTTCACCATTCCTCCTGTACTGTGTTTCTTCCTTCTTCTTTAATGGTGATCTTGACCCCTATCATTCTTTGTACATTAGCCATGGATCCTGGTGTACGTTTCCATTTCCATTGTCTTATTCTCATTAATTTATTTTAGCAGTAGTAAACTCTTATGAATTGTGATTTATCACACATGTGAGTAATAATTGTAGATTTTTTTTTAGAAAGTTTCAACCGTCCGCTCCTGATAATAGTTTTTTATCATCAGATTAAGATACCAATCAGTTTTTTGTGCAAGCGAGAATTGAATCTCAAATCTCTTATACAACCATGATAATTGTAGATTTAAATAGTAGTAAACTCCACTATTGCATGAATGGTCTTATGTTATATGGATGATAGGGTTTAAGTGGGTTTGGGGCAATGGTCACACTTGCACGATCGTGAATTCCTTTTCTTTCTTTCTTTTTATATAGGGAAAAAAATAAAAGTAATGTTAAATATATAGTATTTTCTTAATTTGTAAATGCAAAAACTTTTGAAATTACAAGCTATTAATTTTGACATAAATGCATAATTGATATCACTTTTTTTTTTTTTTTTCTCTATAATTCACAACTTATGAATTCAACATAATTGTCAAAATTTTGTATATTGATTTATTGAGTAAAAATGTGGCATGCATTTCAAACTTTTGATGAGTTGATTTTCATCTACTTGTTTCATTTATCGTTTAAAAATGCTATTATACTTTAAAGAAAATGTAATTTTAGAAAAGTATACATTCTTAAAGCCTTTTTAGGGCAACAAAAAGAACCTTAATTAATAGTAGCTAATTTTGAATAGGATTAATTAGCTTCGGGATCCATTAATTGACATTTGCTTGCTTCAACTTTTTTTTTTTTTTTTTTTTTGAGGGACCTGCTTCAACTTTTTCTGGTTAGCGTAATTGTGTTCAATTTGACTTGTTTTAAATTTAAACGATATTAGAGTTGCAAAAATACAATTTTCATCAAGGACCTCCAAACAAAAATTCATAGTGGGCCACATTAAATAAATCAAGCTGTTGAAAGGAAGACAAAGTGAGTGGCTTGACTTCACAAAGAAGCCTAGGAATACATGTCAGTAACGTATTCTCATGTAACTATGTTAAGAAAGGAATATCCCAAGTAATAAATTTAACGTTTTTCAAAGTGAGTTTTGCTTCTCATTCCTGCCTTGCGCACAATTACTCAAAGAATATGTAACATATCCCGGTAGATAGCTAGACATGTGACATAATAAACCAATTAATCATATAACAGTAGATATAGCCATTTAAGAGCATCCACATCAATTAATCATATAACAGTAGATATAACCATTTAAGAGCATCCACTGAATAGCCATTTAAGAACTTTCCTTCTATTTTGCACAAAAAAAATACTTTTTTTTTTTAATTTTACACACTCATTTTTACAAAACACTCACGTCAGTTTATCTATTCTACACATTGTTGATGCCCATTTTTTGCAAATTTGTACCCAAAGGCCCATGATGAAGAAAGCCCAATGAGAAGCAAGGCCCAAAGACCCACCAAGAAGACTGAAGAGCAAGAAATTTCCAAAGAAAAAAGTGCAAGTGAAAGCAATTTACAACAAAACACAAATCTGCTGCAGAATACAAATCTGCCGCAGAATACAGATCTGCTGCAGAATATAGTTCTTTGGCAGAATGGCTTCGGCAGATAAAGATAAATTGGGCCCAAGACCCTTTTGATCCAGTCAACATTATTTGGCCCACAAATCTGCTGCAGAATACAGCTTTGCCGCAGAATATAGTTCTCTGGTAGAATGGCTTCGGCAAATGAAGATAAATTGGGCCCAAGACCTTTTTTGATCCAGTCAACATTATTTGGCTCACAAAGGCCCAAATCCTTTTGTATAAAAAAGATAGGCGTGAAAACTGATATGAAGAAAGCACGATGAAAAGAAACAAGGAACGACAAGAAGTGTCAGCAGCAGGAAATGCGTGAAGGAAAGAAAAGCCAAATTAAAGGAAATGACAAATACAGCAGGAAACGCGTGAAGAAATAAGACGAAGACACGCAGCAGAACAAAACAGAACTGATCTGCTACGGCAGACACGGCGTGGGAATGAAAGAAGACAAAAAACAGAAGGGCCGGAGCACCACCAACCTGTACCCAGCCAATACAAAGGAGGTGGGCCCACGGTCAAAGGGATTCAGAGGACGTGGTTTGGTGGTGGGGGGAAAATGGGGTCTATATTTGGTTTCCTGCCATGACTTCTTTTGAGAATATATCCTGCTGGGATGGTATCTTATCCAAAAGAAGTAATAGATGATTAGGACCATCTGATGCATGCCATAGAGCTAGGCAGTGAGATAGCCCAAAGGTAGAGGTATACAACAAGAACAAACAAAAGGGAATTTTGTCGTGAAATGAGTAATGGTGCGGCAAACACGTACTGGAGCAATGACAGTGGTCGGGGCAACCAATGGGTTGGTGGGTAGTCTTGAAAGGATGCCCACAATAAACCAAAAACAGTTGGTGAAACCCTAGGGGTAAAAGGGAGAAATCTCATTAAATTAGCTCACTATAAAAGGAGAAGCTAGCCATGGATGAAACGAGGCCTAGGGGGAAGGGAAAACCTGCACTTAGAAAGAAAGAGTCACCCAGAGAAAGGGACCCAAGAAAAGAAAAGACCCAAGTGAGAAAAACAACCCACGGCAAGATAGTAGCTAGAAACTAAGAGTAAAAAAAAGAACAAAGAGAAAGAAAAAGAAGAGAGAAAACGCGGCAGGAATAGGGGCATGCATCAATAGACCATCTTTTCCCTCCCTCTTAGCAAACCCACTCTTTGAAGTCTCCAAAAGTAATAGCTAGTAGCCATTTAGGCCTATTCTCCAAAATGTACAACTTTTATGGCAAGAGCCTATGACAAGGTTGTTCAAGTTGGAGTTTGGGTTCCTTCTTAGTTTACTTATTCTATGGGCAGATTCAATACTTAATTTTGATTGCAAATATATTTGATTTCTCTCATTATAACTTATATCTGTCGTATTTAGTCATCCTGCTATAGCACGTTTTTATCATGTCTGCCGCATCAGTTGTCCTGTTGTGGTGTCTTTACTTGCTGTACTATTTATTCTGCTGAAACACCTTTTTTTTATTATATTTACCGTGTTAGCTATTATACAAGCTAAACATTTCCTGCCGAAGTTTTCTTCTTTATTTGTTATTATGTGTTTTACTTTTGACAAAAACTAATAATTATCCTGCCATAAGTATATATATACATATATCTTTATTTACGAATATGTGTACATGTTTGAGAATATGCTAACCCATTTAAACTAACATTTGTTTGATGGGTATTTTCTTTGGGTTTTAGATTTGTTTATGTGCAGGAAGTGGAAAAGTATTTCTGTAGTAAAAATGAAGAGTAGTCATTCACATAGCAGAAGGCTTTACGGTAGGAAGCTTTAAAGCATAGCAGAATGCTTTAATGCACAGTAGACAACTCTATTGCACAACAGAATGCTTTACGGTAGGAAGCTTTACTGCACAGCAGAAAGCTTTATTGCACAGCAGACAGCTTCACTGCATAGCAGAAAGTTTTACTGCACGGCAGACGGTTTTACTACATGGCAGAAAGTTCTGCTGCACAGCAGAAAAGTTAGACCTGTGGCAGAAACCGGAGAAAAGTTCCTTCTGCGGCAGAAACTGGCAGCGACAGAAACAGAGGATAAGCCCACTTTGCAGCGTCTTCCCTTGGACTTGGACTTAACGTTTGCGCACAAGCCGGACCAAATTGAGTTGCAGTTGGACCGGTCTCAACTCCCTTACTCAGAATACTTGGGCCTACTACTGCGGGAGGCAGCCCAGCCCAACGCACAACAAAAAAGACCCCTACACACATTTATTCAATAAAATATTCATTCTTTTACAAATTTTTATTATTCTCTCTCTCGCCGCCTATCTCTTATTGACCCAATCCTAAATCCATCTCTCCTTACAACTGATAAAACTCACAACAAAAAAGACCCCTACACACATTTATTCAGGCGGCCCCGGCCCACTTCGAACCAGGCCCAAAGGCCTACGCCGAGGAGGCGTCCAAGGTCTGAGGACGAAAGTGTAAAGCCCAGTTGCCCAAGAAACAGTGCCGAGGATGATTACCTCCTCGGACTTCCGAGATCAGAAAGTGGACAAGCAGCACACCATCAAGGGGAGTCTCCCTGAGCATCCAAAGAGCAAATAGCAAGTACCAAGCGCCAGCAAGGGAAGCATGGTGGAGGAGCAAGTCCCAGATGAATTGTCACCTCCACATTTAATGCCCTCAACTAACGCCCTGGCCGCATTAATGAGGATAGAACCCCTGAACAGTGCTGTCTTGGGCGCTACAACCCACAGGAGGAATGGGAATGCGGCTGATGGGACAGGCTCTCAAATGGTGGCCTAGCTGATCAACAAATGTAGGGCTAGGATCAACTGAGAGAGATGTATATAATGTAAAGAGTCCCTCTTGAAGGGGGGACGGGGAGACCAGAGTTAAGAAGTACTGTAGCGACTTGTATTCTCTCAAACCTTGTAACCATTCTTCAAAGAAATAATAAGAACTCCAAGCTCTGAAAGGCCAGTCCGAGGAGCACTATTGTGCATCCCAATTCACGCTTAAGTTATTATATCCACAAGCAACCATGCATGGTCGCTGCATTTCTCACTAGGGCCTAGTTCTTGAACCCACTCTCTATAAATTCATTGCAGGGCTAGCTGGGCTTGGGTCCACTCTCTCAGTAATAGAAGTGCCCAAAATCGGTCCCTACAATTGGCGCTGTCTGTGGGAAGAACTTGTGCGTTAGTAAGGACAACAGCCAAGCATGGTAGGATCAGGCCCTCACCAAAGAAATCCCCATCGACTTGAACTGGCTAAATCCCGGCACCAGGGTAACTATGGCGACCCGGGGGCGGTCAGAACGAGAACTGACGATTTTGAGAGGGAAGCGTGCATACCTCAGCAGCGAGCGGAAGCCAAACCCGCCGAGATGGGCACGTTCCCCAGAAGCGCGACAATGGCCACGCCACGCGATCCGAAGAGGCCCATAGCCACGCTTCCCAGAGAAAGGATGATAAGGTGGCCATGCAACGCAAGATAGATGATCTGAAGAGGAAGCTGCGTCGTGCGCGGCGAAGACGGTCCGAACCCAACCCTGACCTGCCCTCTGACGATGAAAGTGATGACGAATACAAGCAAAGGTCAAGAACACCATCCAGCGAGACTTTCTCTCACGAGGAGGAGCGCTACCAAAGGCGTAGGCGTGACAGCCCAACTCCCAGGGGCTTAGGGAGTGACGCCATGAGCAAGGTGCTGGATCGGCTCTCCAAGTCGCCCTTCACGCGTCGTATAGAGGAGGCAGCGCTCCCTCGGCGGTTCTAGCAGCCAACCTTCACTGCTTACAACGGCAAAACGGACCCCGTGGAGCATGTGAGCCAGTTCAACCAGAGGATGGCTGTCCACTCTAAGAACGAGGCGCTGATGTGCAAAGTCTTCCCATCCAGCTTGGGACCTGTGGCAATGAGGTGGTTCAACGGTCTAAGGACGAATTCCATAGACTCTACAGACAGCTGACCTAGGCTTTTGGTTCCCGCTTTGTTACGAATAGTAGGCCTCCTCGGCCCATGAGTGCGTTACTGTCCCTGTCCATGCGTGATGGGGAGACCCTCAAGGCTTACTCGGACAAGTATTGGGAAATTTACAACGAGCTGGACGGCAAGTACGACGATGTCGCCATCAATACATTCCAGAACGGACTACCAATGGGGCACGGCCTGAGGAAGTCCTTAACCGGTAAGCCCGCCACCAGCGTGCGGCAATTGATGGATCGGATCGATAAATACAAGCGCGTAGAGGAAGATCTACTGCAGGACAAGGGGAAGGAGAAGGTTATCCCTCAGGAGAGGAGGGATTTCAGGTCGGACCGGTATAGCAACGCCCGCCCGAGGAGGGATTTCGGTGGGCAATATGGGCCGACCAACGCCTAGACTGTCAGCGCTGTGTTCCGAGAACCAGTACATAGGGTGCTGGAAAAGATAAAGAACGAACCATACTTCAGGTGGCCGAATAAGATGTCTAGGGAACCTGAGAAGCGCAATCAGAACCGCTACTGCTAATACCACCAGGACCACGGACATGCCACGGAGGACTGCAGGAACCTCTGGAACCACCTGGACCAGCTAGTCCGGGAGGGGAAGCTGAAGCACCTTCTGCACCATTCCAGCGGCAAGCAAAGCTAGACCTACCAAGAGCCTCGGAGGGACATCGCCATGGGGCAGCCCGCTGGGACGATTAATGTAATCTTGGCGGCACTAGGAAGAACAGGCACACGTCCTTCGCGAGTGTTGTTTGTAGCCCAACAGCCTGCCGAGGGGTCCCGGACTGAGCCGAAGAGGGCCAGGAGGAGTTCTCCCCCAACCTTAAGTTTCTTGGAGGAGGACAAGATTGGGACCACCCAGCCCCACGATGACGCTCTAATCGTCACCCTCAGAATCGGGGGCTACGACGTGAAAAGAGTGATGGTGGATGGTGGCAGCGCAGCCGAAGTCATGTATCCAGACCTCTACAAAGGGCTGGGGCTGAAACTAGAGGACTTGACGCCTTATAGCTCCCCCCTAATGAGCTTCGACGGAAAGCTCGTCATCCCAAAGGGCATGATCAGGCTGCCCATACAGACAGGCCCAGAGGTGGTGGAGGTGAACTTTGTAGTGGTGGACACGTACTCCCCCTACACGACCATCGTAGGAAGACCTTGGCTACACACCTTGGGGGGCGTTGCCTCCTCCTTGCACCAGAAGGTGAAATTCCCATCAGGGGATCAGGTTCTAGAGATCCGAGGTTGCCAGCCCACAGCGAGGCAGTGCACGGTGGCTGCCATATCCTATCGGCTTGATGCACAGCCCTCGGCCACCACCGAGGAAGGTTTATAGCAATCAAAGACCCTGGTGGCGCCTCCTGATATAGCTGCCGAGAAGGCTAAATGTGAAGACCTGGAGAAGGTGGTAATTGACGATGACCCGGAGAAGTTCTTCCAGGTCGGGGCCCATCTGCCTCCCTGGGAGAAGGAAGAGTTACTTGAGTTCCTCAAAAGGAACCTTGGTGTGTTCGCATGGGACCCCTGCGATGCCCTTGGGATCGACCCATCCTTCATCTGTCACCACCTTAACGTCAACCCATTCGTAATCCCCAAGAAGTAACCACCCTGGCGCCCGTCAAAGGAGCATGCTGACGCAATCAGGGAAGAGGTCAATAAGCTTAAGCGCGCGGGGGCTATCAAATAAGTCTTTTACCCCGAATGGTTGGCCAACACCATGGTGGTCAAGAAGAAAAGTGGGAAGTGGAGGGTTTGTGTAGACTTCACGGACCTGAACAAAGCATGCCCAAAGGACCCCTTCCCAATGCCACGAATAGACCAGCTAGTAGATGCGACTGCAGGCCATCCTCGAATGAGCTTCCTAGATGCCTTTCAGGGCTATCATCAGATCCCACTAGCTTTGGAAGACCAAGAGAAGACAGCCTTTGTGACGCCCATTGGGAACTACCACTACAAGGTTATGCCATTTGGCCTGAAAAACGCCGGATCCACCTACCAGAGGATGATGACGAGAATGTTCGAGCCGTTGTTGGGCAGAAACATCGAGATTTATGTTGATGATATGGTGGTGAAAATTAAAGTGGTGTCCGAACACTTGGGGGACCTCGGCTGCACGTTTGACGTCCTGAGAAAGCACAAGCTGCGCCTAAATGCCTCAAAATGCTCGTTTGGCGTAGGCTCTGACAAGTTTTTGGGATACATGATCACCCACCGTGGGATCGAAGTCGACCCTGACCAAATCAAGGTCATTCATAATTTGAAGCCTCCGCAGAACCCCAAAGAGGTCCAAAAGCTTACTGGGATGATCGCAGCGCTGAACCGATTCATTTTCAGGTCGGCTGACAGGTGCAGATCCTTTTACCTCCTGATCAACAAGTGGAAAGGATTTGAGTGGTCCGAGGATTGTGCCGTGGCTTTCCAACAAATCAAGGAGTACCTATCCCGGCCGCCTATCATGTCTAACCCCGAGGCTGACGAGATCCTATACGCATACCTTGCTGTGGCGCCCCACGCAGTAAGCCTAGTACTGATACGAGAAGACAATGGCATTCAAAAGCCAGTTTACTACGTCAGCAAGTCGCTGCATGAGGCGGAGGTCAAATACCCACCCTTAGAGAAAGCCATACTGGCTGTGGTCCACGCCATGAGAAAGCTCTCCCATTACTTCCAAGCTCACACGGTGGTTGTCTTAACCCGATTGCCCTTGAAGTCTGTACTCCGGACCGCTGACTACACTGGAAGAATCGCGAAGTGGAACACAATTCTGGGGGCTTTCGACGTCAAATACATGCCTCGGACCTCCATAAAAGGCCAGGTTCTGGCAGATTTGACGGCCGAGTTCGCTGAACCAGCTGTAGAAGTGACAGCCGAGGAGAAGAGTTGTGATGAGAACTCAGTTGGGGCAATCTCCATCCCGGAGTCACCATGTTGGAAAGTGTGTGTTGATGGCACGGCAAACCAAAGGGGGTCCGGAGTGGGGCTAGTCCTAGTATCCCCTGAAGATCATGTCATAGAAAAGTCCCTGAGGCTCGGATTCATGCCCACAAACAATGAGGCCGAGTATGAGGCATTACTGCAAGGGATGGTCATGGTACAGAAGATGGGAGGAAAGTCGATAGAGATGTTCTCAGACTCGAGATTGGTGGTAGGACAGGTAAAGGGGGAGATGGAGGCCAGAGATTCGAGAATGCAAGAATACCTGAGCCAGGTCAAGCGCTTGCAGTTGGAGTTTGGCCTCTTCAGCTTGTCTCATATTCCTAGGAGTGGGAACTGCCATGCCGATTCATTAGCCACTCTCGCAACCTCCTCGGCAGAGGCTCTACCTCGGATCATACTTGTGGAGCATCTGGAGAGGGCGAGTGAAGTGCCAAAGGGAGCGATCCCTGTCCATCAGGTTGAGATGGGTCCCAGCTGGATAAACCCCATAGTGAGATTCCTCAAAGATGATGTCCTGCCTGAGGAGAGGTCAGAGGCAGAAAAGATATGAAGGAAAGCTCCTCGGTTCTGGTTGTCCGAGGATCACAAACTGTACAGGCGCTCTTACTCTGGGCCATATCTGCTGTGCGTCCACCCCGAAGCGACAGAATTCTTGCTCGAAGAGCTGCACGAGGGAATCTGTGGGAGCCACACAGGGGGGAGATCCCTAGCTCACCGAGCCGTCACACAAGGATACTGGTGGCCGGGGATGCAGCAAGAGGCCCAGGAGTATGTCAAGAAGTATGACCAGTGCCAAAGGTTCGCCCCAAATATCCATCAGCCAAGAGGGGTCCTCAATCCTTTGTCTAGTCCATGGCCGTTCGTCAAATGGGGCTTAGACATTGTAGGACCTTTCCCCAGAGCGCCAGGGAATAAGAAGTATCTGTTGGTGGCAACGGACTACTTCACCAAGTGGGTCGAGGCCGAGCCACTAGCCAACATCAGGGACGTAGACGCAAAGAAATTCCTTTGGAGGAACATTGTTACACGATTCGGGGTCCCTCATACCCTCATCTCGGATAATGGGCTCCAGTTCGATAGCAAGGCCTTCAGGAGGTACTGTTGTGAACTTGGGATCACAAACAGATACTCAACGCCAGCCTACCCACAGGGAAACGGATAGGCCGAGGCCGTCAACAAGGTCATCGTCAACGGGCTTAAGAAGAGACTGGATGATGCCAAGGGGAGATGGGTAGAGGAGCTGCCCCACGTTCTCTGGACGTACCGGACTACGCCCCGACGATCAACGAGGGAAATACCTTTTGCCATGACTTATGGTGCCAAGGCAGTGATCCCCCTGGAAACAAACTTTCCGACACTAAGGACGAGCTCCTTCACTCCAGGCAGCAATGATGAACTGCTGGGGCGGAGCCTGGACCTAGTAGACGAACGAAGAGAGCGAGCAGTGATCCAGCTGGCCTATTACCAGCAAAAGCTCAAACATGGATATGACGCCAATGTAAAGCTCAGACCACTAGCACCGGGGGACCTGGTGTTGAGAAAAGTCGTAGGGGCTGCCAAGAACCCTTCTTGAGGAAAGCTGGGACCCAACTGGGAGGGGCCCTACCGAATTACCTCAGTAGCAGGGATAGGAGCATACTATTTAGAAGATTTAGATGACAAACCTGTACCTCGTCCATGGAATGTAAATAACCTGAAAAGGTATTACTATTAATGAAAAAGTCTCTTTTGATTCAGATTTTCAGCCTATCGTGATTATATGTCTCGTGTCCTGACGGCCAGACTAAGTACTAGACAGAACCAAGGTCTTGCATGGTCCTCGGACTCAAACCTATGGAGAAACTAGCTACTTACAGAAGAACAGAAGTGTTAGGCAGAACCAAGGTCTTGCATGGTCCACAGACTCAAACCTATGGGGAAACTAACCACTCAAATATACCTGGGTACTAGACAGAACCAAGGTCTTGCATGGTCCTCGGACTCAAACCTGTGGGGAAACTAGCTACTTACAGAAGAACAGAAGTGTTAGACAGAACCAAGGTCTTGCATGGTCCACGGACTCAAACCTATGGGGAAACTAACCACTCAAATATACCTGGGTACTAGACAGAACCAAGGTCTTGCATGGTCCTCGGACTCAAACCTGTGAGGAAACTAGCTACTTACAGAAGAACAGAAGTCTTAGACAGAACCAAGGCATTGCATGGTCCTCGGACTCAAGCCTATGGGGAAACTAACTACTTCAAGACTAAGTGTTAGACAGAACCAAGGCATTGCATGGTCCTCGGACTCAATCCTATGGGGAAACTAACTACTTCAAGACTAAGTGTTAGACAGAACCAAGGCATTGCATGGTCCTCGGACTCAATCCTATGGGGAAACTAACTACTTCAAGACTAAGTGTTAGACAGAACCAAGGCATTGCATGGTCCTCGGACTCAAGCCTATGGGGAAACTAACTACTTCAAGACTAAGTGTTAGACAGAACCAAGGCATTGCATGGTCCTCGGACTCAATCCTATGGGGAAACTAACTACTTCAAGACTAAGTGTTAGACAGAACCAAGGCATTGCATGGTCCTCGGACTCAAGCTATGGGGAAACTAACTACTTCAAGACTAAGTGTTAGACAGAACCAAGGCATTGCATGGTCCTCGGACTCAAGCCTATGGGGAAACTAACTACTTCAAGACTAAGTGTTAGACAGAACCAAGGCATTGCATGGTCCTCGGAGTCAATCCTATGGGGAAACTAACTACTTCAAGAAAACTAAGTGTTAGACAGAACCAAGACATTGCATGGTCCTCAGACTCAAGAGAAGGGATAACGCACAAATGGATAAAAAGCCAGAACAAACAAATAGAGAAATAAAGCTCCCATTACATTAAGTCCGTAAAAATTACATGATAGGAGTCACATTACAAATTAAAAAAAAGAAAAAAAAGATGCAAAAATAAAGTAAGGCAGGCAGAGGCGCCAAGGAGCCTACTCCTTCTATTTAATTGCCCACCCCAGTGGGTGGCTGGACCATGGCAGCCTCAGGATCCTCCGAGCTCTGACTAAGTGGGATGGCTTGCAGAGGCACGGCAGGAATGGCAACTTCCTCGGAGGAAGAAACCTGGGCATCAGAGGAGGGCTTTGCAACCTCTTGGGGCGCTTCCTCATGAGGGCCTTCACTCGATTCAGCCAACCCAACCACTGAGGCCCCCTCACCCAGAGTGGCACCACCTCCCTCAGTAGCCACCTTCGCCTCAGAGCTATCCGGAGCAGCCTCGCGGATGGCAGGGGGTAGTACACACTCTCCGCCTTCCACAGGTCGGACGAGGCCTCCACCCCAGCTTGTTTGAGGGCTTCACCCCAAGTCTGGAAGCAGTAGCGCCTGCATACCTCAGGGACTTGGGATTTGTAGGTAGCTTCTGTCTCGGCTACCCCAGCAGCATAAGCTGCCTCCTCAGCTTCCTCCTTAGTGGCCCAGGCCTCCTCCCTACCCTGGTCTGCCTCAAACTTGGCCCTCACAGCCTCATCCTTAGCCCATTCAGCCACTTTTCTGGCATCCTCGGCAGCAGCCGCCTTCTTCGTCAGATCAGCAATCAGCTCCTTTGCGATCTTCAGCTGCTCCTCTACCTCACCCAGACGCCTCGTCTGATCCTCAGCCTGCTTCTGGAAACCAGCGAGACCTGACACTGCGTTGTCCCGAGCCCTGGTCATTGCCTTCAGCTCCTCCCTGGCCGCGGCGAGGTCGTCCTCGGAGTGCTTGAGGATCTGAGTGGCCTCCAAACGCTTCTCACGCTCTGCGTCCATGGCCTTTCCTTGGTCATGGGCCGCCTCCTTCAGCCTATAAGTGGCCTGGACGGCTTGCCAAACAAAACGGATACATAATAAGCCGAGCTCAAAAAAGAAAGGAAGGCAGAAAAAACTGAAGCCAGAAAAATCACAAGTGTTGAGGGTCTTACCATTCCCAGGTATCGCTTGAGGCTGAGGAAGACCTCCCTACTCCTCATGGTCCCAGCTGCGCCATGTCCACGGGAAGTAACAAGCATCTTTCCACCGCGTCGGCCACGTATGCACCTTCGCCCTCTCTAAAATCCCTGAGGGAGGAGTCATCCCTCAAAGGGCCCCCATGGAGCATTGGAGCGGGGAGCCAGCCTGAACCTCGGGCGAGGCATCGACCTGTTTGTCTTGGCCTCGGGAGCCTATTTTCAACTGCTTCAAGGGCCGTCGAGTGTCGTCCCCCTCCTGCGTGGGCCCAGACTTGTCCTCAATAGGCCTCTTGCCCTTATCCTTTTTCTGCTTAGGATCAGCGGGCTCGTGCCTGGACGGCGGGTTCGTCTGAGGCGGAGGAGGAGGAAGCCTGGATTGAGTAGAGGCCGATCTGGTTTGGGCAGGGCGAGTCTTAGGAGAAGGAGGAGGAAGCTTTGGCTTGGCTTTGACTTCCCCGGTTGTCCTTCTATTAGGTCGAGCAAACTAGCTTGGGATTTCTTCTTGTAACCTATCTCAAGCCGAGAAGAGGACTCTGATGTTAGGAAGTCCGCTTCGGTCAAGCGTGGGTCACCCAAGTCTCCAGGAGGGTCCTCGGACTGGTAGACTTGTTCAAACACGTCAAACGCGTCCTCGGCAGGGCCAAAGTCGGCAACTTCCTCTTCCCTTTCTGGGTTTTCTTCTGAAGGCTCTGCGAATCTGGGGGAGGAAGAGGGGCCTGCTAGTGTGACACCTTCTGAAGTGGAGGGATCCTCGGGAAACTGGAACCCATCCTCGGTCACGGTTATTTTCTGCAGCCGAGGATCCTTTGCTCTGATCACGTGCTTTGGAGCCACGAACGACTTTTGGATCGGGGTGTACCCCAAGATTTTGTGAGCGGCTCTAACTTGATGGTCAGCTTCGTTCTCGAAAACCGCCGCCCTGAGCACTTTCTGCAAATCCTTCCTGTTGACCAGGCTGAAGTGGCGCGTGTAGGCGTGCGGATCTACAGAAAGAAGACACATTCATGTTAATAACCAAACAGTGCAAAAAAAATGACACATGAGATAAACTAAAATCTTTGAACCCCCTCCTACTCCCACTGCCCCACCTGGTGTCCCCTTCGTCGTCGGGCAGTGAAGGCCATCGTGCCACTCTCCGGACACGATGAGAAAATCCTCGTTCAGCCCCTTGCTGGACTCAGGGAGGCACTGGATAAGCCGGACCCTATCGTCCCTTGTCCTCATGTAGTACGACTTGTTCTTCAGGTGTTGAAGGTTGTAACAATAGTTCACGTCGTGATGGGTCAACCTTAGCCCCATCTTCTCGTTCAGAGCGTCCACACAACCCAGAATTCTGAAGATGTTGGAGGTGCACTGGGTGGGGGTTAACTGGAAGTACGTAAGGTAGCCCCTCGTCCATGGCCCCATAGGGATTCTCATGCCACCTTCGAGGAAGGCGATTATGGGTATCACCACCTCGCCCTCCTGCCTCCGAAGGAGCCACTCCCCTTCTTCACAATACCTCAAGCCCACGTTGGCAGGTATCTTATAGTCGGCGATGAATTTCTCCATCGCCTCCTCAGTATAGACATACTTCTTAAGTCTACCCATCCCAAGTGACGCCTAAGAGAACTAAAGAAAAGAGCAAATGAAAGACAAGGAGAAGTAGAGAGGAAGAAAGCTCAGAGAGGGATAGAGCGACTTACAGAAATGAGGAGAAGCTCCTCGGACAGGCTTTTTATGCTGGAGATGTAGGTGGAAATTTGGCTGGACTCAGAATGTATGCGCAAGAGCTCTTGATTGCGAATGAAAAAAGGGAAAAGCAGTTCAAATGGGTATTTATACCCCAGATCGAAGAGCCACGCGAGTTTTCCCGCCCATAAATGCTAGGCGAATCCCCACCGTTGGATTGTCATCCTGCCGTTGAATGTGGGCAACACAGAGCCGCCTGAATTTAATGAAGGACACGTTACGCGCGCCGAAGCGTCAATAACGCGCCTTGGGCAGATGAAAAGGCTCCAACATTGACGGGGGACAAGACTCGATTGGACACAGAGTAGGTCCGAGGATGTCAAAATCCTCCTTTCCGCCCGAGGATGCGGACAGCAAGATTTTGAGGGGCTATTGTGGGGCCAGAAAGAGTCAGGCGGCCCCGGCCCACTTCGAACCAGGCCCAAAGGCCCACGCCGAGGAGGCGTCCAAGGTCCGAGGACGAAAGTGTAAAGCCCAGTTGCCCAAGAAACAGTGCCGAGGATGATTACCTCCTCGGACTTCCGAGATCAGAAAGTGGACAAGCAGCACACCATTAAGGGGAGTCTCCCTGAGCATCCAAAGAGCAAATAGCAAGTACCAAGCGCCAGCAAGGGAAGCATGGTGGAGGAGCAAGTCCCAGATGAACTGTCACCTCCACATTTAATGCCCTCAACTAACGCCCTGGCTGCATTAATGAGGATAGGACCCCTGAACAGTGCTGTCTTGGGCGCTGCAACCCACAGGAGGAATGAGAATGCGGCTGATGGGACAGGCTCTTAAGTGGTGGCCTAGCTGATCAACAAATGTAGGGCTAGGATCAACTGAGAGAGATGTATATAATGTAAGGAGTCCCTCTTGAAGGGGGGACGGGGAGACCAGAGTTAAGAAGTACTGTAGCGACTTGTATTCTCTCAAACCTTGTAACCATTCTTCAAAGAAATAATAAGAACTCCAAGCTCTGAAAGGCCAGTCCGAGGAGCACTATTGTGCATCCCAATTCACGCTTAAGTTATTATATCCACAAGCAACCATGCATGGTCGCTGCATTCCTCACTAGGGCCTAATTCTTGAACCCACTCTCTATAAATTCATTGCAGGGCTAGCTGGGCTTGGGTCCACTCTCTCAGTAATAGAAGTGCCCAAAACCGGTCCCTACAAGCAACTTTTTCTATTTTGCACAACTTTGCATCATCTGATGCAATTGCTCTAATATAACCTCAAATGCATCTTAAAATCGCTTTTAATGTTTAGGTTAATTATTGGTATCTCTTAAAAAAGTTTGATTTAGATTGCCCTCATTTGCTTGAAATGTGTGTGTGTATATATATATGTTAATTAAGAAAAAAAAAACCATGTTAAAATGTCCTCATTTATTAATTGAAAAACAAGTTATTTATTAATTTTTTGGTTAAGGCTCTATTTGAAATCTGTTTATTTTGTTGAAACTGAATTTTTTTTGCTAAAATTACTGTAAATAAAGGTAAAAATTAGCTGAAATAGTATAATGAGACTTATAAATAATACCAAAAAGTACAATAAGACCCGTAAATAGTATCAAAAATAAATTAAATAGGAAAATAAGTTGGTAAAATAAGTTTGAAAAACGTATCTCGCTCACAACAATGACTTTGAGTGTGAGTGGCTTTCACGACGTACAAGGAGCGTGCACTCTCTGTCTCTATATTAATATTCCTTTCCTACATCGATCGATCTTTCACACGTACATAGAGAGGAAAGTGAGTGAGAGAAATTGATTGGTTTAGCCAGCTTGACAAGGTTGGCATGAATGAATAGCAGCACCTACTCTGGACACATGGCACTCAAGTTGAGGTGCAAACTGCAAACCAATCTAAGACCGTACACGCAAATACAATCTCCCTTTTTTTTTTTGGCGTGCGTATGGATTGTATTTTTTATACGCATAAACAAACCATTGTGTACCGAAAGCTTTGGCCTTCCAATTTTTGTAACAAAACTCTAGGACTAGACTAGGATCTTGAATCTTCTTCTTCTTGCTTTTTTTTTTTTTTCTTCTTCTGAATAATTAAGGAGAGGGATCCATTTAGCTATATTTTATAAACTATGAAATCTGCAATATGTGTTTTTTTATTTAATTAAAACTTTGAGATTCTTTTTGTACTATTTCTTTTTGTAGGGCATGAATGAAGCAAACTAATAATAGAAAAGCCCTCGAATTATCTACCTAAATACTAGTATATACTGCAATACCTTTAATTGGCACCTCGGATATTCTTCAAAGACATCAAGATATTTTTTTTTTCTTTCTATTTTAATACCTGTGTCTGTGTGTTCGTTTAACGGTCTAAGGCATTAAACCACCAGAGTTAGATTGAACATGTCTCACTCACCTAATAATAATAATAATAATAATAATAATATGCTTTTAATCTTCAAGAAACAATAGTGGAAGAGCTAGTTCTATCAAGGAAACACAAGATATAGTGTCATTGCAACGATTAACCCTTTTGGATTAGGGATTGGTAACATATTCCTAGTGTAGACTATAGAGTCTAGTAAATTTTTTGTGCATGCCACATGAAATAAAAGTAAAATTTCTTTTACGGGTCTTATGAGTCGAGTCTGTTTGAGATATTCCCATAAAAAAAGAAAAAGAAAAAAAAAAGGATTGATTTTAAACTAATCCAAGCACATAGTTCTTTTAAAAGATAAACTTTGGTGTAACACTAATTTGGTTCATTTTTGTTGTGGTTCTTTTGGTGTAGGGTATACTAGTGCAGTATGTTAATTACCATTTAATTGTGTCACTATTAAAAGGAACTTAAATTAGGCATGTGTTAGCCGCAGGCTAGGGACTTGAAAACGAATTAGAAAAAAAACTTCATTGTAATTATTTGTGAAAACGATTGGAGCAAGCCACCCCTTTTGCGAATTGGTAGATATTCACAACTAGCTAGCATATAAAATATCTTCCTCAAAAAAAGCTAGCATATAAAATAAATAAAAGAACAATAAAGAGTGTTTAATTTAATTCTAGACGCCGCATTCTTATCAAGGAGCCAAATAATGTGGAGGTGAACGATCCACTATTTCCTCACCCACTTTTTTCCCCCCCTCTCTTTCCTCTTCCTAGCTAATGGTCTTGAAAGCACCTTTTTAGCTGGGCCATGATCACCTTAAAGCTAAACAAACATTTATTTCTGTGGGGGAATCCAAAGACTAGTCACACCTGTCACTCACACTCACAGCTTCGATCTCCAAATTGCAATGGTTTCTCATGGGCAAATTTGACAAAGCCTAATTGTTTTGAGTTGTATGATATGATGATTTGATCATGAAATTAATATATATATATATATATATTGCCAAATTTCAATGATTGAGAGAGTTATGTATAAATACTATTATATATTTCGTAATGGATGTTCTATCATTGGCATTTTCTTTTGTTAATCATGCTACTATAAGTAGGGACAATCTTGATGATAATTGAATGACTCTTTTCGTGATCTATCCTATTATTAGTTTTCATTTGGCATTTTTCACAAAAGTAAAGTACATCATATATTATAGAATGCACTTCTTAATTTAACTGTCTTGGTTATTTTTGGTAAAAGATATAGAATTGTGATTGGGGATGTTCGGATGGGGTTTTTTCCTTCATAAATTTACTATTACAATTACATATTTAGTTTGGTCCAGTAGCATTACTTGATTTTTTTTTTTTTTTTTTTTCTGTAAAAAAATAACTGGATTCAAATCTACGAAAAAAAGAGAGGTTTGATTAGAGTAGAAATAAAATAACAACGTGCAGACAATTTAAAAACAATAAAAATCTAAACTAAAGTTGATCTCCATTTGCTGCTTTTATTAACTAAAGTTTACTTCTACTAGTTAATTTACTAAACAACTGAACAAGAAAGCAAGCCGGTCAACATCGATCAATGTCTACTTTTTTAAATTAAATAAAAAAGCAAATAATTTGGAGGTCTCACATTTTGTTTGATCCAAAACTGTAGGTTACCACTACTTATTTGTTTATGTTAAAGTGTGTAAAAGAATAGATATCTAAAAAAAATAGATTTTATTTTTTTAATTAAAAAAAAAAAAGACAATCCAATTAACAAGAGTTTCGAGACATTTGTTAAGGTTAAATTTTATAATACAGTCGATTGACTTTTTATAAGAGATCAAGCCACTTTTAGTTTAAAAAAATATCTGTTTACTAGTTTTTATTACTTTTTAAAAGTGTAAAATTCATATTTTAAACCTCCTTAACGAGTGCACAAGAACACCCATTGAATTAGTGAGAAAAAGTAATTAAAAAGAAAAAGGAGGCGCATGGATAGACTAGAAACAGAACTCATACGGGGTATTTCCTCTTTGATGTACCATTTTCTCTTGAATTCTAGAGTTCATTTCTTACTTTCTTTAGAAGAAAGAAGAAGGAATTGATGGAAAGTAGTAGAAACTTATAATGTGAGATGAGTAAACCATGATAAAACTTAAATTGATATCCTTTGCCTCGTATGCCCTTTTTTGTAATTAAAGTATATATATATATATATTAGAAATACATAATTAAGAAAAGCAAGGACATCAAGATCAGAAGGGCACTATATGCATGTTTATTACATCTTTTAATAAAGTGTGAGAGTTATATTCAGATGGAACACTTTTATGTTGGGACTGGTAGTGGTATCCACTACTTCCGAGGGTTGGCTTGGGAAGATTCCAGTTTATATGCCAAAACCTTAATGATGAGTTATGAATGAATATGATAAATGTTCTTTAAAAAGCGAACAAAGATTCTTGCCAGACCTTACTTGCCTTACAACCTATCCAAGACATCCAAATTAACAAGTGTAACTTCCATGCTTGATGATTGTAATTTGTCTGGT
This sequence comes from Quercus aquifolioides, assembly GCA_019022515.1. Classification (NCBI taxonomy): domain Eukaryota; kingdom Viridiplantae; phylum Streptophyta; class Magnoliopsida; order Fagales; family Fagaceae; genus Quercus; species Quercus aquifolioides. Next base: position 63,335,950 of record CM032327.1, on the reverse strand, counting down.
CTTGTTAACAGAAATGATTTTTTTTTAGTAATAACTATGATGTGCATGTGTGTTAGCGTACAGTTACAACAACTCATTCGGTGTACAAACATTCATATTCAACCGTACTTTTCTAAATTTCATGGCTAGACTTATAGGACTAACGAAGAAACAAATTCAGAACCATAAATGTTGAATATCTAAATTTCCACAGCCATTTACCAAAAAAAAAAAAAATTTCCACAGCCCAAACGCAATGTATGAGTTAGGCACACGTCAATAGTTGCACACTTTTATTTTTTATTTTTTATGAACGAAAAGAGGGGGTGGGGGCGACCATTGTGACTCACCCCCCTGAGTGTGACCATAAGGGCACCCTCTACTAGGAAATGTTGGATTGAGGCATAACTACTGTGATCCGGCGTAACCTCGTTACCACAGACCTCACCCTAGCACCTCGAGAAAGCTGATAATCAGGGGCTCTTTAGTAGAGATACCTACACTCCTCCCCAGGCGCTCGCCCGAGCTCGAACGAAGGACCTCAAAGCTAATTCATGGATCCCAACCACCAGGGCACCCCTCTTGGGGCTTAGTTGCACACTTATGTAATTTTCGTTTTATAAGTATTATAAATCAAAAAGTATCCTCTAAAAGTGATTTACTAACAAATAAAAATATATTATCTTACTTACTTCTCATAATCAACTCATTAACTAAAATTTCAACAATGGAAATTCTCAAAAAATATAATGGATAAAAAAAAATTACAAGAAGAATGAATAAATAAATCGAACATTTCATAGTGTAAACTTTCCTATGCTTAGGAATAACGGTCTCAGTTCAGTCATAAACTAACATATGCTTGGTAATGCATAGTGAAAATTTCAAAATTTTTATTGGACTTGAAAAATTCAAACACTTAGGAGTGCACAACCAACCCGATCCAACCCAAACCATTGAGTTGGGTTAGTTTTTAGGGGTTGGTGGGTTGGGTTGTAAATTGTTTTACAGTGGGTCGGGTGATAAGATTCCAAATCTGTCTAACCCGACCCGACCTACCTATATTTAATATATATTTAAATTTTAAAAATATATTTAATATATATTTAAAAATATATTATTCAATTTTGTTATTTACTTGTTTGCCATCTTCCTAAATAAAATCCAAACTCTAAGTTCTCCTTATATAGTTTGTGTTGTTTTGGTGTTATGCTTAAGATTATTTGGTTATAATTTTGCTCTTATTTGTGATGTTGTTGTTCTAATGCTCAATTTAAGAATAATAATAATAATTAAAAAAAAAAAAAAAAACTGTCCAACCCAATCTACATGGGTTGGGTTGGATTGGATTTTTTTTAACCCACCATGGTGAGTTGGATTGAAAAAACTCCACAACCTGACCCATGCACACTCCTAGATATTCTAAATAATCTTTATGATTAGAGTCATACTTAGATTATAGTCATGCTTGTCCACATGATTGGGTGTATTGTGATATTCTTATATATGGGGTAATTTATTCATATTCTAAGAGTGTGTGCGTGCAAGTTAGATTTTTAGGTTGTGTAAGAGAGTGTGTGACGGATCTAACAGTACATTTAAGTGAAAAAGCCTAAGAACACTAAAAATGAAAGCTTTAACACTTTAATGTCAGGAGAAAGAGAGAGCATAACATGGAAAGTAAAGAAGACATGTGAAATATGTGGAAAACCCTTTGAAAATGGATGAAAAACCACGGCTGAGCAAGGGGAATGTCCCTTACTCTCTCTTGATCTCTATTATGTAAAGAAGAATCAAGGTTTTTTTACAATGGTAATGTTCTTCCCCAAAGAATGCCCTTTTTTTTTTCTCTACCTCACTTTCCTACCCAAACTTTCTAGCTTTTTCTCTTCTTTTCTCCTTAGGTCCTTGCCCTAATGGCTTAATAACATGTTCCTCTTATAGTCCGAGGAATGTTACCAAGTACATGAGGACAGGTGTCAAATCGTGATTCCTCAATTTGAATCTTAAAATAGCTACTGTACTATGTAACGACTGGAGGAGAGAGAAAGCACGCCAATGTCAGGGTAGTGGAACTGAAGGCGGCTCTGCTACTATGCGGGGGGCACGAGCTTAGCCAATAAGGGGTGTTCTATAGCATTTGACCATGGAAGGTCACTATCTCCCTTTTGTGCAAGTGCTGGTTGTCTATGTCAAGTGCAAATCTTACTCTTCCCCAAGATGGTCACGCCGTTGGCACGAGCTGAAGATCCCCTATTTCAGCCAGCATTCCTTTTCCTTTGCTCACAGTTGCTCCACGTGTACGATCTGGATCCAGCCATGCCAACACTCTCACATGCCTTGGCTGGTGTAATCTACATAGTGCAATTAATGTCATATCCCTTCCTCTTACATACTAGTGGATCTCACTAATTAAATTTTAACGTTGTTCCAATATTGGACACTAGTAAAGTTGGAAACTTTTGGGACATGAATCCAGAATCCTCAACGTGAAACTTTTTTAGTACGGATATCATGGTAAATTTGAACATATAATATGAAATCTTTCTTCTTTTTCTTCTTCTTTCTTCTTAATAATTTGATAGTCGGGAGATGTGGGATATGAACTCGGGACGTTTTTGTTAGAAACACAAGGATACGTGCATTTATAACTAAACATGATGATATATTTCTATATTTTTATCCCTGTAAGGCTGTAACTCCTTTCGTAATTGTCATTATTTAAAAAATAAATAAAATTAAGCAATGATCGATACGGTAAATGTAGCATAATTGTAGGGTGATCCATATAAATCTAATATTCTTGTCTGCATTCTTTAATATTTTCTTCTGTTAATTTCTATTTTCATTGTTCACATCTCACAGATTTTGTGTTAGGTCTCAAGTTTCCTATCAAGATCTAACATTTAAAATAAAGTAACCTACACGGCAAAAATATCCTATATTATTTGAAACAAATAACAATTAGGTTGCATGCAAAATTGGAAATGGAAGATAAGGACCAAGAAGAGACCATGAGAATTAAAGAAGAAGCCAAGTTGATTTAAAAAGTGTGAATGGCTTTGCATGAGAGGAAGATTCAATCAAAAGGAACAACTAATTTCTATTCTCCCACCTACCACGTCAATTTTGCTTGACTTATGATTAAAGAGGTTCATTATTTTAGATATTTGAGTCCTAAATTATTGGTGGTCCGGCGAAAGACATGTCCTTAGAGCTTTACTTTCGTGTCATTGTCTTTGTTCTTCCAAGTCTCACGGTAAGCTCGACGTATTTATTAAGAGATCAACCACTTATCAAGTTATCATTATTAAACACATCGTTTCTAGAACTTTGTTATGTTCTTCCAATCCTCTTGCTCTCTGCTTGGTTGGGGCTTTTTATAACTTTTTCTTTTTCTTTTATTGGTTTCATGATTGCCATGTGGCTTCGCTGTGACGCCGTTTGCGGGTTCCATAGAGGTCCGTCTCTGCCATCGACCACGACCATAGCCTTATCTCGAAGATGACTTGGAATTTTTATCTATAATGCTATAATCATAATTTCATCTGTATTTAAGGTTTAATGTACTTACATTAATGTTATATGAATAATTATTAAAAATGATTTAGTTTTAGAAGAAAAAAAAATGGTAAATTGCTTGCGAGGAACATGGATATTTCTTAACAGATCGTAATGAATATGATGTTGGATATATTTCAACAATTTACTTTTGTAATAGTGTAAACATGAACAACCAAATATAGATCTAACTATAAGCAATAACACAAAAAAGATGTGAAATAATTAGAAACTCATGTACCAATGCGTGAGGGATGAATGATACATATCAAATCTTGTGTTTGACATAATCTTCTTAAAGCAAATTTCTCCTATCACATAATCTATAGTGCTTAGAGACTCACGAACGTCTGCCTCTCAGAATAAAATGATCTACAGCACGGAGTAGAAACACTACAAGGTCCGTGCATTGAGAATTGAACTATGTCTCTTTCTCTCTCTTTGACTCTATGTTTCTGCACAAAATATTTTCTTTGGGAAAGTTTTCTCAATCAAAAGTTGTTTTTTAGAATGAGGAACTATGAATATATATGTCATTGAACATATATTGTTTCCAGAATAAATGATGTATACAAACTTACTGATGCAAAAAATAAAAAAATAAAAAATTATTATTGATGATGCAAAAAATCAGCAGCTGAGCTCCTCGTCGTAGCGGATGGACGAAGCTGTGATTGGGGTCGTCTCTGTTAGAGGAAAACCTACAAAATGAATTGGGTGGAAGAGTAACAAGCCGGTGTGGCGTTAGCCAAATCGCCTCCGATGCTTAAGTTAGTAAGGGGGAAAGATTTTAGGGAGAAACAGACTGGAGAGTGATTTCCGTAGAGTATTTATGTGTACCTTTCACTTTTGTTGCTCTTTCTTTTATAGTTGTATGCCTCATT